>OY743172.1:54224333-54910999 GCA_963555705.1 Ligustrum vulgare
TTTTTTTGCCTATGAATTATCTTATTCGTTAATCTGGATCGATGAAACAGGTCGGGGAACCAAAGTTCCTGTTTCAAGGTAAAACCATACGAAGAATGGAGCTTTTGGTACTGAGCATCTTGAAATGGAAAATGCAAGCAAAATAGAGGTCACTGTCTCTCTTTAATAGTGGTTTTAATGTACTTTATTTCAATAATTTGATTAATCAATTTTTAATAGTGGTCTCTATCTTTGTCTTTGTCTCTCTTTAATAGTGGTTTTAATTCTGATATCTCTTTTATTTCCTCAACATAGAGCTGTTGCATTTTATCTTAAACTAATTTTGTCCATGATTGTTGACGTATAGGAAAAAAATAAGAGAGTTAAATTCTCTACAATAAGATGCCACTATACATTTGATGAAAATAGAAAGATGATCGTATTTTTCGCCAATTTTGAACAACATAAGGAAGCCAAGTTTAGTTATATTTTGTGACTGAGATACAATTCCTTTATGATGCAGGAGAAAGATTTAATTTTTTTAAAATCACTATTGGACTAGTTTTATGTGGTTGACCTTTATTGGACTTCGTAATATTTCTTTTAGATGTTCAATTGAAATTAGGATTGCCTTTCCGAATGATTAAAGCTTTTCTTGTTACAGTAGGTTTGGACTTTCCCAATTGATTTGCTTTTATAGCTGAATAGGTTTTTGAGCCTTAAAGTTTGAAGCTATACTGCATTTATTCCAACAAAATTATAATTGAAGAACTATACTTTTTAATCACTAAAATTATAGTTTTCTCATTGCTGAGATTCTGGTCTGGAGTACTAGATTTCAAGTATTTACTTCTATCTTTGCTAATAATCATTTGTTCTTTCAATCTCTGCTATTATTTGTACGATAAAGCTTGTTCCCTCATCAATTTAATTTTAGCAGCTATCAATCCTAATTTATGATGGGGTATGAGATGGACAAGAATCCTAGGTTGACACAAGCTCAAAGGATGCAAGAAATGCTGAGGAGAAGAATACTTGGAAGGCAGGTGCTACCTAGGCTAGGACCTTTCCAAAATCTTGTAGCTCATGACCTTCCCAAGCCACGACTTTTTATTTCATTCAAGGAGTTCAAATTGTATTTTCAGATTTCCTTGGAAGATTGCAAGAAGACTTCTGGAAGAATGAAGAATTGTTAGTATTTTGTGGTAGTTGTTAGTTGATTTTATGCTAGATACTTTAATGTAAAATGAACAAATGAATTCTTATTTTATTTTATTCATGAGAAGCAATTTTTTAATGAAAAAAGCCTTTAATTTTGTTTATTTAAAATGCGTTTTAAAAATAGAAAAATAATGCAAAAAAAAAAAAAAAGACATACGGCAACGTTCAATGAATGTTGCAAAAAGCAAGGACACATGTCTACCGCAATGTGCAATGAACGTTGCCAAAAGTATCTTTCGCAACGTGCAATGAACGTTGCAAAAAGTCTATAGCAACGCACAATGAATGCTGCCAAAAGTATCAACAGCAACGTGCAACGAACGTTGCCAAAGGTCTACCGCAACGCGAATTTCGTCTTTTGCAACGTGCAATGAACGTTTTCGTAATCTTTCCTCTACGGCAACATTGAGATTTGCAACAAGCGTATGAACGCTGCAAAAGATCTTTTGCAACATTTTTTGTGCATTTCTGTATGCTATTTTTGTTGTAGTGAACTATCCACTAGAAGAACCAGTGAGATTATTATCATACCTAAAAGGTGACGGATTCCATAATACGAATATATGTTCCTCGTTAGTTCACTTTAATTCCCAAAGTACCGAGATATTTATCAGCAACTTGATCTTACCCATTGATACCTCAAAGAACTTCAAACTAGTAATCGAAGTTCATTATCCGATCAGGATTAAGGTCACACGTAAAGTCAAGTGAAATTACAATGTCAAACATTAATTTCAAGCGGTCCTGTTCAATATGTTCCAAAAGTACTCTCAATTTTATTACCAAGTCAAATATAGATTTTAATAAAATCGAGACGATCTTATCAAAATAAATTGTCCATATTTATTTACTGATCGTGAATGTTTATTTTAGAACGAATTACAAATTGAATCTTTCCATATTCAATCTGTAATATCAACTCGACCTATGGACAAACACAACTTCATATTAATACAATCAATTAATATTTTATTTTAAATATCGTGAATTATACACTAATCGGGGAGGTCGTGGGTTCCAAATTTGCACCCTCACTCACTTAATATTTTGAACTCTTGGGTTTTAATTAATAATTACCTAATATAATTAACTTTTAAAATCTATTTAATTATTAATAAACATATTTATTCTCTTATCTACCACTGAGAAAAGAAAATAAAATATAAAACAATGCATGACAGTATAGTACCTAGAGCGGTGTTTATGCGATCTACATGACATGTTATTTAATGACATTCATTGACCATTTAATTGAAGCAATAAATAAATGTGATAATAAAATAAACAAGAACATAATTTATGGTCCAAACTTAGACACAAAATTACAGATAAATTAAAGAGTCTATTGAGCCACAAGCCAACCTAATTCTTCAATTCCCATTTGCAAGTGTCCAGCCTAAATCTACAAAAGCTTCAATCTTAAATCCAAATGCTAAAATGTAATAATCCAATTAAATATTCCTGTCCATTGTAAAATTCCGTCAACGTTACATTGGCCCAGCTAAACGATTTAGCCCACATTGCAATTAATCAAAATGGACCAAATTTAACAATTTAAAGGCCATATTTAATTCCGCCCAAATCTTGCCCAACTAATACAAACCTGTCCAAGTAATAGCAGGCCCAATTTATAGACCCATCTTCTTTTACCCTTGCATGGTTACATACAGTAACCTAAGAATTTGAATAGCTGCCATCTTGGTGAAGTGCTATCGCCAAAACCGCCTGGGAAGAAACCACCAACTTGACACCAGAGCAATCCTCGTGTACCACCACCACCACTGCCATCAAGGTGGAATGAACCACCGATCGCAATAGCGGCAGCACTACTGAGCCGCTACACATCGCTAGCAGCCGCTCACGCCTAAATCGCCGAAAGAAGATTCAAAGGAATGATCACCCAGCGGTACCGTCTCCCTACCAAAAACCACGATGGCAGTACTCAAAGTACCGCCGCATGCACGCACATGCTGCAATGACACCACTTGGTGTCGCACCTTCTCATGCAGCCTGTGGTTGCATTTTCGCTGCATTCAAGGCCAAACGAAGGCGCTCTAAGGAGCAGCCATCGACCACCGACCACGAGACAGCACCCACAAGTGCTTCTGGCTACTGTGAATCTCCTTCAATATTTTTCTCAAATTTACAAAGCAGGTTCTCCTAGAATGAAGATGGTGAAATTTGGTGCAGCAATTGAAAATTGCATCTTAAGTCTTTTATTTAAAACTGTAGATCAAGTCCTTCGAATTTTGCCAAAGAAGTCCTTCAATCCTGAAACTGCGTTATCTGGTCCTTTGATTTTACAATTACAATAGAACTTACACAAACCTGAATTCTATTGCAAAAATCAAAATCAAAAGGGAAAGCATGTAGTCATTTTTCACCCCTTTTGTTACAAGACTCGATAATACAAATACAATTTACCACAAAAATTCTAAGGCCATAAATTTGTTCAATCAAAAATATGATTCAACCAATAATACATAAATCACATAATCCTAACACCGCTCCACTAACACATGCATAAACAAAAAGTATTTATTCCTAAATACAAAAAATAGTATCAAAAACCTATGCTATGATACCAATTGTTGGGAACTCGGGTTGATCTACTCACAGAAATTGATTTCTTGTGACTATATCACCCATTACAGGATTTTCTATTATATGCATTTAACTTGGAATAAACAATTTTGGGCACACAAAAATGAAAGAGTTGTTCCCCTTGTAGATTGCATTACAATGCCCTCTTTTCCAACTTCTCTTGGGTCCACCAAAGCATCAAACCCTTGAGCTTTCCTCGGTGTTATCCAATAACAGCCATGCAGGTGTATAGTCACCTTTCCGTAGATCTAAGTTACACCAGGATTATGGTTTTCTTTGTAAAGAGGAAACACACTATTAACTTGTTTGTTGTTGACATTTTTTATTTTTCTAACATGTTTGTAATTTAAGTGAATTTAATTTAATTACTAAATACTTGTGTTTAGTAATTTATTAAGTTTAATTAAATTACTTGATAATCTTTTGGACTTGTAATTATATTTATCTCCTATATTTCTTGATATAATTATCTCGTGCAGTTGATAATGGTTGGAGATAAATTTTAGCACTTATCTTTTATGATAAGTATTAAGGGTTGTGAGAACATTTCACTTGGCCTAAAATTCAATCTTATCACTTATCATTCATGATAAGAATTCAAGATTGAGATAATATTAGATTGGCCAAAAATTATGGCTCTTATTTTTTGGTGTCCAAGTTTATTTATATCACTTGGCTGGCAAGTGATTCACTTATGGTAAGATTCTTTTATTTCATAATTATCATTGATTATCTTACCTTATCTCTATTAGCTTGTAATTATCTTTGATTTATTACAGGTAACAGAGATTTTGCACGACTGGGGTTCTTGGTGGACAAGCAATTTGATTTTGTTTAAATAGAGAAATACTGGATGTTTTCTCTTGAGTCTTGAAGCCAAAATAATTGGTGTTGAGCAAGAATACATATCCGGCTTCTCCAAATTGGGACTTCTCCAGTTTGTACAATCAACTTAAAGAATTAGAGCTTATTCTTTTGTCCAAACACAAATCTTCAAACGACAAACTAAAAGATTTCTCCGAGAGGAGTAATCAATCACTAAGGGAAGAAAAGACCTTCAGGAAAAGATCAAAAGGGAGGTTTAGGTCAAGATCGAATGGGAGTTCGAAGTTGCTGAAGTACTGTTACAGTATCAAGGAAAAATATTGAAGAGTGGTGTGATGCCAGCTCATATTACACGCCACATAAGAATCAGGAAGTGATTCATGGGTGTTTGATAAGTTTATGCGTAAATTTATCCTGTAGCTTTGATTTAACCGTGTAATCTCTTTTTTATTAGTGATTGATTTTTGTCCACAAGGTGCGGGATTTCCCTGTTAGGGTTTTTCCACGTTAGGCTCAACTATTGTGTTCAAATCTCTTTACAATTCTACATCTCTTAAACTATTATGTTCATGATTTATAATCCAGACGAATCTGTGATAACAAGGTTCATCTGGATCTGTGCTAGACAAAACTTCATTTTTTTGTTAATACTCTAATGTCCAGATAAATCACTAATAGTTAGTTTTGTCTTAATTAAAAATTAGACAAGTTTAAATTTTCAATTGGTATCAGAGCGGGTTCACTTCTAGAAAGTGAGATTCGGTTGCCTAAAATGTAAAATTCTGCACCTCTTATGCCACATTTGTTGACTGGTAATAATTATGCGTATTGGAAAATTCATATGGAAATTTTGATTTAGTTTATTGATGAACGTTGTTGGACTTTTATCCTTGATGGTTACACAGCACCTACTGTCTCTGCTGGGTGTTGTCACACCTGTATCTAGAAGTGCATATACTGGTGATGAATTAGCTAATGCAAATTGGAATTCAAAAGTACTTAATGCTATTGTTTCTTTGGTTGATCCAGGTCAATTCAAGCTAATTTCTTCCTTAAGAATTGACAAGGAAGCATGGGATACTTTGAGAGTAGCAAATGAAGGATCTAATGCTGTCAAAACCTCCAAGCTACAAATGTTCACTCTTGAGTTTGAAGAACTATCTATGGATGAGCGAGAAGACTTCAAAAGTTTCTATGCCAAATTGAGTGATCTCAAAAACTCAGCTGAAGCCCTTGGTAAAACTTACTCCAACGAGCAGATTGTGCAAAAGATTCTCAGATCTTTACCAAACAAATTCCATGTAAAGGTGACAACCATTGAAGAAAGCAAGTATCTTTCAACCATGCGAGTTGAGGAACTTGTTGTCTCATTAATGACCTATGAGTTAAATTTGACCCGAAGAAAGAAATATACAAAACCAGGGATTGCTTTGAAAGCGAGCAATGAAGAGCCAGATAAATCTTGCGAGACAGATGAACATGAAACTTTCGCACTTCTCACTAGAAAACTGGGCATAGGAAATGTAGGAAGAACTCCATTAGTTTGAAAGAAATATTTTCAGGAAATTGGTTCTCCGTTCTAAAGAAGGAAATGTAATTGGGGCCCAATGGAACTTAAAAAACAAGTCAGATGAACAAGCCAGACAGGAATCCATTAGATTGCTGCTAGTTGTGTCATGCTACATCAATTTCAGGTTATATTAGATGGATGTCAAAAGCGCTTTCCTGAACGGTGTACTTAATGAGGAAGCTTATGTGGAACAGCCCCAATGGTTCACAGATCCATATCACTAGGACCATGTCTTTAGATTTAAAAGGCTTTATATGGGTTGAAACAAGCCCCCAGAGCTTGGTATGAGAGTCTCACATCATTCTTCCTGAGCAAATGATACAAAAGGGGAGGAACTGATAAAACTCTTTTCATTAAGCATCTGAATTCTGGGCTAACTGTAGCTCAAATATTTTTTGATGACATTGTATTTGGGTCTACCTCTAAGTCCAAAATTGATGAATTTATAAAAACCATGAAAAGAGAATTTGAAATGAGTATGGTCGGTGAACTATGTTTTTTTTCTTGGTTTGCAGGTACAACGGAATGAATCTAGCATATTCATATTGTTGACCTATGGTTAACTTAACCTTATTGTTTTGATCATAACAAACAATAATATATTGTGTTATTAACAAGTGTGCTTCAAGTGTTTCATGTAATGATAAATATTCAAAGCACTCTATGTTCAAATCGTCTCTCAAAGATATAAATCAAAACTATGTGATCATGCACATGAGACGCAAAGAAGATCATGAAAGAATTGAAGATATTCAAGATCAAAATTGAAGTTGAGAAGCATGACATGAAGATCAAGAATTCAAGCATACAAGATTAGAGTTCAAGTTCAAGAGTTGATTTAACCTATGTAAAGGTATAACACTCTCAATCTTTAGCGATGAAATTCAAAGAGCTCGAAAATGATTTTTATGCATCAAGAAACTTACTTGAAAATTCATCACTTGCATAAAATATTTTTATCTAAGTCAATATTGCTTTTCATATGTTATTTGATCTTAAATCATGATTATACTATGTTAAACCAATTTAAAAAACAAGTTAGAAACCTAAAAATCGTATATTTTCATGTTTTTCAAAAGTCAACTTTCGGTCAACCGAAAGTCAACTTTTGGTCAACCGAAATTGGTCAACCGAAAGTTCAACGGTTGAAAATGTGTAACGGCTATATGCATGTTTCGGTCGACCGAAACTCCAGAAATGGTCAACCGAAAGTTGCTTAATTTGAATATCTTGATCTATAAATAGCCATCTCTTTTACATTCAATTTGAACAACATAGAAAAGATTTTATAGAAACTTTCTTGTGAACATTCATTGTTCTTACTTGGTTTATATTCATCTATTATTATTATAAAACTTTGATTGATCTAAACTTTGTTTTATCAAATCATCAAAGTTTTTGGAAGAAAGTTTTGTGAAGATTCTTGGTTTTATATTTTTTAAACTTCTTCAACATCTTCACACTATATTGGAATTGAAGTGTAAGTCTCTCTTTGTTCTAAACTTGTTTTAATCTTTTAAAAGAGAGAAATTCCAATTAAGGAACTTTGATTATTTGTGCTACATTTTTCATTATCATTTGATTCATCAAAGTTCCATTGCCTAAACACTTTGAGCTTAACTCATTGTTAATTATTCAAGTGTGGCATCTCTAGGCACTTAATTTGATTCAATATTTTAACAAGAGATTATTTGAAAAACTTTGTTTGATTGCATTGAACTTTTCATTATCATTTGCATCAAAGTTTTTCTCTAACACTCGAGCTTAATTCATTGCTATCTATTGAAGTGTTAGCCTAACTCTCTCGGTACTTAATTTGAGTATATCATTTGTCAAGAGAGTTATTTCAATTGTAAATTCAATTAATTATATCTTGTGGTTTCGAGAGCCTTGTGAAAACTCGATTGTTGGTTAAGGGTAGGAGCTCCTTGTTGTAAGTCGCCTAAGGATTTGGTACTCCTTGTTGTAAGTTACCAATATAGTGGATTTGACATTGCTCGTGACGGAGAGCTTGGTAACGGGGGACGTAAATTACGTTGGTTGATTGAACCTCCATAAACCACGTTTGCATTCTCTTATCCCTTTTACTTACTTACATTGCACTTACTCTATTCTATCAATTTATATTGTGCAACACTATATCTAAGTGCTATACTTGCTTTATCAATTAAGTTTACACATTTATAGAAAACTACATTGATAGTTAAGTTACTTACAACATTAAGTGCTCATACTTGTACACATTGATTTTTAAGTTTGAGATTATTTATCGAAAAAGTTTTATAAACCAATTCATCCCCCTCTTGATTAGTTTACTCTTGGGGCTAACACATATCTCAAGCGAAGTATGCTAAAAATCTAGTGAAGAAGTTTGGGCCTGAAGATGCAAAGGCTATGAGAACTCCCATGGCAACTACACTAAAACTTTCAAAAGATGATACTGGCAATGACGTAGATCCATCTCTCTGTAGAAGTATGATTGAAAAGTCTTCTGTACCTTACTGCCAGTAGGTCAAACATATCCTTTGATGTTGGAGTGTGTGTAAGATATCAGGCTAAACCTAAGGAATCTCATGTAGCTGTTGTAAAAAGAATCATCAGATATGTAAGTGATACATTAAGTCATGAAATCTTATTATTATTAGTAGTAGTAGTAGTAGTAGTAGTAGTAGTAGTAGTAGTAGTAGTAGTAGTAGTAGTAGTAGTAGTAGTAGTAGTAGTAGTAGTAGTAGTAGTAGTAGTAGTAGTAGTAGTAGTAGTAGTAGTAGTAGTAGTAGTAGTAGTAGTAGCAGCAGCAGCAGTAGCAGTAGCAGCAGCAGCAGCAGCAAAGGTAGTAGTAGTAGTAGTAGTAGTAGTAGTAGTAGCAGCAGCAGCAGCAAAGATTTTCCCTCCAAGTGATTTCCTCCAAAGATACCATTTTTTTCCCTCAAGTCGCGAGTTCCCTCCCTCATTTTACTTGAATGTTCAAAAATCTTAGACTTTGCATTAAATGAGAAACCACTTTTTAAAACTATGAAATGACATGTCATCTATCATTTTTACAATTTGTACACAGATAGGTCCTTACACTGTTTAAAATTTGAATTATGCATTAAATGAGCATTCTTTTTTCAACATATCAGCTTTAATTTCAAATTCGTGTAAGAATATTGCCATTATCCTCTGTTCATGAATCAATTTTTTCTTGCAAAAGTGATTCTGATTTCTCCCAACCTTACAAATTGAGATTCTCCTTCCTTCCCAAACCTCCTCCTTGAATCCACTCTCCATCCTTCTAGGCTCGACCGCCATCTGCCAGTCCGGGTGCGCAGGCGCACGTCACTAAATCTGAGATTCTGAAGTAATAACACAAACTAGCAACCGAGCAACCCTACTTTTCCAAACAGAGGTTAAAAATAAGTTCAAACATGGCAGCCAATGACACTCCATGATAACAGAGATAGCCTTTGACTTCCTGATGGAACATTACGTCTTCAAGCGTCGCAATGACAGTAAGTTCATCAAAATGATTTTTTTTGTTCAGTTATCAGATCTGATGCTTGCTGTGATCCTTTCTATTTATTTAATTAGATGATTTACTACATATTTTGCTAAGGGTTTTATGATATTGGGAATTTGCATTTATTTTTTAATAATTTATAGTTTTCGGATGTATATTGTAGAATTACTGGGAATTAAAAGGCAGAACGTATAGATTTATATCTTAAAGTCAACTCTACTGGAAAGTATTAACTTTGTCCTCAAATTATGGAATTTTAATATTTTAATGATAAATCAACCAGGGGGAAAAAAAAAGGCCAGCCATGGGGATTGGAGCATATGCGGCTAAAAGAAAGTTAAACTTTTCTTTTTCTTGAATAAGTTACTTATTCTACTTGACAAAAAAAAAAGTTACTTATTCTTATTTTGAGTAAACAAAGTTGCTGATTTTGAAAATGACTTTTCCCTTATTGTGAAAATAACATGCATTTGGGCTTTTTTTTTACAGGGATACTCTTTTCTTTTGTGTTATTTGTATCACCCTTCTAAGATTCTCAATCTTTATGAATCCACAGAATAAAATTTTTTCATGTAATTGATTATATGTTTATCTTGCAGACCAAAATGTAGGAGAATTATTAGAAGCAAATCAACGGAAGATTTTCATTACATGACTGGATTTGCAAAGGGAATGGGATCAGGTTAGGCAAGCTGAATACAGGAATTTAATAAAAATGTTGCATCGATCTCTCTTTTTGAAGGACCAAGAAGTATTGGCCTGTTGGAAGAATTAAAAATGCCATTTGTGAAACTTTTTCTCAATGTCTCTTACATGATGAGAGTATTCCTGATGTTAATAATCAATATTTCACTCAGAACATAGAACACGAGCTCAGATGACTGTCCAAGTTGTCTTATCCATAATTATAGGCTCAAGGTTGGCTGCTAAAGTCTTTTCCTTTAGCATAAATATACTCTTGTGCTACCATTGTTTTAAACTTCCTAGTTAGTTTATGAATGTAACCAGGTCTCATGAGAAAATATCTTTGGGCGTGGTGGATCATATTGTTGATGAGCATCATATTGAAATAGATTCTGAGGCTATAAAATGAGTAAAGGTGATCCAACAAGTTAAGCGATTAACATTGGTAGTTTTAGTATGTGCGGCCTCTTTTAAACATATTAATGAAAGATTTGAGTGCTTAATATCCTAACTTTTTAAAGTTGAATCTTGTGCTACTGAGGATTTTATATATTCATCAGGTTATACTTGCTAGCTTCATTTGGTCAGCAGGATTTTTTACTTAAACTTGATCTCACTTTCCCATTTATCTATTAACAATAAGACAAAAAGGTGTTAAGCAGCCTATTGAATATATACATCATAAGGGTTATTCTATGTTTCCACATATTCTACTTGGATTTCCGGTCCATAAGTTGACATGATGTCATTAATACTTTAGTTAATCATAGAATTGTATTTTTGAAGTAGAACCATTAATTTGGAAACAACAACATCTGTCTTTGGCTATTCATCCTTCAGATTATGAATGTTTGGAATGCTTCATAGGTTGGATTCATATAACTAATTCTTCTAGATACTATAATTTACATAATGTTGAGTGGTTAGGGCAAATCATTCTTCATGGGCACACCTAAATGAAAATAAGAAAATCGAGTATAAAACGAGAACAAAAGGTGAATAGGCTTTGCAAATTGATTAATAATATGTGATTAAATATGGTTCATATCTACTTTCTTTGAATGAGCCACTTTAGTTGGTTGAACTGTTTTTTATGTATTTAGGTAGAGCAAGGTGAACTAAATCTGATACCTATTTATAGAACCTTCGATTTTGTTGACTAATGATTTTTATACTACATATGCATTTGTATTTAATTTACAAAAAAAATAAAAAATTACCTATATGTGTCTCTCATACAAATTTTTGATGATGTGAAATTAATTTGTGCATCGTACGGGTGGATGAACTAGTTTGGTTTACTAGAGATACCACTGCCCATTTTGTAGGATTTTCAGACTCAGATTGTGCTGGGAATGTTGATGATCGGAAGAGTACATTTGGAGGATGTTTTTACATTCGAAACAACATGGTGGAAGCAGAAAACAAAACTCAATATCCTTTTCCACAGCTGAAGCGGAGTATATTTTAGCTGGTAGTTATCATACATAGCTCTTTTGGGTGAAACAAATGTTGGAAGATTATGGGATCTCTACAAAACAAGTCACTATGTATTGTAATAACACTAGTGCTATCAACATCTCAAAAAACCCTGTCCAAAACTCCATAACAAAATATTGATTTCAGACACCACTTCATCAGAGAATTGGTGGACCAAAAGATTATCAATTTGGAGCACATACAGACTGATCTACAGCTTACAGATTTGTTCACTAAGGCCCTCGATACTGTCAAATTTGAAAACCTTAGGAAATAAATTAGAGTTTCAACTTCTCCAGAATAGGAATGTGCATATTCCAAAAAAAAAAGGAATTTTTTTATTTTGCATTTTTTTTATAAGATTTATCCTATTCTTGGAAATACTAATTGTAGATCATGTTTTGCCTGAGTGCTTGAGGCTGATAACGAGACAGATACTTCTGTCTGATGTCAGTCAACATGTTTCCAGATGAATCTAACTAGCACTCGAATATGGACAATCCAAAGGTTAAGTCACTACTGTCAAAGCTGTCTGGTTTGTTACTGGATGAGGTTTTATATTCTGTGTGTAGACCTATTATTTGAATCTTGCTTTTAGCATTGCATACATTTTCTTATTGTCCAAAGGCAGGGTCAGTGGAAAAGAGGCTGCCTATCCAATCCAAGTTCATACTCTTTGCTTTAAAAAATTATAAGCATATCAAAAGAGAAAAAGGGAAAATCTGTAAGATAACTTCTGGGGGTTGTGTGAATCTACCAATCCAAGCCAAGTTCATACCTTTTTCTAATCTGAAGGGGAATATCTAGTAAGATAACTTCTAGGGATTGCGTGAAACTATTTCTACCTCTAAAAGACATTGTCACAATATTGAAAAAGTCGACAAGCCGGACTTGAGAAAATACACTTTATATAGATGTTGATCGGTGTGCTTGTGCACTACAGTGACATATCAATAAGTCAAGGCAATGATATAGTTTTTGATAGTATGTGGATGACTAAGGGTTGCTCGAATCATACACGCACTTTAATCAACTTAATCATGTACGTGGTGGACTGTACACTGTCAGATGTATCTACCTCAATAGATGTCAACAATGCTCAGATGTGTCTAAGGTACTCAGAAGCATCTAGATTTTATTCACGAATTTTTTGTATTTTTAAAAAATATTTATTTATGGCAGTATACAATGGGCTAATGTGTGCAAATATTTCAGAATAAGTCAGTAAATTGTGGAGCCCAATTTTTGGTAATTTATTTGTTACTTAATTCTTCAATTATTCTGTTTTCACACTAATCCTATTTTTTATAAGGAAAGGAAATTGGAAGGAACTAGGATTCCCAAGAGATATCATTATCCACAAGGAATGGAAATATAACAAAATCTCTTGAATTCTATTTGTTATCAAATTCCTCAAAATCTCCTCTCGATTTCCTCTCTCTCCCCAACATTTGAAAACCTAAATTCACAAAAAAACCCTCTTAAACCACCTTGATATCCAAACTCTGCCTATAGCCGAACCAACCCAAGGCGGCTCTACCACCAAGTCACAAGTTATGGGTACAAATCTGACACTTATGTTTGGTAATCTTCCTACTAGTCGCTTTTTACCCTTAGATATTTGAAGTCGATTGATGGGTGCAGAAATTTTTTTGGGAAAATAGACTGAAACAAAGGGGGAGATTTCAAAAGATGTCGAAAAGGTAAATTTGAAAAACAAATTGACAGAAGACATATATGGATTTGATCAGGAGACAGGTGAATCAGGTAAAGAAGATTAATAAGAGGAGGCAAAGGAATCTTGAGGTGAGGATGTATCTGATGATATAGAAGGGTCTGGAGAGAAGAATGATGCCGAGGAAACAGAAAAATCTAAAGAAGTAGAGGAAAAAGAGACTACGAAACCAGATAGAAAGGGAAAGGAAAAAGTGGCGGAAATAGGGTCTGTAAAGAAAAGGAGATCGAACACAAAGGCGGATGCATCTGCAGCTCCAAGTGGATCTAAGTTTGAACTTCATCATTTGTTAGCACTCCTATGCAGACTGCCAAAGGTATGTTTACACCTTTCAATTTCAAATTCTAGTCGACTGGTGCATATGATGATTTCCAAAAACACATATCTGGTAAAAGAATGCATTATGAGTCTCGAATATCTGTAGAAGAATTTCACGATTTTGGGTTGATGATATAGTGAGTCATTTTAGTTTGGAGAAATTGTCTCTATGTGAGGGGAGATCAATAAAACTTTGGTTAAGGAATTTCTGGTTTATTCATGGGTTATTTCACAATATTTGATTGATCGGGGTGTTAAGAAGTTTGAAGATGATCTGGTGATCACTTCCAGACAACTAAATAGGGTAAAATGCAAGAAGACTCTTGACACACAGACTCCTTACCAAAAATAGAATCTGGGTGCTACAGATGAAGCTGGGAAGCAGGATACGTCTAGACATGATGGGAAAATTGGGCTACTGGAAGTAGGAGTTGTTGAATTCAAGAATACTGTTAAAAGGCTTGAGGAAAAACTGAATATGATGTTTGGAGGTTCTTCTGGAGCTGTGACATCAAAGGATGGTATTGGAAAGACGAAGACCGAGCTCAAGAAACCCACTGGAGCAAAGAAGCAGAAAAAGAGCTAATAACCAACTCAGCAAGAGAGGCTCAGTCCAGATGCATCTGACCTCATTGATTTTGAAGTTTTCTGAAACTCTACTTTTATTTCCAGTATATATGATCGATGTGTAACCGAATTTTACCTAATTTTTGTCTACTTGTGCTTATATTGGCATGTTACAAGACTTGGAAGGGAAGCTTCCCCTATTTCTTCCAAGAAGAGGATTAGTATTTTTTTCTCATCTTTTTCCAGATTAATTGATTGTTGAAGTAACTTTTGGTTTATTTGGATGCTCCCCTATGTGCTTTTTATTCTTCTAGCTTTACATTCATAAATTGATTGATGTGAGCATATTATGATGTATAACTTGAGGGGGAGAATTTTGATAGGGAAAGCTTGACTGTTGCATGTTACTTCTACACTCGTGTTTGTAAAAAGATGATTAGGTTTTAGAAAAATAGAAAAAGTCAAAGGGGGAGATTGTTAACTTGTTTGTTGTTGGAATTTTCTATTTTTCTACATGTTTGTAATTGAACTTAATTTAATTTAATTACTAAATACTTGTGTTTTGTAATTTATTAAATTTAATTAAATTACTTGATAATTTCTTGGACTTGTAATTATATTTATCTCCTATATTCCTTGGTATAATTATCTCGTGTAGTTGATAATGGTTGGAGATAAATTATGCCTCTGTTTGTTAAAAGTTTTTTGTTTAAAAACATGTTTTTTTTTAATGTTTTTTAGGTAAAATGTGTGATTAAAAAATGGAGAGAGAAAATTGTGTGATTAAAAAATGGAGAGAGAAAATTGTGTAGAAAAAACATGTTTAAAAACGGAGGCTTTAGCACTTATCTTTTATGATAAGTATTAAGGGTTGTGATAATGTTTGGCTTGGCCTAAAATTCTATCTTATCACTTATCATTCGTGATAAGAATTCAAGATTGAAATAATATTAGATTGGCCGAAAATTATAGCTCTTATTTCTTGGTGTCCAAGTTTGTTTATATCACTTGGTTGGCAAGTGATTCACTTATCTTAAGATTCTTTTATTTCACAATTATCTTTGATTATCTTATTTTATCTCTATTAACTTGTAATTATCTTTGATTTATTGCAAGTAATAGAGATTTTGCACAACTAGGATTCTTGGTGGACAAGAAATTTGGTTGTGTTTAAATAGAGAAAGACTAGACGTTTTCTCTTGAGTCTTGTAGCCGAAATAATCAGTGTTGAGCAAGAATACATACTTAGTTGCTCCAAATTGTAAATTCTCCAGTTTGTACAATCAACTTAAAGAATTAGAGCTTATTCTTTTATGCAAACACAAATATTCAAACGACAAACTAACAGAGTTCTCCGGGAGGAGTAATCAATCACTAAGAGAAGAAAAGACATTTAGGCAAAGATTAAACGGGAGGTTTGGATCAAGATCGAATGAGAGTTCAAAGTTACTGAAGTACTGTTGCAGTGTCAAGGAAAGCTACGGAAGAGTGGTGGGACGCCAACTCATATTACACACCATAGAAGAATCAGGGAGTGATTCATTTAATTCATGGGTGTTTGATAAGTTTATGCGTAAATTTATCCTATAGCTTTGATTGAACTGTGTAATCTCTTTTCTGATTAGTGATTGATTTTTGTCCGCAAGATGCGAGCACGTGAGTTTTCCCTGTTAGGGTTTTTTCCACGTTAAGCTCAAATATTGTGTTCCAATATCTTTACAATTTTGCATCGCTTAAACTGTTCTATTTACTATTTATAATGTAACACCCCAAGTTCAAAAGTCAAAAACCTAGGCGTGTTAACTTCCATTCACATTATATGCGGAAATAAATCGTTGAAACATTAAAATGCGGAAACAAATCATTTAAAAACTTCAACCTTTTCATTTTCTATTCTAAAATTTTATAGGAATTTCGGCAGAGTCTCCTCTATAACTTGGGCATAACCAACCTGTAGAGGGACATCACACCTACAATAATTATGAAATTTTCAACCCATTCAAATCCAACATTCAATATTCAACCATAATTCCAAAATTCAACTTCAACATCAATTTCCCAAACTCCTCAACCAAAATAATTTGAAGTATAAATTTATAAACTCATGAAACATGATAAAACTAATCACAGGGGAATACCATAACCTATTTTGACTAAGAACCGACAAACTAATTCAAAACGATTTATCAATTTAAAAGAATAACAACTAAAAACTTAAATTAAATCATTAAATTAAATTTTAAATAATTCAAGTCGGTACTGTCTGAGCCTGCCGCCACGTGCTCTCCTCTAATCATCTAAATTTCATTACCTGAAATGTTGGGGAGGGATTGTGGTGAGCTAAAGCTCAGTAAGTAAACTTTATGCATGAATGCATGCTTATGACATGAATGCTTTAACTTTGAAATATGTATCCCCATTCACTTTAACCTCTCAAAACTTTCAACATTTCGAACTTTCACTTAACATTTCAAAACTTTCACTTAACATTTCAAACTTTCACTTCATTCCATCGTGAGCTCACTTGATGTAACTTCTAGTCAATCAGATAACAGTGGGCAATTCTTATTTGGAACCAGATTAACATGCGCATTTCCACCGCAAAGCGGCTCATTACATTCGGGTACGCTGGTCCCCCGCGCCCCATTTCCCACTCGCATCTTTCATGACATAGAAGTACACCCATTCTTTCAAAAACTTGGGATACATAATTTTTTTGACAAAAATTGCACTTTGACACATTCCTTTCATTAAAACATTTGACTTTCCCATTTCGATGCCAATGCATGCTTGATGATGCAATGACATGTAACGTATATGCTTGAACATTTCCTTAACTACACATAATTGCATATGGTAGACCAAAAGCATTAAAATTCCGTAATTAGCACGAATGTCAATTAAGCACATTAATTCCACATTAACGTTCAACTTTGATGAAAGTAGGGGGAAGTTTACTTACTTGACGTCCTTAGCATTTACCGTTATCTGGATTTGCAAGTGGAGGAGCTTCGACTGCCCGTGTCGTCAATGTATCAAAAGTCCTAATTATTCACATTCATCAATAAATATGACTCTCAGTTCACAAACACATTATTTATTCATTTTAATACTAATCAAACATTGACTGAGATTAAAACTTCAATT
The DNA here is from genome assembly GCA_963555705.1 of Ligustrum vulgare. NCBI lineage: Eukaryota > Viridiplantae > Streptophyta > Magnoliopsida > Lamiales > Oleaceae > Ligustrum > Ligustrum vulgare. Next base: position 54,241,962 of record OY743172.1, read on the forward strand.
TAACTCAAACGTGACTTTACATAATAACCAAAACACATAAAACCATAATCGAAAGCAAAAGATTAAACCATTCGACACAACATTATAAGCTTAACTATTAAGGTACTTAAATCAAAACCAAAGTTTGAAAAAATGTACACGCCTTTACAATTTTCCCAAAATCTAGGACTTACAATTATTACTCACGTTCACACTAAAATTACAATTAAGTTAATTAAATTCCCAAATTTCATAATCCTTTACCAAAAACAGTTAACTACTCCAAAAATTCACAACTTTAACATTATACATTTACAATTAAAATTTCAATAATTCATAAGTTCCAAACAAAATTATCAATTTGACAATCTATGATTTAAAATCTAAGCAAAAATCAAAATCTGGAATTTTAACTAAAACTTTGAATCTGAATTTATATATATATATATATATATATATATGAATATACATACAATCTGAAAATTACATATGTAAATTTTCCATTACCAAATCTGAAAGGTGCATACACACATACATATACATACACACATATATACGCCCCAATTCTGAGGTTAACAATTAAAATTCGAAATTTGACTACAACTCAATCTGAAAAATCTGAAATGTTCATATATATATATATATATATACATCAATACATATAAACCCGTTTGTGTGCGTGTAAAAAGGTGTGTTGTGTGTGTAAAAATTGGGTTCGATGTGCGCAGTGTGCGGGTGGGTCGTTTCTCGCGTGTGTGGGTGCGCGCTCGAGGGAAAGGGGGGAAGAGAAAAGGTAGATAGGGGCACCCTACCGTGATGGCGACCGGTGGTGAGGTGAGCGTTGCCGGCGAGAGAGTGAGAGAGATGCGTGACTGAGAGAGCGAGAGGTGAGGGGCGAGACAGAGAGGGAGATGTCGTGAGAGAGCGGCGTGAGTGAGATAGAGAGAATGAGGGTTGGATATAAACTTTTGGAATTTGCAACTGGGCCCCTCAATTCTCTCAATTTAGAAATTTAAGTCCACAACTCCCAATAAAATTTCAATTCGCCCTAAACCTTTTCCCAATCTCAATTTAATGAAATTTAAACAATTTACTACTAAATGACAAATAGAATTTAACAAGCTTAACAAATAAAAATAATTAATTACACATAGAGTTCATAAACAATTTATAAACTTTTTAATTGGCACATCGATCGAGACGGCGTCCAAGTCCTTCCACTGCAAAATAATTCAATTTATCGACATTAAAAATATCATTAAATTTAAAATTTATAATAACATTAACATAATCGTTACGTGATATTTAAGGATACACGTAAAAAATGAAAAGTGGTCTTACAATTCCTTACCCCCTAAAAAGAAATTTCGTCCTCGAAATTAAAACTTACTAGAAATGTGGTTCATTGGTACGCATTTCATCTTCGCGTTCCCAAGTAGCCTCTTCTACTGCATGATTCCTCCAAAGAACCTTAACTAACGTAATCTTCTTTCTTCTAAGTTCCTTATTTACTTTCATTAGGATTTTCACAAGTGACTCCTCATAAGTCAGATCCTCACAAAGATCTAATGACTCCTAACTGAGGCTATGGGAGGAATCCGAAATATACTTCCTTAACATTGAGACATGAAAAACGTTATGTAACCCTGACAGTGCTGGTGGCAATGCAACCCAATAAGCTAGGTTATCCACCCTTTCAAGTATCTTAAAGGGCCGATAAAACGCGAACTTAACTTCCCTTTCTTCCCAAGTCTCATAACTCCTTTCCTAGGAGCTACCAAAAGTCATATCACCTACAGCAATTTCCAAAGGTTTCCTTCTTCTATCCGCATAGCTTTTCTATGTACTCTGTGCAATTTTCATTCGCTAGCGAATCTTTCCGGCAACTTTTACTGTTTGTTGTACTATTTCTGGACCCAATAATTTTCTTTCTCCTAACTCACCCTCGTAAATGTCAATCCACACTTTCTATCGTATAGTACTTAATACGGATCGAAGTTTGATAGTTATTGTTGTAAGAGACCATCAACCGACATTATCCCACTTATGAATCCATTCACTAACTTTCTATTTTCAGCCTTTCATAGGATCTATTCTAACGTCTAAACTTTAATATATACATTGATTGATCACATTCTTAAAACTAAAATCAAGAAGATTGATCAAAATAAGACTTTGTAATCCAGAATTAGTGAAACTTAGCGTCCATACCAAAGTATACAGTAGAAATACTAAAACTTTGACAGAATCTTCCTGGAAAGATTCACAAACGAAATCCTTTCTGAACATGCTGACCTTTCTTTTAAAATCGGAGGATCAACTTAAATCCTGTAACCCATACTTACATATTGTAATCAAGTATTCAGCATCATACACTCATCTTAAAACTAAAGCCAAGGTACTAATTTAATAATTCATGCTTTCAAAATCATCATAACAATACTCTAACCAAGTATTTTATAAATAAGTCATTGACCTATCACCAATGAATAAAACTTTTGTGATTCATATAGAATTCCTCATCAAGTTTACTTAACCTAAGGATACAATCCCATTATAAGTAAAAGTCACACAACTGATCTCAAATAATCATATCAATCTCTCTAAGATTACAACATAATAACCATCATATCCTTCACATGAACCTTTTACGTCAATATACTCACTAAGATTTTATATCAATCTCTCAAACTCAATAAATCTTGGACTCTGCCATTGTCACTCTTTCTGCACACTACTCCATAATAAATAATCATTGTGAAGTCTTATTCTCATTTTCCATAAATCCTATCCACAAGGACAATTGCCTAAAATCTCATTTCTTATTTTTGAATCAAGATACCATCAATAATAATCTCCACAATTTCATGGTATGTACTATCATAAACCTTCCTCCAATCAGATGCATTACTTCTGCAATACTTGTACAAATCTAGGACCTGATAAAGTTTCTTTAATCAATATTGAAAACTTAATGTACATCAGTGAATCATTCACATTATGAGGAAATCCTGATTCATTTTCCATGACTGAGATTCATCATTCTTTGAATTTCCACTTAGAACCAAATACAACATAACTTATTCATGGATGGTCAACTTATTTCATAATTTCAATACATTATCACCTTCAGTTCTCATCATCACATCATTCCTTACAATCATCTATTATACCTTTTATATACAATTGACCTTATGACAATCATTATCTCACATAATCCCAAACATTCAATCGCATGTCCCCAATTTCTCACTTTGAATAAGTGGTTACTCCTTTAAGGCATCTCACCATAAAATATTTTCAATATCTCTCATTCATGGTAACTGACTAATCCCAATAATCATATTACATGTAAATTCAACAGACGGTAAATGGTTTTCCTAACCATCACAAAGGTCTATAATGCAAGCTCTCAACATAGCCTCTAAACTCTGTATAAAGAATATTTGCTGATCACTTAAGTCATTATTCAATAACCCAAATGACATCACGTCTCTTCACTAATCTCTGTAAGCCCATGGAAAATTCTCTCCAAATTTCAATAAATCTTTACTATTTCTTTAAAAACATACCAAACCATAATAATTTGTCATCTCTAAAACTTCTTTATCACCAAATATCACCAAAATAATCAAAACGATAGAAATTACCTGAATATTCTCTCTATGTAGTATATCCAATAACATATTATTCACAAATCAACATAATGTCATCAGCTTATCTTTAACATATCTTCCCAATCAAATTCCAAAATAAATCAACAGTATTATCTCATATCCTTATAATTTATAATATTCTCCAATACAAGTGATCATTCCTTACTAGTGATCAATCCGTTCCCAAGAATAATTAAGATTCTTCCCAATAACGCCATAATACTTGTCGTCACTCATCTTTTCAAAATATAACTTATCATTTCCCAATGTATGGATCAAATCATTACATAACTTCATGTATACCTTGATATCCCAGAAAACCAATCCATAATTCCTCAATATAACAATTTCAAATCATAATTTCCAATATCAATATCTCACTTCCTTCAATACATTAGTTGGTTCAAAAGACTACTCATACTTATAAATATATGCCACAAATCATATTCCCAAAATTTAATCACAAGACCAAACTACATAATAAATTTATCTCAAAATAGAGGAATAATTCACTTACTCAACACAATATCCATTACTTAATTCCCAATAACTAAGAACCAAATCTTAAACCTCTAATTTAAAACTAGACAACTTTAAATTTTCAGACACACTACACACTTTTGTGTGTGTCTAGCCACTATTCAAGGTAGGGTAAAAAAAAAAAATAGTCTTGCTAGACTATTTGTAATCAATTTACACTCTAAAATCCTATCAAACCTAGTATCATAACTCAGGCCAATTTCTGAACAACCTAATACATGTAATAAGTCCGTATAAGCCAATTATAGTGAAGCCAGCGATGGAACCCAATCGGACCCAATTAAACTAAGCTCCAATAAATTTATTCTAACTCGTAAAACACTTAATCTTTAAAAATTAATTTATTAATCACGTTTTATTCCACTAAAACACTCTTAGAAAAATTGAAATTACTGAAACAATAATCAATAATTATTATTCGGAGCAAGTTGAAATGACCAAAATGCCTTCTATGAATATTCATAAACTCTCATCTTCTATATGACATTTCGATGTGATCACATCACATTATATAATTCAACAGTCACCGTCGAATTATAAAGCTCAGATTCAACGGTCCACTAGAAGAACCAGTTAGATTATGATCATACCTAAAAGGTGACGGATTTCATAATACGAATATACGTTCCTCGTTAGTTCACTTTAATTCCCAATGTACTGAGATATTTATTAGGAACTTGATCTCACCCATTGATACCTCAAAGAATTTCAAGCTAGTAATCGAAGTTCATTATCCGATCAGGATTAAGATCACACGTATGATAGTCAAGTGAAATTAAATTTTAATGGCCAATATTAAAAATTAATTTCACGTGGTCTCGTTCAATATGTTCCAAATTTATTCTCAATTTTATTACCAAAGTCAAATATAGACATTAATAAAATCGAGATGATCTTATAAAAATAAATTTTCCATATTTGTTTACTAATCGTCAACGTTAATTTTAGATCGAATTAAAAATTGAATCTTTCTATGTTTAATAGCTTAAATAGTCAATCTGTAATATCAACTCGACCCATGGACAAACGCTACTTAATATTAATACAATCAATTAATATTTAATTTAAATGTCGTGAATTATAAAGTAATCGGGGAGGTTGTGGGTTCCAAAATTTGCACTCTCACCCACTTGATATTTCGGACTCTTAGGTTTTAATTAATAACTACTCAATCAATTTTAACTCTCAAAATTCATTTAATTATTAATAAAAATGTTTATTTTCTATTCTAATTTCTAACATTTAGAAAATAAAATAAAATATAAAAAAAGGCATGACAGTATAGTACCTAGAGCGATATTTATGCGATCTACATGACACATTAGTTAATAACATTCACTGACCATTTAATTAAAGCAATAAATAAATGTGATAATAAAATAAACAAGAACATAATTTATGGCCCAAACCTAAACACAAAAAAGGACTTGGGCTTGGACCGGACAAAAAATTTGGATATTGGACAGTTCGGGTTCGGCTCATGAAGTTCGTGGACTAGTCCAATGGACCGAGAAACGGGCCGAAATGGACCGGCTCGTGAGCCGGCCCGTCCGGATCATCCCAAACGGTCACATTTGTGAGCGTTTGTTAATTTTTTAGTTTTATTTCTTTTACACCTATAAATATACACACATTTTTCTTAATTTCCATCACAATTTCTCTCAACTCTCAAATTTCAATTGCAATATTCTACTTCTACATTTCTACTTTCTAGTTATATTCTAATTTATAGTGCTATACCTGTAAGCCTATAATATTTTGTTTTCATATACAATATTCAATATTGTCTCAAATTAAATATTTCATTTCAACCTTCAATTTCAAGTTTCCAAATTCATTATTTCTAATGGCATACTCACAATCTCATGTTTATTCTTCTAACCAATTTGTTGATGAATTTTTTGGTCTCAATGAAATTCCAATTCCTGAAAATTTGGTGAATTTGAAAAATGAGATTGATGATATAGATATTAGAACTCCTCTTAATTTGGAGGACATAGCTGATGAAGATGTTGCTGTTACATTTGGATTCGGCTCCGCTAGCACGACGGCAGGCTCCAGTAGAAATTCAAAAAGGGCGAAAAAATCAGACTGCTGGAATTATTTCGAATTGTTTAATACAATGGCCATCGACGAAAATGGGAAACCAATAGTCAAAGCACGATGTAAAAATTGTGAAGGACTTTTCTCTTGGAAGAAGGGTGGGGGCACAACACACCTCAACAGACACTCTAAAGCATGTCGAAAATGGGCTCGGTTGAAGCAAACCAATCAACTCTACAGTTTGGTCAATCGAGTTTAACCAATTGGGTCTTCAACCAAGAACTAGCGCGTCGAGAAGGGATGGTTATGTTCGTATCGAGTGGTGAGTTCCCGCTTTCAATTGTAGAAAGTTCACAATTCACGGAATTCATTCAAAAGTATCTCCAACCTAGGTACAAACCCGTTTCTAGAAATACTTTACGAGCTGATTGTATTAATAAATATTAAGATAGAAAACAAAATTTTGTAGATGCTTTAACTAAATATAATGGTAACTTATCATTTACTTCAGACTTGTGGACTGACAATAATCATAGAGGTTATGTAGCTGTTACTTGTCATTACATTGATGATACTTGGTTAATGAACAAAAGAAATATGGCATTTAAAGTTATTTATTACCCACATAATGCAACAAATATTTTCAATGTACTACTTGCAATTCTTAGAGAATTTAGTTGTGATAGTAAAGTTCGTAGTTTTACACTGGATAATGCTTCTGTTAATAAAGCAGTGATAGATAGATTAGCTAACTACATGAATCCTGAATTTGATGGAGTCTTGTTTCATGTTCGTTGTGTGTGTCACATTTTTAATTTAATAGTTCAAGATGGTCTTAAGCATATAAAAAACCAATTGAAAAAAATTAGGTGTGCTTGCAATTTCATCATGATAGCACCTTCTAGAAAACAAGCTTTTGATGCACATTGTGTAGAAAATGGTATGCCACCATGATCATTTGTTACCGATGAAGGATATAGATGGAACTCAACTTAATTAATTATTTAACATTGTCAAGGTTACGAGAATTTAATATGTGAATATTACGACGGTCGGCACTCACATGGCCCAACTTTTTATTTGGTGGCTGATGATTGGGAACTTGTTTTTCATTTAAAAATTTTTTTGAAACCCTTTTACGATGCTACAAACGAATTATCTGGAGTTTATTATCCCACTAGTCCTTTAGTGTTGAAGCATTTTTACTGCATTACTAATAATTTTAACAAGTACAAAATATTTTCTATTTTTAAGCAAATCATTACATCAATGGAAGATGTATCCACTTTATTTTCATTAGCAACGATTATGGACCCTATAATAAATTTAGAGAGAACTAAACACACTATAAATGCAATATCAAATAAATTAACTTTTGATACTCCATTGACATGTATAGATTTAGAAAAATGTACGAACTCAATGCCGAAAAATCAGGCAAAAATATTAGAAGAACTACTCCCACCAGTAGTGTGATACAAAATGAAGATAGTGATTTACTTTCTTACCTTATGACAATGAAAGGAACTTCTAGTATACATGCCAATGGTTCTAGTTCTTCTAGTACATTTAATAGTTCAGATGAAACTCTAAGCGAGTTAACTAGGTATTTTTCGCATGATCTTCTTAGCATGTTAGACGAGGACGAGAGAAATAATTTTGATATTCTTAAGTGGTGGAGACTAAACGAGCGTCAATACCCAATTGTTTCTATGATTGCACGAGATCTACTAGTACCTCCGGTATCAACTGTAGCATTGGAGGCTGCTTTTAGTGCAGGTGGAAGAGTGTTATCTGAATATAGGTCAAGGCTTAAAGAAGACATACTGGAGTCCTTAATGTGCTTGAAGGATTGGCAGTTTGCGGAGAAAAGGTTACAAAATAGGATAAGTGAAATTCTGGCAGAAGAATTCGGAGAACAATCGTATTAGTGAGTAAATTATTTTGTATTATTATTATGCTTACAATTATGTATTATGCTATAAATAATATATGCATTTTTCTTTTTCTGTATTTTGAATTCTTTCTTTCAAATTCAAATAAAAAATTGTACACGTAACATTTTGTTCGTGTACAATTTTAATTCCGCCTACAAGAAATTAAATGTAGCCGGCCCCAAGCTAGGATTAAAGGAGAAGGGTTTATTTTAGTTTTTTATATTTTCAAATTTCAATTATTTCAGTCGTTACTCGTTACCACTTACATGTTTGGAAAAATCATTTATTTATGTTTCCGCACTTATTTGAGAAAATCAAATTGTTTTTAGTAACACTACAGCGTTTATGCAACCAAAAAGTCTGGGGCGTTACATGATCAGTCGAAATTAATTTATTAATCGCGTTTTATTCCACTAAAAGAACGAAATTGCACTCTTAGAAAAATTGAAATTACTGAAACAATAATTAATAATTATATCCTCTGATTTATCGTTCTTACATGTTACCCCCGTCGATCAACTCGAATATCAGAGCAAGTTGAAATGACCAAAATATCTTTCTGTGAATATTCATAAACTTTCAACTCTCTTCTTCTATCTGGCATCTCGATGTGATCGTATCAAATCATAGAATTCAACAGTCACCGTCGAATTACTGAGCTCAGATTCAACTATCCACAAGAAGAACCAGTGAGATTATGATCATACCTAAAAGGTGACGGATTCCATAATACGAATATATGTTACTCGTTAGTTCACTTTAATTCCCAAGTACTAAGATATTTATCAGGAACTTGATCTCATCCATTGATAACTCAAAACACTTCAAGCTAGTAATCGAACTTCATTATCCAATCAGGATTAAGGTCACACGTATGATAGTCAAGTAAAATTAAATTTTATTGGTCAATATCACAAATTAATTTCACGTGATCTCATTCAATATGTCCCAATTGAATTCTCAAAGATAGACTTTAATAAAACCGAGAAGATGTTATCAAAATTAATTGTCCTTATTTATTTATGGACCGTGAATGTTAATTTTAGATCAAATTACAAATTGAATCTTTCTGTATGTAACAACTTAAACTCTCAATTTTTAATATCAAATCAACTCATAGACAAATTCAACTTCCTATTAATACAATTAATCAATATTTTATTTTAAATATCGTGAATTATCCTCTATGGGCATATATAATTTGAGCATACATTGGTAATTATCTGATCCAAGACACACTGACACACAGTTAAAATTGAAAATGTGCCAAAGGGAAATTCAAGTAAAGGGTGAAGATCAATAACTCGAGCCCCATCGTCCATGCATACGTGAAACGAGTAATGTGCTGGCAAGATTGAGGGGACATAATGTCAATTTCACTGGCAATCTACAGGGTGGGAAGTTCGAGTCCTGGTAGCAACGTTTTGGACTTGGCTTCCTTGTGGATTAGATCAGTGGTTAAACTCTCAATCCCTGACCAGTTGAGGCATATCCCGTGATTTAAATCCTTCATCAAGGTGCAGGGTGTAGCGACCAAGAATTTTTACGCGATTAATAATTATTTTAATAGAAAATCGTGTCGCTATTATTTCACCCATTTTTATTAAGTTAACGCCGCGACCTATTCGTATAGCCAAGTCAAGAAATAATCGAGATCGTTCGATTTTAAATTAAATTCCGAAATTCTAAAAATATCTCCATTCTCTTGATTTAAAGTATATTAAGTCCAAGTACTTAATTCAATGTTATCCCAATATTTATTTATACAAAAATTATTTTTATTATTGAAATTAAGAAAATATATGCAAGCATGAGAGGTTCCATTATATATAATAATTATGAGAATCTTAATTTAATAAATATGGAAAAGTATATGAATGGTTGATATACTCCATTATATGTAATCATGAAGAGCATAATATTTGTATAAATATGGAAAAGTATATGAATGAATTATATACTCCATTATATGTAATCATGAAGAGCATAATATTTGTATAAATATGGAAAAGTATATGAATGAATTATATACTCCATTATATATAATCATGAAGAGCATAATATTTGTATAAATATGGAAAAGTATATGAATGATTGATAAGACTCCATTATATGTAATCATGAAGAGCATAATATTTGTATAAATATGGAAAAGTATATGAATGAATTATATACTCCATTATATATAATCATGAAGAGCATATTATTTGTATAAATATGGAAAAGTATATGAATGGTGCTTTACTTTAAGAAAATGATGTGTTAAAATTAATAGAATTGAATGATTATGTTTACAATATGCCAACTTTATACATCTATTTAAACCCATCTCTTTTACACACAACTCTACACATAAGAATTCTTGCCATTTAAGTTCGGTAAAATTCTTGTGTCTCCCTATATTTATGAGTATTTCGATCCTATCCTATGTTATGATGAAAATGATCCATATGCTTTCAAAAGAAAATTTATGCTTGGTATACTTACTGGGATTTTATAAATCTCACTCTACGATATTTACCATTTTCAGATAATTGAAGGTTCGAGGCGGTCAACATGGAAGTGGCAAAAGTGGTTAAGATTGATGAGATAATTATGTTGAACTTTATGTAAGAAAATTATGTTCTATTTATATTCACAAATAAAATTATGGGATTCTAATTATTCTTTTGAATAATTTTACATTACTATTTAAGTCTCGATAATATGATATGAGTCACTTTTAGTGGCACTCGAATGGTCAAGATTTCGGGTCGTCACAGTTGGTATCAGAGCTAAGAGTTTTAAAAACGATTCTGTAGATTTTTGAAATTTTATTTCTTTAAAAAAAAAAAAAAAAAAAAAAATCACTATTCACTTGAACAGTAAAACGACGTGCTATTCATGATGAACAGTGAACGAAATCACTATTCATTAAAAAAAAAAGTTGAATTTTCACATGTCAAGTATGGTTATGATTTTGAAAAGCATGATGAAATTTGATGTGCGAATTTCAAGGACAAAATTCATTTTAAGCAAGAGAGTTTGTAATGTCCTGAAAATTTTATGGAATATAATTAGTTAGTGATATGATGTTTATATTGATGTCTTTGATAAATTTCTAGAAGTTCGGGGACTAAAGGAAAATAAGATTTGACGATAAATTTTATTTTGGTTAAGTTATTAATTATTGATGGGGAGATAATTACTATATCGATATTGGATTTGTTTTGAAGACTGTGATTAAATAGGAATTATGATTCAAGAAAATGTTGATTTGGATACAACCACATTAAATTATTGTTGATTAAAGGAAAATAAGATTATATGAAATATTTTAACTCATCACTCTACTATGTCACCTTCCACGTTTTGACTCCTCGAACCAGGTATGTTATGTATAATAGCAATTACATGGCATTTATGATTATATTGAAGCATGTTAAGTATGAAATATTCATATGTTATGAATCTTTATGTGTTACACATAATATACATGTCAAGTATGATATAAATTGATAGAAGACTCAATTTTTTTATTCTTTTCAATGTAGAATCATGAGACAGAGAGGATATTTATATGAATTTTGGTGCATATTAAGCTTAGTAAGATTGACTCAATTAGAAATTAAGTTGGGTTGTAACTTTTGCCCAAAATATATGGAATAATATATTAAACAAACAAAATTGATAATGAATTTGTACAATAATTTATCCCTTTATCACTACCTTTGTGTAAAAACAAGGGAAAAACTGTGGATGATTATTAGTACTTCCTCTTCAAGTTTCAATTTTCGGTTCAATAATTTATCCCTTTATCACTACCTTTGCTTAAAAGTAAGGAAAAACTGTGGATGATTATTGGTACCACTCTTCAAGTTTCAATTCTGAAAAAAAAAAAAAAAAAAAAATCCAGAAAGAAAAGAAAGAAAGAGAACGGGTGTTGAGCATAATGGGAAAAATATGATTTACGAATGATTTTCAAAATAATCTTTGTCGTCAAGTTTAGAAATGATGAGCCCTAAATGGACTTTGCATAATTGATTTTAGACATGGCACTAAGTATGAGAAGTCAACAGAAAGGACTAGATAATATTTTCGAATTATTCATCGTTTAGATTAAACGAGAAATAGAAAGTCAGTTTTATGAAGTTATGATGAGATGTTGAGATTATAAGTGATATGATTTTATTGAGATTTTTATGAGAAGAATTATGAAGTTGGAGATTTAAAGTTTAGGCTCTTAATTATTGAGAAATAAGGACTTGATATGGTGATATTAGAAATTATGATTTGAAATTTCTATGTTGAGGAATTATGAATTGATTTTCTGGAATATTTATGATGATATTGAAGTTTGATGAAATTGTGATCAAATGTACAATTAGTTATTATTGTGAGTTATGAAGTATGCTTATGATTTGGATAAGTCCAAATTTCAAAGGAAAACTGCCTAGAATTTTATCGTTTGGAGTTAAGAGCATAGTATGGTATGCAATCACTAAGAGAATTGAGGTTAGACATACAAGTTCATTTACATCACAAACGAGATTTAGTAGATGATAACAGAGATATTATTATTTTCTCATAAGGAGAACACACAAGAGTCACCCTAGAAAGGAAATATATGAAACACGCAAAAGCAAAAGAAAGCAACATGGGAAATTCCTCAAATTGAGAGATGTGTTTCCGGAGTAGCCGTATCCTACCACCTCTGACCTTTTGAGGAAATAAAGAAACCTTCAAAGAGGTGTGTTTCGAGAGTAAGAATACTCCGTAATCTACCACCTGGAACCTTTGAGGTACACACAAGATTTAAACATTAAGGAAAATCCTAGGAAATTAGAGGGGTGTCTCGAGAGTAAGAATACTCCGTACTCTACCCCCACCTATTCTAAGATTCATAAAGTTAAGTTTACATTAACCGGACTCCATTTTCGCTTGATTCCCCTTCCTTGCGACCAATCTATCTTAACCCCTACTGGATCTTGTATTGAGATATATGACTGCAGCTTATCCAGTAGTTCATCAATAGTAGGAGCAGAAATAAGAAGCCTTCTGGAAAATGGAGAGATGAATCCCTGTTCCACAGCATAATCAAGAAAGGTTAACAAGCCATCAAAGAAATTGTTAACATTCAAAAGCCCAATAGGCTTAGTATGGAGATCTAGTTGAGCCCATGAGGTAATGTTAAAGATTTCTTCTAAGGTACCAAAACCTCCGGGCAGGGCTATAAAGGCATCAGAACCATATAGCATACAAGTTATGCGTTCATGGATGGATAAGGTTTGAACTTCATGCCCTCGTGTTTTTCCTGCAACATCTACCAAAGGGACAGGTATGACACCGATTACTTTTGATTTCTCTGCAAGAGCAGATTGGGAAACACAAACCCATTAGACCACTGCTACCACCCCCATACACAAGAGTGATACCTTTTTCCCCCAGTTTCTTTCCAAGATCTACGGCCGCTTCTAGATAACCGAAGCCTTTCCCCACTTTTGATCCACAAAATACACAAATAGTTTTGATCTGTCGAAGTTTTGGTGCTTCCATCTTTGATAGTATAGAAGAGAAAACTTACGAAGAAGATGTGATTTTGGGATGCCTGAACTATGAAATATGTTTGGCTATTTAAAGCCGGAAAAAATTTACTGTTTTTGATTGATTCTGAAAAAGTAAAGATTTACTTTTGACAAAATCAGCCTACTTTTGACTATTTTATCAAAGCTTTCATCTTTCGGTGATTTATTTTCCAGCTTTATCAAACCTCGAGAAAGGAAAATATATTTTTACTAACCTTTATCAAAACGCGTGAAAGGAAACAGAAGAATATTTTAAATATGTATCAAGAGATTTACCTTATATCAATGCTGATTTTCCACAACCTCATTGTGTAAAACAGACTGGCAGACAGGATCTTTTGCAGTTATATTTTTGAGACTATAACGATTTTTGTCTTCGTTAAACTGAGCGTATAAGGAGAGAAGTTCACGTTGCACATAACCACTTGGGTGCGTCTCAAGAGTCAGTCGAATATCATCCAAAGGCTCCTTACTCAGTCCACCCTTTATGAAATTGATTTTATCATCCCGATTAGTAGAAGAATATCCTACTGTTTTGCAACGAGTATCACAGTTCCAACGAGCACATTTGTAGCAACCATTCAGCCTTTTTGCTCTTCGTTTCTTTGCGAAGGTGCTTTTGCCTAAACCAGGCATGTGCTTTGGAAATGTCATAGGTAATTCACCAGATAATCGAACTTTTGCTTCGATCAACCAGCGAACATCTTCTGGAATACCATGAGCCATCAGCAACCTCAACCTTTCGAGCCTAATTCGATAAATTTTTCTCAGATCATTCATAGGAAGATTGGAATAATACTTGCGAATGTTTGAAAGGATGATATCCATTTTTGATGGATCTAACCTCTTCCCAACATGATCTATTTAAAGGTATAAAGGAACTAAGTGGATCCATCTGATATTGATTCCAGCAAGAAAGCGCGGAATAGAATAATGAAAAGAAGAGACAAGAATTAATGCGCTGTTTAATTTTATCGATAAAGGAAGATTTGATGATAAGATTTTGAGATACAGAATATTTTCTTGGATTTGGTACTGATATTTTTGGTATAATAATAAGTAATTAAGGTATGGTGTGATGATACGGGAATACGTGAAAGTGAAATAAGGACCGTATCGAATCAGAATTCATAATTATGTACAAGTGAAAGAAATACCTTGCGGGAAATGTTGTGACAATTAAGTGAAGAATTTTAGTTATTTGGGAGCTAATTATTTATTTGAATTTTGCAGAACGTTTTGGTTACAAATATGGGAAATGATAAGCTGATGATATTATGTTGATTGATGAATAATATGTTTGGATATATTACATAGGGAATATTCAGGTAACCATTTTATTTACTTTGGGATATTTGGTGATAAGAAGAAATGACTAATTATTATGGTATGATATGTTAGTAAAGATTTATTGAAATTTTAGAGATATTAATACGAATATTTGAGGTCACATGATACGATGATAAGTGACAGGTTACATGAGTACTACAAGACATGATGAAATATCACATACGATTGGAAATTTTCCTTTTGAGTCAGAATTTATGAGTAGACACATATGTCTATTATTGATAGAAAAGTCCATGTTTTTAAGAAAAACAAAGATATGCATTTAGTCAAAGTCCAGTGGGTTAAATATAGTAGCAATGATACTACCTAAGAGAAGAAGAGAAGAGATTCTGATTAAGTGTTCAGAAATCATAAGATCAAGTAAGTTTCATTTCGAGGACGAAATTATTTTAAGGGGGTAAGTTTGTAGCGACCAAGAATTTTTACGCGATTAATAATTATTTTAATAGAAAATCGTGTCGCTATTATTTCACCCATTTTTATTAAGTTAACGCCGCGACCTATTCGTATAGCCAAGTCAAGAAATAATCGAGATCGTTCGATTTTAAATTAAATTCCGAAATTCTAAAAATATCTCCATTCTCTTGATTTAAAGTATATTAAGTCCAAGTACTTAATTCAATGTTATCCCAATATTTATTTATACAAAAATTATTTTTATTATTGAAATTAAGAAAATATATGCAAGCACGAGAGGTTCCATTATATATAATAATTATGAGAATCTTAATTTAATAAATATGGAAAAGTATATGAATGGTTGATATACTCCATTATATGTAATCATGAAGAGCATAATATTTGTATAAATATGGAAAAGTATATGAATGAATTATATACTCCATTATATGTAATCATGAAGAGCATAATATTTGTATAAATATGGAAAAGTATATGAATGAATTATATACTCCATTATATATAATCATGAAGAGCATAATATTTGTATAAATATGGAAAAGTATATGAATGAATTATATACTCCATTATATATAATCATGAAGAGCATAATATTTGTATAAATATGGAAAAGTATATGAATGATTGATAAGACTCCATTATATGTAATCATGAAGAGCATAATATTTGTATAAATATGGAAAAGTATATGAATGAATTATATACTCCATTATATATAATCATGAAGAGCATATTATTTGTATAAATATGGAAAAGTATATGAATGGTGCTTTACTTTAAGAAAATGATGTGTTAAAATTAATAGAATTGAATGATTATGTTTACAATATGCCAACTTTATACATCTATTTAAACCCATCTCTTTTACACACAACTCTACACATAAGAATTCTTGCCATTTAAGTTCGGTAAAATTCTTGTGTCTCCCTATATTTATGAGTATTTCGATCCTATCCTATGTTATGATGAAAATGATCCATATGCTTTCAAAAGAAAATTTATGCTTGGTATACTTACTGGGATTTTATAAATCTCACTCTACGATATTTACCATTTTCAGATAATTGAAGGTTCGAGGCGGTCAACATGGAAGTGGCAAAAGTGGTTAAGATTGATGAGATAATTATGTTGAACTTTATGTAAGAAAATTATGTTCTATTTATATTCACAAATAAAATTATGGGATTCTAATTATTCTTTTGAATAATTTTACATTACTATTTAAGTCTCGATAATATGATATGAGTAACTTTTAGTGGCACTCGAATGGTCAAGATTTCGGGTCGTCACACAGGGCAAGACATGTGGGACCCCAGGGTGAGGGCTTCACCCGTGAAACGAGTAATGTGAAGTTTTCAAATAATGAAATGAAGAATGACAATCATGGCAATGCCCCTTCAGAGGATTGACACATGAATTACATTTAACAAGTCAATCATTACAGTTAAATGATGTCCGCATTTGACTTGATTGTTTTTAGGACCTTGCTATATGTACTAACAGTTGTACTAACGGCTAAAAAACAAAAATCTTGAATATATAATTACTATGTTATCCTTCTAATTATAATTCTTTTAGTTTTCTGATGTTATGTCTATATCTCTAAATTTATTGTTTACATAAAATGCGTAATATATACTATTATATGTTAAAGTTTCTTCTTCAATAATTATATTTAATTCTTCAATTTTTTTTTCTCTAGATCACTAATTATTCTTCCTTTATCTATAATTCTAGTAAATTTTGAAAAATCTGTAAATGAGGGTTCTTTTATTGCGTAGTCTAATAAATTATAAAATCTTTCTAAATCTTCTCTTATAATTTATAATTGTTTAATTGTTTCTTCTCTTAAATACTTAAAGTCGTTTACTTCTGAAGGATTTAATTCTATTAAATGTTCTGAATTCATAAATTATAAAACTAAATATATAAATTTAAGCTATTAATTCAAATCCTCTTCTAATAATTAATTCTTGTAATAGTAAAAACAAATTTTCAACATATGTAAAAACATGTAAGAGATATCATAAGCAAAATGATATATTTAAAACTATGATAACAATACTTGAATAATATCAATGATAAAGACGATATATAATCCACCATAAATAATCAACAATACTTCTTTCTATCTATGGGTCCATCACGCTTCTTTGTAAATCTGATTTTAAAAGATTTTTGACCAAATACTCTTCAGTTATTTATCTAAGTATTAAACACAACTCCATAGGAGATCGTTGCTGCTCGAAAGACTTACGCATTAATGGATGCTCAAAAGACTTACTCCAACACTTTTTGTTTAACACTTAAACAAACACTTCAAAGAGGTTCAACACAATCCAGTTTCGTTTCCTACCTCTGGATGTACTCTTTTAACAAAAATAAATAGAGTATTACTAACTATTTTATGGCTTCATATATATCTATGTGGATTTTAGTTACTCATACCTTCTGCTAATTGTTTCTGGATTGGTTTGATGAAAGAAAATTTTGAATTAGGAATGAAAAGAAAGACAATAGATAGAGAGAATATAGATTTTTATTGCTGAAAACCAATATGATTTTCGGATGCTTACAGTGAGGAGAGACTCCTCCTTTTATAGTTGGTAAAAGCAAAGTTTGGGAACAAGATAATATTCCCTATCTTTTACATACTTGGCTATGAATTAAAGTAGATAAAGTAAAGCTAAAGTTACAATAATTTCTACTGCTTTTCTAAAGTTTCACATGGGTCTGGACCCCCATGCCTTAAATAATTCATGTTCAGATAAGGTAGGCTTCATCTTCATTGTAGTTGAGTAGGTCCCCACAATTATTACACTTGTGACCCGTTTCTACCTCCATTAGTTGATGTAGATATTCATAGGCTCCTTTTCTAAGATCCAATTTGCTGACAAGTATATTCTTAGCATATTCTCTTAATTTCCATAATTGACAATTAACTTGATTAATTCTTGCAATGCTGTAGATTAATAATTTGTCATCATTAGATTCATATGCCCAAACATTAGTTTGTGTAAGGGTATCCCTTAATTCGGTACATGACTCTAAATCTCAATGCCCTTTTTTTTGGAATAGCTTGTATCTGTTCTTCTTTGTTAAATGACTTAATTTCTGCTTTCGAAAGAATAGCTTTGCTAGTTACTCCAAGTTTTACAATATGTTCTGCCCTTAGAAATTCTTCATCAATAAATTCCAGAATGGCTGAGTAAATTCTGACATAGATCTTTTCAGCTTTGGTAATTCCAAAATATGTTTTAACTGCTGCCTTGATTGAATTAGGTAATAATGATATTTCCTTCATATCCTTGCTAGGGTAGATGCACTGAATAAGTCATTGATCAAACAGCCCCTTGACCGTTCTTAGTTCTGCTCCTGGAAAAATAATTGCTTTATTGATTTTTTGATGGCTAATTGTCCTTAGCCATTCTCCTTCTTTTGTCATTTTGTTTAGATACTACACATGCATACTTCAAGAATGTCTCTAGTTTCTTCATAACTTTCTCCTTTTCTGAAAGTTCCTTTGTTACAACTGCTGGTTTCTTCCCAGCTTCTAAAAAAGTTTCTTTAGATGGTTCAATAGTTTTGCCAATGGCTTTGGAAGATGAACTTTCGATAATTGATACATTAGATACTTCTTCCTCAATAGGAAGTCCTACAGATAAATTCTTCACTGTAGATGATTAAGATCCTCCTTTGTATATTTCCTCAAGAGAATTAACCCTTGACTTGTAAAAGGCTAGTTCACTGTTAAATTGTACAATCTGCACCATGCAAGTATTCACATGGTTGAATAGTTGATATTCATTTGACCCATGGCCAAGTTAATTACTTCTACTTTCTTAAGTAGTTCATCCATGTCTTGATAAATAATCTGCAATAACATTGTCAGTACACTTGATATGAATAATTTCAAAATCATAATGGCTATGTTCTACTTGCCATCTAATTAACCTTTTATTTGCAATAGTTGGATCAATTTCTTTAGTTAACCAATATTTGACTTGTGTATTATCAGTTCTAATTTTGAATTTTGTAGTCACTATAAATAATTCAAACTTTTTAATAGCAAATTTTACAGCTAATAATTCTTTTTCATTTATATGGTAATTAGTTTGAGTTTGAGTAAAACTGCCACTAGTGTATTGTGCAATCCTTTCTTCATCCTCATTTGGATAAATATATTTAAGTACTGCTCCCCATGCTGTTTTGCATGCATCGGTTTCTATAATTCAATCACATTCTTTTTTGGGTAATTCTAATTCTGGTAAATTTTTACAAATGTCTTTAATTTTTTGTACTTCTTCTTCTTCTTCGTCTTTAGACCAAGGTGTCCATCTAGTTTTTCCTTTTAGTCTCTTTTGTAATGAAATTAAATGTTTTGCTAAATTAGGTACATATTTCCTAGTCTGGTTCACAAGTCCTAAAAAACTTTGTAATTGTGTTTTATCTTTTATATGATTGTCAAACTCTTGTATATTTGTACCAATATGTTTTTGGAGTTTTATTCCTTCTTGGCTAATAATAGATCCCAAAAATTCTACATTTTCTTTAGCAATCTCCATTTTTGTAGCTGATAATATAATTCCATTATTTCTTACAATATCTATAAAAATATTAAGATGTTTTAGGTGGTCTTGTCTACTTTCAGAGTAAATAAGAACATCATCAATATATACTGTAATAAAATGATAATAATCTTTAAATATTTTATCCACGTACCTCTGAAATTCTCCTGGACTATTTTTAAATCCAAAAGGTAATACATTCCATTCATAGAATCCTTGTGGTACAGTAAAAGCTGTTAAATGTCTAGATTCTTCAGTTAACATAATATGATAAAATCCTGATTTAAGATCAAATTTAGAGAAATATTTCTTTCCTCTAATTTGGTTAAATAATACCTGTTGATTTGGTATTGGATATTTTAATTCTTTTGTATAAGTGTTTAACCTTTTATAGTTAATTACAATTCTAGATTTTCCTCTTTTTTGTTCTGAATGTTTTATTACAATGAAGGCTGGACTACTATGTTTACTGTTAGATTCTCTAATTAATTTCTTTTCTAGCATTTCTTTTATGTGCATTTCAAATTCAGGCAATTCTTTTGGTGTATGTTTAATTGGTTTTACACTAATAATCTTAGTGTCGTCTTCTAATACAATTTCTGCCATAAGTTTATTTATATGCCATTTTTCTAAAGGATTATTTTCTGATAATTTTAATAATTTTTCTGTAATATTTTTATTGCTATTTGATCAAAATATTCTTGTACTAGATTTATTCTATTTTTATTGGGCATAAATTGTGTTGTTTGTGTTCATTTTTGTCTATCATCACTATGCTAAGTTGCTATATGAGGCATTTTTTTCCCCACAGTAAGGGTCATTAATTCTTATTGCTATTGCTATATGGTGACAAGGTGTAGATAAAAGTATAACTTTTTCATCAATAGTTACTGGATTGTATTATTTTATGAAGTTATTTCCTATTAATATATCCCCTGGCATATCATCAAATTGATATACATAAGGTATTTGTAGTTCATATTTTCATATTTGTATTTTAACATTCCTTGCTACTGTAGTTATTAGATTTGTGCTTCCATCAAATCCTGCAAGTATGACCGTTTCTTCATTATCTTTTTTATTACTCCACATTTCTGGGGGTAATACATTTTCTTTAAATAAATAGGATGGTGCTCATGTATCAAACAATGCATGATAATTTCTGCTAAGATATCTATTGTAATTCATTTTAGTTAATATATAAATATGTTCTCTTCCTCGTATTTTATTCATAATAACCTTGGTATAACTAGATTCTCATTTTGTATTGTTAATAGCATCCTATCATCTTTTATGTAATATGATTTTACTTGCTCTAAGAAGTCTGTTCCTAATAATAATTCCGTATTTACCTTTTCTGTATGTTCTACATACGTGTTTATGATTATTTCATTTCTTTTATTTATTCTTATTGGTAATTCTACATAAGTATCCATGGGATGAATATTTCCAAAATAATTTTGTATTTGTATTGGATTATTTGTTACTTTAAGTTCTAGATTTCCTATTATGTTTTCTTTTATATGAGATACAGTTGCTTCAGTATCTGTTAATATTTTCTGCTCTTTCCATTCTCAATTTATTCTAATTTCTATCATAACTTCAAACTGTTTTGTCTCATTTCTTTTAGATAGATTCATTCTCGGTATTTTCTATGTATTTGTGTCATTATTTATTTTTTTGAATCATTTCTATTTTCTATTTCAAGTAATGATCTTGTACTAGTATTTCTTCTTAGGCTAATTGATCTTCTTCCAAATTCTATGTGGGGTTTATCCATATTTACTAATCTTCTAGCTTGATTAAAATTTATTTCTATATCTTCTGGTATTGTCATTCTTGGATTCTCTTTAGCTGGTTTGTATTCCAATAGATTTTTAAATATGAGTTCTATTATGTGTGTTTTTGTAGCATTTTTAATTTTGACTTCATGTTTACTAGTAAAAGCATATATTGTTCTAATAGTTAAACTTATAGTTTTACTTCGTGGTTCCATATCTATTCCTCTTAGTCTGTAATATAATGTTAAGGCTTTATTTTTATTTTGTTCTCATATACTTGTGCTAAAGTTTAGTCTTATTGTAAATTTTACCTTTTGGTACATTAAATTTCCTGTTACGATTCCTATTAAGGCATCTTGTACTGAACTTACAATTTTATCATCCATAATATAGAATTCTATAGGTGTATCGATTACTTCTCTAAAATAAGCTTTTGCTATAATTTGTACGGCTCCTAAATATGTATTTTTTATTTTTCCTTTTAGTTCAGGATTCAATAGATTTATTTCTTGTCTTATAATTTCTTCATTTATTATAGGTATTAATGTGTTTCATGTAGTATCTCTAATATCTATAGGGTGACTATGGTTTCTTGCTACATATGCTATTTCTTTATTTTTCCGCCAGAATGGTAAATTAAATATTTCTTTTGGTTCTACGTCTAATTTTGACTTTAAGATCTTTCATACATTTTAGGATTAAATATTAATCTTTCATTTAGTTGTTCTTCATTTTCCTCTAATTGGTATTCATATTCTTTAGATGTACCTTCACTAATTTGCTTAATCATATTTATATATAAATATTCTTCTTCACTGGATTCACAAGATCCACTTTCTTCTGAAGATTCTAATTCCATTATAGTATTTATTACTTCATGTTCTTCTAATTCATAAATTTCTTCATCTTCAGGAATTTCTTCCCATTCTTCTTCTTGTTCAATAGGTAATAAATTGTAATTTTCTTTTTCTATTAATGAGATATACATCATATTTTTCTTTTTATCTTTCTTGGGACATTTTGGAGATATATGTCCTACTTCTCCACAAGAATAGCATTTACATTTTTTAGAATTTTTAGGGTATATTCTAGTTTTGTTTTGTTTTTGCCTTAAATATCTCTTATATGGTACTCTATATCTTTTAAATGTTTTATTATATGGCTTTTTGTATATATTGAATTTTTTAAATTTGTCTCTAAATTTATCTTTTCTGTAATATTTCTTTTTCTTATATTTTCTTTCTAGATGACATCCCCATTGAGTTGGTTTATATTGTAATTTATCACAGCATAATGATTTTTTACTTGCTTTGTGAAATTTTATCATATTATTTGCTTGCATACATTTTTCTTTCTGTTGCATTTCTGTAAATTGTATTCTTGCTCCTAGACTATTATTACTTAATGGTATTTCTAATTTTTTCCATTCCTTAAATAATTCTAAATTCCATTGGTTTGGTAGTTTAAAGAATATTTGGTTCATAATTTCCATACCATATGTTTCTTGATTATATTCTGTTTTTTCAAAATATTCTCTAAATTCAAATGCAAATTGTTTAAAGTAACACATATCACATATTGATAAATTTTCTAATAAATATCTATTTCTTAGTTTTGAGCTAATTTTACTATCTCTGTCTATTACTAATGTATATTCTCATTTTAGTGCATTCTCATATCTACTAAGTATTGTTCATATTTCATCTTGGTTATTTCCTCTGACTTGTCCTATATAATGTTCTGTTAAATTTCACCACCATCTTGCAGTGGTTCCTATAAATGTATTTTCTAACATTAATTGGAATTGTTTTCCTGTTAATTCTCTAGTATAGACCATCATAGCCATAGATTCCATACATAATTCTAATTCATGATCTACATCTTACACACATCCTAAATCTATCCATCTTCCTTTTGAACTAATTTGTGTTTCCATACTTCTCCATGGTGTATATTCTATAGGATAATTTTTACTTGGCTTGGTGTAATATTTTTGTTGTGGTATAAAATTTTTTGTTTTAAAATTTTGATTTTGTCTTTGATTCATATAGATTTCTGGTGTATTTTGTGGATTAGTATTACTTGTATTTTCTCTTTTAACTTGGTTAGTTCCTTGTTACTGTATATATTCTGGTGGATTTTGTTCTGCTGGTACGAAAGCTCTTTGTTGTTCATTCATATTAATTTCTTCTATTTTAAGATTTTTAAATTTTTCTATATAATCTTCTTCTGTTATGTAAACTTCTTCACCTTCTTCTTTAGGATTTTCCATAAATTTTTCTATCTGTTCAGTAATCATATTTATTCATAATCTATTGATAGCTTTAAATTCTTTATCAGTTTTTATTCTTTTAGGTTTTCTTTTTTCCATTTCTTCATATATTTTTGTTATATTTTGGTTTACAATTTCAATATTTTTTTATATATTATCTAATCTTTTGTATAAATCATTTCCCTATTTCTTCTTCTTTAATTGTTCCTACCATATTTATTTGTTCTGTTTTTTGCTTTGTAATTTCTATTGGATTTTCATATATTCCTACCATAGTCCATATTTTATTTATTTTATCAGTTATTTGCTTAATTTGTTTTCTAAGGTTATTAATTGTTTTGATAGGTTATTTACATACTGCTTTACTTCTAATATTTGTGTGGGTATATTTTTGTTTATATCTTTATAATCATCAGTTATTTTTATCATTTGTCTTATTTCTAATGGTAAATTTTTGATAATTTCTTGAACTTGTTCTGGTTTTTTGCTTGTTCTAAATTTTGTTCTGTAGTTTTATCTAAACTTACTCCTAATTTATTTAGTAAAAATAAATTTTTCCAATTAAATTGTTTATGTTCTTCAAATCCTCTTTCTCCTAATAGTATAAATGGTATAAATTTTTCATATGTTTCAGTTATTAATGGCCAATGGCTATTATTTGGTAAATCTTTAGATTTATAATTATATACTCTAGGTTCGATTATTGGTAATTTTTTAGACATTTTTCTAAATATATTTCTAAGTATAACTACTAGCTCTGATACCACACTGGTTCGGATCGTGAAATTAAATTTTGCGGAATTATAATCTTTGTCTTATTCTTCTTAAAAATCTTTTTTCAAATTCATCCATATATCTAATATCTTCTTGTCTAATCAAGTTTTCTTCTTTTAATTTTAAATATTCATTATATTGTAAGACTAGTCTTTTAATTTCTCTATATTTTTCTATAGCAATATGATCAGTATTTAAGTCTCTTCCTGTTCTTTCTAATTCTAAATATTCACTATGTAAACTTCTAATTAAATCTTTTCTTTTTTCATGAAATATATGGGGATCATAAACAAGCATAATATTTTTAATTGTGAAATGAGTAATAAAATTTTTTAAAGTAATTATATTTTTAGAACTTATTATGTGTTAAACTTAATGGGATAATATGTGAAATAAGGTATTGGTTATATTTTTAGCTAAAGGGTAAAATAGGTATTAATTTATGTTTGTACACTAGTTTGTAGACTTTGTTAGTACAAGTAGAATTATTGTTGTTTTTATTAAAGATAGTTGGAATAATGTGATTTACTAAATTGAAATGGATAAGCCTCTGATTGGTATAATGATTTTGTTTATAAATGAAGAATGTAATGTTTTCGACTTAAAACATGTGATTGAATAGTGGTTTAGAAAATGTGCGTGATTAAAAAATAATTTGGGATATGTGTTAACAAATGGAGGCTAAATCTTAGCTATGTTCTTTAAATGGTTTTATAAACCAATTTATAAACAACACAATTTTTCAAATCGCTTTTAAACTACACACATTTTTCGAAATTAATTTAATTTTTAACCACTAACTTCACCTAACTAAATAAAATAATGACTGTAGCTGCTGAAGAGAGTTAATTTCTATAGCCTTTGATAGGAAAAATTGTTAGAGAACAAAGTGGGAAGTAGGTAATCCATTTAATATATAAAAACAACAAAGTCTTAGCATATTCTCTCGCCTCAAAATCCCGCTCAAATACACTGGAGAAGCTTGCGTTGCACACATAAATCCGGTGGTCCCCACTCTGAGGCAATACTAGTGTTTTTCCTTTCATTTTCAAGATGGGGTGCAAAGCAGTTGCTTCCATTATTGACGATCAAAAACCTTGAATCGAAAATATTTCACCCCCATGCCCACCAAAAACGTCATCTTCCACCACCATGCCCATTGAAAACCCTGAACCAAAAATCTCTCTTTACTATCAGATAGACGCCGCTCATCATGGAGTCGTGACTACTGACTTGCGCGGTGAGGCTGAAGCTGCTGTGACCTGCCACTTTGATGACGATGCCTCCAAGAATTTCGTCAGTGGCGGGGAATATTCGGGAGAGGGGTTTAATGTGCTGGAAGGGTTCAAAAATTGGCGGAAGCTGTGGTGGCCATTAGGGCTTTGACTTTCAGAAAAGGCGTTCGACTCTCTGAAGCTCTGCAACCTTTTTAGTTTTCAGTTTCAAAGCCTTTTAATATATTTTATTTTCCAATTGTGAATACTATTTATTCTTCTAAACCTTTTGCCGTTAAACTTAGTTTCAAAACCTTCTTCCCTGATTTTCCATAGATATAAAAAGTAGTTAAACTTAGTTAAACTTATTTTGTTTGCAATTTCCAAGTCTGATTTCGTTTGCATTTTCTTCCCTGATTTTAGTTAAACCTGTGAGGGTGCTACTTGATCTTCAAAAATTTCAGGCCCTAGATTATGGTTTCTATGTTAAATTTTTATGATGAATATATACAGGGAAGCCGAGTTGGATGAAGACACATAATTATTTATAGGACCTTTACCTCCTGCTGTGGTCATTGAAGCTGCTGTGGTCACTAAAGCTAAGTCTGCAAATGAGGCGGAGTGTTTTGAAGAGGTTCATTCTCTTCCCCTTTGATGAGCATCAGTTACCAATGTGCTTCCATCTTGAGAAACAATGATTAGTTAAACATATGCGTGTTTTGGGAAACAAAGATCTGAGATATTTTCGTTTTTGCTTGATTTTGGGTAAATTAGTTGAAATCAGTAAGCAGGTATTTTTATTTATTTATTAATTATTGGTTATAACTTTTGTTTTATGAAATTTAGGTGAAACTATTTGGAGAAAGATTTGATTTGCAAAAAGAATGTGATGATTTTCTTTTCATAACGAATTCTTGTGAAAGATTTGATTTGCAAAAAGGTGTCTGTCATTTGTCTTACTTTTGTTTGCATAAGAGTTCCTTTAATGTTAAAGATTTAATTGGATGTATATACTGGCAACTAGCATGTGTCAACCCCGCTTTCATGAATAATTGAGGAGACTAAGATCAGGTGCAACAATAACTTAAAGTTTGAGGAGCACATTATTTTAAAAAAAAAGTATGATGCATCAAAAGGAGGTATAAATATCAATTATTCCTTTTGTTCCTATAATTGTTTTTGGTTTTAATTAGATAAGTATATTTTTCCATTGCAATTTCTACTCATTTTGTTATTTCACACTTTTGCGCTACTTAGAAGGCCTTCTAAGCTCAGACATGCATGCTGTTGAGTGTCCGAAGCTCTTGTGTTTTCGGCTATTCATGTTACCTTAATGTTCTCTCTCCTTATTTCTTCTTGCATACTTTTATTAGTTTATGTCTAACGCAGTAAAATGATTTTTTAACCTTATTGCCTCATTGGTCATCAATACATTTAGTATATACATAAATATGTAGCATTAAAATTCTGCCAGTTCTCCTGTGCAGCAGTGGACTCCCCCAACAATACAAGAAATCAGGGCAGATGTCTATGATGCATCAAGAGGAGGTATAAATATCAATTATTCCTTTTGCCCCTGTATTTCTTTTAGGTTTTAATTAGTTTTGCCTTTGCAGTTTCTGCTCATTTTTTTATTTTACACTTTTGTGCTGCTTAGAAGGCCTTCTAAGCTCATACTGGCATGCTATTAAGTGCTCAAAGCTCTTGTGTTTTGGCTGCTCATGTTACCTTAATGTTCTCTCTCCCTATTTCTTCTTGCATACTTTTATAATTTTATGTCTAACGCAGTAAAATGATTTTTTAAACTTATTGCCTTGTTGGTCATGCATACATTTAGTATATACATAATTATGTACTTAACGGTGTGATTCAATATCACATCAGTAATGCACCTCGCTTGCCATTTGAAATCCTTGATGCATTTGTACTAAAAGCTGAATTTTTGTTTTGTATGGTTTTTTGCCCAAATTCACTAGCCTACTTCAGAATGTAGGCTTCCAGATTTTGAATTTCTTGCATTTAAGTCTTTGCAAAGGTGAATGTATAAGCAGAGCCGAGTCTTTCTTCGTGGCATCGTAGAATTTCCAGTCCCTTTACTTATTTTATGATCTCAGGTTTGTCAGTCTCATCGCGGAATTTCCAGTCCCTTTGGTAGATTTGATGCTAAAACGGTAGTGAGGAATATTTACATCACGTTCTCTAGATTGTTCGACACCTTCTTCTTAGTTCTCACCATTATTTATTTTTTTCATTTTCTCCAATTTTATGTTGTCTTTCTAATTGTAAACAATTATCTACTAATTCCCATCATGCATAAAATGCATGTACTATTCATTAAGATCTTATTAAATAATTTTTGCACTAATGACTTTTTATCTTTTTCATCCCCTTAGTCACTTCACTTTTGAGACCTGGATATTTATAGTATATTTATCATTTTTATCCTTAGTAAAGGAGATGGACTCCCACAATTCACAGTAAATAACTTGTGAAACTAATTTGTCCATTTTGTCGTGACCTTATTGCTAAGAAACAAAATATTTATTTTTCATCTTTAGTACACATAACTCGGATGAGATATCTACTCATTTTCTTTGCTGAGTTGTACAAGAACTTCCCTTGAAAAAAATGATATTTTAAATGATGGGATCAACAAAGGACCTATTTTCACCACAACCTTTTATGGTAAAAACCTCTTTGTATGGCATGATTAAAGTTGAGAATAGAAAAGAGAGAAGAAAGAAGTGTCTATTTCTTATATTTTTGTGTGACATAAGTCAAATGAGTTCCTATTTTACATTGTATGAGAACAGAAAAAAAAAAAAAAAAAAATGAGCGACGCTATAACGTTTGCGATTGGATTTGTCAACCTACCAAATATGAATAATGAATATTGATTATCAATATTCAATTTAATTTCTTTAAGTTCATACATTTATTATGCCAATTTGTTGATTAACATTTTCCATTGTAAAGAAACATAACAATAATGTCATTCGTACATCGCGCGGGTAAGAACTAGTGGTAAGAAATATTATTAGATTGTAATGTCGTACTTTGGCTTTTATAAAATTGGAGCTTTTACAACAGCACAATACGGAAGCTTGCTGCAATTGGTTGCATGGATAAATACTCACAAACATATTTTTAATCCACTACCACCTATTTATAGGAATTGGAATGGCTGTGGACATTTCTAGACCTTTAACTAGTTGGAAACACGTGATTTGCTATGAATTATTATTTTCCTATATGTGGTAACATTGTAGTGATTTATAAATTGATTTATTTATGATTTTAAGATAAAATGTGTAGTTGAAAATTAGAGAAAGAAAATGTATGATTAAAAAGTGCTTTGAAAAATTGTGTGATTTATAAATCGGTTTATAAATCATTTACCAAACACTTGCTAAAGTATAGCATATTTAATATCCAAAGAAAGATTTTAGAAGAAAAACTTTTGCTTGTATTATTCTATAGATTACAATAACATGCTTAGAATTATCAAGCATTTCTTTGAGAAGAATTACATTACAAGTTGCAATAAATAAGTCAACTTAACTTTATTGATGTTGATAAATGTTAAGAGCAACCCAACCCCAAGATTGGCAGTCACAAATACTATCATAAATTTTTCAAGAAAAGTTGCAATTCTCTAAGAAAACATTAACTTCTCATAAGAAAATACACACTTTGACTTCTATCCATGAAATAATCAAGATTTCTTTGAATCTCATTTAAATAAAACAAAAAAAAAACATAAAAATTAATCTTGTTAATGTCCGACAGCATGTAGAGCATGTGTAACAACACACATCTCATCGAATTTAACAAATTCTTAATATATTTGATTGAGTACGCATGTGTCATAAGTTATGTATCTAATCTAATAATAGAAAAATAAAAAGTTGTCTTCACATCTTCTTTGTAATGCAAATTCTTGTCAATTACCATGACATAGCTCCAGGCACACTGCCCGGTAATACATAGGTTAATCCTAAGGAGCAAGTAATGGCTATCAAAACTCTAGAGAAAGAGGTAGATTTTGTGTCAGGGAGGATCAGTTTTGCTCCATGTGATAGGTTATGTGAAGCTCCTACTCCTTTTTTTTCCAAAGACTAAAGGGTGGAATGAGAAACAAGGGGTCAATACAATTACTACAAGCATTGGAATTCAATTTCCTGAGGTTCATGTTAAAAAGTCAATTGAAAAGAAGAAAAAGCAAGTTGAGGTACCTAAGAAGTCATCTGATAAAAAGGAAGAGAAACATGAGGTACAATCGACAATTAAGCGTCATGATATACCTATACCATTCCCGTAGAGATTGAAGAAGGCTAACGAGGACTAGCACTTTGATAAATTTTTAGAGATGCTCAAAAAAGGGCATATCAATATTCCCTTCATCGATGTAATAAGGCAGATTCCAAACTACTCTAAGTTCTTGAAAGATATGATTTTCAAAAAGAGGAAGCTTGAGGAGTTCGAGACAGCATCCTTGACTAAGGACTGTAGTGCAATCTTGCTAAAGTAGTTACCACCAAAACTCAAGGATTTAAGATGTTTTTCAATACCTTGCATCATCAGAGGTTTAAAGTTTAACAAAATTTTATGTGATCTTGGTGCAAGTATTAACCTAATGCCCATGTCTTTCTACAAGAAATTAGGATTGGGAGACCCCAAACCCACATCACTAATTTTGCAGCTAGCTGATGGTTCAATTCGACATCCACGTGGGGTTGTTGAAGCTGTGCTAGTAAAAGTGGACAAGTTCATTTTTCCAGCTGACTTTGTAATTTTGGACATGGAAGAGGATAGCAAGATGCCTTTGATTCTGGGTCAACCTTTCCTGGCTACTGGAAGAGCCTTGATCAATGGGGAAGAAGGGAAGGTAACATTTAGAGTTGAGAATGAGCAAGTAACATTCAACATGGTCCAAACTAAGAATAAAACCCACATCTTGAAAAGTGCTTCAAATAGAGGTTGAAACACACCTTCGTAAAGGGAAATAGAATTTTTTTGGGCATATGGTCAAAGCAGATGATGATGACTCAATATCATGTTTCATGCCACCTTGAAGAATTTTTCCATAAAGTCTAGCTTTAGACTATAAATTAAGCGCTTGTTGAGAGGCAACCCTATTTCTCAAACCTTTTTACTTAGTTTGATTTATTTACTGTTTTTGAGCTATTTCAATTCTTGACTTTGCATTGTAGGAGCACTAGTGTGTTTAAAATGCATGCATTGATATGTTATGTACTTCAAGTGATTCTAATATCCTATTATTAAAGTTTTGAGCATTAAGAGTAGTTTTAGTTTTCATTGCATTCTCGTTTGTTTTAGTAGTTCATCACCACATTCTTCAACATGGTACACAAGTCTAGGACATTATCACATTGTTTGGAGGTTGTTTACATGCGTCACAATGCATTTGAAGGTAAAAAATGAGGTGCTAATCAACATGGACGATTTTGGGCATTCTCTTAGAATTGTATCGTGCGGTCGCACGACAGTCATACTATGCAGCCGAATGGTGAAAATTTGGGCAATTTTCCCAGATTTATACAATAAACAGGAATTTCATTATTTCACAACTTCAACCCGTTTTTCTTCCCCTCAAATCACCCATAATTGAGTCTCCAATCATTCCCCAATGTTTACACATCATATTGACTCAAATTCATGTGATCATTCCAAAGGTATGAACTTTTCATAATTTTATGAAATTATATATGAATCTTGAGTTCTTCATTCTTTTTTGTGAAAGTTAATATTGTGATTGGTTGGAATTGGGATTATGATAGACTATGGATCATTGGATTGCGGTTATTTAGGTGAAATTTCTTGGCATAATTGATAAATGTATTTATACACTCATTCCTATCCTAAAAGTAAGATTTTATGTATTTTTTTAAGAATATTTACTATTTATTTAGTTAGTATTTGTTTGTATTTCAGGAAAAATTCCAAAGTCAAGAAAACAATGGAATTGAAGCCAAACTAAAGCAATATAAGGATCAAAGTGTCAAAGTGTGCAAATGAAGAGTGGATGAAGTAGACCAAGGGCTCAATTGGAAGAATATTTGAAGAAATGGGATAGGGGATTCTTGAGGCTTAATTTTCGATTTCACTTCATGGCCATCTTCCTATTCAGCAATTTTCTCACCACTTTCCACAATCTTTTCAGGAACTCCCGTTGGCTTTTTGGCTTGAATTTCAGGAAGTTGCACACCACCACGCATAATGATTGCATTTGTCTCATTTCCATGAGTTGTTCCTTTGGGTTTACCTGGGTGGTTGCAGGTAATGTACCAGAGGCTCTTGTTGTGATCAGTTGTGCTATCTGCCCCACTTGATACTCCGAGTTTTTTGATTGATACCTACTAATTTTGAATTGTGGTTTCAATTTTTCTCATAAACTGATCTATCTTAGACATGAACTACTTTGTCTATTCCACAAATTTCCCAATCATCTCTTCCAGTGCAGGTTTTCTTTCCTTAGTGTTGAATTGGGGCGCAATGTGTCAATTAGAATGATCTCTCTAAGAAAAATTAGGAAGATTGCGCCAACCTATAGGGACCAATTTATTGCACTTCAGAAGTTGAAATTGCAAGTCACCCAGACTACTGTGCGATTGCATGAAACTTAAACCATGTGATCGCATGCTCAAGTCAAATGCAGGCAGAGCACATTCATGGACTACTGTGCAGGTTGACATTCTTGGCCGCAGCTGGGGTTTTGCGTGATTTTCGGTGGATTTCTCTTGTTTTTGACCTAGACTTCATGAGAATCTATAAATACATTGCATAAGGCACGAAATTAGGGGTTCCAAACTTGTCAAAGGTGATCTCGAAGGGCTATCGAATTCTCAAGGAACCAATTGACGGATGATTGAAGATTCTTCTACAACATGGTGAAAAGGGTGATAAACTCCAATCACTTTTGTTGTGATTTATCTTTTATTATGTTTCTAGGATAGATTTTTAGTGTTAGAATTGTGATTAAGTTTAAAATTCTTGAATCCATAAAACTATTATTTATTTCACGTAATTCATGGTTTTGATGCAATTGATTCTTGCTTTGATTATCATATAATTTTCTGGCCAATTATTATGTGATTGATGTTATGATTTATAAGTTCGAAAGATTAGGATTTCATTAGACTTGTTTCAATTGCCACAAAGTCCGATAGGAGATAGAAATATACCCTATGCTTTGTATTTTCTGCTATAGTACTCACAAATCTTTTAATGTTTTATTACAAATTTGCATTCAACATAGAAATATTGGGTGGTGAGTAGGAATAGGTGTTAATGCTTGTCCAAAAGGGAGTTTTAACTTCATTTAGAATATGGAAATTCAAAACCCATGAATTGTATTTAAATAATTTGGTTAAAATATGGATGATAGAGTCAAAATGAATTCATGATTTTAACGCACTTGTTTTCATAAGTTTTAAAATCAAATCTTGTCATTTTTAGTTTAATCTTTATTTTAATTTTCAAAAACAAAATTTTCAACTCAATCAAATCTCTTGTTCCGGTTAAGGTCATAGTCTAAAATAGAATTTGCACAATCCCTGTGGGAACGATATTCAGACTTAAAATTCACTTTATTACTTACGCGATCCGTGCACTTGTGGTAGCGAACATTAATCCATGTATCCAAATTCATGTTTTGCATTGATTTCTTCACACGTACGCCAAGTTTTTGATAAAATGCCACGATGAGTTTTTGCAAATCTTTATTGATCACCTTCAACACATGTTATACATCATATGTACATCATTCATTCATGGTTTACACTTGTTTAATGTACTAAACTTGAATGGACCACCAATGCACCTCATTGCAAGGTCACTGGAGGCATCATAGCACCCAGTGCACCTAAAATCTGCTTCAGGGTCACTACTTCACCACACCTTTTCATGACCCAGATAAACTCTGATTACTTTTTATTTTTAACATGGTGTAGACCATATTATGTACTTTCATATGCTCGGGATGTGTCTAGAGAAAATGTAACGCCCCGAATTTCGCGGAGCCCGGGACGTCACGTCGTCCTTTAAATATGATTTTATTGCAAAAATAATTAAAATTTTCAAACATCATATTTATTATGTGAAACATTTGAAACAACATTTTGCGGAAAATAACTGAATATTTGTAAACATCACAATTATTATTTAAAAGCTAAAGCGGAAACTAAGATTTAATCAATTTAATTAAAACAATTTATAAAAATTAAATCTTAAGTTTTAAAGTAAAGTAACAATAAATAATTAAATTGACGACATTTATGAAACTTGACTTAAAAGAAAAATTAACATTATTTTTTATTTGCCACCGCTGTCATTTCATTCGCCGCCATCTCCAAAATTTGCAAAAGCTATTAAAATAATGGAATGAGTATTTTGAAAAATACTCAGTAGACTCGTCCCCAATAATTAATTTACAGAATAATTGAATGCGTAATTATGCAATCATACAGTTACATCATCATCATATTCTTGGGCTATTTTATTTTCAAAATCAAGGCTCTTTAAAAATCATAGTGTGGGTAGTCTCGTCTCGTGCACTTAAGGGACATAAGTTATGCATAACATCATCATTTCTCATCTTATCTCATAAGAGATATTCTTATCTTGTCTCATGCATCAAAGCATGTAAATCACGTAATTTCACATAAAACATGCAATTATAATTTAAATAAATTAGTGGGGGCGGGTCTACCTTAAATCAGGTGTTTGAAAGTTGAGCGAGAAAATCACGTTGTTTTTCTAAATGTCCAAGTGCCTCGTCTAGTTAATAATAAATAAACCTTAAAGTGGTATTTGGAAATCAAACGTTTAATTGAAAGAGTTTTAAAAGAAGAAATAAAAGTTTAGGGATTAAAATTAAAATCAAACATAGTTGTGATTGGAAATGAGTTGATACTAAAATAAAAGATTTTGAAAACTATTGGGCTAACTCATATATTTTAAATATATCGGGGACTAATTATTTTCATTTTCGAAATAGTTGGGGCTAAAATAAATTATTTGTAAAGCTTAAGAGCTGAATAAAATATTACAAAAATTAAAGGATCGAAATAATACTTTTAAAAACTAAAGGGGTTGAATTAAAATATTTTAAAACTTGAGACTGAATTAAAAGGCTTTGAAAACATGAGGGATAATTAATAAAAACTCTTTTAAAATAAGGGCTGAAACAAATACTTGAAACTAAGGGGCCTTAATAAGGATTTGAAAACCAGGGGACTGACTTAAAACATTTCAAATTAAGCAGGGACTTAAAAGCAATTTCACAAAATCAAATATAAAAACAAATTCCTCTCTCTCTTTCCCTCCTCATTTTCAGTTGACCAGAGAGTAAGAGAGGGAGACGTGCGGCGGCGAGGGGCGGTGGGCTTTGCCCTTCAGCTGCGCTGTTGTCGGCGCTATGGCGATGGTAGCGTTGCCATCACTTGGCGACGACGGTGGGTTGTTGGTATGCGAGAAGTGAGAAAATATTGTGGTGGTTTGGTGTGGAAGTCAATGAGACCAAGGCTGGGTTCCGGCGGCATTGGTGGCCGGTGATTGAGGTAAGTACTGGGTTTTTGTTAAATCTCGGGTTTTTGGTTGTTTTGGGTGTGATTGATGCGAATTGCCACGGTTTTGGTGTTTGGCAGTGGTTGATTTCGTGTGTTGGTGGCGGTGGGACAGAGGTTGTGAGTGGAGGTGGCGGGTGGTTTCGAGGGTGATGGTGTTCTGATGGTGATGGAGGCTCCGGTGGTGGTTTTGGGCTTGAAGGGGCATTGGTGATTTGTTCATTTGGTTGGAGAATTTTGGAGTTTGGTTTGTGATTGTTTGATTTGGGTTTGGAGTTGGCTACGGATTGCAGTGGTGGTGGTTCATGGCTCACGGATTTTGTAAAGACAATGGTGGTTGATGTGGTGGAGTTTCAGTGTATACCGATTGTGTGGGTTGTGCTGTAAGTTCTCAGTGACACTCGGATTCTATTTCCCGGAGCGTAGCTATGAAGCGACGGATTTCCTCCTTGAAGAGAACACAGAAGCGGCGCTAAGGTTGAGTTTCGAGAGAGATGAAGAGATGGAGGCGTTTAGGTTTCGGGAGAAATCAGGTTGTGTAGAGGTCAAATTGTTTGTTTTATCAAAAACACAGAATGACATCATCTACTCTTTGGGCAGGATTTCTTGGGCGGGAGAATTGGACAGACTTTCTTACTTTTATATGTTAATAAATAGTTAGTTTGTAAAAGAAATGTAGAAGCCTAGAAAGTTTGGTAACTAGGGTCAAATGCTAAACCCAATGCATTTCATATTCTTCATTTCCTTAAGTTGGGGCATAAATGAGTACATACCAGGTTTTCTTTCATTGTTTTATTTGATTTGTTGGACATTTTGGATGTAAGACCACAGAAGTTTGTGGTAGGTTGTCCGTCATTAAATTTTTCCATTGATGCCGGAATGTACCTCCAATTATCAACGCTTAAATGATTGTTAAAGAAATTCTAATATGATAAATCATTCTGGATAGCTTCTAATTAGTTACAATGTAGGTTATTACTCCAAAATTCCCTTCCCAAAATTACAGTATCAATGCTGGTTCCATCTTTCATAAATCTCCTACTTGTTTTTCATTGTGATGATGATATGCAATTATGTCCAATGAAGAGGAGAAAATGAAGCATAATAAAAATGAACCAAAAATCTAACTTCATTGGCATATAACATCATAATAACAAAACAAAGGGAGAATCGAGTTGCAATTACACCAAAGTGGAATTTCATTCATCTTCAACCTAAACAAACCTCAACACTGCGAGGACCTACACATATTAGTAAAGTATACACTTCTTCTTCAAAAAATAAAACTAAATGCTAAAAAACAGCACCATCTCAGTGGGAATTTGAAAAAGCTGACTCAAAACAAGTTACACAATAAGAACACAATATGAGTTGTGAAAATCTATGCAATAAGAAGAATCCAGCAGGAGAACGAAAATGGAAAATAATTTGCTCAGTAGCATATGAAGCTGAGTCACGAGACAAATTCCGTGCACAAAATAGAGGGAAGTTTACATAGAGCAAGATTCAGGCAAAGACCCTTTATTAGATCGTCTAAGGAGCGCCGCGACTGGACGTGGCGGATCTCATCAATGGACTTGGTGATGAACGTCGCTTCGCCGCTGGCTGTACTCAGGTGACGAACCTTGATTAGAACGTTGAAAAGGGAGTCCAAGATATTTTCACGACCAAGTGAGGAAGGAAGGATTCCAATGGCAGAAAAGAAGGAAGAGGACCACAAGAGGAAGAAAACCAACGAAAATATCAAATCTTTATATCTTTATAATATATAAAAGTAGGGTAGTTTCAAAAAACGTTTTCCCACCAATTTTCTATTTCTATTAATAGTGAGTTCCCATAAATTTAAACAATGTGAATACAATATGGATGTATGTCAATGTGAATGCAAAATCTAGATAAATATGAACGCATTTATTGCCTTAATTATATATATAATACTAAATAATGATTGATTTTTTTTAATCCATTTTAATTTTATTATCTTTCTATATATATTGGTAAATACCAAATAATGGTTGATTTTTTTTTAATCAATTTTAATTTTATTATCTTTATATAAAAGTTGAGCACTTCCTTAAAACAATTCTTGGCTATTTTCCCGTCCATTTTTTGTTTCTATAAATAGTAAGTTTTCATAAAATTAAATATTAATTGTTAAAAGAATGTAATTTAATACAAATTCATTAATTTGTTTGGAACATACATTTTCATAAGGTAAATGCCTTTTTTAACGTGAAACCATGCATGAGGTACGCTTTCCACAGTACAATTATGGCCTACCTTCCACATTGATTGTAGTTATTGACCCTTGGTTATTTGTGCACCATTTTAATATCTATATTTTCATCTAGCATCTACACTTCTACCGCTATTTAATCAAAGAGAATGAATTTATTTAATGAGATAACCACAAGTTTTACTGATTCAATAAATTAGGAAAAACAAGTACATAGCATTGATTAAACTTCAGAAACTGTGCATTTAAATATCAAAAATTATTTCCCAATAATGAAAATCAATTACAATTTATTTATATTCATAAAAGCAAAAAATAATTAGACATACAACATAACAGATACATTTATTTATATCATATACAATAAGTAATTTTTTTAAAAATCTGCAATATGATTATTCACTGATTTAGTTTTTTCTTTCTCAATTTTTTTTTATGTTTTTTAAATTTCCTACTTCATATCAGAGATACATATACATACATAAATTGATGAGTACCTGAGTGGGCCAAAGAGTAAGGACCCGTTACATGTACCGGTGGGACCAATAACGAGGCTGAGGGCTAAGAAGATCAAGCAAGCAATGCAG
The DNA here is from genome assembly GCA_963555705.1 of Ligustrum vulgare. Taxonomy (NCBI): domain Eukaryota; kingdom Viridiplantae; phylum Streptophyta; class Magnoliopsida; order Lamiales; family Oleaceae; genus Ligustrum; species Ligustrum vulgare. Next base: position 54,280,470 of record OY743172.1, read on the forward strand.
GGATTTATGCAAGCTTGGGTGGATGAATATTCAAGTGCAAGGTCGAAGACTCCATTTTCAATGCATGAAAAGATGGAAGATGAGCCAAAAACCGTTACAACGCATTTGGATCAAAGAACAAGGAGAAAATAATGCAGAAGGCCTTTTACGGCCGTAAGTTCTGGAGTTATGGTCGTAACTTTGATATCGCACAAATTGGGCAGAAAGTTACTTACGGCCGTAACTATCATTTTCATGGCCGTAATTGAGTTGTGGAATTTTAGTCAGTATGTGACTTACGGCCGTAAGAACCCCTGTCACGGCCGTAAGAGATAAAACAGTTTTTGGACCCGAGGGTCAATTACGGCTGTAAGACCATATGTTACGACCGTAAAAAGGCGCCGAGTTTTATTTTGTGGATTTTGCGCCTAGGGTTATTTTGACGCATTTTTGGACTATATTAGGTTTTCTTTGTCATTGTAAACACACAACTTTGATGATTAATGAGATTACTTGAATTAGGTGAGTTTATCCCTATTCTTCTTCGTTCTTGATTGAACCCGTTGAACTTATCAAAGGATTTGACAACCTTTGTGGCATTCACCCCTTTATGGTTTTTCATTCCGCATCTTAACGGGTCTTGGATTTGATACATCCTTGGTTCTTGAGTCGTGAGTGTCGGGTCATATTGCTACCGTCTAATAATTTGGATTTGGAACTTTCCAAGTGTTTATACAATTTCCGCGAGTTCACGTGATTCCCCATCAAGAATCACATCATTTGGTATCAGAGCTTGGCTCTAAATCCAGGTTTTGATATAATTCTTGTTTTGTTTCATTTTCTTCATTAGATTTCATTAGATTTCATTGTTCTTGAGCCATCATTGAATCGATAATAGATTCTTGGGTTTCTTGAAATTCTTCACTATTTCAAGATTGGACTTAGTTTCAATTCTTGTTATTATTGATTGTTCTTGATTAGCCAAAAAAAAAAGAGTACGAAATTCAGATAAAAAAATAAAGTGATTATTATTGAAGAGCAAGATCAAGAACACATTTCCATATTCAAGAAGACCTTTCTTGATACCTTTTATTTTTTCCCACATTCTTGGTAGTTTTCGTCATCCATCACTACTTTCAAAATCTTTCATTCCTTTTTACATCAATTTTTTTGAGTCCAATATTCCATCAAATCTTCTTTTCATCTATTTGTGTCTTGCACTTTGGGTTAATTCCACAAAGATCAAATCCATGACTAGTTTGGTGGGTTCTTTGAGAACTTGAGGAAAGGGGATAGAGAGGAAAAAGGCAGAGTGGTGAGATCAATAGAGGGAAAAAGTCGAATAGAGTGATACACGAGTGCTAAATGACGACGCTCCGCAAGTGCACGGGTCGCGCAAGTAATAAAGTGAATTTTAAGTCCGAGTATCGTTCCCACAGAGATTGTTTTAAATCGTATTTTAGACTACTACCTTAACCGGAACTAGAGAAATTGTTTGAATTTGAGAATTTTGAATTAAAATTAAACTAGAAAGAATGAGGAAATTTGATTTAGATAAAATATGAGAAAAACATGCTAGAATTGAGAATCCACATTTATTCCATTCATTACGCATTAAATTAAACATCTAACAATAATTCACGAGGTTTTGAAAATCCATATTCCTAATATTGTCAAGACTCCCTTTCGGACAAGAATCAACACCTATTTCTATACACAATCCGACTATATTTCTATGACGAATCTAAATGTATAGAAAAGCATTACAAGTTTTGTGAATACTATAGCAGATAACACAAAGCATAGGGGTATATTTCTATCCCCTATCGAACTTTGTGGCAATTGATACAAGTCTAATGAAATCTCAATCTTTCGAACTTAAGAAATCACAGCCTAAATTCATACAACTAGTGATCAAGTAATTGCATGATAAAAAAAGTATAAATCAATTGCTCAAACCCATGAATTATGAAATTAAATGATAATCAATACATAAAATCCAGAAATAAATGCTTCATCACAATTCTAACATTTAAAATCTAGCCTAGATACATAATTGAATATAAATCACAGAAGGAATGGATAGATGTCACCCTATTCATGCCCTTGATCTTCGTTCTTCAATTGTGTCTTGGCTTGGAGTGGATCCCTCCGCAATCCGACAGCGTTTTGGCCTCTCTTCAATGAATTGGGAACCCCTAATTTCGTGCCTTAGGTTTGGTATTTATAGATTTCCCCGAAAATTAGGTTAATTGAGGAGAAAACTGCTGAATTCCGCGTAAAAAGCCCAGCTGAGGCCCAGTCGGGACTACCGTGCGACCGCACGGTTCAAAAGTGCGCGATCGCAGCCACGAAAAGCCAACCTTCAGTCGCTGATTTTTTTGTCCATGCGACCGCACGCTTTTTCAACCGTGCGGCCGCACGGTTATATCGGCAGCAACAATTTTCTTCTTTAAATTTCAGCAATTTGGTCCTCGTCCTTTTATTGCACAATATTTAGTATTTTGATCATATCTTTCTATTCCCTTATCCAATTGAGATGATTCAACGTCCGTTAGAAAGATAACTTAAATGACTACAATTCTTCCTGAAATATGATTTTCCATATTCAAACGTTTACTGCCCCGAAATTAGCTTTCAAATCTGACTAAAAATCTGCCAGAAATCTTGTTTGATTGGAATGAATTTATGGTAATATTCTTACCATATATTCATTCCTTTTTGACTTCTAATTGCATCCAATTGACTACTAAAAGTCCTCAAGTATCTTATCTTGATCCGAATCAACTATTGAATATTTGCAATTTGGTCCTTGAACTTCTGAAATCTACCAATTTGGTTCTTTCTTTGACTTTTCTTTTAATTTAGCCCTTGATCTACTTTCATCCATTCTTGATTTGCATACTTTGGTTCTTTTATCATCCAATTTGCTTGTTTTTGCTCCAATTCCATTGTTTTCTCGACTTTGGAATTATTTCTGAAATATAAACAAATAACACAAAATAAATAACAAATATTCTAAAACAAACATATAAATTCATACTTTTAGGATAGAAATACACTTATCACTAAACACGTGAGGATATATTTTCTTGCAAATTATTTCTTTTTCTTTTGATCACTAACCATGTCACAGAAGGAAGCATCATCGATAGGGGAGGATAACCAACAGTTACACTTTCTTGCAATGCTGGAAAAACGATTCGAGAGGTGGGATGCGAAGTTGGGGGAAATTAAAAAATCCGTGGACACGCATAGTGCAACAATTTCCCAACTACGTAGAGAGCAGCCGCACACGGCTCCTAATGTCTGGAGGCCGCAAAGGTATGACAATAATCCTAGGAATTGAGTTTGGGATGATGATGATGTTGAGATAGGTGATAGTGTTGATGATGATAGTGAAAATGTATCAGTGGCTAGCTTGGGTAGGAGAAGAGGTCGTGGTGGTCGGCCTGGAAGAGGAAATAGGCGTGAAAATAGGGATGATGATGGGATGGATAGAAGCTTAGGAAACATTAAAATGACTATACCAGCTTTCCAAGGTAAAAGTGATCCAAAGGTGTACTTTGAGTGGGAGAAGAAGGTAGAACTGATTTTTGAGTGCCATAACTACTCAGAAGGAAAAAAGGTGAAGTTGGAAGTTATAGAATTCGCAGACTATGCACTTGTGTGGTGGGATCAATTAGTGACAAGTAGGAGGAGGAACTGTGAAAGACCTATTGAGACCTGGAACGAGTTGAAGGGTTAAATGAGGAAAAGGTTTGTGCCCAATCATTACTATAGGGACTTGTACCAGAAACTCCAAAATATGCCTCAGGGTTCGAAGAGTGTAGAAGAATACCATAAGGAGATGGAGATTGCTATGATTCGAGCGAATATTGAGGAGGATCCGGAAGCCACGATGGCCTGATTTTTGAGTGGGTTGAACAGAGACATTGCAAATGTTATAGAACTGCAACATTATGTTGAGCTGGAGGAGATATTGCACATGGAAATGAAGGTGGAAAGGTATCTTAAAAGGAAAGGAGTAGAAAAATACTCTTCGGGTTGTACTCCTTGGAAACCTACGTGGAGTGGAAATAACAAACATGAAGGAGCTGCTCCAAAAGGGAAGTCAGAACCACCAAAAGCTCGAGAGGAATCTGCTAATAAAGGTAAACCCACTTCTGACTCTCAACCTCCTAGAAGTAGAGACATTAAGTGCTTTAGGTGTATGGGAACAATGCCCAAAAAAAAAATAATGCTTGTGCGAAATGGGGTGGTGGTGTCGGAGGATGAGGTTGAGGATGATGATGAGTTTAAGGATATGCCTGCCTTAGAAGAAGCTAGTGATTGTGAGGACGGAGATTATGCGGTAGCTCAATCCCTTATTACTAGGCATGCTCTTAGTACCCAAATTAAGGTGGAGGAGTCGGGTGAGCAAAGGGAAAATATATTTCATACTAGATGCTTTGTTAATAATAAAATGTGTAGTTTGATAATTGATGGGGGGAGTTGTACCAACGTGGTTAGTACCACTCTTGTTGAGAAATTGTGTTTACCTATAATCAAACACCCTAGACCTTATAAATTACAATGACTGAATGAGTCCGGTGAGATCAAAGTGAATAAGCAGGTGTTAATCAACCTTTCTATTGGGAAGTATGAGGATGAGTTAATTTGTGATGTGGTTCCAATGCATGCTGGACACATCCTGTTGGGTCGGCCATGGCAATATGACAGGAGGGTGGTACATGACGGGTACAAAAATAGGTACAGTTTTACAAAGGATGGGAAAAGTATCAGACTTATGCCATTAACTCCACAACAAGTTTATGAAGATCAGTTGAAACTAAAGAGTAAGGAAGAGAAGATAAAGAGAGTTGGGACCCCGATCCCAGAAAAAGGAGAGCTGAGTGTTCAAAGGAGAGTTGGGACCACGATCCCAGAAAAATGAGAGCCGAGAGAAAAACAGAGAGTTGGGGGTTCCGCCTCAGAAAAAGGAGAGGGAGTGACGAGTGCCATAAAAGAAAGAGGAGAGAAAACCAAGGTGAGCTTCCTTGCCAAAAAGAGTGAGATCAAAAGAGCTTTCCTTGACCACCAACCAATGGTCTTACTAATGTACAAGGACTCCTTCTTTGCACTCGATGACACTAACTCTTCCCTCCCCCATTTAGCTGTTTCTCTTTTATAGGAATTTGGTGATGTATTCCCGGAAGACATACCCAGTGGGCTGCAACCCATTCGGGGCATCGAGCACCAGATTGATTTTGTACCAGGAGTTGTCATTCCAAATAGGCCTGCATATAGAAGTAATCTGGAAGAAACGAAGGGGCTTCAGCGACAAGTTGACGAGCTGTTAAGCAAGGGCTATGTCCGAGAAAGCATGAGCCCATGTGCTGCGTCGGTCTTATTGGTGCTCAAGAAGGATGGAACCTGGAGGATGTGCGTGGATTGTAGAGCTATCAACAATATCACGGTAAAGTATCGCCATCCTATACCTAGGTTAGATGACATGCTTGATGAATTATATGGTTCATGTGTCTTTAGTAAAATTGACCTTAAGAGTGGATATCACCAAATACGCATGAAGGAGGGGGACGAATGGAAAACTGCATTCAAGACCAAATATGGGCTTTATGAATGGTTAATTATGCCATTTGGTCTCACCAATGCACCTAGTACATTCATGAGGTTGATGAACCATGTTTTACGAGCTTTCATCGGTAAATTTATGGTCGTGTATTTTGATTACATTTTAGTTTATAGTAAAAATGTAGAAGAGCATGTTGATCATTTGAGGTTTGTACTTGAGGTTTTACGCACTGAAAAATTGTATGCTAACTTTAAAAAGTGCACTTTTTGCATAGATAAGGTCATTTTCCTTGGTTATGTTGTTAGTAAGGATGGTATTGAGATTGACGAGGAGAAAATCCGAGCTATTAGAGAATGGCCAACACCTAAGAGTGTAACTGAGGTAAGGAGCTTTCATGGGTTAGCAAGTTTTTATAGGAGGTTTGTGAAAGATTTCAGTACAATCGCCACACCACTCACTGAGGTAATTAAAAAGAGTGTGGGTTTCCATTGGGGGGATGCACAGGTAAATGCCTTCAATTTTCTTAAAGATAGGATATGTTCTGCACCAGTCTTAGCATTACCTAATTTTAACCAGACTTTTAAGATTGAATGTGATGCATCAGGAATAGGGGTAGGAGTTGTTCTTATGCAGGAAAGGAGGCCGATAGCTTATTTCAGTGAAAAGCTGAGTGGGGCAGCGTTGAACTATTCGACGTATGATAAGGAGCTTTATGCTCTAGTCAGGGCATTGGAGACGTGGCAGCATTACCTCTGACCAAAAGAATTTGTCATTCACACGGATCATGAGTCATTAAAGCACCTCAAGGGGCAAGGTAAGTTGAACAAAAGACATGCACGATGGATGGAGTTTTTGGAGACTTTTCCTTATGTCATTCAATACAAACACGGTAAGGAAAATATAATTGCAGATGCGTTGTCAAGAAGGTATGTGCTCCTTACTTCCTTGAATGCTAAATTGTTGGGATTTGAATATGTTCGAGACTTGTATGCTAACGATCATGATTTCTCCACTATTTATGTCTCATGCGAAAAGGGAGCATTTGATAAATTTTATAGGCATGATGGTTATTTGTTTAAGGAAAATAAATTGTGTGTGCCTAACTGTTCTATGCGTGAGTTGTTAGCACGAGAGGCTCAGGGTGGTGGTTTGATGGGTCATTTTGGTGTTTTTAAAACATTGGAAGCGTTAAAGGAACATTTTTATTGGCCTAGGATTAAACGGGATGTTCACCAAATTTGTGATAAATGCATCACTTGTAAACTGGCTAAGTCTAAGGTCTTGCCACATGGTTTGTATACCCCTTTACCTGTCCCTAGTGAACCTTGGGTAGATATATCCATGGATTTTGTGTTAGGACTGCCTAGGACAAAAAAGGGTCGAGATTCCATATTTGTGGTGGTGGACAGATTCAGTAAAATGGCACACTTCATTCCTTGTCATAAAAGATAGCAGACTTATTTTTTAGGGAAGTTGTCAGACTCCATGGGGTGCCTAGGAGTATTGTGTCTGACAGAGATATCAAATTCCTTAGTTACTTCTGGAAGGTTCTATGGGGAAAAATGGGTACTAAACTGTTGTTTTCCACTACATGCCATCCTCAAACGGATGGTCAGACAGAAGTAGTTAATAGGACGTTAACACAACTCTTGCCTGTTGTCATAAATAAAAATTTGAAGAGTTGGGAGGAATGTTTACCATTTGTGGAATTTGCATATAACAGGGCCATACATTCTACTACTAATTACTCTCCTTTTGAAATTGTGTATGGTTTCAATCCACTAACCCCTATGGATCTAATTCCTTTGCATGTAGATGACAGGAACAGTTTAGATGGCAAGAAGAAAGCCGAGCTTGTGAAGTCACTCCATGAAAAAGTCAGGCTACAAATAGAAAGGAAGAATGAGCACTATGCTTCCCATGCAAATAAGGGCAGAAAGCAGGTGATTTTTGAACCAGGCGATTGGGTGTGGGTTCACATGCGAAAGGAACGATTTCCCACACAACGGAAATCTAAGCTGTAGCCTAGATGAGATGGGCCGTTTCAAGTCATTGAGAGAGTCAATGACAATGCTTATAAGTTGGATCTCCCAGGTGAGTATAATATAACTGCTACTTTCAACGTTGCTGATCTCTCTTTGTTTGATGCAGGTGATGATTTGAGGACGAATCCTTTTCAACAGGGAGGGGATGATGAGTACCTGAGTGGCCCAACGAGTAAGGACACGTTACATGTACCGGTGGGACCAATAACGAGGCTGAGGGCTAAGAAGATCAAGCAAGCAATGCAAGGGTTTATGCAAGCTTGGGTGGATGAATATTCAAGTGCAAGGTCGAAGACTCCATTTTCAATCCATGACAAGATGGAAGATGAGTCAAAACCGTTACAACGCATTTGGATCAAAGAACAAGGAGAAAAGAATGCAGAAGGCCTTTTACGGCCGTAAGTTCTGGAGTTACGGACGTAACTTTGATATCGCACAAATTGGGCAGAAAGTTACTTACGGCCGTACTATCATTTTCAAGGCCGTAATTGAGTTCTGGAATTTTAGTCAGTATGTGACTTACGGCCGTAAGAACCCCTGTTACGGCCGTAAGCGATAAAACAGTTTTTGGACCCGAGGGTCAATTACGGCCGTAAAAAGGCGCTGCGTTTTATTTTGTGGATTTTGCGGCTAGGGTTGGACTATATTAGGTTTTCTTTGTCATTGTAAACACACAACTTTGATGATTAATGAGATTACTTGAATTAGGTGAGTTTATCCCTATTCTTCTTCATTCTTGATTGAACCCGTTGAACTTATCAAAGGATTTGACAGCCTTTGTGACGTTCACCCCTTTATGGTTCTTCATTCCGCATCTTAACGGGTCTTGGATTTGATACATCCTTGGTTCTTGAGTCGTGAGTGTCGGGTCATATTGCTACCGTCTAATAATCTGGATTTGGAACTTTCCAAGTGTTTATACAATTTTCGCGAGTTCACGTGATTCCCCATCAAGAATCACATCATAAATACATTTATCAAATATTGTTTATGTGTAGTTTTTTTTACTGCATTTTAAGCTTTCAAGTACTTTAAACTACATTATTTAAACAAATCACATGGAAATAAAAGTTTAATAGCTGAATTGGATCCCCAAAAAAATAGCTATCAATGTATGTATACATCATTTTTTTTTTTGGTGTTAAAAATATACAAGAGATTTAGATTTTCCCATTTTTCTGTGAAAGAAACGAATGATACCTTCGGCGTCACATCCCACTCCTTTTTTGCTTTTCTCCATGGATGAATGTTAAGATCTGACCATAAATTTGCTAATCAATGACGTTCTTTAAGTCTTCCATCAGATTAAACGATTTGAAATTATATTAACCAGATGTGATTTAGCGTGAAATGAACGGAATAAGGTATACCGGAGTTTTGATCTTGGCTGAAGAAGTGGTCCAAAAGTTTCTGATTTTGGTTTTGTGTAACGTGAAAGATTTGTAGATGTATTTTGTGTTTATTTTCTTTTTATTTATTTATTTTTATGTTAGAGTTGTCAAAAGTCCATGTTATCCCATGGAAACCAATTTTAATATCTGTTTGATGTTTATTATTCCTCATACATGGTTTTATCTTCTTCTTCTTTTCAACCTCACAGTTAACAATAATATAATATTACACAAAAATGCAAAAAAGATTCTTAATTTTTTTACGACATATTCTCCTAAAAATCATCACTCAAAATCATAAGTATTTTTTTTAAAAGCTGAGTGGGGCAGCGTTGAACTATTCGACGTATGATAAGGAGCTTTATGCTCTAGTCAGGGCATTGGAGACGTGACAGCATTACCTCTGACCAAAAGAATTTGTCATTCACACGGATCATGAGTCATTAAAGCACCTCAAGGGGCAAGGTAAGTTGAACAAAAGACATGCACGATGGATGGAGTTTTTGGAGACTTTTCCTTATGTCATTCAATACAAACACGGTAAGGAAAATATAATTGCAGATGCGTTGTCAAGAAGGTATGTGCTCCTTACTTCCTTGAATGCTAAATTGTTGGGATTTGAATATGTTCGAGACTTGTATGCTAACGATCATGATTTCTCCACTATTTATGTCTCATGCGAAAAGGGAGCATTTGATAAATTTTATAGGCATGATGGTTATTTGTTTAAGGAAAATAAATTGTGTGTGCCTAACTGTTCTATGCGTGAGTTGTTAGCACGAGAGGCTCAGGGTGGTGGTTTGATGGGTCATTTTGGTGTTTTTAAAACATTGGAAGCGTTAAAGGAACATTTTTATTGGCCTAGGATTAAACGGGATGTTCACCAAATTTGTGATAAATGCATCACTTGTAAACTGGCTAAGTCTAAGGTCTTGCCACATGGTTTGTATACCCCTTTACCTGTCCCTAGTGAACCTTGGGTAGATATATCCATGGATTTTGTGTTAGGACTGCCTAGGACAAAAAAGGGTCGAGATTCCATATTTGTGGTGGTGGACAGATTCAGTAAAATGGCACACTTCATTCCTTGTCATAAAAGATAGCAGACTTATTTTTTAGGGAAGTTGTCAGACTCCATGGGGTGCCTAGGAGTATTGTGTCTGACAGAGATATCAAATTCCTTAGTTACTTCTGGAAGGTTCTATGGGGAAAAATGGGTACTAAACTGTTGTTTTCCACTACATGCCATCCTCAAACGGATGGTCAGACAGAAGTAGTTAATAGGACGTTAACACAACTCTTGCCTGTTGTCATAAATAAAAATTTGAAGAGTTGGGAGGAATGTTTACCATTTGTGGAATTTGCATATAACAGGGCCATACATTCTACTACTAATTACTCTCCTTTTGAAATTGTGTATGGTTTCAATCCACTAACCCCTATGGATCTAATTCCTTTGCATGTAGATGACAGGAACAGTTTAGATGGCAAGAAGAAAGCCGAGCTTGTGAAGTCACTCCATGAAAAAGTCAGGCTACAAATAGAAAGGAAGAATGAGCACTATGCTTCCCATGCAAATAAGGGCAGAAAGCAGGTGATTTTTGAACCAGGCGATTGGGTGTGGGTTCACATGCGAAAGGAACGATTTCCCACACAACGGAAATCTAAGCTGTAGCCTAGATGAGATGGGCCGTTTCAAGTCATTGAGAGAGTCAATGACAATGCTTATAAGTTGGATCTCCCAGGTGAGTATAATATAACTGCTACTTTCAACGTTGCTGATCTCTCTTTGTTTGATGCAGGTGATGATTTGAGGACGAATCCTTTTCAACAGGGAGGGGATGATGAGTACCTGAGTGGCCCAACGAGTAAGGACACGTTACATGTACCGGTGGGACCAATAACGAGGCTGAGGGCTAAGAAGATCAAGCAAGCAATGCAAGGGTTTATGCAAGCTTGGGTGGATGAATATTCAAGTGCAAGGTCGAAGACTCCATTTTCAATCCATGACAAGATGGAAGATGAGTCAAAACCGTTACAACGCATTTGGATCAAAGAACAAGGAGAAAAGAATGCAGAAGGCCTTTTACGGCCGTAAGTTCTGGAGTTACGGACGTAACTTTGATATCGCACAAATTGGGCAGAAAGTTACTTACGGCCGTACTATCATTTTCAAGGCCGTAATTGAGTTCTGGAATTTTAGTCAGTATGTGACTTACGGCCGTAAGAACCCCTGTTACGGCCGTAAGCGATAAAACAGTTTTTGGACCCGAGGGTCAATTACGGCCGTAAAAAGGCGCTGCGTTTTATTTTGTGGATTTTGCGGCTAGGGTTGGACTATATTAGGTTTTCTTTGTCATTGTAAACACACAACTTTGATGATTAATGAGATTACTTGAATTAGGTGAGTTTATCCCTATTCTTCTTCATTCTTGATTGAACCCGTTGAACTTATCAAAGGATTTGACAGCCTTTGTGACGTTCACCCCTTTATGGTTCTTCATTCCGCATCTTAACGGGTCTTGGATTTGATACATCCTTGGTTCTTGAGTCGTGAGTGTCGGGTCATATTGCTACCGTCTAATAATCTGGATTTGGAACTTTCCAAGTGTTTATACAATTTTCGCGAGTTCACGTGATTCCCCATCAAGAATCACATCATAAATACATTTATCAAATATTGTTTATGTGTAGTTTTTTTTACTGCATTTTAAGCTTTCAAGTACTTTAAACTACATTATTTAAACAAATCACATGGAAATAAAAGTTTAATAGCTGAATTGGATCCCCAAAAAAATAGCTATCAATGTATGTATACATCATTTTTTTTTTTGGTGTTAAAAATATACAAGAGATTTAGATTTTCCCATTTTTCTGTGAAAGAAACGAATGATACCTTCGGCGTCACATCCCACTCCTTTTTTGCTTTTCTCCATGGATGAATGTTAAGATCTGACCATAACTTTGCTAATCAATGACGTTCTTTAAGTCTTCCATCAGATTAAACGATTTGAAATTATATTAACCAGATGTGATTTAGCGTGAAATGAACGGAATAAGGTATACCGGAGTTTTGATCTTGGCTGAAGAAGTGGTCCAAAAGTTTCTGATTTTGGTTTTGTGTAACGTGAAAGATTTGTAGATGTATTTTGTGTTTATTTTCTTTTTATTTATTTATTTTTATGTTAGAGTTGTCAAAAGTCCATGTTATCCCATGGAAACCAATTTTAATATCTGTTTGATGTTTATTATTCCTCATACATGGTTTTATCTTCTTCTTCTTTTCAACCTCACAGTTAACAATAATATAATATTACACAAAAATGCAAAAAAGATTCTTAATTTTTTTACGACATATTCTCCTAAAAATCATCACTCAAAATCATAAGTATTTTTTTTAAAACAACATCAAATTCATCTTTAATACTTATAATTGTCATATTTGTTGAAAGAAAGTGCACAAATTTCGACTAATGAATATAAATCAATTTTGGAATTTAAAATTTAAAATATTGTATGTTTCGTGTCCAAATAAATTATCCTTTTCTTAGAATTGATTTTGTGATTTTTTTTTTTTTTTTTTTTAGAATGTGTAGTTAAAAATTAGTATGAAAAATTGTAAAAATGATTTTTTAAAGAATGTGTGACTTGTGATTGAGAATGAATGTTCAGAAAAATTGATTCTTGAAAAAGCAATTCCAAATGAGTAAGTGGTAGAGTATTATGTCTTGTGTGTTCAACATCCATGCCACTTTTATAAATTGAGATGCATATATGATTTTTTGGTACATAAAGCTAAATATATTTACAATATACGTTCAGAAAAATTTAATTAAAATTAACATTTCATATTATGTAATTTGTTACATTCATTTAAATAAATGATCACATATATTTAATTTGTAATGTTAAAATAAATATGAAAGGAAATTAATTTGTGATTATTTAGAAATTATATTTTAAAAAGATTAATTATGTCAATAATCATTAAAATTGAATAGTTATGCAAATTTTCTTCCTTCGTTTCTCATTTTTCTTTAAATATTTATTTCATATATTAACATATAAATTCAATATATGTGAGTAACAAATGACCATACATCGCACGGGTGTGTAACACTAGTTATAGTTTAAAGATGACAACGCTATCTTGAGGATTTAATGGAATAAGTTGATATTACGTCGTCGTTTTGATGAAGTTGTCAAATATTTCCTTCTTTAACACTTCCTTCTTTTACGTTTTGTACTTGAAACCATGTTATTTGAACACACAGGATGTCACCCCTCATATGAGGTTAGGACCGATAATTAATACTTGAGGTACACGCACCCCATGTGGGGGCATTCTAAAGGAGATCGAGTTATTAATTGTGGATTCACTTTTCTGCTATAATTCTTCGTGCGCATTATCTCTGCCTTTTAGTTACTTCTTCTTCTTCTTTCTTTTAGATATATATCTTCTAATTTTCGAAGGGATTAATAGAGAGAAAATTTTTCCAAAAATTCTGAGTTCATTAAATAGTGCTGTTAATTGATTTTCTTTGGTGACTGAGAGTGGTTTTGGTTGCAGAAGAGCTCCAACAATAATAAATATTCTAACCCGCCATTCATTCACCAAAATTCAAGTTATTTCCATTAACTTCCAATCTTGAAATTGGTATATATCTAGTATTACATTTCTGGTTAATCTTTATTGGAGAAGTAGTGCTTGCATTGAAGAAAAAATTGATCTTAGATGACGGAACATAATAGAGAAGTGCAACTGATGGGGTTCTGGAACTGACAAGTTTGGGATGGGAAAAGAGACTTTGCGCAATCAACAATAAATTCAGCTACCGTTAATAAATATCATTTAATTTAAATGTTTTAATTTTTTAATTACGGTTCTATATATCATTTTTTTTATACTGCTATAAATCTATATATAATATACTATGGTGTAAAATTCAGTTTTGAATGTTTAAGTTAATAGTTGGTCTACAGGTAAATATCAATTATTTATAATGTTTACGCTAATACTTTTCAATTATTTTTATTTACTGAAATTTACGTCCTTTAAAAGAATCACAATTTGATACTTCTCAAAATTCTTATGATACTTTTAAAATTTTTGTGACACTTTTCGTATTTTTTATGATACCTACGACACTTTTCATGTTTCTTTATGATACTTTTCAGTTTTTTATGATACTTTTAATAGATAATAGTGTTACACCCGTGCGATGTACGGTCATTTATTACTCACATATATTAAATTTATATGTTAACATATGAAACGAACATTTAATTTAAAATGAGAAAATAAGGAAGACAATTAATTACAAAAAATGTACATTACACATACCTTAATTTTAAATTATTTTTTTTTTTACGGGTCATATGTTTATCGTTCCAGGAATTTTTTAAAATATAATAATTTGAATTGATTTAAAACTTAAAATGGAAAAGAAAAATTACATTTAAATGGAATTTGTAATAAGGAAAAAAAAAATAGATATATATGTGATATGCGCTCAAAAATTTATTAAAATAAAAAGGAAAAGAAAAATATCAAAATCAAATAGTTAAATTCCATATAAACCGGTCTATAACGTGAAACCACCACAATGAGAAAATTTTAGAAAACTAAAAAATTATAGATACGAATTATCAAAATATTCAAAACTTATTAAATAATTTCAAATACAACGTGACTTTTCATTTTTCACCGAGCAGTCAAAGTGTTATGTTACCGAAAAAAAAAAAACTATATTTATACGTTTTAAATAAATGCATTTCACTTTTGAAATATTATGAGTTTGCTAACATGCCTTTATTTTGTATTTTAATAAAAATTAGTTAAACTTATAATTGTGAAAGTAGTAATATGTGTTTTGCATATTTTTATTATTTAAACCTATAGTATTAAACATAAATAAATGAACAAATGAATAAAACTAATTAAATAAATAAATAAACAAAATGAGTAAATAAATTAATAAATGAACAAAATGAGTAATATGGGTGTTAATAGAAATTAAAATTAGTTAAGAAATTATAAATATCATTACTTAAATAAAACAATTTTAAAATAGTGTGACATGTGGAAAAATTAAAATGTACAAAATGAGACTTTTACATTTAATCTTTGATGTAATTTCAGAAAATATAATTTTTAATATTAAAGATAACAAATGATTTGACCATTAATAATTAAAATATAATTTTTATATTGATGACTACACATAGAATTTATAATATTGAGAACAAAAAATAAAAAAATAATAATAATTATATCATAATTTTAATACTAATAACTAAAAATATTAATTGAACTCATTCAATATTAGTTTTAATAATAAAATTAAAATTGATTAAAAAATATCAATCATTTTATCCAAATTTTGCATTCACATTTGACATACATCCATTTTGCATTCACATTAATCTACTTTGCATCATATTGTTTAATTTTATGGAAACTTACTATTGATGGAAACGAAAAATGTACGGGAAATTGTTTTTAGAAATTACTCAACATATATATTATATAAAGATATGTGTATTTCAATATCTTTATTATGCAGAAAAATTCACTTTTGATAAGAAAAGTTAGTATTTTGCGCTATTAATCCGAAAATTATTGTAAGTGTACAATAGTCAAACAAGCAGTAACGTTGACTCAAGAGTCAAGGTTATCGAACTTTATTGAATACTAACTTTGATTAATCGAGACTTATTCTAACGAAAAATACAATTATGAATTTTCTATAATCCACTAAAATTTTAAAAGCAAATAATTATCAAAGTCTATTAATTATGTTAAAATCAAGAATTTAATTTCTATTTCAATTGAATGTGTTGAGACTCATGGTTTTACCTTAGTTATTCTATTCAGTTTTTTATCCCGAGTTTTTTTCCTAAATTAGTATATGATCAAATTCACAATTATATCTAATTTCTTCCTCTCGATTTTAGATTAATTATATCTAATAAGGTCTAGTACATATCTCTAAGTTGAGTTAAAATATAACCTAATTAAATTCATAAATAACATAAATTCATATAAGATCACAACAATCATAGCAATGTATCTATACCCTTTTGTTAAATTGTTGAAATTTATTATTTGATCTAGATATGTAATTCACTCCCCGACTCGTTACAATCCACAAATCAATGAATTAGTGATCAAATAATTCATGCATTAAAATCATGAAAAAAAAATCAATACATATAATTTAAAGCATAAAACTTGAGATTTAAAATTGAATAATTAAATTAACTAAGTCACATTGTTCATCTCAATTAGTAAATTAGTTACACGCGCTAAAAAATGAAAACAATAAATATTAAAAAGAAGTACATAACCATGTTTAAACAAATATTCAAGAGAAAATAAAGATCTTGTACCAAGAATTTTATCTCTTCACTTGAAATCTGGAAAAAATGCCTTGAATTGCCTCTTTTTTGTGATGAATTGTGTAGTATATTTAACAACCCTCACTGTAGAATTAAAGGAGGTATTTATAGTTCCCAAAGCCCTAAATTCATGCAAAAGCCAGAGTCCAACAATAAGTTCAAGAGAATTAGTTACCATAAAATAATCAAAATTTTTGCTGCTTGGACTAATATTGCGATCGCGTGGTTAAACGCCTTGCGATCGAAAGGCATTATCAAGTTCAGTTCTATCTTCAGGTTACCTTCTGATTGCAAGGCTTATTGCCCATGCGATTACATAGGCTAATCAGCCTAACCTCAATTGGTCATTTTCAATTTTGTCCATGTGTTACATTCAGCGACAAATTTGCATCTTGAAACAAAGAATTGATACGCAACCTAAAAGCGTATAGTTTCAAGGTGGAGATTGTACCTGTCACAATTATTGAATTAATATATGTCGTATATATTGGAACTAATAGAAGGATTCACTTACATTTTCCAATAGATATAATGATATGTACAGTCTCGATGTAGTGTTCACAGTGGTCGTCATAAAATGTACCGACTGTGATTGCAATATTTTCAAATGTCGTTACATATATTTTTTGGGACACATGATCACATCACACCTACAATAAGTACCATAAAATGTGCCCATTAATATTTTGACCGCAATCTATATAGCCCTCCCCAAATAAGACACAATCTTGCTGGTAGAATAATGATAAAGAAGTGCAGGGATAAAAATAATTTATGAGTCCAAGTCTAAATCGACGGTGACACTTTTTAATAACTGATATTGGATATTGAGCAGGATCGTATGTTCTGAGACTGCATTATGACTGGCGGCGAAATCGAACACCTAAAGGGATGTTAATTTTTTTTTATAAAAACTAATTGAAAATTTTGGGGATGATAAAGCCTCCGTTTGGCAAAAGTCAAAACAATAAGTTTTTAAATATCATAATTTTTCAAATCATTTTTTAATTACACAAATTTTCTCTCTTCATTTTTAACTACACATCTTATCTAGAAAACATAAAAAACATGTTTTTAAACATCAAAATTTTAACAAACATAGGCAAAGTATTTCTTTACACTCAATACGTGAGAGCCTTGTCCGAATGGGTATGGAAATCATTTCCCCTAGACATGGCAAGGGAACGAGGTAGGTATGAGGAACATGATTCCCACTCGTTTAAGATTTATTTCGAAATACAAATTTTTATCACACAAAAATAATGAATCGTCATCATCTCTAAAGAAAACATTTATTTTTCTACAATCTCGAAAAAATAATAATGATTTTGATCAACTAAAAATAGTAAATAAATGAATGAATGGGGTGTTAAAAATTAATTTTGATATAGATGAATGTTCATCTAAAGTCCACAAACATCATGCTGTAATTATCAAGATCGATACTGAAGCGGAAGCGTACCTGAATCCATTATTGTGTTTGATTCAACGGGGTTATGGCCTTCCAACTGATTCGTGATTTTCTCCTTATGTTTCTTCTCTGTTGACGGGGATGCAGAGAATTATGAAAAGCCACGCTCAATTGGGGACCATGACCTATATAAATAGTTGTGGGGCAACTATCATGTTTCAATATTATTAAATTGGCCCCTCATCAATTTAAAACATTGAATCCGTCTCTACACTTTAACCTCACGACACTTAATACCCATTAGTCCCGAATAATCTTTAGTGGATCACTTTATTGATTAAATCCTTAAGATAAAACCACACATTTTATTTTATACATGTTTAGCCCCACATTATTGAATTTTATCCAACAATCTCCCACTGGGCCATACATGTATCCTTACAAATGTGTACAACCTTATGAGCTCAAAAATGTGCTATCATTATTAAGGGTATTTCCAAACAATCTCGTCCATCAATCATATCAATATAGGATCAAAGCCACTTTCGTTACATTAATCGTAACTAAATCCATCAATGATCACGTATACCAATACAACCAAATGACATAGATCAATCATGAGAGTGTAGTATGAAAATTACATGTTATGTGATCCAAACATGCTTATTTTCAATTGGTCCGACTTTATTCCTTAGGTGAGATCAATACCAAACATAATGTAACAGAGTAGAATGAACTGAATACTTTATTTCTGTACAGAAAATTATCCAAATACACAAATGTGTCCAAAACCAAAATATAAAGCAACCAAAATACAAACTCCCACTAAATCATGATATCCTCAAGAAATATTGCACCCATACGAGCAGTGTGCTCGTGAAAGACCTTGGGTGTTAATCCCTTAGTAAGTGGATCCGCAATCATGGAGTTTGTCCCAATTTGCTCTATGGAAATCTGTCTACTCTGTACCTTTCCTTCAATACCAGGAACTTAATGTCAATGTGCTTTGACTTAGTTGAACTCCTGTTGTTATTGGAATATAGCACTGAAGAGTTATTGTCACAATATAACTTTAATGGTCTTTCAATTCCATTCAGAATGCGCAGCCCGGTGACAAAATTTCGCAGCCATATCCCATGATTAGATGCCTCATAACAAGCTACAAATTCTGCTGTCATAGTGGAAGAAGCTACGAGTGTCTGCTTAGCACTCCTCCAGGAAATGGCTCCTCCATCTAGCAGGTATATGCAGCCTGATGTGGATCTTCTACTATATTGTCATCCCGCAAAATCAGAATCGGAGTATCCTACGATCTCTAACTGATCCGATCTGCTGTATGTAAGCATGCAATCTCTTGTTCTCTTCAAGTACCTCATAACCCTCTTTGCTGCTTTCCAATGATCCATTTCAGGGTTACTTAAATATCTGCCTAGCATTCCAAAAATGAACGCTATGTCTGGACGTGTACAAACTTGAGCATACATCAGACTCCCAACAGCTGATGCATAGGGAATCTTTTGCATTTCCTTAACTTCAAGATTATTTTTCGGGTACTGATTGAGACTAAATTTGTCTCTCTTAGCAACAGGGGTGTCCCCTGGTTTACTATCCTGCATGCCAAACCTTATAAGAACTTTATCGATATAGCTCTTTTGTGATAATCCAAGGATACCCCGAGAGCGGTCCCGGTGTATCTGAATTCCTAATACGAAAGAGGCGTCCCCAAGATCTTTCATCTCAAAATTCCTTGACAGAAAGCTCTTGGTTTCGTACAACATGCCTATATCATTAGTGGCAAGTAGTATGTCATCGACATACAAAACCAGGAAAATATGCTTACTCCCACTGAACTTGTGATACACACAATCATCAACAACATTTATCTCAAAACCAAACGAGATGATCACTTGATGAAATTTGTGGTACCACTGACGGGAAGCTTGCTTGAGTCCATAGATGGATTTCTTTAATTTGCAAACCATATTCTTCGAGTCTCCTGACACGAAGTTTTCTGGTTGCACCATATAGATCGTCTCATCAATGTCTTCATTGAGAAACGCCGTCTTTACATCCATCTGATGTAACTCAAGGTCAAAATGCGCAACAAGTGCCATGACTGTCCTGAAAGAGTCTTTCGTTGAAACCGGAGAGAAAGTCTCTTTGAAATCAATACCTTCCTTTTGTGTAAAGCCTTTGGCTACAAGACGAGCCTTATATCTTTCCACATTACCTTTCGAATCCCTTTTGGTTTTAAAAATCCATTTACAACCAATGGGTTTCGCACCTTCTGGTAATGGGACAATATCCCAAACTTTATTGTCTTGCATAGACTTATACTCCTCATTCATGGCATCAATCCACTTTTGAGAGTCAGAACCCTTCATGGCCTAATGAAAATTGATTGGATGATTTTCCATCATTCCATTATTTTCCTCATGTTCTTGGAGAAATACTATATAGTCATCCGAAGTAGCATTTTTCCTTTCTCGAGTGGATCTCCTTAATGGTATTGTTTGTTGAGGTTGTTGAGTTTGTATTTCTGGATTTTGGATGAGAGTTTCTTCAACATTATCATGCTGAGTTTCCGGATGTACTTCTTGATCAATGACAGGTATAGAAACCTACACATTGTCAAAAGTAACAGTTGGAATCGAAATCGATCCTTCCTCAGCTTCTTTCTCAAAGATAATGTCTCTAACCTTATTTCTCCCCCCCAAACTCAACATCCTCAAAAAATGTTGCAGTTCCCGTTTCAAAAACTGACTTAAGTGTGGGATTATAAAATTTGTAGCCCCTTGATCGCTCAGAATAGCCAATAAAGTAGCTGCTAACTGTTTTGGAGTCCAATTTATCCTCATGCGGCCTATAAGGCCTTGCCTCAGCTGGACATCCCCAAATGTGGAAATGCTTTAGACTGGGCTTTCTGCCTGTCCAAAGCTCATAAGGTGTTTTAGCAGCAGCTTTAGTTGGTACTCTATTCAGAATATAACCTGCAGTCTTTAATGCTTCTCCCCAAAGTGATTTTGGTAAAGTAGAATGACTAATTATACTTCTTACCATATCCTTAAGAGTCCTGTTTCGTCTTTCAGCTACACCATTCATGCTAGGAGAACCTGGCATGGTGTACTGTGGGACGATTCCACATTCCTCTAGGAATCTAGCAAATGGTCCTGGACGTTGTTCACCTGAACCGTCATATCTACCGTAGTACTCACCACCACGATCAGATCTAACGCTTTTAATTTTCTTGTTGAGTTGATTCTCAACTTCAGCTTTGAAAGCTTTGAACATGTCCAGTGACTCAGACTTTTCATGAATAAGATATAGATGCCCATAACATGAGTAATCGTCTATGAATGATATAAAGTATTGTTGACCATTCCAGGAAGCCATAGGGAATGATCCACAAATATCCGTGTGTATCAATTCTAAGACGTCCGAAGTTCTATTAGCACCCAACCTTTTCGTTTTGGTCTGTTTTCCCTTGATACAATCAATACAAACATCAAAGTCCGTAAAGTCGAGGGAATCCAAAATACCATCTGACACAAGTCGTTCAACTCTAGTTTTTGAGATGTGACCTAAGCGCTTGTGCCATAGTTTTGCCGAATTTTCTTTACTTAATTTTTGCTTAGTACCACGTGATTCCACATACAAGGTTTCATTATATGATGCAATAGTATCAAGCAAATATAGGTTATCGTACGAACATAATGAACCAGTACCAACAATATTTGAATTTAAAGAAAGACTAAACTGACAATTTTTAAAAGAACAATAATATCCTGATTTGTCCAATGAGGAAATAGAAACCAAATTCCGTCTAATTGACGGCACAACAAAAGTGTCTTTCAAATCCAAATAAAAACCAGTTCCCAATAATAACCTAAAAGTGCCTATTGCTTCAACTTCCACCGATTTTCCATCGCCCACAAAGATGAATCTTTCAGCATCACTTGGCTTTCGGCAGAACAGGCAACCCTTTCTTTGCACGCCAAGCATTGTATTTGGTACAATCTTTCTTTAAATGTCCAGGTTTCAGGCAAAAGAAACAACCCTCTTTGTCCTTATGTGGTTTCTTTTTATCTGGACCCTTAGCAGCTTCATATTCTGTTTTTCTTTTCCTGCCCTTATCCTTAGAGGTACTTGCAAAGTTAGCAATTTCAGTTCTATCCTGCCTCAACCTTTCTTCCTCTTGCACACAATATGAAATGAGCTCATTTAGAGTCCATTTCTTCCTTTGACAGTTGTAACTGACCTTAAACCTACTGAAATGTGCAGGAAGCGATATCAATACTAAATCCACGAGCAAGTCATCAGACAAGTCGAGCTTTAGTGCCTTAAGTTTTGAAGCAGTATGAGACATCTTCATCATGTACTCCCTTATGTTCCCCTTACCTCTATACTTCATTGAAATCAAGTTTTGCAGAAACGTGCTTGTTTCAGCCTTATCGTTTTTAGCAAAACGTTTTTCAAGTTCGGCAAGAAATTGCTTGGCATTTGTTACCTCTTCAGATACTACGCCCCTAAAGGCTTCCGAAATTCCGCGCTTAATGATCATTAGACTTATGCGATTTGAGCGTTCCCACTTCTCAAAGTTCCTCCTGTCATCAGGTGAACTTGCATCCGTAAGAGAAGCCGGTTGCTCAACCCTGAGAGCAAGGTCAAGATCCATGCAGCCGAGAACAATTAGTGCGTTCTCTTTCCAATCCTTAAAGTTTGACCCATCAAGCATGGGAATTGAGTTAAGATTTACAGATATTGTAGTAGCAGATGAATTAACTGTATAGAGAAGAAGATGGAAATAACTTACATTAGTACTTTATTATGCAAATAATAATTTCAAATAATGGTAAGGCCCATCACAAGATACCCAGCACAACATCAATATTTAGTCTTTGGACAGAAATATTAACTTGTAAGTGGTACTCTCGATGTAGTAATCAAACACTGACAATAAGACATGTCAACCAATAAATCTTTCTTTAGACCGATTTATTGATCACACGTTAAACCAAATAATCGTCACGTGTTTATCATCACAGGTGCATGTGAAATTCCAGCCAAACATTGACCTTCCTTTGGGCCGATCAATATCCGCATGAACAACACACACACAAAACCTTCTAATATTCTAAGTTAATTAATTTCCACAAGAGAGGTTGCTTTGGCAACATGTTGTTTCAATTAATTCACTTCGAAATATTATTTTTCTCAAAAGAGTCCGTCATACCAAAATTTGAACTTGAATTGATTGTTTTGCATATATTTAAGGCTTTAGGATTTGAATTATGAAATTCAATACTTTAGGATTAAGTAATCATTAAGTTGGATGGTTAAATTGCAATTTAATTAAACTTGATTGGCCAATTATGAATTATTTTTAAACTTGAAGGACTAAATTGCAATTTTCCCAAACTTTAGTGGCCAATTAATTAAAATCAGAAACTTTAGGGACTGAATCCTAAAATTCAGAATCTTTAAAACCCAACTTAAATGATTTCTTAACTGTAGGGACTTATTATGTAAATTCAGAAGTTTGAAGGGCCAACTTACAAGATCTTATAAACTTAGGGTTTGAACTTTATTTTAAAATAATGAGGGAGGACCAAAGTTGCAATTCACACAAAATATCCAAAAATTGCAAAGGAGCCCTTCAGCACTTCAAATTTACAATCGAGGTCCCTGGGCCAAAATAGGAAGAACTAGGGTTTGGAACAAACCCTAGCCCCGCCCCGCAAGAACGCGGCGCCGTAATGGCGCCGCCCCTCACCCGTCACCTGCAGCGCCATCACTGGCGCTGCAGCCAATAACCGGCGTCGCTGCGCGCGACGCGGTGTTCCTCCGCAACCCCGTCGCGCGCCGCGACCATGTATTCCGCCGCGCGCAGCGCGCGGCTACCCAATTCCAACTTGAATCCTCAACCAATAACCACCATAAATCCGAATCCAACAATACATACCACAATTCATACTTCAACCCCAAATTCGAAATATACAGAAAAAATCAAGACTTAAACAATTTGATTAAACCAAGAATTTTTTTGCACATGTATACATACACAGAGAGGAAACAATCGGCTGAAAAAAAAAATGTAAACTGAATTCTTGTTTCCAAAGTTTTCGATCTGAATCCATTGTTTCTCAATTTCTTCAATTATGCGAAAAACAGAGCCTTGGTTTCGCATGTATGCACATTTATCAATTTTTAAGCCTTATGCGTATATCATACGCACAAATTAAGGTTTCACGAATATTCGTTCGAAATTAATCTGATAATTCAACACGATGTTGGCTCTGATACCACTTGTTAAAAATAATTTTGATATAGATGAATGTTCATCTAAAGTCCACAAACATCATGCTGTAATTATCAAGATCGATACTAAAGCGGAAGCGTACCCGAATCCATTATTGTGTTTGATTCAACGGGGTTATGGCCTTTCAATTGATTCATGGTTTTCTCCTTATGTTTCTTCTCTGTTGACGGGGATGCAGAGAATTATGAAAAGCTACGCTCAATTGGAGACCATGACCTGTATAAATAGTTGTAGGGCAACTATCATGTTTCAATGTTATTAAATTGGCCCCTCATCAATTTAAAACATTGAATCCGTCTCTACACTTTAACCTCACGACAATCTTTAGTGGATCACTTTATTGACTAAATCCTTAAGATAGCACCACACATTTTATTTTATACATGTTTGGCCCCACATTATTGAATTTTATCCAACATGGGGGACAATAAATGGGATATGGTCCCCTCCTCGTCTCGCCTTGTGTTTTGTAAATGGTTTATAAATTAGTTTATAAACCACATAATTTTTCAAACCACTATTTAATTACACGCACGTTCTCTCTCCAATTTTCAATCATATATTTTACCTCGAAATTATAAATAAATTAGTTTATAAATTATTACAGTGTTACCAAACTTTATAGGTCATTGATAAGAATGTTTCCTCCGATTCATCCAATTGACCTCCCCATAATAAATGCACCAAACATTATTTAGTACACACCTTTCTTGATAGTTGACCCTTATCATTTGACCATCTAAAAAATTTCATAAATATTAAGCCAAGTACAATGTAGAAGCAAGTTCAAAAAGAAATGGAAACAATCCAATTCAATCAATTTGGGATGATTTTTAAGAGAAACTGGGTTGGGTTCAGATTGAAAAATCAAAGTTCAGGTTGGATTGGATGGGTTGATTGGGTTGGGTTGTATTTGATCTCGAATTATGAATCAAAATCAAGGACAACTCAACCCAATGAATTATAAATATTAAAAGATTAATGAGGAAATTACATCGTACCCTAGATTTTAACTATCAATTTCAGAAATCAAAACTTCAGGTATCCATTCAAAAATCAAGTTATTATTCAGTTTTAATATTATATTATAAAATTAAATAAATATACAAATCAAAACACTAATGACCTCATTTAATCTCTTCAATCTCATTACTCTTTCTCCCTCTTCCTACCATCGTCTCCAACACCGTTCAACTCCACCCTGTCACCTTTCAATAAGGCAACATTGTTGCGCGAAGAAATGTAGCGTCGACTCCGCAGCATGACTCCAAAGCTAAGTCATGAAAATGTATCGCATCTTATGCCTTTGAATTGAATAGCATATAGCTAGGTGATGGGTGGAGGGGCAATGAGGCATACATGGAGAAGAAGATATCAATGGATGAAAGCGACTGGGGCCTCATCCATGACTTCTAAAATGAATGTGGATGTCACGATTAGAGAAGGGAGAGATTGCCATAGCAGAGAGGTGGGCGAAGGAGAGAGGGAGGGGATGGCGTCGTCGCACCACCCGCTATAGGTGATGAGAAGGTGAGGTGAAATGATGGATAAGAATTTATTAGGGTTTGGGAGGAGGGAATTAGGGTAGTGTTGGAGTGTTCAAATGATTTTGAAAATGGTTTAGGGTTTGTTGATAGGGTGGCGTGGATTGGGGTATGGTTTTGGTAATTAATTTTTGAAATTAGTAGTTATCTCTTCCTTAATTATCTCATTCACTTAAATATGATATTTTTGCAAATTGCTTCTTTGTAGATGTTTTTTTTTTTTTTTTTTCCCTCAAATTGAATATATTAAGGGGATAAATACATAGATAAGGTTTTTTAAAGATATTTTTTCAAATTAAATAAACTTGGATATTTTGTTTCAAAAATCAGGTTTTGACTAAAATAAATAATTGCATCTGTTTGGTAAATAAAATAAACTGGTTTATAAACCAGTTTAAAAATTACACAATTTCTCAAACAACTTTTTAACCGCACACATTTTCTCTTTTCAAGATGTAATAATAAAATTTGAGGAAATTACACCTTCTAAGGTATTTTAACTTCTAATTTCAAAAAAGTGTTATTCATTCAAAAATCAGGTCAAAATTTAATTCTAATATTAATAATAAATATTACAAAATAAATTTATAATTATACCCCACCCTACCCCACCCCACGTCACCCTATCCTACCCTACCCCACCCCAACTCAACCCTACATAACAAACTCAGCCCTAATCAAATGTCAGTCCATCTCTATTTCTCTTCCCCCGCCACCCCATTTCTCTTCTCTCAATTGGTGCTGCTAGGAGCTGCTCAACGGTGGGTGCGAGGTAGAAGCATAGGTCAATGGGCGACAACGATCGGCTCGGATGTGTGAGGCTGACCGCCTCCTTCACAATTACTCCGCAGTCGGCGATGAAGAAACGGTGTTGTTTGGAGACGGCTCCTTCAGCAGTGACGGCAGTGGAATATAACCATCCCACCCATCCCATGTCTACCCTTAGGTTGTGGATTTGGGAAGTGCTTTTTATTAGTTTCTTCCTCTGTTCTAATTGCTGCCGAATCTAATTTTGCAGCGACAAATTTTTCTTCCTTTTTGTTGTTGGATCTGATTCCTTCTTGTTGCGGCTTGTCGATCTATACATCTTTGTAATGCCTGGGTCGATGTTTGTGGTTCATTTGCAATGGTTGAGGTGGTGGCAGCGGTGATAGCACTCCCTCACTGGTGCGGTGGTGGCAGTCGCGGCGATCGCAGGTGGTGGTAGGGTGGGGCTATTTAGTTGTGATTTATCTAACTAGCATCGTCCTACTACCTCTGTTGGCAGCAACGATTTCTAGATAAGCGGCGCATCTACTACATCGCGGGCAAGCATCGACACAGTTTTTTTTGTTTTACAGCAGTGTTTTTAATCTTGCAGCGGCGCCGCTGCTTCGATCTTGGAGCAGTGCCGCTTCTTTTGTCTTCGATCTGAGCATCGTTGTTGGATCTGAGCGCCGTTTCTGGATTTCCCGAAGCAGAGGCCTTGCCACTTCAAGCTAGTAGTGGTGCTGCTTCGATGCCCTTTTTTGCATATAAGTGGTGGTGGTGGTGTTGCTGCTCAATCTTGTGGTGCTGTCGGCGGTAAGTGACAGCGATGACAATGGTGAGGAAGGGAGTGAAATTTTGAATGTAGTGGTGAGATGCCCAGTGATGGTTTGGAGTTGTGAAGTGAGGGCGGTGTGGGTTGGGGTTGTGACTTTGAAATATAAATGTGACCTAGAATTTTTTTGTTGTGATCTCGAAAATATATAAATGTGACCTTAAAAATGGGGTGGTAGGTTGTGATCGGAAAAAATAATGGTTGTGACCTACAATTTTTTTCTTGTGACCTCGAAAATGAATAATTGTGACCTTAAAAATGGTGGTTGGTAGGTTGTGATCGGAAAAAATGATGGTTGTGACCTACAATTTTTATTTTGTGACCACGAAAATGAATAATTGTGACCTTAAAAATAGTGGTTGGTAGGTTGTGATCGAAAAAAATGATGGTTGTGACCTACAATTTTTTCTTGTGACCTTGAAAATGAATAATTGTGACCTTAAAAATGGTGGTTTGTAGATACCTAAAAATAAATTCAATTTGTGATCTAATATTTCGATAATTTGTGACCATGAAATCATTTGTGACCTAAAAAATTTGTGTTTTGTGACTTCAAATATATAATAATTCAATTTGTGACCTAATATTTCGATAATTTGTGACCATGAAATCATTCGTGACCTAAAAAATTTGTATTTTGTGACTTCAAATATATAATAATTCAATTTGTGACCTAATATTTCGATAATTTGTGACCATGAAATCATTCGTGACCTAAAAAATTTGTGTTTTGTGACTTCAAATATATAATAATTCAATTTGTGACCTAATATTTCGATAATTTGTGACCATGAAATCATTCGTGACCTTAAAAATTTGTGTTTTGTGACTTCAAATATATAATAATTCAATTTGTGACCTAAATATTTCGATAATTTGTGACCATGAAATCATTTGTGACTTCAAATATATAGTATTGTGACCTTAATACATATAATTAATAAAATATTTTAATTATTTAATTTAATTAATTGATTATAAATATAACCTGATTTTTGAAATTTTATAGGTTTCACCTTAATTTTGAAATTGACATTTAAAAACACCTTATTTATGTACTATTCCCATAAAATTTCGCTCAAAGTATCATAAAAATTTGATAAAATTTCATGTTATGATACCAAAACTTTGAAAGTATCACAAGTATCATAAAATACTTTTAAAGTATCAGCATGAGACTTGAAAAAAAAAATATTTTTCAGTAAAAAAAAATTGAAGTGTTTTTCAGTTATACTTTAAAATGAAGTAAGTTTAAAATATAATATCAAAAGTTGAGTATTTTTACAAACTTCCCTTATAATTTCCTCATATATTAATGTGGCAAATATGAACTTCAAGTTTCATACATGAGTATCAATCCAAACACCCGTCAAATCAAACATGTTGGATTGGACGAAAACCCAACTCAATCCAACTCACACCTGGGCCTAGCCTAATAACAAGCCATATGGCCAACTAAATAAAGAACATGAAAAATAATAAGAAGATAAAGGACAACAAAAACGGAAATCACACACTAGTAGAAGCAAGACTTCAGCAGAAACTCGAAGACGAAGACCACAACGCTGATGCCGTAATCTTCACCCCAAGTGCTGTCAAAGTATCAGCCACTTCATATAAATGTGCGAGACCCGAAACTGCACGCGAGAAACTTGGCTTCAAATTCTAGCCCATTTCGACTTCAAACCCCTGAGCATGTGACGTCCATGGTTCCCGTTCTATTGCTCAAGAGATGCACTACGTGAAAATGTGTGTATTACTTCTTCTTGGTTCTTCTAGCATGGCGGTGGTGACATAGATTTAAATTTAATTCTTCCAGCTTCTTCTAGTTTTGGTTGGCTGCGCAAGGAAAAATCTTAAACCCTCCTTCAGGTGCTGGTTTCTTCATAAAATCGACGGTTTTGATTTTGAAAATCTTGAGAGGGCAAGACCTTTAGGGACGTCAAAAAATGCTGTGGGGAAGAAAATTGAAAATACAATGCAAACTGGCTGGGAGTGATTGGAAAAGTCGAAAATGATCGGCCCCCGCTCCCTTTAGCTCCGCCTCTGTTAATATTCACCTTGGTATATTGTGTGAGTATTATTATGTTAATAATATGAGTAAGAGATAGAGTGAAGAAAGAGAGACAATATAGATACAAGTAAGTTCTGCTTTTTTGAATTTTGTGTGGTAGGTCAAGGTGTGCTATAGTAATAATTAGTGTATTGGTATCTCTGTCTTTCAATTAAATTAAGTTGTTATTGTTGACAATAAAATTACTTTCTTTGGAGCTAAAATTCAACAATTTGATATTACAAGTGTTGCTCCAAATTTATCATTTCAATCCTCTTTGTTCAAAAAAAATTCAGGGTCCTCATATTTTTCGCCCCCGCAACTCCGCCGCTGCCACGGAAGATGAATAACTCCCTAACCACAAGAAATACCTACCTTATATCCCATGCGAGACTGGTATCTTGATTTATAGTAATAAAAAAGGGGCAAGTTTAGAAACTAAGATCATGAGAAGAAATGAATCTCGAAGTAACATGATATCGTCATTAACATTAAAAACAACATTAAAAGCAGGTACATACAACAACATATGTGTCTTTCTATTCGCCATAATAGATTTTAACAGTAGAATGACGCAAAGAAAGATCACGGATTTTACCAAATTTCATATTTATCCTAACCCATCTCCAGTTTTCATCTTGAGGACTAGACCTAGCGCAGCCACCAGGTACAGCGGTCGTCCCTTGATGTGGTGGCGCAGAAGTTGATTTGTATCAGCTCAGCGTGTAGATGGAGCTCCGCCACCAGTTGTGGCGGCTTAAGGTTATAGCGGCAGAGTGGACACGTTCTGTGACCATATCCTAACCACCTTTCTAAGCAAACTCTATGATAAAGATGGTTGCATCTCAGCTCTCTAACCTCATCCCCATCATCAATTCTGCTTAAGCAAACAGCACACTCTACTGATGAATCCCCATTTTCTTCATGATTATTTTTTTCGTAACAGATTACAGTACTTAGGTCATCATTATATTCTGGCGTTTCAAAGATTCCACGAGGCTGAAAGAAGGAATGAATAAGAAGGAAATCCCATGCCCATTTCAACTGGCATGCAATTAGAACTATGTATTTCAATACAACCGATCTTGGATGGTGCATTACTTGAATCATTATGGGGGGAAAGAGAGAGAGATTTTCTTGGAATAAAATGGCAGTTGCTGAACTGCTCAGATAAGGATATATATAGCCATTTAAGAGAGAGGATGAGCCAGAATAAAATATATTCTATTCAGTATTAACAATATTCAATTCCATGTTAACCATTAGATTATGTTTGATTGCATTATGGAATTTGGGTATAACGAAAACAAACTATATATATATGGAATTGAGTTTCTGAGAAGTTATGTTTTTTGAAATTAAGAAATCGGTAAACAAACAAAATAAATACTTATCAATAAAGAAATGGGTAATTATATTCACACCACAATTTTTTATATTTACACCACATTTTAATTACATGAAATGTTTTTAATATTTGCTCATTTTTGCTTTTAAGTCCTCAATTTTTTTTCAAAGCATTATTATTCTTAATTTTTAATTAATTAACATATTTTGTTTTAAATTACAATTTTATCCGAATATTTAGCTAATATGCATTGAAAATAAAGGAAAATATTTATTTTTTTACTTTTGTATTAGTTATTTACTTCGATTATTAAAAAATACGAGAGATAAATAAGTTTTTCTCGCCCTCATTAGAAATATTTGGAAAAAACTCATTTTTATGAACAAGATATGAAAATTAACAGATGATTGATGATAAAATATTTATATAAAAAATTAGAAGCATAAGTGTAAAAATAAAAAAAGTTTATGGATATTCATTAAAAATAAAATGTAGTGCAGCAAACAAATGTTGTTATGTCAATATAATTACCCTAAAGAAACAAATCTATTTAATTGAGACGAACAAAAAAAGAAATACAACCTATATAATTGGGGCAGATAGAGTAAATTGTAAGAATTACAAAGTTGAAGGATTTGTAACTATTCAAAAGTTGAATTGAATCAAATAATGAAGATTGAGTTTAATCCCAATTAAAAGTCAAAGGATCAAATTGAAAGAAGAAAAAGTATAAAATTAAGTCAATCAAAAAGTTGAAGAACAAAATACAAAAAAAGTGAATTCTTTTTCAATAGGAAATTCATTCCCACCACTTGGCAAGAACTAAAATTCCTTGAAAACAAGAAAAACCAAACATGGAAAAGATTTCTAATCAAACAAGCCGAAATTTGGATTGAAAATTTCATTTTTCATAGAAAATAATATCATCGTATCAAACGGGCCTTATTGATAATCTTGGTGATTTGATAGACATTGCAGTAGAAAATATGCACGTTTATCATTTTCGAAACCGCGAATTTTGAAACTTGCGGTGCCTGAGCTAGTGCAAGTGGTATTTTCAGGCTGCAACGTAAATATGAGCACCATAGCCCTTTGTAGTTGGCAAGAAAAATAATCAATCTCGTCCGATTGTTTTAAGGTGATGCTTTCGATCCATACATGATGATGTCGGCGAGAAAATAGAATTTCTAGAAATGAGTTATTGAATGACATTGAAGACCTTTGAAGGAAGAAGCGAATATGATAGCGCGCGTCCATGACGTGACAAACTATTGTAAGCAAATAAGATAACATGAGTATTTTGTAAATGGGTCAATTTTTTTAATTAGGTAAGATTAGAGGTGGCAAACGGGCCGAGCCGTTCTTCGGCTCGTTAGCTCGGCTCGCGAAAACACGAGCCGAGGGCGGCTCGGCTCGTCAAACGGACGAGCTCGTGGGCGAGCCAAACATTGTAGTTGAACCTCGGCTCGTGATTCAACGAGCCGAGCGGCTCGCCAGCTTTTGTAAAAAAAAATAATAATAATTAAACGTCGTTTTTTTTACGTTGAAAACTAAAAAAAACATTGTTTTTTTACTTATTAAGTTATTAATAATTTATTTAATACATAACTTATTACTTATTAATATTATACTTATATTTATACTTATTAGTATTCAAGATTTCAAATATTTTAGCTATCGAAGATTGTCGACTAAATAAATAAACTTAAATAAATAAATAAATAAATAAACCGAGCTAAACAAGCCGAGCTCAGCTCGGCCCACGAGCTCACGCATGGGCCGAGCCGAGCCCGAGCTCACGCATGGGCCGAGCCGGCTCGGCTCGGCCCATTACCATCTCTAGGTTAGATGATTTCTGAGAGATCCGGAAATGGTCGATAAAAATTGCTCTCATTTTCTACTTGTCACTATGCGGCTATGATTTTTAGAAGAGAATTATAGAACGTAATGTTCTATTCCAACCACCAAAGTTTAGGGTCCATGCGTTCTGTAAATTGCTCTGTTAAACATCGTCTTTGCAAGTCAAGGACGTCACGTTATCCAACTCAACGTCTCTGAATTCTAAGTGGATTTGGGGACCTGAACCGACTCTGCCATGAGTCATTGGTTCGAAAAATAAATCGCAGGTTAGACATCCTAGACTTAGGGTAGATGGCACTCAGTAACGCCTCGTTAAGCAAGGTAACTCCCGTTTGTCACAGGGCATAAATTCATTATTCAGCCGTAAATTCAGTCGTCAGGGTTTGAACCTTACACCCGACCGCGCTGAGCACATTATCGGCCAACCCCTTTGCCACTAGAGATATGTCCTGGGGGCGCCTGATAGGTAATTCTTATCTCAAGGCAGGTATGCTCTTAATATAGGGTTAATTTTACAAACAGTCAGAAGTTGTAACAAAATATTCAAACGGTCACTAAAGTTTCATAATTTTCGTAATGTCACTCAAGTTACAAAGATTTTGGGCAATGGTTACTTGAGGTAAATTTCGTCCAAAAAAAATATTGAGGACTCAAAATATAATTTTGACCTCAAAACAAAATTGGAGAGGAGGCTCGCGTCTTGCCTTCCTCAAAAAAAATTGAGAAAGAGATAACATTGGGGGTGTGATAGCTAGTGGAGTCCTCACGGATCGAGGGTAGTTTTAGTGATGGCAACAGATCGGTTCGAAGTTGGTTCGTCCAAAATCATAGCCGAACCACCAATCAATTCAAGTTGGGTTGGTTCGATTTCGATTCATGTCTAGGTTCGGTGAGGTTAATAACCACTTGTATATAAATCAATTTTTGTAAGTCGAACTGAAAATGTTTTTTTATTAAAAAATATATATATATATATATATATGCAACACGGCAATACTAAGTATATTTTGCAAATAATATCTCAAATTCAAATGCGAAATGCAAACAATATCCAAATTCGAACTTAGCAAATAATATTACGAGTATAACAATATTAGTATAAAACTTAGTATAAGTTTCTTTGAATTTCAACTATTCATTGAAGAACATTAAAACATGATAACTTTGGCTGTGACCTAAATATTTCTAAAAACAAACAAGCAGAGGTAACCTGACAATAAAGCACGTTGAACAACCAAATGATAATCAAGTTACTCAAACAAGTACTCTCATGTTAAAGTCAATTTAGGACTAGTATAACCCTCCACATACAAAGTTTGCTTTTTACACCATTCACCTAAGCATTTTCTAGAAACAGCCTATTACCTGACAAAATTATACAACACCCCACCAACAATATTCTAAATGCACAGCCTGTGGAGAATTGTTATATGTCGAATTGGAGATTGACTGACGGAGTGGAGATGAATGAATCATATATTCAAATGACTACAGACCTAAGGTTAAAGGATTTTGGATTGGACTTTGATCATGTGGATTTGGTTAATTGGCTTTCAAATAGAAACTCTAATTTTGAGTTTTTTAAGTTTTAAATATAGCTCAAAATTATTTTTTTTAATCGGATATTTGGTTCGATTTGGGGCATCGAAACAATTACCATACCCGCCCTACCAAGAATCGGGTCATTAAATTAGCATACCATGCCGCCCCATCGACTAGGTTTTTTCACATCATTCGATTTGGTCCACTGTGATTTACGATTCAGACGGTTCAAATTACCATCCCTAGATAGTTAGATATTTCAAAATACCAATATCAATTGTAAGGATAGACAATATACCAATCCCATATAATAACCAAGTGATGGCTAAATAGAGGTTGCGGTGATGGCGGTGGCTAGAGAGAGGGCAAAACCTGCCTCTCTTGCAATTTTGTTTTGAAGTCAAAATTACACTTTGAATCCTTAAATCTTTATTGTTGTACGAAACTTGCTTCAAGAGACCATTGCTGGAAATCTTTGTAACTTGAGTGGTTGTTGCATAAATTATGGAGCTTTAGTGACCATTCGAATATTTTGTTGCAACTTCGATGTCCGTTTGCAAAATTAATAACCTGTTGTTAATATATTGCAACATATTATAATCTATATATTTATTTTATTTTATTTTATTATTCTTTATCTTAGCATTGTCATGGGTTAATCTTAAGATAAAATAATAACGGGTTTGGACAATCATTTTAACAAAGTTGATCGTTTAAATCCAATGACATAAGAATTAACAACAATTCCTGACCGCAGCAGTTTTTTCACCAAATGGATTATATATCTATAAAAAATTTATGGCCTACATTAAGTGTAAAATTTATAAATAGCATTTTATCCAATAATAATACGTAGTAAATAAATTTTACACTTAGTAATCAGTATCAATTAATACACATTTTTAATTAGACATATCTTGACATTTTTCTTTTTATGAATTGTGAATGTGCGAGTGGGTGTATAAATTGTTTTTTGGTAAAAAGTTTCGAACTTTTTCTAATAAAAAATTCAAAATTTTCACTTGAAAATTTTGGGCTTGATTCGTCATTAGTTATAGCTTTTGGACAAAGAGTGATATTAATATCAATACATATAAAATTGCTCAAAAAGGATAATCAGAGTAATATGTCGAATCAAAACAAAAAAAATTTAATAAAAAAAACAAAAAGTGAAAAAAATTCAAAAAGTAAACCAACAATCTCTGTCAGAATCAGAACTGGAGCTGTAGTAGAACCGTTTTGTTACGGTTAATTTATGATCATCAAATAAAAAATTAACACAACGCAATATCACTTTAAAATATTTAAAATTAATGTCCCTCTAAAATTACTTTTATAAATAATTAGTGTTATACATGTACGATGCACGATCATTTATTATTCACACATATTGAATTTATATGTTCACATATGAATATTTAATTAAAAATGAGAAACAGAGAAAAATAATTAAATATTCAATCTGAAAATTAATTTTTCTTTTCATTCTCCAATTTTTTGTATTTCATTCTTAATTATTAATATTTTTTAACATTCTGAAAGATTATAAAGGTAAAAGTTTTTCTTGTTGAGATATTCTATTTGACATCCACAGTGCATATTTTTCGATATCAAAATAATTCATATAATTATCAAAAGTATAGATAAAATTATAGGGTTTACAAAAAATAAATATGTATTCATTATATTTTAAAATATTTATTTATTAGTCCAAACATGGTTTTAGATTTTTAAATTGTAATTTTATTAATTTTTAAATTCTCATTTAATTATTGTTTTAAATTTATTTATTAGAATTTTATAATTATGACGTAATTATATAATTTAATCTTAAGATAATAATTTAAAAATTGAAATAATTAGCTTGAACTAAGTTTAATATATATATATATATATATATATATATATATATATATATATATATATATATATATATATTAATTGGTTGTCGTAATTAATAATCCACTTTTATTAACAACTTTCATTTAATATCAACTTTTATTATGGATAAACATTTAATACCAACATTTAATACCAATTTTTCTTAATTACATTAATACCCCTTTATTTCTTTTTTTGAAAACAATTTCTAGATTTAGGAAGTGAATTTTTGGCGTAAAATTGTGTGTGTAAAATGGTGATGGTTGCCCTATTATTATATATACTAGTAATCACACACCGTGCGATGCACGGAAGATATAATCGACAATTATTTATTGAATAAGTTGTAAAAATACAATGCACGACAAAAACTAACACAGTGAAGAACAAAAATATTTAATTGCATACACATTGTAGATAATTTATAATTTCCTTTTCCCTATAAAATTTCTTACTTGGTCTAATTTTCTTGTTTGAATAGCATAAGTTTTCTTAACAGAAAATAAAATAAAAGGGACAAGTAACTTGCATGCGCATAAATTGTGCATTCATACATAATGAAAAATACTCATAAAAGTAAAATATAAAGTTGAAAACTTCTATATTTCTTTTAACAACTAATTGTTTTTTCTTTAGTTTTCTTAGTCTATTTAGACGAATTAAGATCTGGACACATGACTTATTCTATAAATGACAATTTTGATTTGAAGACCGAAGTCGAACTTACAATTAATTGATTTCTAAAATTTGAAATGTTTACAACTTTCAAATCTTAAAATGAAATAAAGAGGTTAATAGATATTCACAAAACTAATTAATCAACTTCCCGAATAGTATTATAAGAATTGGTACTAACCATCTTGATATGATAATTATTATTTAAAACAATTACATTATGACCAAAATTTACATAAACAATTAACTTTATATACAAAAATCATCTATATATCTCAATTTATAAATGAAGACTTAACCGACAAGTCATAAGACTTAATTACTTATTTGTATATAATTGATTTTTCAAAAATAATATTCATTCTCAACCACACATCCTTTAAAAACTCATTTCTCACAATTGCACATACTACTTTTTAACAATATATTATATTCTGAAAAAAAAAGGAACATCACTTTTCAATGATCTAATTGTTAAAATCATTTTATTTTGGATAGAATTCAATTATGTAATTGTTAAAATCTGTAATATATATTTTACAAATTGAATCAATAGGTTTATCGGAACTTAAAGTTGTAGAAGTTAAAAGGATAATTGAATTTATATAGAAAGATAGGATATCTATTATTTCTTTCAATTTGGTAAGAAAAAGATTCGAAATTAATTATTTAGGATTGTATATTGGGAAAAGTAAAGTGTATAATTAAAACTTAAAACTTTTATCTTTAGTATTTAAGATGATTTTACGAATGATATGTTTAGAATTTGCTCTTATTTATTTGCTTATATTAAACCTATTGTTAATAACTTGGATTTGACACACAAATTGCATATTTTTCTACTTCAAAATAATACAATAGTTTTCAAAAGAATAAAAATAATCTACAATTTTTTTTTTATAGATTTTTTTTTTTCACAAATTCATAAATCGTTTATTACAGACATTAATTGAACTCTCCTAATTCAGTTATTAAAATAAATTAAGAAAATTAAGAAATTTTTTAAAATGGAAGGTAAAAATAGGCGAAACCATGGGCAGGTTTATGTAATTGGCTTTTTTTCCATGGGGGGATGGGCCGTTGTCGGGCACATATGTTGGTGGACCGATCCGGCACTAACCACGCTAATTGACATCTCTAATGAACGTAATACGCCTATTTTGATCGGACCCATGATATTAAAAAAATGACTAATTATGAATGAAAAAAAAAGAGTGGTTGAAAATGGGGGAGAAAAAATGTATGTAATTGAAAAAGTTGTTTGAAAAATTATATAATTTATAAATTGATTTATAAATCTAAAAAATTTGGTTACCAAACGGAGATTTTGAGCCTGTTTGGTAATGTGAAAATTTTTTATTTTTTGTGATTTTTTTTATTTTTTTATGAATGTGTGGTTTAAAAAAGTTTGAAAACTTAACAATTGTGGGCTTAACTAAAAATTGATGGTTGAGGTTGAGTTTGAAAAGTTGATATAAAGTATTAATCATTAGCAAACATGCTCTTAAGTCATCCCATCACTAAATTGTCATGACAAAATTAACCCTTGTTTAATGCCAATAATTTCTTTTAAACGTGTTTTACAATAGTGAATTTTTGTGGTATGTGGTTAAAAATAAGAAAATTCTAAATTCACGTGCAAAATATTTTATTATGAGATTGTGTGATTGTTTGAGAAATAATAAGATTTAAAATAATGGATGATAAATGGAGACTTATAGCATGATTGGTGTATGTAGTTTTTATGAAATAATTTTGAAAGATTTTGAATTTTTGAAAGAATAAGTGGTTGAAAATTGATTAAAAACTGTAAAAAATGTTGAGTTCCATAAAAATATATTGTTCAAAATGAATTTGAGAGAAATATTGAAAATTTTATATGAGACCAAACAAAAAGTTAATACATGGATGTTTATCCATGAGGATTTTAAAATTATTAATTTAAACTCTTTAATATTTAGATTTTTTATAAGAAAAATTAAAAAGTTATAGTAATGGATATGATTTCTATCCAGTTTTTGTGGGGCATACGAAATCCAGGAGGTGGTCTACAAAACACTGAGCTCACATAGTTTTAATTTGTTCACGCTCACAAAGGGATTATGATAACCCTCTTTTTATAAGGGTAAAATATACATATTAAAATTCTTAAAATTTGAAAATTTTTCTGTTTATATTATTCTAATCATCGAGAGCTTTGATATGAGTATAGTCTTGCTACATAATTTTTGTTATTTTGAAAGTTACTTATTTTTAGTAATAAATTGTTTAATTATCTATAAAATAGGTAACATTTAAAATAATAAAAATTATATATCAAAATTATCTTCATATCGAAACTCTCAATAAATAAATAGAATAATATGGACAAAGAAATTTTACATTTATCAATTTTATACATATATATTTTATCCTTACAAAAAGAAAATCAATATAACCTTATTTATGAGGGTAAACAAATTTACACTCTCAAATTCACACTCTACAACAAAGATGGAGAGTGGTCAATAACTTGGTACAAATAGGCGGCAATATTATATTATCCATTGAACAAACATTTAATGGATTCTGCCGCCACACAAAAAAATAATAAAAATAGAGTATCATTATTAGAAAAGTTAAAAAGAGCTCACGAGTTTTGAAAGTCGATATTTGATTGAATTTATTATTATTATTATTATTATTATGTTTTCTTTTTCAAGTTTTGGAACATGAAATATGGTTTTATATTGTTGATTCTTTGCACAATGATTGATATGATGAGAATGGTTCAGTATTTATATTAGCAAGTACTTTTCATAGAACAATGAAATTAACTTGGACGGTTCAGAGTTTGGGACTGTTATAAGTTTTATCCTAAAAAGTTTTCTTTCACTTAGTTTAAGTAGCTTAAACTCGAAACATGACATTCACGTTTTGTGATGCTTAAACTCGAAACATGACATTCACGTTTTGTGATGCTTCGCGTTTCTTCTACACTTCGCTCTCATATTGTCGCGTTTTTTCACGCCTATACGCGTTCACGCTTTACGTTTTTAGAATAATGTTTATAAATTTCTTTTTTTTTTTTTTAAAATAAAATATGTGATTGAAAAATACGTGCCTTTAAAAATAATTTGAGAAAATGTTTTAAAAAACAACAAAAGAAAAAGTTATTTATAAATAAGTTTAACAAACATGGGACAGTCTGGCTTGCAACATTTTTCTTTTCTTTTCTCTTTTCATTAGTCGTCATTCGTCATTACTGACTTTTGAGAAAATTTATATGAAATAATATTTTAAAACGACTGAAGTAAATAGGTAGAGGTACTGACGATAATTATTATCTTTAAAAAAATGATCTATTTTTTTACTGCACATTTTAAAACATTATTTTTCTTACTCCCATATGGGTCGGTCATTGTGGTTCTGACTTTATAGCGATAATCAAAATGCAATTCCGTGATTTATTTCAAGTAATTGTTAGAAATTAATATGGGACGATTGCAAAAATACCCATATTTTGTATCATAATTGAAATTTACTTCATTTTTAAAAAAATTGAAAAATATGTCATTTTTTTTTTTTGGAAAAAATACTGTTTTCACAAGTATCACAGTATGATACTTTGAAAGTATCCTATGATACTTTACAAGTATCACAATATGATACTTTGCAACTATCTTATGATACTTTACAAGTTTCACAACAGTATACTTATATAAGATACTTGTAAAGTTATCTTATGATACTTTACAAGTTTCACAACAGTATACTTAAAGTATCACAACATGACTTCAAATTTTTAGTATCAAAATATGAACTTTATTAATTTTTTATGATACTTTGAGCAAAATTATAGTATCATAGCTTGAAACTTTACACTTTTAATTATGAAACTTTGTCTCAAACTAAAATCAAACGATTTTCATGCAATATTTTCTTATTTTCAGCCAAGCAGAATCGGAGAAGAGGTGCTACAGCAGTACAGCTGCATCTTTCAACATTATTCCCAACAACCGCAAGCAAAAAGAAATCCGTCTGCAACTCCATCTTTATCACCACAACCGGCACGCCTCACTGTGCACCACCGCCGACCACTGCCAATAGCTCCAATCGGGGACCCCACATAGCCGAACACTAACACAACCACGCAACAAAAAAAACATCACACTCAACCGTTGTGGTGCTGCTCGAAGCAATGAGCTCGTCGGTGCTGCAGCGGTGGTGGCTTGGTGGTTGTGCGATGGTAGGCAATCAGGCGGAATGTAGATATGTGATATAGCACGCAGCAACGATGATCGATGGTCGAGTGTAGAAGTAGCAGCAGCAGGCCAGCAGCTATGGTGGCTAGAGAAGGTCAGAAGGAAGAAGATGATCACCGTAGTTTTCAGAAATTTTCTTCTGGGCCGTAAAATCCAGTTTGGTGATATAAAAACGGTACAGTGCGCAATTATCCCAATTAATATCTTCTCATTATGTGACCCATATTACATATCCTGATTTAATTAGGTAAACTACTAAATTAATAGAAACCTGATTTAATTAGAAGTATTTCCTATTAATATTACAACTTTGATGGACGGTTGAAATTAAAAGACAATAGGAAATTCGGCTCGTCTCTCTACATATATATACTGAACTAAAATTTCATCATTATAGTTCAATCTTATGAAATACAACTAAATTCTTATGTTAAGAGAGAGAAGATGAATTTCATATCAATAATTTTTCTTCGGGATTCAATTAAAGTCGTGACATGATCTCATATATTTCAACATTATTGCTATGGATTCTGATGTTTTTTATGATTTACAGTAATTAATTTTTATGGTCAAGATCTTGAATAGAATCATGTTTAAATTTATATGTTCCGCATTAAGATTATAGTTTACATGTGGTATCAGAGCAAGTGCTTGTACTATAATAATTAATTCTATGTATGAAGAAATCATATCAATATCATGTTGAATTATAAGATATGTCTTCGTATGAATATGGCACATGTTTTATGAAAATAACTAGTTCTAAAATATGTATACTACATAGTATATACAGGATTATTGCTTACTACCATGAGAACTCAAATGGATTCAATTGTGTGAATATCTTCTACTTAGTGCCATTTATATGATTTTGGGTGTTGGATTAAAGTATTGTTGAATTGGCCGGTTGAATGGGATTTTTTCAAAACTGATTTTCTAGTTGTGTATAAACTTGGTACGGATGAAATTGGGTTTTGATTTTGGTTTTGGTTTGGTTTGGTTTGTGATGATGAATCCATTCTGACCTGGTGTGGCTGGTTGCACACCGTCCCCGGAACTTGCTGCACTGCCGCACGCGAGCTGCGTGCAATGATGAGGTGCGCAGCGTCGGGAATAGCGTTGCATCGCGCGGCGCTGCGCCACGTAGGAAAGCAATACTGGTAGGCGCGAAGGTGGGTTGCACTGCAAGATGGCTCCCTTCGCACGGCTATTGTGGAGCGGCGAAGACCCCACTACTGATTTTTTGAGGAGATCGAGGGGCGTTATAGCCGGGTGAAACCGACGCTGGTAATGGGCTTCCTTCTCCGGATTTTTACGCCGGTGGTAGTTGGGTTTTAAACCCTAGCTGCTGCGATTATAGAGAAGAGACTTCAGCCAGAAATTAGAAGTCTTCAAGGGCTTTTTGTGCAATTTTGGATATTTTGAATTATTTGCACCTCAGGACCTCATGTTTGATCTATATCAATGTTTAAACCCTGGAGTTCTAGATTTTATAACAACAGCCCCTGGAGTTATAAAATTATTTAAGTTGGGCCTTTTAAAGTTTTGGATTTTCTGATTCAGTCCATAAAGTTTGAGATTATAATAAATTGGCGACTAAAGTTTGGAAAAAATTGTAATTAATCCTTAAAGTTTAAAATCCTTCATGATCGGGCTACTTCTGGGGATTGTCAGTATGGGCCTGTGAAAGGAATACACCGGGTCAGCCCATCTCGATAACATGTTTGGCCCTACATCTCGATCTTACCGTTCTCGACCCATTAACTAGTCGTCGATAAGTATTCTCAGACCGAGGTGAATGCCCGACCTTATGGCCATCGCAGACCGGAAATGCCCA
Source organism: Ligustrum vulgare (assembly GCA_963555705.1). Lineage (NCBI taxonomy): Eukaryota > Viridiplantae > Streptophyta > Magnoliopsida > Lamiales > Oleaceae > Ligustrum > Ligustrum vulgare. The sequence goes on from OY743172.1 coordinate 54,323,157, forward strand.
ACCTCATCAAGACCCGCATCCACAGTGAGAAACATGCCCGGCCTATCCCGGTCATTTCGCTGCAGAGTGCCCGGCCACTTCGGGATTCCAGGTGTTCACCGTTTATGGGCTTTATCAATAGGCCACCTTCTTGGGCCCTCGGAATAAAACATAATCCTATAAAGGAGTCATCCTAAAAAAGAGGAAGTACAATTCTTATAAGATTAGAACTCCTCCAAAAAGGTAAGTTTATAGCAAAAAGGACTATTTCCTTAAATAAAGGAAGTTATGGGCTTTTTTAGCCCTATAAATACATCTCCTTTGATCACATATATTCATTCACAATTCTTTACATATATTCTAGTTATATACTCTCTCTATCTTTTTCCAGAAAACTAATTTTCACACCGGAGGGGTTACGGGGAGAATCCTCATCGCCTTTTTTGCAGGTCATCGAGGCGAGTTCATTGATCTTTTCCAACAATCAAATATCATCAGATCCTGTTACGTCAAGGTTTTTTGAAAGCATCAATTGGCGGCGTCTTTGGGAAGAGATACAATCAGCCATATTAATAGACGTCAAGACCGTCCCTCCGCATCCACTGGTCAATCCCTTCCGGCCAACACTTCGGCTGAAGATGATAATCCTCCTCCTCTTGAAGATGTTGGGGAAGAACAAAACCCAGAGGCTACTCCAGACAATGAGCCTGTTAGTCGGGAAGATTTCAACGAACTTTAGCAGCAGCTTCGTGAACTTCGTCAGGCCCTTCAACAACAGAACAATCATCAAGCGCAACCTGACCCGAACACTCCAAGCACAATTCCCAGGGAAGATCTCCAGCCAGCTAATCCTATGGCTGACAACTCCCCGGGGATTAGGGCTGCCCATCCCATGACAGAAGGGTCTGCCAACTTGACACAGCAAGAGCTCTAAAGAATCATTCGTGAGAAGAACCCCCTTTACTCCTGAAATAACATCCTTTACCTTGCCAGACCGATTTAAATATCCTCGGATAAAAGAATACGATGGAACAACAGATCCAAACAACCACTTGAATACCTACACTGATGTCATGGACATGCAGAATGCTCCCGATGAGATTCTATGCAAGGCCTTCCCGCAAACCTTGACGAATTCAGCTGGAGACTGGTTTCCACGATACCTCCAGGGTCAATCTCTTCCTTCGCAGATCTTACTGAGAAGTTCGCTGCTTTCTTTGCAAGTAGCAAAAGAATCAAGAAGACCGCCGTATTCCTCATGCAGTTGAAGCAAGCTCAGAATGAGACACTGCGAGAGTTCATGACTCGGTTCAACGCTGAAAGACTTCAGATTCCAGATCTCCATATATCGTCGGCCATTTCAGCCCTAACCCTGGCTGTTCGAGGCCTGAAATTCAGAATGTCCCTGTCCAAGAATCCGCCTTAAAATGTAAAGTAGCTTCTCAGAAGAGCCGAGAAGTACATAAACATGGAGGAAACACTTTTGTCAGTTCGGGCACAGGATTAAGGGCATTGGACAGTAGCAAAATCTTCACAATCAACAAGGCAGGGAAATAAAAGGTCAACACAAGAAGATGAGAAGAATTCTTCCTGAACTAACTCGAAGGGGAATAGCAACGGGCATCAGAGTTTAACTCCCCTAAACACACCTCGATCCCACATTCTCATGGAAGTCAAAGGACATGAAGATTTGCGATGGCCAAAGCCTATCAAGGGGAAAATCGATGAAAAGAATCGACATAAGTATTATGACTTTCATAAGAGCCCGGGCCATACCACGGATGAGTGCAGAACATTAAAACAGGAGATAGAAGCCCTCATAAAAAGGGGCTTCCTGGGGCACTACATAAAAAAAGACGATAAAGAGCATGGAAATGGGGATGATAATACCAGATCCGATGGCACCATAAATTTTATCGTCGGAGGAATAGCATCTGGAGGAGATTCGAATAATGCACGTAAGAACCATGCCTGGGCACTATCTGATAGGGAAGAAAGGTCGGGATGTCGTGACCAGGAGGTCTCAAACAGCATCAGCTTCAGCAATGCTGACATGGAAGGAATTTCGTATCCTCATGACGATGCTGTTGTTATCAGTGCAACAATCTCCAATTTTGATGTCAGGAGGGTACTAGTAGACAATGGAAGCGCAGCCAACGTTCTTTCCTTAGAAGCTTTCAATCAGATGCAACTTCCCAAAGATCGACTTCGACAGGTCATTACTCCCCTAACTTGGTTTGGTGGAGGAACCATGAAACCCGAAGGCCTAATTGACCTTCCCACTTCACTAGGATCAGAAGAGAAACATGTAACGAAGATGACTCCGTTCCAAGCCGTCAAAATTCCTATGGCCTACAATGCTATCTTGGGAAGGCCATTCCTGAACAGCCTCAGAGCTATAGTATCAACTTATCACCTGGAAATCAAGTTCCCAACTTCCATAGGCATAGCAACTATTCAGGGAAATCAATCAGTATCCAGAAGTTTCTATATCAACTGAATTGGAAAGAATAAGACAGATCTGATGTCAATAGAACTTCCTCTCGAAGAAAGAATGTCGCTAGTAGAGGAGTTGGAAGAGGTTCATGTCTCAGAAGGGAAGAGCTTCACAATTGGGAAAGAGCTCCCCAAATTAATGAAGGAAGAGTTGTCACAGTGTTTCAAGAAGAATATCGATGTATTTGTATGGAGTGCTGAAGATATGCCCGGGATAGATCCTGAGCTCATCAAACACAGGCTCAACGTCATGCCCGACAAGAAGCCCGTAAAACAGCGAAGAAGACAGTTTGCCATAGAAAGGAGGCAGATAATAAAAGAGGAAGTAGATAAACTCTTGAAAGCAGGATTCATCAAAGAGGTGAAGTATCCAGAGTGGCTAGCCAATGTGGTCTTGGTGAAGAAGCCAAATGAGAAGTGGCGAGTTTGTATAGACTTCACGGATTTGAATAAAGCATGTCCGAAAGACAGTTATCCTCTCCCCAGGATCGACAGGTTGGTGGATTCCACATCAGGATCCGAACTTTACAGTTTCCTAGACGCCTTCTCGGGATATCATCATATTCGGATGGCACGGGAAGATCAGGAAAAAACTTCCTTCATGGAAGATGAAGGAATATACTGCTACAAGGTAATGCATTTTGGATTGAAGAATGCTGGAGCTACTTATCAAAGGTTGGTTAACATGGTCTTCTCCAGACACATCGGGCTTAACATTGAAGTCTACGTTGATGACATGGTCGTAAAAAGCTCAAGAAAGAAAGACCACATTGCTGACCTTGAGGACATATTCAGTACACTTAGAAAACATCGAATGAAACCGAATCCTGCAAAGTGTGCCTTGGGAGTGGGCTCGGGAAAGTTCTTGGGATTCATGATCACTCAGAGGGGTATCGAAGCTAATCCGGATAAAATTTTAGCCCTAGGATCAATGGAACCTCCCCGAAACATCAGGGAAGTGCAAAAGTTAACAGGAAGAGTAGCAGCATTAGGTAGATTTATGTCAAGGGCAGTGGACAAATGTTTTCCCCTCTTCAAAACTCTTCGAGGAAACAAAGACTTCAGATGGGACGAGGAATGCGAGGTCTCCTTCAGGAAGTTGAAAGAATACTTGGGTACACCTCCAATACTGGTAAAGCCGAACCCAGGGAACAATCTGTTCTTGTATCTGGCGGTGTTTGATCATGCTGTGAGCGCTGTTTTGGTTAAAGAGGAAGAGAAGACTCAAAAACCTATATATTACGTCAGTAAGATGATGTTGGAAGCAGAAACCCGATATACACTGGCAGAGCAGCTCGCACTGGTTACAGCAGCGAGAAAGTTAAGACCATACTTTCAAGCCCATGCCATAACTGTCGTCACAAATCAGCCCTTGCATCAAATCTTGCAGAAACCAGATGTATCCGGTTGTCTACTCAAGTGGTCAATCGAGCTCGGAGAGTATGACATCGAATTCAAACCTCGACCTTCTATCAAAGCACAGGTCTTGGCTGACTTTGTCTCCGAACTCACACCAAGACCTCGAGGGCCAATAGGTCATGATCGGGAAGAGGCCACTTGAACCTTAAAAGTGGATGGAGCATCGAATGCTGGGGGCTCGGGGGCCGGAATCATATTAAAGAAAGATGATGGCACAATGGAAATTCAATGTGCAATACGGTTTGACTTCCCAGCAACCAATAATGATGCAGAGTATGAGGCCGTAATTGCTGGACTTCAAGCAGCTCAACATCTAGGGGTCGAGCATGTCAAGGTCCAGAGTGATTCACAATTGGTGGTAGAACAGGTAAACGGCACTTTTGAAGCGAAAGACGAGAAAATGTCATCTTATAGGATGATGGTCTTAGACTTGGAAAGAAAGTTCAAGTCTTGCTGCATAGACAAAATTCCTAGGTCCACCAATCACAAAGCAGATGCTTTTCCAAGACTTACTTCTTCCAATCTAGAATACTCGGAAAGGACCGTGTTCGTACGAACTCTTCATGAGCCTAGTATCATACAACAACCCGAGGTCATGGATATTTCAGATCAAGAGTCCAGTTGGATGGATCCAATAATTGAATATCTATGATCAGGAAAGTTTCCAGATGACAGAGTAGAGGCCAGAAGAATCAAAGCAAGAGCCCCGAGATACACCTTGCTACAAAATACCTTGTTCCGCCGAAACTTCACACTTCCTTATCTGCGATGCCTAACCCCAAAAGAACCAGCCCTAGCTATGGCCGAGGTTCATGAAGGAATTTGTTGAGGACACCAGGGAGCAAGAGCTCTAGTACTGAAATTGATAAGATACGGGTACTATTGGCCGAATATGAAGAAAGACACACTTAATTATGTGAAAGCCTGTGACAAGTGTCAAAGATTCGCAGCCCGATTACATCAACCCGCGGAAGAATTATCCTCCATTTTGTGTCCATATCCTTTCGCTCAATGGGGAATCGACATACTTGAGCCTTTCCCCATAGCCCGGGGTCAGGTCAAGTTCTTGACAGTTGCTGTGGAATACTTCACTAAGTGGGTGGAAGCCGAATCGTTAAGCCGTGATCACAAAACAAAAGTTGGAAGCATTTGTGTGGAAATCGATAGTTTGCCGTTTTGGTCTTCCTAAGACATTAATAACAGATAATGGGCGTCAATTTTAGTGCCAAGCCTTCAAGCAATTCTGCAAGAACCTGGGAATAGAACACAGGTTGACCTCCGTTTCATACCCGCAGAGTAATGGGTTAGCTGAGGTTACAAACAGGCTCATCTTACAAGACTTGAAGACTCGACTTGGCAGTGCCAAGGGAGATTGGCCCGATCTCCTCCCCGAAGTACTTTGGACCAACCCAACCACATTCAAAACGGCGACGGGGGAAACCCCGTTCATGCTTGCCTTCGGGGTGGAAGCCGCTGTCCCCGTAGAAGTAACAATTCCGAGCTTCCATGCTATGACCGTAGGGTCGCCCGACCACATCGAAGGACAGAGAGAAAGTCTGGATCTTCTAGAAAAAGTCAGGGAGAATGCATCATTAAGAATAACAGCATACCAACAGGCCATGTCTAAGAAGTTCAATATCCGAGTAAAGAAGAGGGAATTCAGAATGGGAGATCTTGTCCTTGGCCGTAGTGAGGCTGCCGGTCATCAACTAGGGAAACTTGGGCATATTTGGGAAGGACCTTATGAAGTCATCAGAAAGGTGGGAAATGGCTCATACAGCCTCCGCACAATGGGTTCAAAACCTCTTCCTCGGCCATGGAATGTGGAGAACTTAAAGCCATACTACAAGTAATCATATCTCTGTTGATATCAAGTCATTTAGTCTTAGTAAGGTCGGGCCTGTGCGCCCATTTTTATTTTTGCTTTCGGACTTGCACGTCCATCAGTGAATATTATGGTCGGGCCTGCGTGCCCATTGTTCTTTCTTTCAGCGTCAGGGATGGGTGCTCTTTTTCCTTATCCAGATTTTTCCCACTGGATTTTTCTGGGTAAGGTTTTAACGATGCCCATCGTTCAGTCCCCTTCAATAAAAGTACTTCTTCCAAAGAACGAGCACTACAAAGATCAGATATTGAAATAATTTACAAGGTCATCCACATGACTTTACAAATTATTTCCCATTAAATAATTTACAATGTCTAATGGCAAGACTTTACAAATTATTCTTCCACGAATAATTTACAAGGTCTCATGACAAGGTGTTACAAATTATTTCCCATTAAATAATTTACAAGGTCTCATGGTAAGGCGTTAAAAATTATTTTCCATCAAATAATTTACAATGTCTCATGGAAAGACTTTACAAATTATTCTTCCACAAATAATTTACAAGGTCTCATGGCAAGGCGTTACAAATTATTTCTCATCAAATAATTTACAATGTCTCATGGCAAGACTTTACAAATTATTTCTCATCGAATAATTTACAATGTCTCATGGCAAGACATTACAAGTTATTCTTCCACGAATAATTTACAAAATACAGAGGTCGGTTCCACCCGATCTTGTCAAACACTTCTCGCAAGTTATTAATCAATTAACTAAAAAGGTCGGGCATACTCGGTCTTGCTAGTCAAATTGTATTCAACTCAGTCTTGATGCTACAAAAAGTTAAGTCCATTCCTATAACCATAATATAAGGTCAACCATTACCCAATCATATAATTATCAAGATACGGAATCATGAAAAATTTTGTAGGGAACGTGCTCGACCTACCCTATGGATTGTTGAAAATGTCGGTCATACCCGACCTTGTTTAGCAAATATTCTCCATAAAATGCATAGTAAAACGCACGAGCTCTTGACAAAATATTTTTATTAAGACAGATTGATTACAAAAGATCCTAGGGGCATACCCCGGGCTATACATCAAAAATTGTCCTAATAATTTCCTACTAAGGACCATGATCACTGGCTTCGTCAGCCTCCTCATCAGATCCGACCTCAACCTCCGCGTCCTCTTCCAAAAATGGGGTAAGGTCAAGACCTTCAGTCCCCAAGGGAAATTGAGAGAGGGGGGGTGGTATCAAGATCGGGCACGTGTAGTTTGATCCAGGCTCGGGCTTGTTTCATTCCTTGAGAGTACGATTCCAAGGCGTAGTTTCCTAAGGCCAAATCGTACTCCTCGAATTTTTTATATGCTTCCACAGCCTCAACCTGGCAGCCTCGATCTCTTCCCGTGCCCGGTGAAGTTCATCAGCAAGCCTTGTATTTTCCTCCCGGGTAAGATCTCGATCTTGGGTCATTAAGGCTAAGTCCGACTCCACGCGAGTCAGTTTCTCCTCTGCAGCCCGGGCCTTAGTCGCCTCATATTGGACTAAGTGAACAAGCTGGCTCGAAGTCTCTCCGCGCTTGACACCCTGATTGATGAGTCCCCGGCCAATACTGACGAGCTGCAGGTTGAGACGAAAACTTCAATAATAATCATAAGAAAATCAATGCTTGAGAAATAAGGATCGGTCATACCTTCACCGCTGCATTCAGAAAGTGATCTACTCCATCCTCAATGGCCACTTCTTCGGTGTACTTCTCCAGTAGGCCAGGATGAAGGCTTAACTCTATCTTCCCCCTGAGGTCAGCTAAAGTAGGGCCTTCGGGCACCACCTCAGGCGCTAGAGATACGCGACCGGGCTGTTCACGGGGAGGTGGTCAGCGTGTTTCTCGACCACTTTGAGGAGGAACCTCTGCACTCCTCCTTGAGGTCTCTCCTACCCCGGAGGCATCCTTTCGGGGCCTCTTCTGATAACGGCGCCTCACGACACCATCATCCTTCCTTTTCTGGGCAGCAGCCCGGGCCCTCTCCTCGGCCGCTTTCCTTAGTCTATCACCATCGAAGGCCATCCTTGCCAAAAAAATTAAAAGGAGAGGATGAGTAGTGAAGCAGACGTTGAGGGTTATAAAAATTCCAAGAGAAAAATATTTACTTAATTTACAAGGCTGAGAACTACCGGGCTGTAAATCGAGACCAGCCTAGCCCAAAATTTCATTAGTGGTCAGGTCAAAAGCCTCCTCGGCCAACAAGCCAAAATCACACACCCTAATGGCATTGGTAAGAAGGTCGGCCATCTCCTCCTCAATTTTGTTCCACATCCTATTAAAACTATCTACATCAGGTCTTATAAAGGTCGACAAAAAAATGTTTTCCCCTGCCCGGGGCTTTACAAAGAAAAACCTTTCCTTCCAATATTTTATTGAAGAAGGGACCCAGGGAACTTCAAAACGTCCCTTCCCGCTTAAATAGATGAAACAATCACATCGGGGCAGGTACTTTAAATCCAAGAGACACTTGCACAAGTCAACAGTGGGTTCTATTCCTAGACTCCTACACAAAACAAAGAAGTACACAAGAATCCTCCACCCATTAGGTGCGAATTGGTCCGGGACGATGCTGGCAGTAAGAAGAAAGTCAATAAAAAAGTGGTGTAATGGAAATCTGATCCCGGCCACAAGGGACTCATGAAATACAACCATCTCCCCCTCTCGGAAGTGATAAGAAACGTCATCTGCCTCAGGAGTTCGGGCTATGTACCCCTCGGACATCCCGAACTTCCTCATATATGCCTCAACCATATGCTCCTTCATCCTACTATTAAAGGTCGGGAGTTCCAGGTCTGCCTCACTAGTCCCTCTGTCTAGGTCAACATCGTCCTCGATCCCTTCCTCGCCATCCGACTCCTCATCCCGGGGAGGTGGGGGCTCATAAAGCCCTATGGGCTCGACCTCTAATGGTTCGTCTAGATTCTCAACTTCCCTAAGGTCCGTGATGTTCACCTGCTTGGCCTTTTTCTAGCAATAAGTTATGAAATTAAAAAGGTCGGGTGTGGCCAAGCTTACCTAAAAGGCAATGTTGTTTGTAAATGAGATCGTGCTAGTCACTCGAGGAGTTCTCTGGTTTTCACAAAATCGAAAAATAAAAGGAATGAGAGGATTGGGACCACATATATATAGGCAAAAAACAGGGGGGGAATTTTTCAAACTACCGCCTTTCATTATGGACACGTGGCGGCCATCTATTTGCAAGATATTAATTACGCAACACACATCACAAAGCGTAACAGTTGGCAAAACACGTCATTAATGAAGGTAACAGCTGTGAGGAGCTAATTGCATTCAGGCATCAACTACCGATCCCTGATGCACGGGGGCCAATGATCGGGCTACTTCAGGGGATTGTCAGTATGGGCCTGTGAAAGGAATACACCGGGTCAGCCCATCTCAATAACATGTTCGGCCCTACATCCTGATCTTACCGTTCTCGACCCATTAACTAGTCGTCTATAAGTATTCTAAGACCGGGGTGAATGCCCGACCTTATGGCCATCGTAGACCGGAAAGGCCCGACCTCATCAAGACCCGCATCCACAGTGAGAAACATGCCCGGCCTATATCGGTCATTTCGCTGCACAGTGCCCGGCCACTTCGGGATTCCAGGTGTTCACCGTTTATGGGCTTTATCAATGGGCCACCTTCTTGGGCCCTCGGAATAAAACATAATCCTATAAAGGAATCATCCTAAAAAAGAGGAAGTAATATTCTTATAAAATTAGAACTCCTCCTAAAAGGTAAGTTTATAGTAAAAAGGACTTCTTCCTTAAATAAAGGAAGTTATGGGCTTTTTCAGCCCTATAAATACAGCTCATTTGATCACATATATTCATTCACAATTCTTTACATATATTCTAGTTATATATTCTCTCTCTACCTTTTTTCAGAAAACTAATTCTCACACCGAAGGGGCGACGGGGAGAATCATCCTCGCCTTTTTTGTAGGTCATCCAAGGAGAGTTCATTGATCTTTTCCAACAATCAAATATCATCAGATCCTGCCACGTCAAGGTTAGGATTTTTGACAGCATCACTTCATAATTGGTCAATCAAGTTTAATCAAATTGCAATTTAACCCTCCAACTCAATGATTACTTAATCCTTAAGGTTTGAAAAACTTGTTTTGGAAAATATTATTATTTTATCAATATTAATGATATGAAGTATGCTACTATTAAGTTATGCATACCATTCGAACTGCAATATACATATTATACTAAATTGATAATCACCACAGTGGTTTCAATTTAGTACATGCATATTGTTGTCATATGTGACATTCATATTATTGGTTGATGTTCACCACAGTGGACTCATATTATGTTGATGAATGTTAGACTAAGTAATACCACTGTTAGTTTATTTACTTGTGTTATGCTTTATCCACGGGTATAACATGCATTGATAGTAAAATAAACGTTACAAGGTTGATTTATTTCTGCAATTAAGCAAGTGTAGGATATCCACAGATACCATACTTTTTGATTGTTAGTTTTAATCACCCGCTTATGAATAAATCTTACTTATATATGTTTATTGTGTTTATAGCTCAAAGATTAAATGTAGTGAACGTGTTTCTATAATGCTGTTCCACATCCTGCTCAACTTAATACATATATCAACTTCGTTCCTGAACTGTATGGAACTAACTACTCAGAGTGGAATGAGCGTGTTGAGTTTAGTTTGAGGTTCTTGATATTGATTTGGTTCTTACTATGGACAAATCTACTTATCTTAATGCTTCGTCCACAAAGATGAAGTTAAAGCCTTCAATAGTTGGAATAGAGGCAACAAACTGTGCTTGAAATTCATGCGCCTAATCACTGCTTCCAACATTAAATCTTCCATCAAAGAAACCGAGATAGTTAAGGAATAGTTATCTACCATAATTGAACACTTTAAGACTTCCGATAAAGCAATTTCTGGAAAACTTATGGCTGAACTCACCACAACCCGTTTTGATGGCTCCAAAACTATGTAACAACATGTACCTGACATGACTAATCTGGCTCCAAAATTAGGGAAATTGGGCATGACAGTGGTTGATTCGTTCTTGGTTCAATTTATCCTAAACTCATTGCCTCAACAGTATGGTCCTTTTCAAATTCATTATAACAGGATTAAAGATACGTGAAATGTGAATGAATTGACCAACAAGCTGGTTCAAGAAAAGGCACGAATTAAGCAGCAGGGTGGTCATGTTGCTCAAGCAAATTCCATGGTTCATAATAGTGGGAAAAACAAATTCGAAAAGCGAACTGGGAAGGGCATTAAGAACGGCCCATCCAATGAATCAGATCGATCCGTACTGAAGAAAGCTAAGAATGATGAAAAGTGCCACTTTTGTAAAAAGGGTGGACACATTCCAAAGGATTGCTTGAAACGCAAGACTTGGTTCGAAAAGAAGGGTAAGCCTTTAGATTTTGTATGTTTCGAATCAAATTTTGTTGAAGCACCTTCTAATACTTGGTAGATTGATTCTGGCTCTAATGTTCATGTTTCAAACTCGATGCAAGGATTCCTGACAACCCAGACCACAAATCCAAATGAAGACAACATTTACATGGGAAATAGAGTCAAAGCCTCAGTTCAAGTCATTGGCACATTTTATTTAAAATTACTCTGGATTTTTCTTACATTTAGAGCAAACTCCTTATGTTCCTTCTATTTCTCGTAATCTAATTTCCTTCTCGAAACTTGATAAGGAAGATTTCTCCTTTAAAATAGGTGGTGGTTGTTTTATTTTATACAAGAATAATGATTCTGTTGGTTCAGAAATTTTGGTCAATGGCTTATATCAGATTAATCTTGATTCTTCCTTTTCTAAATCTCTTCTTGTTACCTTGCATTCGAATGCAGACTTGAAACATAATGTGACGAATGAAAGTTCTTCTTTCTTGTGGCATAAAGGGCTGGGTCATATATCCAGGGAAAGAATCAATTTATTAGTAAATAAACAATGAGATTCTTCCAAATCTTGATTTCACTGATTTTGGTACTTGTGTAGATTGTATTAAGGGTAAAAAAACTAAACATATCAAGAAAGGAGCCACAAGAAGTAACGAACTGCTTGAAATAATATATACAGACATTTGTGGATCTTTTGATACTCCATCAATTTGTGGAGAAAAATATTTCATCACTTTGACGACTTTTCACGTCATTGCTATATTTACCCTTTGCATGAAAAATCTCAATATGTAAAAGTTGTAGAAAATTTTACCTAACTAAAGTTGAGAAATAATTAGGTAAAAAGGTGAAAATTATTAGATCTGATAGGGGTGGTGAATATTATAGAAAATATGATGAATATGGACAACGTCCTGGTCCTTTTTCTAAACTCTTAAAAAAGCTAGGAATTTGTGCTCAATACACAATGCCAGATTCTCCTTGACAGAATGGTGTAGCTGAAAGACACAAATGTGACTCTCATGGTAATATCGAACGATATAAAGCCAGACTTGTAGCCAAAGGGTTTAATCAGGAAGATGTATCGATTTCAATGAAACATTCTCTCTAGTTTCTAAAAACGATTCATTAAGAATCATTATGGCTTTAGTTGCTCATTTTGATTTAGAGCTACATCAAATGGTTGTGAAAACAGCTTTTCTTAATGAGAGTTTGGAAGAAGAAGTCGACGTGGCACAACCAGAAGGCTTCATTACAGATGGAAAGGAAAACATGGTCTGTTTGTTAAAGAAGTCAATATATGCACTAAAGCAAGCTTCATGACAATGGTATATTAAGTTTCACAATACCATTAGTTCTTTTGGGTTTACTGAAAACATTATTGATCAATGTATATACCTGAAGATCAATGGGAGTAAATTTGCATTTTTGCAGTGACCTTGGTTTATTAAGGGAAATTAAGGATTTTCTTTCCCAAAACTTTGAAATGAAATATATGGGAGAGGCATCATTCATAATCGGAATAGAAATATTTCGTGATAGATCACTTAGATTTTTTGGAATGTCTCAGAATGCCTATATCACAAAAGTTTTGGAAAGATTTAATATAGCGTCTTGCTATCCTAATGTTGTTCCAATTCAGAAGGGGGATAAGTTCAGCCTAACCTAATGTCCTCAAACTTAATTGGAACGTGAACGAATAAAATTTTTCCTTCTGCTTCTCTTGTAGGAAGCTTAATGTATGCACAGGTTTGCACTAGGCCAGACATTAGCTTTGCAGTCGGTATGTTGGACCGTTATCAAAGCAATCCAAGAATTGATCATTGAAAAACTGCTAAGAAAGTGTTGCGATACTTATAGGGAATAAAGAAACATATTCTCACATTTAGCCATACTAATCACCTTGAGGTGACTGGTTACACAGATCCACTAACTAAAGGGTTATCACCCAAGACATTTAAGTAGCATGCTGACGCAATGAGTCTTGAGTGTAACGAATAGTTTCTTTTCTTGTATGTGGATTGCTCCGTATTATTATATTGACATTATTTTGAAATTTCATTATTGAAAATTCTGAATTTTTATATTTCCCTTTTTTATACATTATATAAATGGATAATAATAATATAAATAGTCTTTTAATTAAGACATTACGGAGACCATTATGATTGCTTCGCTATACACTTCGTTAATTGGATTATTGATAAGTAGTACATGGAAGGAACCATGTTCTTTAATTAACATGAAACCGCTATAACTCTTATCAGTGCTTCAATTAACTAAGGTAATTACAATAAACCTTTTAAGTATAGTAATTCAGTAATTTTTGCGCGCCTTATGATTCCTATATGAAACTATAAACAGGATTGTCATATGGACCAAGTGGGAGACTGTTAGAAATTAATACCTTCTCATTATGTGGCCCATATTACATATCCTGTTTAATTAGGTAAACTATTGAATAAATAGAAACCTAGTTTAATTAGAAGTATTTCCTATTAATAATACAACTTTGATGGACGGTTAAGATTAAAAGACAATAGGAAATTCGGCTCCTCTCTCTACCTATATATACTGAACTCAAATTCCATCATTGTAGTTCAATCTAATGAAACACAACTAAAGCTTATATTAAGAGAGAGAAGACGAATTTCATATCAATAATTTTTCTTCAGGATTCAATTAAAGTTGTGATAAGATCTCATATATTTCAACATTATTACTATAGATTATGGTATGTTTTATGATTTACAGTAATTAATTTTTATGGTCAAGATCCTGAATAGAATCATGTTTAAATTTATATGTTCTGCATTTAGATTATAGTTTACAGGAACTGCCTATAAGGTGAATTCTTAAGTTTGTATGGAAATGAGGAGGAAAATTCGAAAGATTGTATTGTTACTCTAAGCGATCGCTAGGCACAAAAAAAAAAAAAAAAAATAATGATAGCAGTAATGAATGCGAGGAATATGTTGAAATTGGAAGTAGCAGTGCATTCGCTAGCTATAAACTACCTTTAGGCTGCGTTTGATACGCGTTATTTTCCATGGAAAATATGTGATTTTCCAACTTTGCGTTGTTTGGTTGTCTAAGTTTTTCAAGGAATTTATTTTTACATTTACCTCGAAATTCGGTATTTTTCTTGTTTTGAATGAATTCGTTTTCCAAGGGGGGAGGAGGTTTTATTTTTCATGGAAAATCTTATATCATTTTCATTACGTTTGATCATTTTTGTTGATGTTAATTAATTAATTTATTTTTCTAAAAATTAACATTATTATTATCAAGTATAAATGTGTGAAAAAATAAAAATAAAAAATATTTTTTTGTTAAAATAGATATATTTTATTTTATTTTTCATGAAAAATAATGTCAATCAAACAACAAAAGTTGAAAAACTCTCTACTTTTTCCACGTACAAAATTAAATCAATCAAACACTTTAAACTTTCAATTTCCAGGAATTCAATTTCCTATAATTCATTTTCTTTCCATTCAAATTTCATCCTCGCTATCAAACACAGTCTTAGTATTATACCATATTTGGGAATAGGTATTAAGTTTGTCCTTTTTTATTACCGTCAATTGCCTTCAAGTGAAGATAGTCATGTAAAGCATATAAACATTTGGGCTTTTATTTTGAATGTAAGTAATATTCAAGTATAGTATATTACAAGTAAAAAAATCAAACATAGTTCCATTCACTAAGGAATTTAGAGTTTTATAAATTAACTGTATGTAATCGTGTCAACTTTTTTGTGAACCATGCAGGAAATATTGAATGCTCCACAACTATTAATAATGTTAGCCATCTTTTCCATTATTATATGTGTTCATGTTATATTAACAAAATATAAAATTCCAGATAAATCAAACACTCACAAACAGCCTACTCGTGTTCAACGCACGCTGCCCAGTCGCCCTCACTAGTATATTAAAAAATGATGAATTATGTCTCAATAAATAAATCCAATAGTCGATAGAACTTATTAGATAGCAGAGTGAATGATAACTAATTAGTTTTTTGACTGCTGCGGGTCAAGTTGTAGAGGATATTGCGAGAGTCCGAGGCAGAGGAAAAAATACGAGGTACTCTATTGGTTTTTTTCCTTTGATTTCAATTTTTGCAATAGATCTATGTTTGGCAGATCAAGCTGATAAGTTAGCTGATAGTTAATAAGCTGAAAAACTAATTTAAAGTTAATAGTTAATAGTTGATAGCGGATATCTAATAAGATAGTTGATTGAAATAGAAACGTTTGACAAAATTAACTGAAAAGCTAGTTCAACATATAAAATGACATAAAAGGAAAATATATTTTTAATAGCCTAATGGCTTTTGGCGTAATTTTAAAAAATTAAAGAGGCTAAAAAGGAATAAAAATGAAAACTCGTAGAGCTTATATGAAAAGCTTGTAAAAGAAGTTTTTGAGATAAAGTCTAACTTTTCAAATAAAGTTATCAATCAAGCGAAACTTATTTTAGTAGATGAAACCTATAACCAAATAAACTATAAGCTAGCTTATTTAGATTACCAAACACTCTTAGAGTTCGTATTTTTATTGAGATTACTGTTATAATGATTCGGATGACCAAAGATGCAATTTTGATATTGAGAACTCGGTCTACAATTTTGACTGAAATTGATAATATTAAATCAATTGAGTCAAACAGCAGGAGTTGCCGACAACATAGCTGAGCACGACTGCACGAGCCAACTTGTGTCAAGAAACTTGGGCTCATAATGGAGTGTTTGGCATAATATTTGGAATAATTTATGAAAAAGAGGTAGAATAATATATTTTAAACTGTAATTGACAAAAATAACTCAAATAAAGTAATAATTTGAAGATTGTTGTAAAATTATTATAAAAACAATAGAGAATATAAAGAGATATGAGAGAATTCTTCTCTTATTGAATTCATATGAATGAATGAAATAAAACTCCTATTTATAGGAGTGAACAATGGCACAATCGTAATATGTAAAGTTTACAGGGGTATAATGGTAATTGGTCATTCACTTATTTTATAATATTTATAACACTCCCCCTTGAATGACCTATTCCGCAATTGTCTGCCTCGTTAAAAACCTTGCTAAGAAAACCCAGTGGGATAAAACTTGAGTGAAAGAAAAAGAGTACAGAAGCTCCCCCTGATATTGGCCATGATGAATCATTGAGTCTAACGTTCGAGTAGAACAAATCATGTACTGAATCTTGAAGTTCTGAAGTACTGCCTCATTAAAACCTTGTCAGTAAAACCTAGTAGGACAAAACCTGAACGAAGGGAAAAAGAGTGCAACGCGTATTTATTCCTTTCATGGAATATCAGAAGTATATTGGTGCAATCATATAATTTATGATGAGCTTTATATAAATTGTTCATAACTCATGATGTCATAATATGCTATATTAAGCAATGTTGTACTAATTTATCGATTGCATCTTTCACTTCTGGTGAATAATCAAATTTAGAATTCACTTCTGGTGAATAATTAAACATATTCATTTTCATATTCACTTCTAGTGAATAATCAATTTCCCAGATGTCATAAATAGTACACTCCAATTTCACTTTCAACATATTATATCATGGACTCATTTGTATCATCCTATAATGATACTAATCTGGGTATATTGAATCTTTCATTGATTATACATGTATGTTCTTGCATCTCATAAACCACAATTTCTGATTCGTATAATCAATCATTGAAATATATATCAATTTCGACATATAATCTACAATCATTTTACTTGAAATCCCAACGTACCGCGATCAACTGGTACATCAAAGAATACTTTCAAAGTACCGAGATGAGAATCATACATTTTGATCTCACTCATTGGTATATCAAAGAGCTCAAGCTAGTGATTTAGACTATAGTCTATCCACCATATGTCATGCCAGTTCTATGAAAAATTTTGCGTGCAACGAGTCGTCTTTTACGACTGTGTAATATTTTTCATTTGTACATATAATTACTGGCTTTACACATTTAAGCATTTGGACTTCAGATCCTTGAACAATAATCCCTACATTGGGGTTATATATTTGGCCAAAGTATTATAATTTCATCAACCTCATTTTCATAAGAGCGTTGTTTATGTATGCATTCGACTTATTTATCGATTCCATTTCAACTCAATATAACATAGAGAAATCTATTTATATATTCTATCATCAGGTACCTGAATCTCTTACATTTAATTATGTTCCTTTTACTCACCATGAGTATTTAGCCTCAAAGAGATCATCTCAATCATTCAAGAGATATTTATTTTTGGAATCGATAGTCGTTATGCTTCAGGCATAATTACGCTTCAGGCGTGTTTTCCCCATAATGTTCACAAATATTATCAATCAGCTAAAATGCCATAACAACATGTCATCCTTTCAGGGATATAATCTCAATCATATATCTAAGTGCGCTTTGGTGGATTGTATACATATCGCACTTTTACAAATCATAAAGCTTCACAAGCAAATCTTTATTTCATAGTATTAACATGTTTGTATGTAAAATATTGCTGCATGAGAAATATTTATATTCAAATTGTTCTCATAGCAAATAACTTGAGGCTTTTAATCTGCTAAACCATTAGCAATATAATATTCTATTATCTCAACTAATTCGTAAAATCATTAATGACTTTAAGATATATTCATGCTAGCATTTATCACTTTGCTCGTAATATCATTAATTGAGCAAATAATCAGTCATTCATTTTCTTAGTGAGATAATTAATTTACTTTTGAGAACAAGTAGTAATGATAACTTGTTAACCTGAACAATATTCTAGTTCTTTAATGAATGCCATTTGCATTCTTAATAAATCTCATTATTGAATTGGAATCTAACCAATCATTATAGAACTTCAGGTTCAACAAGATATTTCACTTGTACATATGTATGAACTTCTGGTTCAATACAGTATTCATTTCATCAGTATGTATTTTTGTACAGTTCAAATCAGTATATCTTTATTACTTTTAGTATATCGGAAAAATCAGGTACAATATCCAAGAAAATATCTCAATCTTGTCGCCAAATCTTCCCTTATATCGAAAAAGGTAATGACGCATTATCTCATTGTTCCCACATTTTCAATAATTTATTCCATTATTTCTTGATGTAATCACTGACACGCGGAACCATCGCTCTTTTACGCGTTGAATAATGCATTTAAATAGATCACTTTGGGAGAAGACCAGATCCACAAAATGGATGTTATATTATCAAATATCCGCAAATACTACTCAAATATTCCTATAAATGTTTTGAAAAAGATTTACCGAGTTCGACTCGAAAGATTGAGGCTACTGATGGATCAAGGTATCCCAGAAGATGTTCGTTGGTTGAACGAAGCAAAAGTTCGATTAGCTGGTGAATTACCGATTCATTTTCTAAGCACAAGCCTGGCTTAGGTAAGAGTACTTTTGCAAAGAAGCGAAGAGCAAAAAGATTAAATAGTTGCTACAAATGTGCTCGATGGACATGTGATACCCGTTGTAAATCAATAGGATATTCATCCATAAATCGAGATGATAAAATAGACTTCATTAAGGGTGGACTGAGTAAGGAGTCATTGGATGATATCTGATTGACTCTTGAGACGCACCCTAGTGGGTATGTGCAGCGTGAACTACTATCTTTATGGGTTAAATTCATCAGCGATAAAGAGCGTTATACTCTCAAAAATATAATAGCAAAAGATCATGTTTGCCAGGCTGTTATAAACAATGATGTTTTAGCTATTCAGCATTGATACAAGGTAAATCAGTATATTGTGTGTGTATATATTTGCACATATATTTATAAAATATTTTCATGTTTCATTTCTCGAGCATTGATAAAGTGTATTGAAAAATCACCGAAAGGTAAGCTTTATCAAAAGTAGTGTAATTTAGTCAGAAGTAGGTTTTCACTTTTTCAAAAGACGAGCAGTAAATAGTGAAGTTTTTCAAGTTTAAAAAGTCAATGATTTTCACAGTTTCATGCATCCCAAAATATCATTTTCTTATAAGTTTTTCCTTCCTTATACTCTCAAAGATGGAATGACTAAAACTTCGATAGATCAAAACTATCTGTATATTTTGTGGATCAAAAGTAGGGAAATGTTTTGGGTATCTAGAAGCAGCAGTGGATTTAGGAAAGAAGTTGGGAGAGAAATGTATCAATCTAGTATATGGAGGGGGCAGCAGTGGATTGGTGGGTTGTGTTTCACAATCCGCTCAAGCAGAGAAAGCAAGAGTGATAGGTGTTATACCCGTTCCTTTAGTTGATATCGCAGGCAAAACACGAGGGTATGAAGTACAAACCTTATCTATCCATGAACGCATAACTTGCCTGCTATATGGTTCTGATGCCTTTATAGCCCTGCCCAGAGGTTTTGGTAGTTTAGAGGAAATCTTTAATATTACCTCATGGGCTCAACTGGATCTCCATACTAAGCATATTGGGCTTTTAAATATCAACAATTTCTTTGATGGTTTGTTAACATTTATTGATTATGCTGTGGAACAGGGATTCATCTCTCCATTTTCTAGGAGAATCCTTATTTCTGCTCCTACTATCGAGGAACTACTGGATAAGTAGCAATCATATATACCAATACAAGATCCAGCGGGATTGAAGATAGATTGGTCGCAAGGAAGGGAAATTAAGCGAAAATGGAGTCCGGTTAATGTAAATTTATCCTTGTGAATCTCAAAATATTGGGGTGGTAGAGTATGAGTATTCTTACTCTTGAAACACACCTCTTTGAATGTTTCCTTATTTCCTCAAAAGATCAGAGGTGGTAGGATACGGTTACTCCCGAAACACATCTCTAATTTTGAGGATCATAAATGTTTCCCCCTTTTGTATTTTGCATGTATGACTCGTTTATACTTCTTCAGGAGCAATAATAATATCATTTCAGTATGTTTTAGATGATAGTCTTTACTTCTTCTGGAGTAAATATGTACTTCTTCTGAAGTACATAAGTTCTTGTCCAAGAACTTTGATTAAAACTGCTTATCACAATCATATAATATTTATCTCATAATACTGATGAGATTATTTTCACATTAGTCATATACGTGCTATCATGTGATATTATCTTATCATACATCAAAATTTTCTTGTTGAATAATTTATTTTCACCCACCATTTCAAATACAGATATTGGTAACTTCTGGTACGATTTGTTGAAATATCAAATAACAATCATATATATTGAATTTATATGAGTAGCAATATTTAAAATCAGTAGAACCAACCATATAGGTGGTAACATGAATTGTATATTTAAAACTGATAAAACCAACCATATAGGTGGTAACAATATAAAGAAATAATTACATTTCATAAATGAGCAAGTCATATCTCCAAATCCAGTCAAGGTATTTATAATAGTCCAGTTCGTTACGATAATGAGTTATACTCAATACATCACAATATGACAACTATTATGTTACTTTTAAATCTTTCAATTTATCATATGGATCACATAGAAGTGTTAAATAATTTAGAATATATATTCTATTAACACTTATCATCATATCATTAATAATGATTAATCAAATTCGTTAAATCACGATTAATATATTTTAACGTATCATCAAGGACAAAATCGTCCATATTTTAATATATTGATCGTATGGATAAATCAAAACCGTCAATAGGTTTGAAATTAAATTTATAACAAACTTACTTTTGGTCCGAAGTTCAAAATTCCGTCGGAACTGCTCCAAAAACAGTTTTTAAGAAAATCGCTACGTTCAACCGCCGGAAAATCTCAAAACTGCACAAAACAGAAAAGTAAGATCATAGAAAAATCCAAATCATCAAGACGAACAAACAGCCTTTTGACGTCATCGCCGGAATCCGCCACGCGCCGGTGGTCGGAAAAATCAACCCATCACCATAATGTGTGCCTCGACGTCCTGAACATGCTCATGGTCTCCGTTTCTCCAAAAGACCAACCATTTGGCCGGAATCAACATTTTTCAGTCCTCCACCATCTTCTTCTCCTGCCAATAACTTCCGTTTTAACCGTCGGATAGGTGCCAAATTTTAGTCGAGTCTTCTCCTAGAAAAGTCCGTTGATATGCCACTGGCCGATCGTCGATCGAAGTTCAGGATCGTCCGGGATCAGCGTTTCAATTTCCTGTCAGATTTTGTTTTTTGCACAATTTTTCAGCATTTCTTCTCCGGTCGATATCTTCTGTTTCAGCCGTTGGATCATCCCCAAATTTCAGGCGAGTCTTCTCCTCGACAAGCCCGTTCTGATGGCGGTGGCTGATCATCGATCAGATATCTGGATCGGACGGAATCCTTTTTTTTTTCAGTTCGAACAGAATTTTTGAAAAATTGGATAAATTTTCAGATCTACAATATATGAGTTATTTTCTAAAGCCAAAAGTGTTTGGTTTGAGAAAAGGAAACATTGATTAGTAATAATCAGGTTTCTGATACAAAGGTTCATCATTTAGATGCAATTGTAGAGCATACTTCCTTTATATTATTCAATTGGCTAGAGACTCGTGCTGATAACGTGTTGTAAAACTATTATAAAAACAATAGAGAATATAGAGAGAGAGATATGAGAGAATTCTTCTCTTATTGAATTCATATGAATGAATGAAATAATGCTCCTATTTATAGGAGTGAACAATGGTACAATCGTAATATGTAAATTTTACAGAGGTATAATAATAATTGGTCATTCACTTATTTTATAATATTTATAACAAAGATGATAAAACTTTGGATAATGTCATATGGACAACAAAAGTTGGACAACAATTTAAATACTGTTCCACGGCGATTTAATGAGGAAAGAGAAAAAAATTTATTGTTTTTTATGTAAAATATGTGGTTAAAAATTAAAGATAGAAAATATGTATGGTTAAAAAAAAAATTGAGAAATTGTGTAGTTTAATTTATAGTTTAAACTAATGTTCAATGAATCCACCGAACACCTCATTAGACAACAAGCTAAAGGACAAAATACTTTATTCCACGGTATCTCTTTAGTTTAATTGAATTGATTTATTTCATGACTACGAACTTTTGTAATTTTTCCAGTTGTTCTAAATATTCTTTATATTTTGATAGTTTCTCAAAGGCTTTGAGTTATTTATCTTTAGTTATATATCTTAGCTATTATTCATTTTGAAACTTCTTCTATATCTTTATCATGTTTAAGTGCTACTAGTACTCGCACCCGTGCGTTGCACGGGAAAAAATTATAACAATTAATTAATGAATAAGTAATTAAATATATTTAATAATTAATGAAAATGTGGAAAATATATAACGAAAATAATTAAATTTAAATATTATGGGAAAGAATATGAAGAAACAAAAAGGTATTCAATAGCAAAATTCAATGTAAATTACAAAACACTTCTTTAAAAAATATATATGCATTTTTAATAAATTAATTTATTTCTTCTTATTTCACAATGATTTTTATTGATTGTGTTAGTGTTGCTCAACGTTACAAATAATCCTTTTTTTAGTAATGTTAAAATATAATAATGATAATAAGAAATAAAAGTAAGAAACAATTTCTATATATTTTACACACAGATATATTTTTTTTTCCTATTCATGAATGTTACATAATATGTTCTTCAAATCAATATAAAAAATTTGGTTATTCAACTATATGATGCTTATTTTTATCTTTTCATTTTCATATCAGAAATTAGAGATCTTTTATAAATTTGAATGAGCAGAAATATTATCCTGGATAATATTATTTTATTTGGACTGAAGAAGTCGTCTCTTCATTCGATTATTTGTATGGCATTGCATATTTTCGAAATTATGTGGTTAAAAGCATAGTTTAAATAATAAAATTAAACTTATAGAAATAGTTATATGGGTAGGTGGAAAGTCCAATTATTCATTTTATTTGGATAAATGATCCATAAAAAACCATACATAAACATTAACCTCGAGAAAAAAAAATGTATAAATAAATAATAAATAATAAAAAATGGATATTAAATATTAAACAATACAAAATAAATAAATAAATAAAAAATAAAAAAAACCCAATTTTATTGAAAACAACAATGTTTTTTTATTACTTGCATTAGTTTATATAAACGAAAAAAAAATAAATAAATAAATAAATATATATATATATATATATATATATATATATATATATATATATATATATATATTTAATTTTTTAGCCATATAGAAATTTTTAGTTAGAAATATTCTCAACACTCCTTGAACGTTAACTGCTTCATAATATAACATACAATAAATATTAATGTGCATGGACCATTTGCGTTATACAAATTATTACACATTTTACGATCAAAAAAATTTTATACGATAAAAAAAATGATTAAACATTTTGTCAGTATCAATGCATTGATCCACGTGCAATTGATATTAATGATAGTTTATTAATTAATGATATTGCACCAGACAACGAAAAACCATATTTTGACCCTTTTTTTAAAAAAAAATAAAAAAATATGACAGCAGTTTTGGCGGGAAAATAGGAGCCAACTATCCTTTTATTATATATATTAAGATTAAGATTAAGATTAAGATTCTCATTTTACCAAAAAATTTGTCGAAATCTAAAGTTGTAGAAATTAAAATATTGTAATTGAATTTACTTAGAAAGATTGGATATCTATTATTTTTTTTAATTTGATAAGAAAAAAAATATGAAATTAATCATTTATGTCAAATTGAAGTTATGTAAGAAAAGATAGATATCATTTTATGATTTGAATGAGATAAATTAAAAATATTAGATATTGGAAAAAGTAAAAAGTATAAATTAAGCTTTTACCTTTATTATTTTAGACAATTTTACGAATGATATATTTAGAGTTTGTTTTCATTTGTTAGCTTGTATTAAACTTCTCGTTAAGATTTTGAATTTGATACCCATATTGCATATTTTTTACTTCAAAATATTACAATAATTATCAAAATAATAAAAATAATATACAATTTGATCTATTTATATATTTTTTATTTTTTACAAATCAATAAGTCATTTATTATATGTCACCTATAATTAATTTTGCATTAATTGAAGTTTCCTAATTCAATTATTAAAGTATTTAATAAAATTATAAAGTTTCCTAAAATAGCAGGCAAAAATGGCGGGAAACTATGTGCGGATTTATGTGACGGCTATGTTGTTATTATATATATTAAGATTTTATAAACTGTATTTATATTTTTTGGTAGTTTCAACAGAGTTGAATCTTACATTTATTTATGCAAGCGTAATCAATATCAATCTTTATATATTTCTTCTAACTTGGATTGTGCAATAGAATATATATAGGGAAAATTACATAAAACATTGTGTTTCAAAGATGCAATTCAAAAATCATGTAAATGAAATCTTTTTTTTTTAAAATTCAGGTGTTAATTCATTTAGTTAGGTGTTTAATAATTAAAAATAAATATAATGATATATATAAGATAAACATAATCTACTATACATTATATTAAAACTAATATAATATTAAATCAAAATTTCAAATTTTGACGCCACAACCTACCACCACCCCACCCCAAAAATAATTTTTATTTTTTTCCTTTCGATGTTTTCCTATCATTCCCCATCTCAACCCCAACCCCACTTGACCTTACTCCGCCTCATTACAAAGTGACAAATTGATATCACCCTAACTACATCCCCCGACCCCAACGACCCACCCACCATGCCCACCCATATCCTGCCCACCCAAAAAATAAGTTTATTTTTATTTTCTCTCGATATTTTCTTACACTTCCTCACCCCACCCCACCCCACCGCAAAGTGACAAATTGATTTCACCCTAGTCAAATCCCCAGACCCCACCCACCCACCCTGCCCACCCATACCATCTCACCACCCATATCCTATCCTACTCTAAAAATAAGTTTATTTTTATTTTTTTCCGATATTTTCCTACACTTCCCCATCCCACCCCAACCCAACCCAACCCCACTCCACTCCACTCGACCTTACCCTACCTCATCGTAAAGTGACAAATGATCTTATCCCAGTCACAGACCACCACCCCACCCCACCCAATCCCACACCAAAAATAATTTTTATTTTTTTCCTTTCGATATTTTCCTATCATTCCCCATCCCACCCACCCCACCCTACCCCACCTCATCTTAAAGTGACAAATTGATATCACCCTAACCACATCCTCCGACCCCACCACCCACCCCGCCTCACCACCCATATCCTACCCCACCCCAAAAATAAGTTTATTTTTATTTTCTCTCGATGTTTTCCTACATTTCCTCAACCCACCCCAGCCCACCCCATCCCACCCCCACTTGACCCTATCCTACCCCACCTCATCGCAAAGTGACAAATTGATCTCACCCTAGCCACATCCCCCGACCCCACCCACCGACCCCACCTCACCACCCATATCCTACCCCACCCCAAAAATAAGTTTATTTTTATATTCTTCCGATGTTTTCCTACACTTCCCCACCCCAACCCAACCCCACTCCACTGGACTCTACCCCATCTCATCGCAAAGTGACAAACTGATCTTATCCCAGTCAAAAACCACGACACACCCTGCCTGACTCGCCACCCACCCTACCCCACCTCACCGCAAAAACGATTTTTTTCCTTCTAGTTTTCCACCTACCACCACCCATCCCAACACCACCCCACTGATCCCACCCCACCCCAAAAATGTTTTTTTTCCTTCTACTTTTTCATGCCCCCACCAACCCCACCCCAACACCACCCTGCCCACCCCACCCCACAAAATGAGTTTTTTTATCTCTCCATGTTTTTCCACCCTACCCTGCCACCCACCCCACCCAAAAATGATTTTTTTCTTCTAATTTTCCACACTCACCCCGCCTCTACCAGCTACCCACCCAAGCAATCGACCCCACCCAACCCAAAAATGATTTTTTTCTTCCACTTTTTCACACCCCACCATGACCCTACCTTGCACCCACCCCACCATACCCACCCATCCCATTCCTACCCACCCCCCCAAAAATGATTTTTTCTACAATTTTTCACACCCCCACCCACCTCGGTCCAGGCCCTACCTCGCCACCCACCCAACCAACTGACCCCACCCAAAAATGATTTTTTCCTACATTTTCACACTTCATCCCGACCCTACGCCCGTCACCC
This sequence comes from Ligustrum vulgare, assembly GCA_963555705.1. Lineage (NCBI taxonomy): Eukaryota > Viridiplantae > Streptophyta > Magnoliopsida > Lamiales > Oleaceae > Ligustrum > Ligustrum vulgare. Next base: position 54,349,503 of record OY743172.1, read on the forward strand.
AACAACCCCACTACTACCCACCCCACCCAAAAATAATTTTTTTTCTTTTCCACACCCCGTCACCCACCAATCCCACCCCTACCCAAAAATGATTTTTCTTCTTCTAATTTTCCACACCCCGTCCCTACCCCGCCACCCACCCAACAAACCGACCCCACCCAAAAATTATTTTTTTCTTATACTTTTTCTCGTCCAATGATCAGAAAAAGTTATAGATGGTCACAACTTTTAATATAATTGGTCACAATCATTTATAGTTGGTAACATATTATTTATTTATTGGTCACAACTTACTCGTCTTTTTCATGATTAGTTAATATTTTTTGTCATAATTACCTAATAATTGGTCACATTCCCTACTCTTCATAAGTCACACAAAGTCACATTTAGTTGACATTTTGGTTACACTTACCTAATAATTCGATCACCCCACCCCACCCCCACATGCAAAGTCACAACATGTCACACAATTGGTCACACAATGTCACATTACAAATTTAGTTGAAAAACCTCACCCACCTACCCACACATTCCTAAAGTCACAGCTGATCACACAAGGTCATAATTTGATCACACAAGGTCATAGTTTGGTCACACGAGGTCACAGTTAGATCATAATTGGTTTAGTTGCAAAATTCGGTCACACAAAGTCACAATTCGATCACATAAAGTCACAGTTGGTCACACGAATGCACGATTCGATCACATAAGGTCATAGTTTGGTAACACATGTGACCGAACTATGACATCGTGTGATTGAACTATGACCTTGTATGACCGAATTGAGACTTTTTTTGATCGAACTGTGACCTTGTATGTTCAAATCGTGACTTTGTGTGATCAAGTACGGGATGTGACCAATTATTAGGTAAATGTGACCAAAATATTTGCTAATTGTGACTTGTGAGAAATGGGGGATGTGACCAAGAAAACTAAGATTACGGAATGTGACCAAATATTAGGTAATTGTAACAAAAATGTTAACTACTTGTGATTGAGGAAACGTGTAAATTATGACCAATAAATAAATAATATGTACCAATTATATGATAATTTTGATCAATTATAGGTAAATGTGATCAAAATATTGACTAATTGTGAGTTTGTGCGACTTATGATAAGTGCGAATGTAATCAAGAAAACAAGTAAGTTTTGATCAATCAATAAATAAATTGTGAGATGATTATGACCAATTATTAGGTAACTATGACCAATAAATAAATAATATGTAATCAATTATGGATCATTGTGACCAATTATATAGATTGTGACCAACTGTGACTTGGTGTGACCATTGGACGAGGACGTGATGTGATCTACAATTGTGTCAAATATAACTATATGTGACCGAACTGTGACTTTGTAAGAACGAAGCGTGACTTTATGTGATCGACCTGTGACCTCGTGTGATCTAACCATGACCTCGTTTGACCTAATAGTGACCTCCTGTGACCTAACTGTGACCTCGTTTGACCAAACTGCGACTTTGTGTGACCAAACTTTGACCTAATAGTGACCTCCTGTGACCTAACTGTGACCTCGTTTGACCAAACTGCGACTTTGTGTGACCAAACTTTGACCTGGTGTGACCAACTGTGACTTTGGAGAGGTGGGGTTTTACAACTAAATTTGTAATTGTGACTTTGTGCGCCTTAACTGCGATCTCGTGTCAACTTACGTGACTGATTGTGATTTTGGGGGTGGGGATAGTGGGGTAGAGGTTGGGTGGGGCTAGAAAAAGTAGAAGAAATCATTTTTTGTGGTGAGGTATGGTCGGGGTGGGGAAAAGTAGAAGAAAAAAAATAAGTTTTTGGAGTGGGGTGGGTAGGGTGGGGTCGAGGTCGAGTTAGGGGTTGGAAAAAGTAGATGAAAAAAATTATTTTTTGGGTGGTTAGGATGGGGTAGGGTGGGGTGGGGTGGGTGGGGTATGGTAGGGTGAAGTGTGAAAAAATAGAAGAAAAAATATTTTTTGATGGGGTATGGTGGGTGGCGGGGTGCGGTGCGGTGGGATGGGGTGGGGCGATTGAGGGAAGTGTAAAAAAATAGAAGAAAAATCATTTTTGGGTGGGGTGGGGGTGGGGTGTAAAAAAATAAAAGAAAAATCATTTTTGGATGGGGGTAGGGTGTGGTGGGATAGGATGGGGCGATTGAGGTGAAATGTGAAAAAATAGAAGAAAAATCATTTTTGGGTGGGGTGGGTTGTGGTGCAGTTGCTAGGGTGGGGTGTAGTGTGGTTGTTAGGGTGGGTGTGAAAATATAGAAGGAAAATCATATTTGGGTGGGGTAGGATGGGGGTGGGGGTAGGGTCGGGAAGGGTGGGTAGGGGTGTGGAAAATTAGGAGAAAAAAATTAATTTTAGGTGGGGTGGGTGGGGTTGGGGATGTCTGGACGAGTCGTGAAAAAGTAGTAAAAAAAATCATTTTGGATGAGGTGGGTTGGGGTAGGGTCTGGGATGAGGCTGGTGGGGAAGTTGAAAATTAGAAGAAAAAAATTAATTTTGGGTGGGGTTGGGGTAGGTGGCGGGGTAAGATAGGGTAGGGTCTGGGCGAGTTGTAGAAATGTAGTAGAAAAAAATCATTGTTGGTGAGGTGGGGTGGGGTAGGGTATGGTCGGGTGGGGTGGGGAAGGGTGAAAAATATTTAAAAAAAAAACTTATTTTTGGAGTGGGTGGGTGGGGTATGGTTGGGTTGGGGTGGGGTGGGTGGGTGAGATGAGAAAGTAAAATAGAATTAAAATCATTCTTATGGTGGGTGAGTGGTGGCGGGGTGGTTGGGTGGGTGGGCGGGGTTGGGTTGGGGAGGAGTGGGGGGTGTGGTGGGTAAGGTGGTGTTGGGGGTGGGGATGAGTGTGAAAAAGTAGAAGGAAATTTTTTTTTTTTTTGTGGGGTGGGGCGGGGTCGGGGTGGGTGTAGTGGGGTTGGGTGGGGTGGGGTGGTGGAGTGGGTGTCGGGGTGGGTGGGGTGAGTACGAGGTTGGGTTGGGATAAAGTTGTTGTGGATTATGTATTGTTTTGATTTTATTATTTAATATTATCCTTTGTTTGACATCTCATTATAATAATTATTATAATATTGTATTAATTAATTAACTAATTAACACCTGATTTTTTAAGAAAAATCTTAAGTTTGTTATGTTTAAAAAGTAAAAGTTTTAGTTGTATAGTTATGTACTTTTCCCATATATACTAGTGAATCATCCCGTGCGATGCACAGGAAGAAACTTCTAAATAAAAATAATCTTATTCGAAATTAAATGAATTCTTAAACAAAATAAATAACATTCACAAATAAGAGATAAGTTCATCATTTATTAGTTTCATGTATAAATATCAACCTTTTAGGGAGAAGTCATACATGTGAAAATGATTGTGCCTGACTCTTATTGATAGTCATGGCATATGACACCATCAATGAAAATTGTTTTTTTTTTAAAATTTAATAAGTATCCTAAAATTCGAATGGCTCAACGATATCCTTGGAATAAAGAACTTGTATCCTGAATTACTGTCAAATAAAATTTGACCTTATAGAATATGATCTTCAAGTTTTGTAATGATTATTCACTATCTCCTCGAACCAAAAATTCGCCTTGCAAAATGAACACTTAAATGTAGGATCTTCAGTATTCATGTACTCTGAACATTCAAACAATAGATGAAAAAGTTAATAATAGAGACAATGCATATAAAAGATAAAATTCAATATTTTGACCATTGACAATGAAAAACAACATGTATAATAATAATAATAATAATAATAATAATAATAATAATAATAATAAATTGCGAGGTTGACAAAGATATTGCATCAAATTTATGATATTTTAGGTTTTCAATATTTATACAACGTAATTATTTTCTGATTGAAATTATAATTTAATATTGATCATCTCAATTTTTGGTTAAGTAAATTGGGAGACAATTTATATATTATTGTGAAAAAATATCATAAAATCTGAATTAAAATATAGCAAAGAATATCTTGGTATGGTTAATTACTTTTTGAAATTTTAAAATTAACAGTTAGGACAAAAACCATTAATAACTATATCATTTCAAAAAATATAGATAAATTTGTTAACCGTTAATGTTAAAAAATGTGATATGAGAATTTTTGGAATAAAAAATTAATTAAGAATTAAATGTAATTGTCAATGAAATAATTTTGATAAATAATGAAACATAAGAAAGAACTTTAATATGTATATGTAATAAATAAGTTAAAAATAGGATTTAGTTATAAAAATTTCAATACAATGTGATTTATAAAAATACGAATGTGTATAAATTTTAGATATAATTTTAATTGAGAATTTGACATTGGATCTGTATGACTGAACCAAATATTTATCCATAAAATTAAGACCAATAAAATATCACAATTATTATAAGAAATTAATTACGTATTAAATGTAATTATTTATAAAAATATTTAATAATTTAATAATACGCTATAAAAAAGAGCTCCAATTTTTAAATGTACTAAATAACTAAAAATAAGATTATTTATATATATATATATATATATATATATATATATATATATATATATATATATATATATATATATAAATACTATATATATGATGTGATTTATAATTTAGTACTCCCTCCGTCCCATAAAGATAGTTCTCTACTCATTTTCACACAGATTAAGGACAAAATGGAATATAAAATATTAATTTCACTCTTAAAAAATAAAGTAGACTATCTTTTTGAGACGGACAAAAAAAATAGTGGACTATCTTGGTAGGACAGAGAGAGTATTATCTAGTAATAAAATTTCAACATAATTTTTAATTGAAAATTTTACTTTGGATTTGTATAAATGAATACAAATATTTATTTGTAAGATTGAAAACGTTAAAAGAACACATTTTTTTTTTTTTTATGAAAAGAGAGGTTTTGACACAAAAAACAAAATATAAATAAGTAAAACCAAACAAATTATCGTTCTTATATCATAAAAAATAAAAAAAACTTCTCGGTAAAAGCAAATTTAAAAAATAATAATAATTCTAGTTTCTTATTTTTATTATTTTTTATACAATGTGATATACAATTTCATCAAATATATATACTGACCCATGAATAATATGTTTTTTCTTCACTCAACGGCCGAAACCATTAACATATCTATCAAACCCAAAACTATTCTAAATAGCCCAACATTAGTTAACACATTGTAACCCCAACAGAGAAATCTATAACATAATATAAATAGACTATTAACAAATCCTCTTATTAGTCTAAAATAATTTTGCATTCTATATTGGTTTCGAAGCTTTCTCTACAATATTATTGTTTTAATATTTTTTCTTTTTTGTTAGAAACCAAAATCTATGTTTAATGACTCAAAATATCACAGGTCTTGAAGAAAAGAGTAGTGTCAATCCTTTTTACTTTTTCAAAAAATAATTTACTATTTTTTATTTTCAACTGATTTGTAATATTAATAACTAATATGCATTACCACCGCACCAGAAATTTTGAATCATAAAACGTGATAAATAGAAGGTGGAGTGGAGCGGTCATGTTAAAAAATACACATTTTTTCAAAGAAATAACCCTTTAATTGAATCTTTTATTATTGTGTATATCTTCATAATAATTATATATAACAGAAATGGAAGATGTTGTATATAGGGAAATGGAAAAAAAAAAGGATTTAGAAAACAAAAACGAATCAACAGATTTTGAAAAATGAGAAACAAATGAAACAAATTCTGAAAAAGCGAAAAAGCAAAAAAAAATAAATAAATAACTGGCTTTCCAGTGTAATTAGGCGGCGGGAAATAGAAGCCATGTAAACACAATAAATATTGAAGGCTGTAAGTAGACGTCAGCGATTTTGAAAATAATAAATAAATATTGAAAGCCCAACTATTTTTGAAGTGGATTTTGAAGTTGATTATTGGATAGGGGATATAAGTAGTGTGAACATGATAAATATTGAATCCCCAAAAATTGGAAAAATAAATAAATAAAATCTGCATATAGCACAAGAGTTTTGGAGGGAAACAGTGAAGTTGACTGTGGTTGACTTAGCTACTTTTATATATTATATAGATACCTTTAGATATTTTAGCAACAGCTATCAAAAATGAAATATCCTTATCATTTAAATACAATTTAAGTCCACAATCATTGGAACTAGAAGTGTTCATAAATTAATTAGGATTATTTGGATCAAAAGTTCTTAAGACTAATCTTGAGAATCTTATTTCAGTAATTTCTTGTAATCAAATCAGATACTGTTGTTGTTCACACTGACGATATCTGATGGCATTTAAGCCATTGTTCGGCGACTTCATTAATTTGGAGTTTAAATTACAATTTAAATTACAAAATTTTTCAAATGACTTTTTAACTACATACATTTTCTCTCTCCAATTTTTAACCACATATTTTACCTCGAAAATACCAAAAAATCTTCTATCTCTCAATTAATCAGCCGCCGAACAGTCACTGATATTTTTTTCACCTTTCTTGATTATTTTCTTGTTTTAAATCTCTAAAAAGTATTTCTATTTTTCCAGATCTTATATTACTAGTATTATCTTGAGCTATTCTAAGTCTCTCAATATTTTCTCTACCATTATTGTTCATAATCATTAATCAGAGCATATAAGATCATAAATATGTTAAAGCATGTAATCAAAAGACTGTAAATAATAGCAAGTAAAACATACAGTAATCAATAGAAATAAATAGACTTTCCCTACAATGTCGTCCTAAAGCTACATTGTATGCATCCAATCAACCTTTTGATCAAATGAATATTAGATGTTTTTAATTTATTGAATCCACAACTGCTTCTGCAAAAAAGAATTTCAATCAAGGTTACACTTCTCACTCTAGAGAACTAGCCGTATACGCATAGACGCTATCTCACAATATTCAGAGTCTCTGTTTTCACCCCTATCTTAACTCGTTTTAGGAAGACATTACTTATAACTTTTCCAAAACTGATGCGAACCCCTTTGATGTTTGTACCAAAAATTCCCACAACAATTTTGTATCAAACCCAAGAAAGTTGAAAATGGTAAAAAATGATGAATCTTGACTCAAGTTTATCATAACCAAAATTCTAAGGATATGAACCCTAACCCAATAAAAAGAATGAAACAAATTCCAAAATGTTTGTGAAATAATAACAAATACACAAGCATCTTTATCTTTATCTTTTCTTTATCTTTATTTTTATATATATAAAAGTAAAAGTCATGAGAAAGAGTTATTTTGGAGGAAAAATTGCATTTAATGACTCTCTCTCCTCACTTCTACTTTTATATATAAATAAAATAAATAAATAAATAAATAAATAAATAAAAGATTAATATTTTTGTAGGAAAATTTGTTATTTATTACATATTTAGTAAGAATTGTAATAAATGTACTGTGTAAATATGTTACATTGAAAATGAAAAAATTAGATTAATATATTTGAACATAAATAATGTGATATCTATGTAAATCTGTTATGTAGGAAATGCAAATATTGGATTAATATATTTGAATATAAATAAATGTGATATTTACGTAAATGTGTTATGTATGAAATGAAAAAAATTTATTAATATATTTGAACATAAATAAATGTCATATCTATGTAAATGTGTTACATTGAAAATGAAAATTTTGGATTCATATATTTGAAAATAAATAAATACATGCTATACAAATTTGTTAAGTTAGAAATGAAAATCTGGAATCAATATATTTTGAAAATAAATAAATAAAATTATTGAAGTTTTACTTCATAATATGTCAATAAATGAGTAGATTCTTCAATAAGCATATTACAAAAATAATTAATTATTTATAATCAACTTTTTACCACCAATGATAAATTGTTAGAAAATTTAATCATTTCATCATTTTGACAAAAAATTAGTATGTTTAAAATACAAGGAAAAATAAAATATATTAATTAATATATTAGATTTAGAATACAATATATGTAAGCAACATATTGAAAAATAAAGTTAATTAAAATTTATAACATATTAAAAGAACAATAGATGATAAGGTGGACAAATTTTAGAGAAAAATGTAAATAAAAGTCAAAAAAAAATTTAAATAAAAAATTTAATTAAATGTCAAATTTTGATTAGCGCGGTACACTGAGTGTACATGCAAATTTTTTTATTTTGATTGCTTTTGTCTTTTTTTAAAGTTTCAAACTCAATAAAATGTGTTATGTAGGAAATTAAAATTTTGAATTAATATATTTGAGCATAAATAAATGTCATATTATATCTATGTAAATGTGTTATATTGAAAATGAAAAATTTGGATCAATATATTTTAAAATAAATAAATATATGTTATATAAATTTGTTAAGTTAAAAATGAAAAAATTGAATTAATTTATTTTGAAAATAAATAAATAAAATCATTGAAATTTTATTTCCTAATATCTAAATAAATGAATAGGCTCTTCAATACGCATGTTATAAAAAAAATTAATTATTTTCTAATCAACTTTTTAACCATATATATTTTCTTTATCCAATTTTCAGCCACTTTTTTTTACCTTAAAATCATAAATAAACAAGTTTATAATCCAGACAGTATTACCAAATAGAGGTTTGATCATTTCATCATTTTGACAAAAATTGGCATGTTTAAAAAATAAGGAAAAATAAAATATATTAATTAATATATTGGATTTCAAATAAAATATATGTAAGCAACACATTAAAAAAATATAGTTAATAAAAAATTATAATATATTAAAAGGGAAATAGGTAATGAGGTGAACAAATTTCCAGAGAAAAACCTAATTAAAAGTCAAAAGAAATTTTATATAAAAAATTTAACTAAGTGCTAAATTTTGAGTTGCGCGATATATTTAGTGTACTTGTAGTATTTTTTATTTTGATTAGTTTTATTTTTTTTTTATAGTTTCAAATTCAATAACATTTTCTATTGAAATTTTATTTGAATTATATTTTTTATTTGATATGATTGTATAGTCAAGATCTATTCAAAATTATGATTTAAATATTAAATATTCCGTGAATCGCACGGGTAGACAATTAGTATATATAAAAGTAGAAGTGGGGAGAGAATGTCATTTTGAAGGGAAAGTTGCATTTAATGATTCTCTCTCTCCTCACTTCTATTTTTATGTATAAACTAGTATTTTCACCCGTGCGATGCATGGGAATATAGTTGTGATAATGATTTCGATCAAAATTTATGAAAATATATTAACTATACAATCATGTCAAATAAAAACATAGTGCAATAACATTTTAATGCAAAATAGTATCGAATTCAAAACTTAAAAAAAAAAAGTAATCAAAATAGGAAATGCAACATTTATAAAACTAATAAAAAATAAAAAATTAGAATCATTATAAGATTTTTTTTCTGTTTAAAATTATTTGTCTCTTTAAAAAAAATAGTTTTATTTATTATTTATTTGTTTGTTAAACTTTCTTTTTTAAATAAATTATTTTTATCTTTTTTTTTTTGATTTATTAAATTATTTTCAAATAAAATTTAATAAATAAAATTAACAACCATAAATCCATATTTGCTTTGATTTGGTAAAGAATATTGTTGTTATATATTTTGTTTATTTAATTTTACTCCAAATGTGTAAATATCATTTTATTTGTAAATATCATTTTCTCACTTGTTATATTGTATTAAGCTTTTTGTTGAGATCTTCGATTTGACGCTTATATTATATATTTTTTTACTTCAAAATAATACAATAATGTGTATGGTTAAAAAAGTAATTTGAGAAATTGTGTGGTTTATAAAATGGTTTATAAACCATTTTTGCAAATTTATCGAACACATGCTTAAACATAATTTTAATACTAATAGTTATCCATAGAATTTTTCAAATACATTCCAACATGCGAGAGTAATTATTTGTAACTCTTGTTAATTGTCATTACATATGACGAAAAATTATATTTAATCAAGTATGAAATTATTCGATATAAAAGAAAATTTTTGGATTAGTCATTTAATTTTTTTTTTATATATAATCTAATTGGAAAACTTATAAAAAAATACACAATATTAGGAATGTTCTTAAGTTCTTTAAACTAAAACATTTTTCGTTCTTTAAACTAAAACATTTTTGAGTTATTTAAATGTTTTTCAACACATTTTATGATATAATTTTATATCTTTAGAAATAATTTAATGTTACTTTACTAAATTAGTTACACTATGATTAAGTAGAAAATTTTTTAATAATATTTTTTTTATATATTTAATTTAACAAAATTTCAAAATTACGGATCTTGAATATTTTTTTATAACAATAGAGAATTATCAATTTATTTTTTAAATTATACTTATAATACTTTTGATGTAATTTTTTCACATTTTGCACAAAAAAATAATAATTTAGGATATATAACAAGATTAATAGTTATATTAAAATCAATCATCCTATTAAGTAAAAACAAATTTGTTAAAAAAAAAAAAAAAACTAAATTGTCCTTTTTTGGAATTGGAACGAAGCATCTATGTTTCACAAAAAATTTTTAAACAACACACTTTTAAACTAATTTTTAATCACACATATTTTTTATCTCCACTTTTCAATCCCTAATTTTTACCTCGAGAACATCACATTCTTTGATTTTAAACAAAAAATTTAAACTACAATTATTTTTTATCTAATTGAATAGTTCTCAATACAGTTTTTTTTCTTCTTAAAAGTGTAATTCAAATTTGAAATCATTACACTTTCCAAAATTCAATCATTTTTTATTTATGTTTTAATTCTTGTGTTTTGGGCAAAACCTTTCCAAATTTAATAAGTGCATTTTGGCGGGACAGTGTGTTTGTGTTATTTTTTGTAAAGACTTTGTTTTTATATATAGATAGATAAAAAAATAAATAAAGAAAAGCTAAATATTTTTGTAGGAAAAATTATTATTATATTACATATTAGTAAATTTTTTAATAAATATACTATGTATAAATGTATTACATTGAAAATGAAAGAATTAGATTAATATATTTGAACATAAATAATGTGATATCTATGTAAATGTGTTATGAAGGAAATGAAAAAACTGGATTAATATATTTGAACATAAATAAATTTGATATCTATGTAAATGTTTTATGTATGAAATGAAAAATTGTATTAATATATTTGAAAATAAATAAATATCAAACCTATGTAAATGTATTACATTGAAAATGAAAATTTTGGATTAATATATTTGAAAATAAAAAATCCATGCTATATAAATTTGTTAAATTAGAAATGAAGATTTTGAATCAATATATTTTGAAAATAAATAAATAAAATCATTGAAGTTTTACTTCATAATATGTTAATAAATGAGTAGGTTCTTCAATAAGTATATTACAAAAATAATTAATTATTTGCTATCAACTTTTCACCTTCAATGATAAATTGGTAGAAAATTTAATCATTTCATCATTTTGACAAAAATTGGTATGTTTAAAAAATAAGGAAAAATAAAATATATTAATTAATATATTGAATTTCAAATAAAATATATGTAAGCAACATATTAAAAAATAAATTAATTAAATTATAAAATATTAAAAGGAAAATAGGTGATAAAGTGGGCGAATTTTTACAGAAAAACGTAAATAAAAGTGAAAAGAAATTTTATATAAAAAAAATTAATTAAATTTTATATAAAAAAAAAGGGGGAGATTAGAATACTTTAAGAGAAATACAAAGAAACTAAGGAGAGTACCAAGTAGGATAAAAGTACAATTTGAAAAAGAAAAAAAAAAAAAAAAGAATTTTATGAACCCTTCATCTTCAAACCCTTCAACCTCAAATTCAAACGAAATTAATATAGAAAAAGAATTTCCAAAAATTATTAAAGAATTTGAGTACCTATTATCATTACACGAAACCCAAGTATTTGTCATAGACAAAACTTTAAAAGAAGAGACTGTAAAATTTTAGATACAGTTATAGACATTAAAGGATATAGTGATACTTTTATTCCTTTTAAAAATTACATAAATAGAACAAGTAAAAGAAGTTTTGAATTACAGTTCAAAATCAAAAGAACTTGAAAAAATTTTAGAAACAAAAATCATAAGAACGGACAGTGAATTTTACCCTTTCTATCTAGAACAATATAGAATTGAAACAGGATACTATAAACAAGATTGTGAAAGTCTTTTAGACCAATAAATTCCGCATACAAGCCGACATCTGCATCCAACCTTAAGATAAACCCTTCTACGCCAGTGGCTGTGTTTATTTTAAGTATACCCCCCCTCTTTTGGTATCAGAGCCATAGTTAATAAAAGATACATAGAATACTTAGACTTAGAACTTTCTAGTCAAGGTAAAAAGTTCAAGACAATAGAAAACAATATTTTAAGTTGTAATTTAGAATCAGCACATAAATTACATAGTTTGTTTTCAGAAGATCCAAATCAGAATCTTTTAATAGATTTAGTTATTAATTTTGCAAAAAATTTAGACCAAGCTAATAAAAAGATCAATAAAACTTTAGAAGAATTTTTAGATCATCTTAAAACAAGAAACTTAGATTTTAAAAATATTAAAGAAAATTTAGACTTTATTAAAAATCAAAATTGTGTTATTTTAGAAAAAATTTCTAAACAAGAAACCATAACCTTAACAAGTAAGTTTCCAGAAATAACAAAAATTTTAGATTCTAATAAAGAAATTTTGCAAGAAACAATAAAAATCAGTAATAAGACAGAAGAATTAAAAGGATTTATTCTTAGTTAATGAACAGAGATTTTGAATCCGAAAGAAACTACAAAGTAGCTTTTGATTACTGTAGAATTTTTCATAAGGATCCAGAAGGAATAACAAACTTAGATTCTCCAAAAACTACTGAAGGAATTTTAATTAGACAAAATAATATAATTATTACTCTTTTAGTAAGTTTACACAAAAAATTAGAAGCCTTTGATAAAATAATAGACCCTGAAATAGAAAGTGATTTAAGATCCATAACAAATAAACTAGGAAATTTAAACATTAAAGAAATAGGAAAAGAAAAAGTCACAAGAAGGTTATCAAGAGACTTAAAATTTTCAAGATGAGTTTGACAACTCCATTTTTAGGGAGATCAAGAACAATTAGTGAAGGAACATCTATACCTAGTACATCAGGAGTAAATAGGAATTTCTTAGATAGAGTTTTGAGAAGAGTAGAACAACATAATCAGAATCTAGAAGAAATTATAGATCCAGAACAAGATTATGCGAGGTTTCAGACACATGGATTAAGAGTACTTAATCCTGATATCTTATATAATAGAGGAATTTTTGAATCTAGAACTCAATTTTTTAGACACCATAGAGAAGTAGAAATACAATGTATTAGTAACCAAGTTGTAAAACTTAATTTAATCTCAGAAGATTCTAAAAAAGAACTCAGAAAAAGAAATTTTAGATTTATTCACTTAGGATTAATTGTAATTGGAATAAAAGGATTAACCAGAAAAAGCTTAGGATGTAAGACATTAATTACTATTTATGATGAAAGATTCAATAATATAGAAAAAGGACAGATAGCAAGTATGGAAGTAGACATGAATAGTAATAATGGAATTATTTACTGTAATCCAGATTTCTTAATGACTATTAGAGATTTTTCAGAAAAAATTAAAATAGTTATACAGACTAAAGGATATGAAGAAACTAATAGTGGAGACAATCTTTTGATACATGTAGGATTCTTAGGAAGATGCTCAATTAATTCCCAGACAAAATATAAAGTATATATGGATAAAGTAGTAGGACTAATGAGTAGTAAAGGAATAAATATGGTTAAGCCTAAAGAATTTTCAGCAGAACAATTGGCAGGATTAGAATGGGATATGGATAAGTTTTTAAAAGAAGAAGAAAAGCCAATAGCACCTAGAGAATCTTTAACCTATAAAGATGCACATGGTAGAACAAGCTTAAGACTTACAGATTACCAATATGTACCAAAGACTTTTGATGAAGAAGAAAAAGAACCACACCAAGAAAATGTTCACATAGAACTAATAGGAGAAGATATTGATAAAATAATCTACCCAAAAGAATTAGGAATCATTTTAAATAAAGAAGAACTCTTAGAATTAGAAGATCAAATATATATTTTAAAACAAATAAAAGAAAATGAGTATTTGTATTATGATTCAGAACAAAACATAAGGATAGGAATTATCAATGAAGAAAATGATAATAATACAGAAGTTACAGATTATAGTTATACAAAAGAACTTATGGAAGATACAGAACATTTGATGAAACCCCTTTTGATAAGACAGTAAAACATGAGATTTTAACTTATGGAGATGGTTTTCCTCCTAGAGGAGCTTATAATACATATAATGAACCACCACAGAACAGTAAATATGTAGCAAGAGGAAGTGAGAGACCTTTAGAACAAAAAATAGAATTTCAGACAGCCTCTAAAGCACAAATACTAAACATTACTGCACATGATCCACAGACAGGACAAATGTCATAGATGTATGGAAGAATACTATAATAGGACATTATATTAGAAACATACAAGATATGGAACCCTTAGACATGTATAGATATTTAGAAACATTCTTAGGAGAAAGTACAAAGGCAATGTGGGAAGCCTATAAAATAGAAAGAAAAGAAGAATATGACCAATTAGTGCAATTAGGAAGTAATCCTTATAATTTTGTTAATAAAGTACAAAATTTAATTACTGGAGCAGACCCTAATTCAGGACATATGAGTATAAAAAGAAAAGCAATGAGAGACTTAGAACAGCTTAATTTGTATAAATGGACTAAAGGTAAGTATGTTAAGAAGTTTTTAAATGAATATTATTACCAAACCTCAATTTCAGGTAACACATTTAACCAGGAAATAGGAAATAAGTTATTTCATAAATTACCAGGATCATTAGGATTAGAAATAACAGAATCATGGAATAATCTAGCCTCTGTAAAAGAATTTTCAGAAAAAAACTGGAGTATAGGACAAAGAATTCAACATGTAATAAGATGCCTACAAGGAAAATGTGTAGAACTACAAATCCAAAAGCAATTAAAAAAGACAGATTATAAATTTTGTAAAGACATTTTTACACCTCAGACATATGGAGCCTCAACCTCCAAACCTTATAAGAAAAAATATAAAAAGAGTTTTAGAAAACCAATAAAGAAAAGATACTTCTTAAGAAAATCAAATCAAAGAAAACCATACTTAGATGAAAAAAGACACGTTAGAAAATTTAAACCAGAAAGAACTTATAAAAATAAATTAAATTGTTTTGTTTGTAATAGCAATGAACATTTAGCAAGAACATGCCCGAAAAGAATAAACAATTACGATAAGAAAAGTACCCTCATAGAATGTACGAATGAAGACCTAATACAATTAGATGAATACATTTCAGATAAAGAATCTATTTATAGCATAGTATCAATAGAAGATCAAACTGAAATAGAAAAAGAACAATCTGATTATGAAATATTAGATGAATTTACTAAATTCAAAATAAATGAAGAATCAGAATCAGAACAAGAGACTGAATTCATGGAGACATCTATAGACTCATGTAAACATAAATGGCAAAAGAACATAGGAACAGATAACATAGCATGTTTTATTTGTAATTGGTATCCAGCAAGAAAACTTAGAGCAAAATGTTTAGGATGTTATAAAGAAGCATGTATAAGATGTTTAGAAGAAAACATGATTTTAGAAAAAGAAGAAACAAACATTGAATTAGAAAGAAATAAATTAGAAATTTCTAAAATCAAAATTCTTAGAAAAAGAATTGAAAATTTAGAAGAAATGCAGAAATTAATGATAAGGAGAATTGAGATAATAGAAACAAACTATTAAAGACAAACAAATTATGATAGAAGAACCAGATCTAGAATCTCACAAATTAATAATGTCCAAGTAATTTGTAATACAGAAAAACTTAAAACAGTTAAGGTAAAATGCCAGATTAGAATAGGAAACTATATAATAAAATGCTTAGGATTGATAGATTCAGGAAGTAGTAATTGTATAATAAATAAAAAGTTAATTCCAGATCAATATATTATAGAATCCAAAAATCCAATCAATGCACATCAAATGGATGGAGGATTATATACATATACAGAATTACTAAGACCAAATAGTAAAATAAGTTTTGAGACAAATTGTGGACTTAGTACAGAATATACATTACCAAGAGATTCAACATGGGTTAGACCTCTCAATTTAAAAGAAACTGATTTTATTATAGGTCTAAGCTTTTTATTAAAAGACAATGGTAGTGTTACAATAACAAAAGACTTTATACATTTTCAAAAACATACATTATTTACACCAGCCCAAACAATACATTATCCATCAGAGTGCGCTGAGAAGCGTGGTGGAAACCCTAAAGAAAAAATTTGTCCCTGTAATCAAGAAAGAGAATGTCAGTTGTTAGAAGAAAAAGAAGAAGATCTAGATAAAGAAGAAGTTGAAGAATTTGAAATAGATCATGAATCTTTAGAATTTTTAGATAATGAAAAAATTTATGACATGCTAATTACAGAACAAGATATAGAAAATTTAATCAATAGATTAGAAAAGATGGAAATATTAGGAGAAAATGTTCTAAAATATTGGGAAAAAGACAAGATTTTTTGTGAAATAAAGATAAAAAATCCAGAATACATCATAAGAACTAAGAATATAGAAGCTACTAATTTAGATTTAGAAGATTTCAAAATGCATATTGAAGAATTAATGAAATTAGGAGTTATTAGAAGATCAGATAGTCCGCATAGATCAGCAGCCTTTATTGTAAGAAAACACTCAGAAATTGTCAGAGGAAAAAGCAGAATGGTTATTAATTATAAAAGACTCAATGATAACACAATAGACGATGCATACAAAATCCCAGACAAAACAGTTTTAATCAATAAGATTCAAGAATGTAAAATTTTTAGCAAATTTGATTTAAAATCAGGATTTTGGCAGGTAAAGATGCACCCAGATAGTATTAGATGGACAACTTTCACTTGTCCAGAAGGACATTATGAATGGATAGTAATGCCATTTGGATTAAAGAATGCACCTAGTGTTTTCCAAAGAAAAATGGAAGATATCTTTAATAAGCATAGTAAGTTTATTATGTCATACATAGATGATATTCTTGTTTTTAGTAAAAATAGAAGAGAACACAGAGGACACTTACAAATTGTGTTTTCAGAATTTATAAAGTATGGTTTGATCATAAGTAAGAAGAAAATGATTTTGTTTAAAGAATATATAGATTTCTTAGGAGTCAATATAGGCCAGGGAGAAATAAAGTTACAACCTCATATAGCTCAGAAGACATTAGAATTTCCAGATAAATTAGAAGATTTAAAACAAATCCAGAAATTCTTAGGATTAGTAAACTATGCAAGACCATTTATAAAAGATTTAGGAAAAATAGCAGGACCCTTATATTCAAAAACCTCTCCCACAGGACAAAATTTTTTTAATCAAGAAGATATAAAATTAGTACAAGAAATAAAAGATAAAATTAAAAATTTGCCAAAATTAGCAATGCCTTTAGACACAGACTTCTTAATCATAGAAACAGATGGAAGTATATTAGGATGGGGAGCCATTCTATTATGCAAACCAAATAGGTACGCAGATAAAAATACAGAAAGAATTTGTAGATATAATAGTGGCAACTATAAAGAAAAAGGAAATATGAGTAGCATAGATGCAGAACTTTTAGCTGTTAATTATGCTTTAGATAGTTTTGAACTATTTATTATTTCAAAGAAAGAGATCATAATAAGAACAGATTGTGTTGCCATAGTTTCTTTTTATAATAAATTAAAATTAGATTATAAGAAAATAAGTAGAAGAAGATGGCTAAATTTTGTAGATAGAATTACAAATACAGGAATAGATATAGAGTTTGAACATATCAAAGGAGTAGATAATAAAGCAGCAGACATCCTTAGTAGAATGATAGAAAACAAAGGAAATTTTTAACTCATTTTAAATTTGTTTTCTACAAATGTCTAGACCTCCTCCAAGACCAGGAATTCCTCCAGGAAATTCCTTTGCATCATTTCAGACTCCATCTACACAGAACAGACCATATTACTCAGAACGATTAAGATTCGGTAACCAAGAACTCGTTTGTTTTCCTAGTAGTAATATTTCCTTCAAAGCACTTGCACACGTATCACTTTCAAAAGAAGAGAAATGCATCTTAGACAATTTATGGATTTCATACAATAAGAATCCCAAAGACCAGAAATACTTTCTTGCATGCATGAATGCATTGTCAGAACACTTTAACCAGAACAGAACTAGGTTTAAATTTTATGTTGTCATTAAAGGCCATAAGTTAGGTGTTTTTCATACATGGTTAGAAGTTTTAGAAAGCATCAGCAATTTTAAAGACCCACTTTACAAAGGTTTTACGAGTTTTAAAGAAGCTCTAGATTCAGCCAGACAACTCATAGGAATTAACTTCTTTGTTTCCCCTTCCCTCAAAAACTACCAAGATCCTCATCTAGACTTTTCTCCCAGCAGGGATGAGAATATTTTTTGTAACCATTGCGAATGTTTGAAGAACAATTTCAGAGTTATCAATGAATCCAACCAGAACCTCACTTCAGAAAGAACCCATTTAAAAAAGAAGATCACAGAATTGGAGAAAGAAATTATCAGTTTAAAGCTTAGTTTAGGAAAAGGTACTACTGAGCCCAAGAAGTCAGTAGCTAATCCAGCTCAAACGGTAGCTGGTAAAGACTTTTCAAACCCGTTGATGGCTGTGGACTTTCCAAAAGCCCAACAGACTCAGGGAACTGTTGATTTCCCTACTACACAAGCCCATTTAAATTTTGAACAGACCCAAGTATTTCCTCCCCAGAATAAAGAAATTTGGGACACACTGGGCCAGCCCAGTGGAAAGTTTGACTATCTTGTCAAATATTCTAGCCCAGTTCAGAATTTTAATCCAATACAAATTACCCAAGAAGAATTCAGTAGCCAGAATACCAAAGGAAAAGAAATTTTTCAAGAAGCTCAAGACCCGGAAGACGACATTGTTTCCATTAACCATTTACTTTCACAAATTCAGAAACTCCAGAAGAGTTCAAGCCAAGAAGAGTCTTCGAAAAGAAAGAAAAAAATTAGTGATAAAAAAGAAAAAAGACAAAGAAATTCAAGAAAAAATGAACGAAGCCATAGAACAAGTTTTTGAAAGAATTTTTTCAAAAAATAAAGAAAAAGAAAAGGAAATTCCAGAATGTCCTCAGAATAAAAAAGAACCAATTACAGAAGACAACGAAGACGGATCTAGCCAAGGAAATAGTGGATTCGAAGATCAAGAAAGAGATGGATACAATAATTCAGATAGTGGGATGTCATTTTCATCCACTGCAAAACATAATTTGAACACGTAGAAAAAAGATGCTGCCGACGCAACAAGACAAAAAACTTTTTAGAAAGAAGATGCTGCCGATAGAAGATTTTTTCCTTCAGGATAAGATTGTCCAAACTTTTTTGACCAGAGTTTCTCGGAGAAACGCGTGTCAAAAAAGCATAAGACAACTTTTAGAAAAGCAGAAAAGAATTGGAGACAGCTGTAAAAAGAAAGACGCGTGTTAGGACAGACTTGTAATCTTGCTCCCAAGAATTTCTCTATATAAGGACTTTGTTTCATTTGGAAAAGGCAAGAGTTTTCAACTTGTGATCTCCTTGCCTTCACCAAAAAACCTCCTTATATCAGAAAAATTCTCAATCCAAAAACCTGTGTATAGAAACTTGTGAATATCCTTGAGGTATTGTTTCTTTCCCAAAGTTTTATTTAATCTTTTTGGGGATTTTTCGAAAGGGAAATCCTTAGTTGTATTATCTTTAAGATGTTTTAATAAATCTCCAAAAAATTTATCTTTATGTTTTACATTTTGTATTCATGTTTTTAATTCCAGAAGTTCATATGCTGTAAATTTTGTTGATAGATATAAATCATTTCATCCTATGCATATCATAAAAGCATAACTTGATTTTTAGAAGCCATACTGTTTTTAGGTTAATCCTGAGTGACTCAGAAAGATAGGATTATTGGCCAGAGTGAGCCTGTTTGGATCCTTAAATACTGGGGAAAGGGTTAGTTAACCTAGGAGTCTTGTAAGGGAGTGCCAGTGGTAACCTTATAGGAAAAGGTCAAGTTCAAGTTGATATGTCTTAGTGGTGAAAAAAAAAAAAAATTGGAAATGAAAAAATTGGATTAATATATGTGAATATAAATAAATGTCATATCATATTTATGTAAATGTGTCACATTTAAAATGAAAATTTTGGATTAATATATTTTAAAATAAATAAATAAATGGTATATAAATTTGTTCAGTTAGAAATGAAAACTTGAATTAATATATTTTGAAAATAAATAAATAAAATTATTAAAATTTTACTTCCTAATAAGTCAATAAATGAGTAGGCTCTCCAATACGCATATTACAAAAATAATTAATTATTTTCTATTAACTTTTTAACCGCACATATTTTCTCTCTCCAATTTTCAGCAACTATTTTTTACCTCAAAATCATAAATAAACAAGTTTATAAACCAAACATTATTACCAAACGGAGGCTTAATCATTTCATCATTTTGACAAAAAATGGCATGTTTAAAAAAAAAGGAAAAATAAAATATATGAATTAATAAATTGGATTTAAAATAAAATATATGTAACCAACACATTAAAAAATGTAGTTAATAAAAAATTATATCATATTAAAAGGGAAATAGGTGGTGAGGTGGGCAAATTTTCAGAGAAAAATATAAATAAAAGTCAAAAAAAAAATATATATATATATATATATATAAAATTTAAATGAATGTCAAATTTTGAGTGGTGCGGTATACTTAGTGTACATGTAAGATTTTTTTTTTTGATAGTTTTGTCTTTTTAAAGTTTCAAATTCAATAATATTTTGTATTGAAATTTTATTGAAATTATGTTTTTTATTGGATATGATTGAATCAAGATATTTTTAAAATTATGATTTAAAATTTATCTAATCCGTACATCGTATGGGTAGACAACTAGTAATACTCCCAAATATAAGTTGAAGAAATTTCAAAGATAGTTACAAGATAAGAAAGGGTGTTTACCTCTCTAAATACTCTCAAAAAGTCTTCAATGTCCAAGTTAAGGTTTGGGGTTGTGAGGAAATGTTTTTATATTACAAAAGTTAAGGTAAGAACTAAAAATAGGAAATTGCACAAAAAACCCCACATTCTCAAGTTCAGCGTGTTTCGATCGAACACTGCTCAGCCGATAACGACTGAGGCTGCCTCTAAAATTCCTGCAAAGTCTCGGTCGACCAAGGTGACTTTCGGTCAACCGAACAAAATTAGGCAATTGACTTCGGTCTTGCTCTCTTCCTCGTGGATTTGATTTAAGAGCTTGTAAATGAGTTCCACCATCGATTCTTGGACCTCTTAGGCTTTGGATCTCGTCAGGGGCCCCACCGATATTCTAATCGAGGTTTGACTTTGACTATAACTTGGTTGACTCCCTTGATTCTCATCATCCCCTCCGTCTTGAAAAGGATTCGACATCGAATCGTCACCTACATCGAAAGGAGATAAATAAGAGACATTAAAGGAAGCCGATATATTGTACTCACCTAGGAGGTCAAGCTTGTAGGCATTGTCGTTAATTTTCTCAATGATTTGAAAGGGGCCATCACCACGTGGTTGTAATTTTAGACTTCTTTGATTTGGGAACCGTTCTTTTCTCAAATGTAGCCACACCCAATCTCCTGGTTCGAATGACACCCGTTTCTACCTTTGTTGGCACTGGAAGCATATTGTTCATTCTTCTTCTCGATTTGGAGTTTGACCTTCTCGTGGAGAGATTTGACCAATTCTTCATTTCTCTTCCCATCTAAACTACCTCTTTCATCAATAGGCAAAAGAATCAAATCTATATGAGTTAGTGGGTTAAAACCATAAATAATCTCAAATGGAGAAAAAGAAGTAGTATGATAAAAACTTCGATTATAAGCAAATACAACAAAAGGTAGACACTCTTCCCAATTCTTTAGATTGCTCTTAAGGACAGTGTGAAGGAGTTGTGTTAATGTTCTATTAACCACCTCGGTTTGGCCATCGGTTTGGAGGTGTCAAGTTGTTGAAAATAAGAGTTTAGTCCCCAATTTTCCCCACAAAACCTTCCAAAAGTGGCTAAGAAAATATACATCCTATCCGATATGATACTTCTAGGGACTCCATGAAGTCTCACTATCTTCTTAAAGAATAGATCGGCTATGTGAGTGGCATCATCAATTTTATGACAAGCAAGGAAATATGTCATTTTACTAAATTTATAAACGACCACAAAAATGGAATCACTCCCGTTTTTAGTCTTAGGTAAGCCCAAAATAAAATCCATATAAATATCATTCCAAGGTTTACTAGGAACCGGAAGGGGCGTGTACAATCCATGAGGAGCTACTTTGGACTTGACTTTCTTACAAGTGATACACCTAAAACAAATTATTTCTATATCCCTCCTCGTTTTAGGCCAAAAGAAATGTTCTTGTAAAATTTTCAAAGTTCTTTTTACCCCAAAGTGACCCATCAATCCTCCCCCATGGGCCTTCCTTACTAACAACTCCCTCAAATAGCAATTAGGCATGCAAAGTTTATTTTCACGAAACAAAAATCCATCGTGCCTATAATACTTATCACATGCAACCTTTTCGCAAGACGCAAATATAGTTGAAAAATCTACATCATTCACATACAAATCTTTAATAGATTCAAAACCCAACAATTTTTCATCCAAAGTAGTGTCCTAGATAGGGCACCGGTTACCACGTTCTCCTTACCTTGCTTATATTTAATGACGTAGGGAAATATCTCCACATACTCCACCCACTTAGCTTGCCTCTTGCTCAATTTTCGTTGCCCCTTCAAGTACCTCAATGATTCGTGATCAGTGTGGATGACAAACTCTCTTGGCCACAAATAGTGGTGCCAAGTCTCCAACGCCCTTACCATGCATAGAGCTCTTTGTCATATGTTGGGTAGTTCAAGGTGGCCCCATTGAGTTTTTTCCTGAAGTAAGTGATATGTCTCTTCTCTTGCATTAGCACCACTCCAATACCTATCCCTGAAGCATCATATTCAATCTCAAAAGTTTTGTCAAAGTAAGGCAATGATAAAACCGGTGCGGTGCACAATATCTCCTTCATTTCATTAAAAACCCTTTCTTGTGCCTCCCACCATTTGAATCCCACATTCTTTTTAACAGCCTCGGTAAGTGGTGAAGCTAATGTGCTAAAATCCTTAACAAAACGACGATAAAAACTATCTAGCCCATAGAAGCTTCTTACCTCGGTGACACTTTTGGGAGTTGGTCATTCCTTGATGGCCTTGATCTTCTCCTCATCTACCTCATTCCCTTTGTACTAATAACAAAACCAAGAAAAACAACATTTTCCATGCAAAAATTACACTTTTTGAGATTGACATACAATTTTTCTTCTTTTAAAACTAAAAGCACACATCTCAAGTGTTCAACATGCTTTTACAAATTCTTGCTATAGATCAAAATATCATCAAAGTAAACCGCCAAAAATTTTCCAATGAATGCACGCAAAACATAATTCATTAATCTCATGAAAGTACTAGGTGCATTAGCGAGACCAAACGGCATAATCAACCACTCATATAAACCATATTTAGGGTGTGTTCTTTTAGATTTAATTTGGAATGTTTTGTATCAAATCAAGGAATTGAAATTATTTGTTGATTTATTTGTATTTTATAGGTAAGATGAAGGGTTAAAAATTGGAGAGAGAAAATGTGAATGGTTAAAAAGCGGTATGGGAAATTGTGTAATTTAAATTTTTGTAATAATTTCAAATTAAAACATAGCCGAATAGGCCCTTAGTTTTAAATGCCGTTTTCCATTCGTCTCCTTCTTTCATCCTAATTTGGTGGTATCCACTTCTCAAGTCAATCTTACTAAAAATGAAAGAACCATGCAACTCATCTAGCATGTCATCTAACCTATGAATGTGATGTTGATACTTTACCGTAATGTTGTTGATGGCTCGGAAGTAGACACACATCCTATAGGTTCCATCCTTCTTGGGCACTAGTAGCACGGGCACGGCACAAGAACTCTTGATCTCACAAATATATCCCTTGCCCATCAACTCCTTGACTTGCTTTTGGAGTTCCTTGATCTCTTCCGGGTTGCTTCGGTATGCCGGTCGATTGGGAATTATGGCTTGGGAATGAAGTCAATTTGGTGCTCAATGCCTCTAATGGGTGGCAGTCCACTAGGCATCTCCTCCGGAAAGACATCCTCGAATTCCTACAACAAAGAGGTAACTAAATTGGGGAGGGAAGTGAGATTCATCAAGTGTAAGGAGGGACTCCTTGTACACCATCAAAAGTATGTGTTGATTTTCTTTTAAGGCTCTCTCCACATCACCATTACTAGCATAAAAATTCATTTTTTCTCAACCTCTTTTGCCCTCTTTATTTTCTCTTTCACCCCCCTCACCTTTTTCTCCACTCTCTTTTTGCTCCACACTCACTCACTTTCTTCCTTCCTTTTCTTTCTTCTTTCTTTTTCCTCCTCCTCCTCCCTTTTGAGCTTCAATTGGTCCTTATAAAACTTCTTCCGAGCTCAAAGGTAGTAGTGTTATGAGTTTCTCATTCATTTGGAAACTATACCGGTTCTTTCTCCCATCATACACCACCTTCCTATCATATTGCCAAGGTCTACCCAAAAGTATGTGAGTAACTTGCATGGGGACCACATCACAAAGCACTTGATCCTCATATGTCCCAATGTTGAAAATAAGAAACACTTGCTTACTCACCTTCAACTCCCCATAGTCACTCAACCATTGTAATTTATAGGGATTAGGATGTGGCGTTATCGATAATCCTAGCTTCTCCACCATGTTAGTACTCACCACATTTGTGCAACTCCCACTTTCAATGATAATACTACAAACTTTATCACTCACAATACACCTAGTATAAAAAATGTTTTCCCTTTGCTTAGCCATTTCATCAACTTTGACTTGGGTGTTGAGAGATCTCATGGTAACCAATGAATTTGGTGGACTAACAAATCCCTTCACCCTTTCTTCTTCACTCTCACTATCATCTTTCCCTTGTTCACTGATGTGTGTCGCAATGCACCAAAATAATAAATAATTCCTTACTTGCTAAATATTAATTAATAATGTAGTAGCGAGAGTAAGGGTCGATCCCACGAGGAACGGAAACTAATTTTAGTTGTTCGATCAATTAGAGTGGAATGGGGGGGTTTTTGTTTGAATTGCTTGAATGAAAACTATGCATAAAATAAATAATTAAATATGACTAGAAAAATAATATGAGAAGAAATCTTGTTCTCGGGTTCGGTTGTACCCTCAATTAATGTTATACCTTTCCTTGTAACGTGTTTCTATCCCTAATTCAATTATCAATCATAAATAATCAACAAGCTCTGATTATCTAAATTCTTCCTTATGTGTATTGATTCAAAATAAGCTCTTTGAACCAATTCTAGCCATGGACAATCCTAAACAAGCTCTTAGGATTTAATGCACGGCTAGTATGAAAATTTAGAAGAATATATTGAATTGGATCGTTAATTACACAAGCTCGAATTAATCAATCCAAGTTGAATTATTACTAAATCTGCACGAGATTTATTTGCTACTAAAGTAAAGATTCAATGACAATTACGGATCAAGAATCTAAATATAGCATATTCATGAATCCAAAGATCAATAATCCAATTGACCAAATTAAACTATTAATCAAATAAACTCAATTGAACATTCAAAACATATAATAATCCAACAATTGAAATAAAGGAATAAATTCACGCTATTAATTTGTAGGAAAAGAAAATAACATAATCAAGTTAACACAACTTCCCCTTTGAACAAGATATGGAATTTAGCCTAGCAATGTTGTGGTAAATTCTTCAAGTTGTTTCATGAATTCCACCGTTATTGATATTCTTGCGCTTGAAAATCTCCCAAGAATGCTCTATATTTTTCTCTCAATTTTCTCAATGTCCAACCTCCTTTTTATGGTGATTTTGCTCCTTTAATACTTCAAAAATCGTGCCCTAACTTTACCCCAAAGATATACCAAAGATAGACCTTGAATCAGATAAGGAAATTTCTTCGCGAGAAAGTTACGGCCGTAACTTTCATTATTACGGCCGTAAGCAAGCTTCTGAAAATTTTCGAAATTTAGAATTTACGGCCGTAACTTTACCATTTACGGCCGTGATTGTATTTCTGCCGAGAAGCTCCTGCGTTTGATGTTTTGGTCATAACTTTCTCTCCTGAAGTCCGATTGTGGTTATTCAAGTTGCGTTGGAAAGAAAACTCAAATATCTACAATTATTTGTGAAATAGCTCTTCCTAAATTAGAAAGTATTCTATGACAAAATTGAGCTTCAATCTATGACTAAAATTCGTGATCACAATTCTTGGAGGTTTTTGATTTCTAACTTCTCCCAAAACCTTCTTTAACCATAATTTTTTGCATCTAATCTTCTTCCCACGTGCCATTATTGATTTGGAGCTCTTTGAATATGCCCTTGAAGTTTACTTCTTGATTTTTGATATTTCTTTGGTCCTGTTTCCTTCCTTTTTGTTCTTTACGATCCTGTATAACACAATAAATGAAAATGCATTAAACGATACTTCAATAGGATCAAAATAATAACAAAATAGGATAATGGGTGAATTCAATATATGCTAATAAAGCACTTATCAAATCCCCCCACACTTAAACCATTGTTCGTCCTCGAATAATGATGTGAAAGAAAAGAAACATAACTCAAACAAAAAGATAGACCTACAATCGGAAAGTCAAGGTTACAGCCCACTTCTCTTTTAGCATAAAAATTCAATTGCATAACCAGAGTGTGTTAGTGTGTGCAAGAGATGCATCATCCAATATCCTCTGAACAGAAATGAAAATCAATACTCCTGGCCCAATTCATTTCTCAATGTGGCTTGTATCTTCCCACCTCTCGTGAGTTCTCTCTTAACCTCTATCAATGATTTACTACATGGGTGTTAGTTTTTGGCCAACTTGAAAGCACAGAATATAGACCAAGCAATTCAAACCACTCATAAGCATATGTAATGGGAGTTAACACCCTCACTAGATATTTCTCTCTTCGCACAAAGTGTATAAGGGTGAGAATTTTCACTCAACTCACTGCATGGAGAATCTATTACCACAGATTGCTCAAATGTCAAAACCGGAGCCAACAATAACACATGTGCAAAGTAAATGTCTTTATTTGGTTGTAACGGGGCTTCAGTTCAGGTAGGATAAAATGATATATTTAGGCTGAGTCGAGAAGGAATTTCGCAAGCT
The DNA here is from genome assembly GCA_963555705.1 of Ligustrum vulgare. Taxonomy (NCBI): domain Eukaryota; kingdom Viridiplantae; phylum Streptophyta; class Magnoliopsida; order Lamiales; family Oleaceae; genus Ligustrum; species Ligustrum vulgare. The sequence goes on from OY743172.1 coordinate 54,376,897, forward strand.
AAGTCAATTCACAATGACATTACTTCCTTCACCCCTTAATATGAACTTCATTGTTTCCCGCTACCCAACTTTGTTCACACTTGAATCTCTTCTTTTCTTTTCTTTTTTTCACAAGTTGAGTATTTGACATCCTCAACTACTAATTTTCTTTACTAAACTTCCTTTTTATTGCTTTTTTTTTCGATTTTTTTTTCGAGTACAGACTGCAACTTTTTCTCTTTTATTCAAATCATTACGCAGTCACCAATTGGCTTGAGATAGAATTACATTCCCCTGAATTCAGTCCATTACACAACCATCGTCCAACACAAGATAACCATTGCAACTTCTTAGACTTAGACTACAGCACGATCCTTAATCAACAAAAGCTTGCAAATCCCTTCTCTATAGGTTCAAAGCAGAGACAATGCGAAAGAAAGGGTATTTCTTGGCTTGTAGTGTGGCATCAAAATTTCAAGGAAAGGCTAAGGCTCAAAAGGGCTTCTATTGGTACATTTATCATGGTAGGCCCTTTTAGCAGGTCAAATTTGGTTTAACCTAATGCCTTTACTATATTTTGCACTTGAGCCAAAAAGCTACAACGGCATGTACAGAAAAGTAAATCCAAGAACAAATCAACCATGCAGGACACACATCAAAAAAATAGAGCTTAATATAAAGAGTAAAAGTAGCTCATAGGCTCAAAAGCTCACAAATTACGGATTATATGTGTTCCTCCCATCCAATTATGAGTTATAGGTCATTGCTCAGTCTTGGTTCTGAACTCAAAATCTAGTGGATAAGGATAGAATGAAGTTACTCGGGGCGGTATTTTATCATATCAATTTTGGTTTGACTCAATTAGGTTGCAGAAATTTTTCAATTTGTCCCAATTTTCAAACTAATTCAGAAATTATTGGAAAACTCATCTCTATGTGCTCATTGTTTATCCGATTATGCAATTTAGGAAGTTGGTGGTTCAAAAATAATCATAAGTGAGGCCGCTTCCTATTATACCAAAATGTGGGTCTAAGCACAATTAAAGCTAACTAAAAAAAAACTGAATGAAGATGAATAAAATAGGGATAACAAAAGATAATAGATAATCATCCCCCCCACACTTGAATTCTACATTGTCTTCAATGTGGAGCGTGACAATACAAAATAAAATAGGGGAATGTGAATGGAATCAAAGGAGGGGACATGTTTTTTTTTTTTTTTGAATGAAATTAACTAATAAGGAAAATGACAAAAATGAAAATAAAAAAATAACAATTTGAGGGAGTAAAGAAACTCCCCTCTCGGGTTGCCTCCCGAGCAGCGCCTTTGTTTACTGTCTTTGGCTAGACTTGTTGTTTCCTCCTTCAACCGGGATTATGTGGATTTCCAAAGCTCAACTTCTTTTTCATATTTTTCATTAGGGCCTGCAATACACGGGGCAAAAGTATGTCATCAGAAGTTGGCAATGTAATACACGAGATTTTACCTGGCTTTTCACCATTTCCACCAAGTTTGAAAGTTTCCTGTACTGAAGAATCAATAACATTAACAGAACGAACAGGATTATCATCATCAAGGTAGTTCACAGAATCATAAATATTAAACTGAATAATCTCATTATCAAATTCCATGGTAAGTGAACCACTACTAACATCTATCTTGGTCTTAGATGTTTTTAGAAATGGTCTGCCTAACAAAATAGGAGTAGAGTTGGGGGAGTGGTCATCATTCATGTCCAATACATAAAAATCTGCAGGAAATACTAACCCGCCCACTTGCACTAGAATATCTTCAACTACCCCGTCAGGATAAGCATTAGAACGATTGGCTAGTTGAATTATAACATTAGTTGAAATCAGTTTGGCAAGTTTTAATGAAGCATAGGTAGACCTAGGCATTACATTGATAGATGCTCCTAAGTCTATTAAAGTACGATTTATTTTCTTATTGCCTATTTGACAAGGTATGGTAAACATACCTGGATCCTTGCACTTGGGAGGTAATTTTCTTTAAAGAAGTGCAGATACAGACTCACCCATTCTTACCATCTCATTTCCCTTTAGCTTCCTCTTATTGGTGCACAGATCCTTCAAAAACTTCGCATATCGGGGCACTTGCTTGATTGCATCTAAAAGTGGAAAGTTGATTTCCACCTTCCTGAACATCTCCAGGGTTTCTTTTTCCTTGCCCTCCTTGTTTGCTTTTGCTAACCTGCTGGGAAAGGGAGGTGGAGTCAGTTTAACATTTAAAGTGGGGTCAGTCTTTACCTGAGAGTTTTGTGAGGTGTCGTCTTTCTTTCCAGCTTCTGTTTCTTCAACTTCCTCTTCAATTGCAGATGGTTTCATTTGCAGCCCCTCAACCTCCTTTCCCCTTCGCAGGGTTATGGCACTCACGTTCCTCGGATAACTTCAAGTTGAGATGGTGATTTGCCTCCGGATTGTGATTCCAACCTGTTGATGGCTGTAGCCATTTGACCCATCTGGTTCTCTAGATTTTGAATGCTAGACTTAGTATCCTGCTGAAATTGAAGTGTGTTAGACGCCAATATTTTAATCATATCTTCAAGAGACATACCTGAACTTTGGGGTTTTTGCTGATACTGCCCCTGTTGTTGGAAGGTTCCTTGTTGTTGAAATTGCCCTCGAGGTTTGTTTGAAATGAGACCTGGGGGATTGTTAATTCCGTAGCTTAGGTTGGGGTAGTCCCTCCATCCTGGATTTTAGATATTAGAGTACGGATTGTACTGTTGTCTTTGGAACGGAAAACTCTCTACAGCACTTACCTGTTCACCATTTCCCTCTTGCAACACCGGACAAGTATCTGTTGGATGTCCGAAGTTTGAACATATCCCACAAGCTTTGACCTGTTGTTCCTTCCCTACAGCAAGTTGTTTAACGAGATTTGTTAGTTCAAACAATTGACTTTCAATATTGGAACTACTTACCTCATTCATGTGTCGAACTTGCATATCCCTGTTGGAGTTGAACTGCTGAGTGTTCTCAGCCATATTGGAGATTAAAGCTCGTGCTTGTTCCGGTGTCTTGTCCATCAATGCACCTCCGCTTCCGGAATCTATCATGCTTCTATCCATCGGTGCCAGACCTTCATAAAAATGTTGCACCAAGAGTTGCTCACTGATCTGATGATGGGGGCAGCTCGAGATGAGCTTTTTGAAGCGCTCCCAATACGCGTATAATGTTTCGTTGTTGTTCTGGCGTACCCCACATATCTCCTTTCTGATTGTACTAGCTCTCGATGCAGGGAAGTATTTTTCCAAGAAAAGTCTTTTCATGTCATTCCAAGTAGTAAATGTTCCTGATGGTAGACAATAAAGCCAGTCGGTGGCGGCATCCTTTAATGAGAATGGAAAAGCTCTCATTTTTATTTGTTCCTCAGTAATACCCGTGGGTTTCATACTATCACAAATGACATGGAACTCCTTCAGATGTCTGTATGGGTCCTCACCGGGATGTCCTCTGAAAGTTGGCAGAAGATGGATCAGTCCGGATTTTAGCTCAAAAGTTCTGACTTCTTCCACTACCGAAAAAGTGATGCATAGCGGTTGTTGAGCAACATTCGGGGTAGCTAGTTGCTTGAGAGTAAGATTATTGTTAGCTACTGCCATTGGTTGTGCAACGCTTCTTTGCTGTTGAAAAGTTCTCTCGATTTCTGGGTCAAAATAAAAAAAATCAAAATTAGTTGATTGAGTTTTACGCATATAAGCAAAGAAGTAGACAGGCAATAATTTTTTTTTTTTTTTTTGAAAAATTATAGAAATAAATTGAAAATAAAATTAATAAAAAAAATGCAGAAAAAAAATTCTAATTAACTAAACAACTAAATTGGTTGACCGTTCCCCGGCAACGGCGCCAAAAATTTGATGTGTGTCGCAATGCAACAAAATAATAAATAATTCCTTACTTGCTAAATATTAATTAATAATGTAGTAGCGAGAGTAAGGGTCGATCCCACGAGGAACGGAAACTAATTTTAGTTGTTCGATCAATTAGAATGGAATTGGGGGGGGGGGTTGTTTGAATTGCTTGAATGAAAACTATGCATAAAATAAATAATTAAATATGACTAGAAAAATAATATGAGAAGAAATCTTGTTCTCGGGTTCGGTTGTGCCCTCAATTAATGTTATACCTTTCCTTGTAACGTATTTCTATCCCTAATTCAATTATCAATCATAAATAATCAACAAGCTCTGATTATCTAAATTCTTCCTTACGTGTATTGATTAAAAATAAGCTCTTTGAACCAATTCTAGCCATGGACAATCCTAAACAAGCTCTTAGGATTTAATGCACGACTAGTATGAAAATTTAGAAGAATAGATTGAATTGGATCGTTAATTACACAAGCTCGAATTAATCAATCAAAGTTGAATTATTACTAAACCTGCACGAGATTTATTTGCTACTAAAGTAAAGATTCAATGACAATTACGGATCAAGAATCTAAATATAGCATATTCATGAATCCAAAGATCAATAATCCAATTGGCCAAATTAAACTATTAATCAAATAAACTCATTTGAACATTCAAAACATAATAATCCAACAATTGAAATAAAGGAATAAACTCACGCTACTAATTTGTTGGAAAAGAAAATAACATAATCAAGTTAACACAACTTCCCCTTTGAACAAGATATGGAATTTAGCCTAGCATTGTTGTGGTAGATTCTTCAAGTTGTTTCATGAATTCCACCGTTATTGATATTCTTGCGCTTGAAAATCTCCCAAGAATGCTCTATATTTTTCTCTCAATTTTCCTCAATGTCCAACCTCCTTTTTATGGTGATTTTGCTCCCTTAATACTCCAAAAATCGTGCCCTAACTTTACCCCCAAAGATATACCAAAGATAGACCTTGAATCAGTTAAGGAAATTTCTTCGCGAGAAAGTTACGGCCGTAACTTTCATTATTACGGCCGTAAGTAAGCTTCTGAAAATTTTCGAAATTTTGAATTTACGGCCGTAACTTTACCATTTACGGCCGTGATTGTATTTCTGCCGAGAAGCGCCTGTATTCGATGTTTTGGTTATAACTTTCTCTCCTGAAGTCCGATTGTGGTGATTCAAGTTGCGTTGGAAAGAAAACTCAAATATCTACAATTCTATGTGAAATAGCTCTTCCTAAATTAGAAAGTATTATACTAAAAAATTGAGCTTCAATCTATGACTAAAATTCGTGATCACAATTCTTGCGGGTTTTTGATTTCTAACTTCACCCCAAACCTTCTTTGACCATAATTTTTTGCATCTAATCTTCTTCCCACGTGCCATTATTGATTTGGAGCTCTTTGAATATGCCCTTGAAGTTTACTTATTGATTTTTGGTATTTCTTTGGTCTTGTTTCCTTCCTTTTTGTTCTTTACGATCCTGTATAACACAATAAATGAAAATGCATTAAACGATACTTCAATAGGATTAAACTAATAACAAAATAGGATAATGAGTGAATTAAATATATGCTAATAAAGCACTTATCATTCACGCTCTCCCTCATCTTCATCTTTCGAGTACCACTTCCCATTTTTAATGAACATCACTCTATTGTTAGGGAACTCTCGAGAACAATTCCCCCGACCCTTACACATGTAACACTAAACATCCCTACTCCTAGAGGCGGTAGGAACAACTTCAGGCTTATCCTTAAGGAAGCCAACTTCCTTCCCCTTAGACGTCTCAACTTTGTCCTTAAGTGGTATTTTATCATTCTTATCATTCCCCCACTTAGACTTCTAAAGGGAACTAGGATCCCTCAAATACTTTTCTTGTCATTTCTTCTTAAATTACTCTTATTTCAATTGGTCCTCCACTTTGATAGCCATGTGCACCAACTCTTCTATTTCCACATAATGGTGCAAGTCTACTACATTGGCTATTTCCCTATTCAATCCACTAATAAAACGAGTCATGGTGGCTTCCCTATCCTCCTCTATGATAGCTCTCATCAAGGCCTTCTCCAACTCCTTGTAGTAATCTTCAACCCCTCTAGATCCTTGAGTAAGAGTTTGTAATATTTGATAGAGCCCCCTATAATAGTGACTAGGGAGAAATCTTTTCCTCATAAGACTCTTTAACTCATCCCATTTATCCACAGTGTAACGCCACGAAACTTATGTCTCGAAGGTTACTCAAATCATTCGTTCGTTTGTAAGATATTTTGACTTGAAATCTGATTTAATAACAATTTTAAAAAATAATAATGCGGAATAACATAATTAAATTTTATGTCTTAAAAAAATATCATATAATTCAACATTGATGTTGGATATCTAAATAAATAAATAAAACTTCGATTTGCAAAACAATTGTCTAATTAAATATTGAAAGAAAAATTTAGTTTTCTTGATCTAGCGACACAGGCTCTGCCAACAGTCTCAACCTTTAACTCCGATCGATGAAGCATCTATAAAATATTTTAAAATATGGAATGGGCATATAAATATACTCAGTATAAATTTCGTGCCAGTATTTTCACAATTTAATATAAAAAGCAAGTAAATTACGCCATAACATACTTTTCTAGTGGGATAGAAATCCGATCATCTAATTCTCGATTTAGGTCATACCCATTCTCAATCTCAATTTAGGGTATAGTCCTATGACAGGCTTCTGTAGATCTACATAACACCCTTTGGTACTGTCCACAAGATCCTCACTATTAATTCAGATCACATAATAACGCATAAATTACTCAAACTTAAAACTTAAAAAGCGAAAATACAAAACCACTTGGCACATAAAGAATCCATACCTTATTCGTTGAATTAATAGTAAACTTGAGCAGCAATTAAAGACTGAGAATTATAATCAAACGAATCTTGAACGCGTTGAAAAAATTTTAATTTCTTCTCTCTCCAGTCTAGTTCTATACGTATATAAATCGTCAACGGTAAAATTTGTTGTGAATGATTCATGCATGAGTAGGGGTGTTAAACGGGCCGGGCTGGCTCGGCCCGTTTGACCATGGTCCAATACGGGTCCACGGGCCAAAAACGGGACGGCTCGTGGTGAGACGAGCCGGGCCGAGCCGGCTCGGCCCCCCACGGAGTCGGCCCAAGTCCGGCCCATGGGCCCGTCTGACCACGGGCCGGCTCGTGGGTCGGCTCCTCGGCCCTTTATTTATTTTTTTCCTAACTGTTACGGCTAAATAATTGAACATTAAAAAACCCTCATCCTTTAATCCGAGCTTGGGATCGACTACATTTAAATTATTGTAGGCGGAGTTAAAATTGTACATGAACAAAATGTTACGTGTACAATTTTTTTATTAGAAAGAAACAAATGAAACAATTGAAAATACAGAAAAAAGAAAAATAAAAAATTTACTCACCAATACGATTGTTTTCCGAATTCCTCGGCGAGAATTTCACATATCCTATCTTGTTTCTTTTTCTCCGCAAACTGCCAATCTTTTAAACACATTAAGGCCTCCAGTATGTCTTCTTTAAGCCTTGACCTATATTCAGATAACAGTCTACCACCTGCACTAAAAGCAGCCTCCGATGCTACAGTTGATACCGGAGGTGCTAGTAGATCTCGTGCAATCATAGAAACAACCGGGTATTGACGCTCGTTTTGTCTCCACCACTTAAGAATGTCAAAATTATTTCTTTCATCCTCGTCTAACATACTAAGAAGGTCATGTGAGAAATACCTAGTTAACTCTCCTAGAATTTCATCTGAACTATATGTACTAGAAGAACTAGAACCACTAGGAAGTGTACTAGAACTAGAAGTTCCCTTCATAGTCATAAGGTAGGAAAGTAAATCACTGTCTTGATTTTGTATCACATTAGGGGTGGGAGCAGTTCTTCTAATATTTTTACCTGACCTTTGGGCATTGATCTCGTACATTTCACATAAACATTTTTCTAAATCTGTGCATGTTAAAGGGGTTTTAAAAGTTAATTTATTTGATACTGCCTTTATGGTGTGTTTAGTTCCCTCTAAATTTATTCTAGGGTCCATAACCGTTGCTAATGGAAACAAAGCTGGTAAATCTTCCCAATACTTTCTAAACTTAGTCTCAATTGCTTTAATGATATCAGAAAAAATAGGAAATGTCTTGTACTTGTTAAAGTTATTAGCAATACAATAAAAATGCTTCAAGACTAAAGGATTAGTAGGATAATAAACATCGGACAATTCGTTTGTAGCATCGTAAAATGGTTTCAAAATTTTTTTAACATGAATTGCAAGTTCCTATTCATTAGTCCCCAAATTAAAAGTTGAGCCGTTTGAGTGCCGGCCGTTGTAATATGCACATATTAAATTCTCGTAACCTTCACAATGTTCAATCATTAAATAAGTTGAGTTCCATCTATGTCTTACATCAGTAATAAATGATCGTGGGTTCATACCATTTTCTACACACAGTGCATCAAAAACTTGTTTTCTGGAAGGTGCTATCATAATGAAATTGCAAGCACACCTAATTTTTTTCAATTGATATTCTATAAACTTAAGACCATCTTTAACTATTAAATTAAAAATGTGACAAACACAACGAATATGAAACAAGACTCCACCAAACTCAGGATTTATGAGGGCTGCTAATCTATCAATCACCGCTTTATTAACAGAAGCATTATCTAGTGTAAAACCACAAACTCTACTATCACAGTTAAATTCTCTAAGAATTGCTAGTAGTATATTGAAAATATTTTTTGCGTTATGTGGGTAATCAATAACTTTAAATACCATAATTCTTTTGTGTATTACCCAAGAATCATTAATGTAATGACAAGTAACAGCTACGTAACCTCTATGATTATTGCCAGTCCACATGTCCGAAGTAAATGACAAGTTACCATTCCATTTATTTAAAGCATCTATAAAACTTTGTTTTCTTTGTAAATATTTAGCTATGCAATCAGCTCGTAAAGTATTTCTAGAAACGAGTTTGTACCTGGGTTGGAGATACTTATGAATGAATTCCGTGAATTGTGAACTTTCTACAATTGAAAGTGGGAACTCACCACTCGATACGAACATGACCATCCCTTCTCGACGTGCTAGATCTTGGTTGAAGACCCAATTGGTCAGGATCAAACTTGATTGAGCAAACTGTAGAGTTGATTGGTTTGCTTCAACCGTGCCAGGTTTTCGACATCCTTTGCAGTATCTATTGAGGTGTGATGTGCCCTCACCCTTCTTCCAAGAGAAAAGTCCCTCACAATTTCTACATTTTGATTTGGATATCGGTCTGTTTTCAGTATCTTTTTCCGATGTTTCAATCACATCGAAAAAATTCCAGCACTGCAATTTTTTCGTCCTCTTTGGATTTCTGCTGGAGACTGCCGTCGTGCTAGCGGAGCCAGATCCATATGTAGCAGTGACATCTTCATCAATTATGTTATTCAAATAAATAGGAATTCTTGTATCTATATCTTCGATCTCATTTTCAAATTCCGCCAAATTGTCGGGAATTGGAATATCATTAAGAGGTGCAAATTCATCAAAAAATTGGCTAGAAGAATAACAATGAGATTGTGAGTGTGCCATTAGAAATAATAGAATTGAGAAATTGGAGATGAAAATGAAATATGAAATGGAATTTGAGACAATATTGTATATTTGTATGTGAAATATTATAGCACTAGTCACTAGAATTTGAGACTTGAGAGAATGAGACTTGAAAGTTGAGAGAGTTGAGTTGAGATTGTGAAAAAAATGAAATAAAAAACGAGTATTTATAGAAGAAAAAAAAATGGTCATAAGACCGTTTGAGGCTCACGGGACGGAACGGGCCGGCTCGTGAGCACGGGCTCAAACGAGCCGACCACGGGCCGGCCCGTGGTCGGCCTGTTTTCGGTCCATTTTGGTTGTCCGTTGGACTAGTCCGCGAACAGGTTCACGAACTTCACGAGTCGAACTCGAACTGTCCAACACTCAAATTTGTAATCCGGTCCAAGTCCAAGTCCCTTTTTTTAACGGGCCAAGCCGAACTTTTAACGAATCGAACCGAGCCGAACTCACGAACTTTCGAACTGTCCAGTCCGTTTGACACCCCTATACATGAGTCATAATAAAATTATGTGTGAAATCCCTGCATGCAACCAGCTAAGACGTTTAAGTAAAAGAATTGGTTTCTTTGGCTGAGTAATCCTTATACAAATCCAAAGTCCAAACTACTAAATAATTATTCAGTAGATAAAGTTAATCTCATAGTTTGAGTTCTAATAGGACTTTGAATTGATATTACTTATAACTTTAATAAAATAATCGGTAATGCACAAAAATTCATATTCATGAGCAATTCTAATTGCATGAGAATAATATTCTAATATGGATATATGCAAATTATTTAATTTAAGTTCATCAAAACACTTATCCGATAACTCATGAAAATAAACAATTAAATAATGCGTGAATATTAAAACATTCTATAATTAATTTACTATATATCCAAATAAATTTATTAAAGTCTATAATTTTGTGCAAAAACTCATATTACCAATTATTAGGATTATTAGCACAAGGTTCCTGGAAAATTCCTGGTGTTGCATTCTTCCCTCCTAAAATAAAAAATTTCGCCCTCGAAATTTACCTTAGTTACTGAGTACCATTAAAATTCAAAATATATGGACATGGTAAGAAATCCAATTTAATTTAAGTTTATGTTTTCAAGTCTTGATTACACATGTATAATAAGCATAAGAATATAAAACTTTACAGCTAAACCTCAAAAATATAATAATTAGCAATTAGCTATAAGTATCGATAAACATCTGTCAAACAAAGAACAAACATACCTCTTAGGAAAAATAGATCAAGTACTAATTTGTTCATTTAAGCAACTATCAAACGAAATATCACGTCCATACAAGAGGATGTAATCTTATGGCTAAAATCTAAAATACTATTATTTTCAATAAGCATTAACATTAATTGAAGGTATACGGAAATATGAACTATTAATGCAAGCAAAACAAACTTCGTTCTACATCCCAAGATCAGATTTATGTGTGTATATATATATTTTAAATAATTCAGTAATAAATCTCCATGTTTACTAATTTCAAGATAAAAGTTTCTAATAACTTAAGCAGATAACAAAATCCAATTTATACTCTAATAAATAATTAGGAACTTGATTAATATCTTCTAATCACAATTCTCAATTTCAAACGACAAAGTAGCAATATGATATCTTGAAAAAAATGCAATGCTGTAAATTATATAAATCATGGGACCCAGAGCATGGAAGAACAATTCAACATTGCAAAATTCGATGCGAGAGCCATGATACAAGAATTTTATATTGTCGTGGAGTCCACTGGCCAAATTAAAATTACCAAAATATTTATAGATCTTTCCAGCAATTCGTCCTCTTAAGAAACGTGCAAATTAATAGCAATAAGATTTAAGTGGACACGAAAACTTGACAAGTGACTTACATATAGATACAAACAATGGATTATGAAAATTTTATCTCCTGAATGGCAATAGAGCAAATTAAATAATCTTTAAAACTAAAATAATTTCATACCTTGATCGTATGTTAGAAGTTGATCTTACCGGTCTATGTCACGTGGATCAAGATTTATTTAGTTTTAACATATAAAATAAATTTAAGATGTTCAATTTCTAAAAAGTCTACAGGAAAGATTGACTGAGCTCTGATACCATACTGTAATGTCCTGAAACTTATGTCTCGAAGGTTACTAAAATCGTTCGTTCGTTCGTAAGATATTTGGACTTGAAATTTGATTTAATAACAATTTTGAAGAATAATAATGAGAAATAACATAATTAAATTTTATGTCTTACAATAATATCATATAATTCAACATCGATTTTGGATATCTAAATAAATAAATAAAATTTTGATTTGCAAAATAATTGTCTAATTAAATATTGAAAGAAAAATTTAGTTTTCTTTATCCAACGACACAGGCCCTACCAACAGTCTCAACCTCTAACTCTGATTGATCAAGCATCTATAAAATATTTTAAAATATGGAATGAGCATATAAATATACTTAGTATAAATTTCGTGCCAGTATTTTCACAATTTAATATAAAAAGCAAGTAAATTATGCCATAACATACTTTCTAGTGGGATAGAAATCCGATCATTTCATTCTCGATTTAGGTCATATCCATTCTCATCTCAATTTAGGGTATAATCCTATGACCGGCTTCTGTAAATCTACATAATACCCTTTGGTATTGCCCACAAGATCCTCATTACTATTAATTCGAATCACATAATAACGCATAAATTACTCAAACTTAAAACATTAAAAAGCGAAAATACAAAATAACTTGGCACATAAAGAAATCCTTGTTCGTTGAATTGATAGTAAATTAACTTGAGCTGTAATTAAAGATTGAGAATTATAATCAAAGGAATCTTGAACACGTTGAAAAACTTTTAATTTCTTCTCTCTAGTCTAGTTCTATACGTATATAAATCATGCACAATAAAATTTGTTGTGAATGAACCATGCATGAGTCAAGTCTTCATCTTTAAATAATAAAATTATGTGTGAAATCCGTGCATGCAACCAGCTAAGACGTTTATGTAAAAGAATTGGTTTCTTTGGCTGAGTAATCCTCATACAAATCCAAACTACTAAATAATTATTTAGTAGATAAAGTTAATCTCATAGTTTGAGTTCTAATAGGACTCTGAATTGATATTACTTAGAACTTTAATAAAATAATCGGTAATGCATAAAAATTCATATTCAAGAGCAATTCTAATTGCATGAGAATAATATTCTAATATGGATATATGCAACTTATTTAAGTTCATCAAAACACTTATTCGATAACTCATGAAAATAAACAATTAAATAATTCGTGAATATTGAAACATTCTATAATGAATTTACTATATATCTAAATAAATATATTAAAGTCTATAATTTCGTGCAAAAGCCCATATTACCAATTATTAGGATTATTAGCACAAGGTTCCTAGAAAATTCCCTGTGATGCACACGTTGCCCTCCAAATTCCTCCACATTGTGAGCAATAAATTATCCCACCAAGCTAAGACATAGTCGGTAAACTTCACCACCGCTAACTTAACTTTTTTATCCTCGAAGTACCTATGACATTCAAAAATCAACTCCATTTTCCTTTCACATTCTAAGTAAGCATCCGGGGTCACTTTTCTCATGGAAAGAAGGAATTCTCATTTTTATACTCCCAATGTTTCCATCCACTCTGTCCCTACCTCTATGCTCCCTCGGATGTCCCCGATCAAAGCCCCTATAATAATGCTCTCCTCTATTTCTACCCACGTTCTAATTTTAATCACTACCCCCTTCACTTTCCAACTCATCCTCAATCTCATCTCTAATTCTTCTCCTATTCTCCCTTCTTTCAACATTATCCCTTGGAGGTGGATCATCCCTTCTTGTTTCTAACCTATCCAACCTCCCACCTACTGTCTCCATTTGCCTCATCATTATAACCATTGCCTTCACTTGTCTTGTCATTGTATCCTAAAGGGTTTGTAGCGTTTCCCGGAATTCTTGAGTTTGGACATTAGAATCTTGCCAACTTGAAGTATGTGTATTAGCCATGGAGTGCAAGTGTATAAGTGTCCTCACAAAAATTTTCTCTTGTATTTTCACTCAATTTAGGCTCTTACCCTCTAATGAGCACACAACTTTTGTCTTATATCACTCCAATTTTTCTTACTCAAACTCTCCAAGGAACGTAATTAACTAGATTGAGAAACCAATTCTTGTGTAGTACAAATTTCAAAAACAAACAAGGAAGTAAATGAAGGATTGACACAATAACAAGTAGGATTTCTATGCTTGCTACTATACAAGAAAGATAGGAATGGAATTGGTTTGACAAGGTTCTCAAGAGTATGATCACAATAAGCTTGATAAAAGAAACAAGGAATCAACTAGGAATGTGTTTGGTGTTTGGAAAGTAGAGTTTATCATGAAAGTTTTCTTTGGAACATTTTATCAAACACTTAGGATGCGACCTTTGAAATGCATAAGAATTTTCAAGTGTTTGTTCGAATGTAATCCCCCAACAACCTCAAGATAATAACAACAATATACCCAATATGTAAGGATCAACAAATGTTCATGGGGCATACAATTTTCCCCATTTTTTTTTGAAACAACAACAATAACAAGAATTTAAAGATAGATTTACCAATTTTAGAGGCAAGCTCTAATACCAAATGATACGAACTCCTTTGATGTTTGGATAAAAAATTCCACAACAATTTTATATCAAACCCAAGAAAGGTAAAAATAGTATAAATAGATAAATCTTGACCCAAGTTTGTCCTAACCAAAATTCTAAGAATATGAACACTAGGCCAATGGAGAGAATGAAACAAATTCCAAAATGTTTGTGGAATAACAACAACAAATACACAAGAATAATATTCCCAAATACAAGTTGAAGAAATTCCAAAGATATTTACAAGATAAGAAAAGATGTTTACCTCTCTAAATGCTTTCAAAGAGTCTTCAATGTCCAAGCTAGGTTTGGGGTTGTGAGGAAATGTTTTTATATTGCAAAAGTTGGGGTAAGAATGAAAAATAGGAAATTGCACAAAAAAACTCCGCATTCTCAAATTCAGCGTGTTTCAGTTGAGCAATTGGTCGACAAAAACTGTCGTTTCGGTCAAACACTGCTCAACCAATAATGACTGAGGCCGCCTCTAAAATTCCTGCAGAGTTTCGATCGACCAAGGTGACTGTCGGTCAACCAAAAGTGCCTGAAGCTCCAAAATTAGGCAATTGATTTCGATCTTGCTCTCTTCTTCATGGAATTGATTTAGGAGCATGTAAATGAGTCACGCCATCAATTCTTGGACCTCTTCGGCTTTGGATCTCATCAGGGGCCCCACCGGTATTCTTATCGAGGTTTGACTTTGACTTGGTTGACTCCCTTAATTCTCATCAAAAAACAATGTTTTAAAAACTAGTTTTAAAGTTGAAAATGGCTCAAATAACATCCCTAAACACCTAAACTCATCAAACGGCTAAAAGGACTTTTGTTGAGTAACAGATCCTTCAAAGAAGAAACTCATTTTGTACATATTGCAAACTATATACAGACACATTTGATACTCACCTTATGAAGTTTAGAACTCCATAAGTGATTACCTGCTACAAACTTTATCTTCAAGATGCTATCTTCTAAAATATTTTTTGGATATAAGTGGTGTATACAAAGTATTTGGAAAAAAGAGTACAAGAGACTAAGTTTTCTATGGATATTCACAGTTAAGATGTTCTGGGATATCTTCCTTGACAAATCTCTTCTCATTTTATAAAAGCCTTCAGTTATTTTCCATCATTCCTTTTTTGATAAGAAAGGAATCTTCTTTCGATGCCTTTGATTATTTTGAAAGTTGTCTCCAACTTTTATCTTGATAGCTCTCCATTATATTAACAGGTCTTGGCTTTATCTTCCACTATGTTGACAGCTCTCCTAAGTGACCAACAATTTTTCTTTAATAAAGAAAACTTTATTAAAGTAGTGATAAATGGTCACTTATTAGACAACACTACTTTTCCATCCTCAATTAAAAAAATTCAGTGCTAAATTTTGTACTATCGAGTGATACATGACTCATATCTTCATCAAGAAAATGTTCATACTTATACTCTAGATGATCCCACATTATTTTGCATAGCTCCTTGCGCATAGCTTCACTTCAACTTACTTCAGTGATGATAATTTTTTCAAGTATGTGGTCCAGTTCATAAATATCTGTTTCTTTGGATGGCAATCTTGCATTTGAGTAGATTATGTGATTATCTGAAGGATATAACCAATTTTTTTTTTTCCAGAAATAACATGACTTAAATTACCAAATATCTCTTTATATCATATGGCTCTTCTGTAAGGAATCATATTAATTATATATTTATATCCATTCTCAACAACCTTTTGGCTAGTTGGTAAGAAGTGTTGGTTTGTGATCCCTATCTTGTTAACATGGAATGATGGGATCATCGTTTATTCATATTTATCCCGTTCCATTGTGGCTGAACAGAATTGGATGTATATGTTTCTATTTTTGATAACTTCAGTAAATCTTTGGACTACCTTTTTAACATCTATAAGAAGTTGTGAAATTTTCCGTAGATCTTTGCTTGGATATATGTAGAGTATATTTCCTAGTTCAAAGAAATTTTGAACCCAATTTTTTGGCGCTCCTAGATAGAAATTTGTTTTGTTGTACTTTCCATAGTATATGGTCTTCATCCATTTTCCTACTTCAAGGTACCAATCGGACAATATATTGAAAATAAAAATAAAGAATATAACTTCCTCATAGTTATTTTTGTTTGTGGCAAATATTTACAACATCTTTTAGATCTATTTGCTCAATACGGGTTTCAAAATTAATTTCATTCCTCTGTGAAGAGGGTTTCCATAACTTTCTTAGTATCTTGAGTAGCCTTCTTGGATGAAGGCTTGGTATCTTTGCCCTTCGTATCTTGTGTACAAACATTAGGTTGAGTAATATCCTGTGAAGGAGCTCCTAATGTTATCTTATCTTTCCTTTTATCATCGAGAAGAGGACCAGTTTTCACAAGATACAGTGAAGGGATATTAGACTTGGTACAAGTATCTTCTGCCTAGGGGCTATATTGATATCGCTATGAAAGCTTTGTTGCATATTTTGAATCTGCATTCCAAATAATAAACTTTTATTTCAAGTACCTAAACATTGGCTCTTAATTCTTCCAACTCCATCTTTACTAAGATAATCAGGGAGAAAGTTAGATTGTCCTTTAATATATTCAATATCAAACTTGAAATAAAAAAAAAAAAACTATATTTGGATCCTAATAACGTATCTATTGGCAATAGATGGATCAACATTATTTTTCAGAAATGCTTTAACTTGTGTATCATCGGTTCTTATCAAAAACTTTTCTGGCAACAAATAATCTTCATATTTTTGTAGTCCTCGCTTTACAGCAATGTGTTCATTCTATTTGTTTCATATCTGGTTTAAACTTCTTTGAATGTTCTAGATTTGTATCCTGCAAGTATTTGAGGATAAGAATAGTTTTTTTTTTTCACATTTTTATTCTTTATTATTTTTCTTTACCATAAGTACTGTTTCCCAGTAATTATCTGAAGTATCAGTTTCAAGAATAAGAAATCTTTTTCTTGTGGAATAACAAGTTTTGGTAGATTTTTTAATTCTTCCTTTACTTTCATGATATTTTCGTAATCTCGTTCATTCCAAGACCACATTACTTTTTTTTTTTCTTAGCTTTGGTTGAAAATAATTTTTTACTTGGCACAATTTTCTCTAAATCCTTCGGCATAATTTAATATACCAAGAAAACCTTGTAAATGTTTTTTATCTTTGATTTCTTTAGAAAAATCATGAAGTTTTTCACCAATATGAGATTGCAGTTGCAATTCTCCTTCTTTTATAAATAGTCCTAGAAACCCTATATCTGTTTTTACTTTTTTACCTTTCTTTTGAGAAAGTGTAATACTATGTTTTCTCATGATATAACAAAATTTTTCAAGATGTTCATTCATATCTTTTGAATGAATAAGTAAATCATCTATATAGACAATAAAAAAATGAGTAATAGGTTTTACTACCTCATCCATCATTCTTTGTAATATCTGTGGTGCATTTTTCAATCTAAATGAAATTACATTCCATTCAAATTGTCCTAAAGGATTAGGAGTACTAAATGCACTTAAAGGTTTGCTATCTTCTGTGAGCATAATTTGCCAAAATCCTGATTTACAATGGAACTTTGAAAATATCTTTTTATTTTGTACTTGCTTAATAAGAATGTCCTTATTTGGTAAGTAATATCCATTAAATTTTGTAACTTCATTTAACCTTTTATAGTTTATCACCATTTTAGCTTTTTCTCTATTTAATTTCACTAGGTTTCCTAACCATAAAGGCTGGACTACTATGTAAGCTTTTACTAGGCCTAATCAGTTTAGCTTGTAATAACTTTTTTTATTTGGAAATTAATTTTCCTTGGTCTTCAATATTATATTTCATAGGTTTAACTCTTACTACGGTATCTGGTTTTATATGCTCTATTTTGGCTTTAATCTTATATGTTCTCTATTTTTCTAATCAGTTTTTGGAATAAGTTTCAGAAATTTCTTTCTTAAGTTTTTGTAACTTATCTTCTGTTGTCATTTTTAACACGGTAATTGTTTTAAATTTTTCTGTACTCCTCCACCATGTTGGACTAAGGAGCTCTGATGATTAATTTCCTTGTAAGCATAAGCTATGCTTATATACATATATATATATATAGCGTATTTGTATAGAATATTTGCAATATTTTATTTTATTTCCTCCTACTGTTGCAGTAATTGCTATTTTCTTCGGATCATACTTCCAACATTCGGATGGTAGTACGTTTGGCAAGCAAAGGCTTATAGTACTTCCCGCGTCTAAATATGCATAAAATTTTATTCTACAATAAGTTTGTAAATGAGTGTAATTTCAATATATGGGCTCATGGGTATTTATTACTTTCTCCATGACAATAGTGATCTCATATTTTCATCTATCCTTGGTATAATAATTGGACGTCTTTCAAGTGTTATTTTAATATATCCATGACATATCTTATAATGGCTTACTTTTTCAAGAAAGCTCATTCCCAATAGTATAAGTGTCTGACTAAGTGCATAATTATCATCTTTATATATGATTATATCTGTCTTATGTTCATCTTGGTTCTCTCCTATAAATATAAGAGGACAACTTATATATCTTTTCATTTCAAGGTTATGTCCTGGGTGATCTTTAAATACATATTTTTTTGGTAGCTCATAATCTTGTAAGTGGCTAACAAATCTGGTGTCTACATAGTTTTTATTTGCTCCTGTATCTATTAGGATAAGAAGATCATTCTTGATTCCTTCTTGGTTGATAGATCTAGTTCTGATATAATATTGTAAACTTGTTGGTTCATCAATACTTAGGTTTCTAGGTTGGTCTAGATTAACACTTCTTCTAGGTGGGAATTTTACGATAATATTTTCTCCTTGTAGTCTTACACTACCCTTTCCTATTATTTCTCCTTAAGAATTAATTTTTTAGCTTGTTTGTGAAAATCAAGCATTATTTGTTCTAGTATTGTAACTTCATGTTCTTTATATTTTCTAGGCGGAATATATTATGGTAGTTCATCAAAATCTTTATGTATTATAATGTTATCTGTTATTTTTTAAAAAATTTCTATGATGGCTAGTACTAAAAGCAAATATTGATTTCATACATATACTAATAGCCTTACTTTTATGTAACATTTTCAAGTTTCCAATTCTATAATACATATTGAAACTTTGGTCTATATTTTCGTCAGTTATTGATACTGCACAATTTGGTTTTACTGTAAATATTATCTTCTGGTAAACTAGATTTTCTACAACAGTTCCTAATAGAACATCTATAGGATGTTGTACAATTCTATTATGCATGCAATAAATTTCAATTGGTAATTCATACCTTCTCTAAAGAATCGTTTTATCATAACTTGGATTCCTCCAATTTCAATACATTTTAACTTTTTCCTAATATTTTTGGGATATTGGATAATTTTTGTCTTACCCATTTTTAGTAATTATTGGGATTCTAGTTTTTTCCACTACATTTTCTATATTGATTAAGATTTCTTTGTTATTCATACTTACAATTGTTTTGTTTATTTTTGGGAGTATTCCTAATAATCCTTGATGAAATACAACTTTTTCTTTTAAGTCTAAAACTCTTTTTGTTATTTATTTATATCTTTTGATATCAAATGTAATTTCTTGACTAATCCCTTCTACTGGGTCTTCTATTTTCTCGGTTGTTTCAATATCAAATTCTTGTATCTCTTGACTTTCATTATACAATCTCTCCAAATTCTTCATATGATGATGATGATGTTTCTAATCATATATATTACTACATTCACTGCTTAAATCCTCAAAATACTCAATTGGATCTATATCATTGTCATCCATAAACTTTTCATAAAATTCGAGAGTTTTATATTCTGTTTATCTTTCCTCTTAAGACATTGGAGGCTATGTGTCATTCTTCATTACAAATGAAGCATCTACATTTCTTGATATATTTTTTTGGGCTTTTCGAACCAATATCTTTTCTTGGAATGTGGTTTAAAGTTTTTGAATCTTCTTTTATGCTTTCTGTATGGCTTATATTTTTTTCTTATAACATCCAAATTGTTCTATTTGGCCTACATTTTGTAACAACACAAAGCATTTTTCTTATCTTATATGCTTTTTCATTCTATAGTGCTTATTTGCACCAAATACTTATCATTCTCTTGGAAATTCAATCATACTTCCAAGGCTATCTATACTTATTCCTTCTTCATCTTCTTCAGGTAATATTTTATTATTATTTTTAATAACTTAGTTCCCCATGGAAATGGTAACTTCGTAAAGTAAGATCTTAAGATCGATTTATTATCTATATATTCTCATTGGCTTATTATGTAACATAATTCCTTGAATTTACATGTATATCTTTCTAATTCACACATATCACATATCCTCAGATTTTCCATTGCAATAATTACTTCATTATATTCATCTTATTTCCTAGCTTCTTCATTTATTGTGTATCTATCTCCTAAGAATTCCGTTATAAGGGTTCTTTCTAGCCTATTTAGTATATCTCTAATACCTCGGTCATTGAGATTATTTCTATTATCTAATGCATGAGTTGTATCTTATCCATATTTTATTCCTCTTTTTGTATTTACTAATAGTTTTCTCCACCACTTTGATACTATACCTCTAAATGTATGTTTTATAAATCTAAAGGCTGTATATGTGTCAAATTTATTAAATTATATTGCTAGATCAGTACCTTTTGTCTATGTTTCAATAGCTTTGTTTGCATCTACACAGTCTAAATCTACCATATTCCTGTTGTATGAATTGGTTCATTATACGATTTTATTGGATTTACTTCTTTTATGGATTATTTTTTGATATTACCACTGTCTATTTTGGGGTTTCCTATATTTTTTAATCCTTCTTTTCCATGTATATAAGTTCCATATGGATCACTAATATCTTTATCACTACTAAACTCTTCTTTTGCATTACTTGTGGTAGGGTTTGTATTCTTTTTAGTATTTTCTACTTATTTTTTTTATTCTTCAAATTGATTTTTATATTCATCACATTCTTCTCTAGTAGATTCTAAGATTTTTCTTTCTAATTCTTCTACATCTGTTGTCATAAATTGTTTTATTTCAGAAACTTTTTCTTTTTCTTCATTTTTATCTTTAATTTTTCTTCTATAATCTTGAGGAGGATTAATTATGATTTTATAGTTTCCTATTAGATTTTTATCTAGAATGACGTTCCCTACTTGTAAATTATATTCTAGATTTTCCAATCTTTTATTCATTTCTTCGAGTCTTTCGTTCAAATAATTTTTTTTGTAAAAAAGGATAACTTGGTTTTTCATATTTTTCTACATTTTTTAGAAACTCTTCAATTATACTTTCTTCTTTTGATAAATTCATCATGATTTTTGATTCGTAATAGGGCTCTGATACCATTTTACACCACAATGGTGTAGGCTGATTTATAATTGTCTATTATATCTTTGAAATGATTAGTTAAAAGTATTTATATAAATAATATTTGCATATCTTCTTGAATATTAGTTATCTAGTTCTACCAATCGTTTAAGTTCTTCATATATTTCTATAGCTCTGGTACGTAATTCTCTTCCATACCTCACTAATTCTATGTATTCACTATGTAAACTTCTAATTAAATTTCTCATTTTTTCTTCAAGTATATGAGGGTCGTAAACCGGCATATATTCAATTAAAAATTATTTGGGGTTTTAATTGAAACATTTTTAATAAATTGATGGCTTAGTTGGAATTTTATATGAGAGATATTTTTTGTCTTTTAGTAGTGTGGGGGGTTTATTTAATTGAAATTTCGAAAGATATTTAAAGACTTTTTTTAATGAACTTTATTAATGGATTTCGTTTGATTTTATTGACTTTTATGGATTTGTACAGACTTTCAAAGGCTTTTGTGGACATTTATTTAATAGACTTTAATTGACTTTCAAAGACTTTTACATACTTTTATTTTTTTATTGAACAATTTGAACACTAATAGATTAATCTTCATATGGTGTGAATGTGAATAATTAATAAAAATTATATCTCAAGTGAATTAAAAAAAAATGCGGGAGATAAATAGAGAAACATTTGTGATTAAAAAAAATGGGGAAAAAATAAAATCACGTTTGACATCAACATAAAAAATATGCTACACAAAATTTTTGATGAATATACAAATTTTTATAGATTTCGATTGATTTTTAATTAATATTATTGAATATACAAATTTATATGGAGAAAATTCTAGAATCATTTTGCTTAATTATTATTTGTTTTGATACAATTTAATTATTCTTTTTCTTTAAAATTTTATAAAATTTTAGTTGGATTTATTTTCATAAAAAAACTGGAAAAAATAAAAGATGAAAATGAAGAGAGTCAAAATATAAAGAAAGAATAAAATGAAAAAAAATATATATAACAAGTTAAAGAGAAGAAAAAATAATGATTTGTTTGGTCGTATATTTCTAAAAATAACATGAAAGTATAGAAGAAACAAAATTACAATTTAAAGATTTTTTTTTCTAATTTTGAAAAGTCTTTCAAAATCTTGGAGGTTGATGAAAGACAAATTAAGAAATTTTGTGGTTGTACATTCTGTTTAGAAGTTAGTATATAAAAGATTTCGCAAGAGTCTTTAAAAATCATTAATATTTTGAATAACACATGATTTTTAAATACTTTTAAAAGTCTTTATTTAATACATCATGACTTTTATGGACTTTTAGAATGTCTATTAAAATTTATATTAAATACCTCAAGATTTTTATGGAATCTCTAAAGTCTAAATTAAATACACTTAAATTTTTCAAATTCTTTAAAATCTTTAAAAGTGTACATTGAATAAACTCTCCTAATAAGTTTTTTATTTGTGTTGTTCATGTAGTATTTTCCTAAAACTTTATATTGCACGAAATACTTTACAATACTAGTAATGACTACAATAATTTTGTAAAGCAGCTCGAGTCAGATTTTTTTGGTCATGATTTTGTAGGCTCACCTAACTCGACTTGCGCGTGAGCTGAGAATGAGCTCCTACAAATCGTTGTTTGGCTCGCTAGTTGATTGAAAGACTCATCCCACTTCCTTACCCTGTACCGATAGGATCCAAGATTTAATTTTTACTCGTATAACCTAAGTTGCAATTTTAATTTTGAGGACCAAACTTTACTATCTTCAAAATTTCAAAGATTTGACCTGCAATTTGTTGAGAATTAAACGCAGATTTCATCTTTACGTAACCCGCAGATACTTTGATATTCTAGAAATAATTGTGCAAACAAGAAAATAAAAATAACAAAGTAAAATTTCGGATCGCTAAAGCCTTTCACTATACAATAAATTGTTGCAATAATATTTTCCCCACTCACCAACATGATACCAATCCACAGATTACAGAGAAAATTCTAATAATGAATTTTTGCCTAACATAAGTTCCTACCCTTTGATTTACCCTTCCCCCCCCCCCCCCCAAAAATAATTGCAAGAAATTAAAAGGATAAAACTCACAATTTTTCTCTTTTAGTTACAAATTAGTCACATCTATTTTGGCTCCTTAATTGCCTAACTTGAATTGGAGAATGACCTCGTACAAATCGTTGTTTGGCTCCCTAGTTGATTGAGTGACTCAACCCACTTCCTAACCCTAGACCAGGGATCCAAGATTTAATTTGAGGAAATTGCACCACACTTTGAATCAACAAAAATAACATATTTTAATAAATTTTGACAAATATAACACTTTATGACTTATTTTTCCCTTAAAGGAATTTTTATTCTATATGTATCCTACTTAACTAATTTGAATTGTGTCGAAAAATTGTACCAAAAAATAGATAAATTCTTCAAAAAAATATCAATAACCATCCCTCCCTCATTGAGACTTGTGAAACCAAAAAGAAGAAAAAAAGCCCTAAAAGTAAATTTTTTACATATATATACACCGGCCAAACTTCCTCTGAAAAATCCTCTTCTGCCCCTTTTAAACTTTTCGTCACCGGACGATGTAAAATTCTGTACCAATCGACGAAGCAACCAGAGTTTGGCCAGATGATTTTATAGTGGAGAGAGAGTGAGAGAAAATTTAAGGAAAAGGGATAACTTTCCACATTCAAGCAAAAAATAGGAACATGCACCCCATTTCTTCGTCTCTTTCATTTGGGACTTTATGTATTGAAAGTTATTTGTGTTGAAAATTGATTTGAGATCATTAATTGAAAACTTGCAGTCTTTAATGATCTTTGTTATTTGTCTTCTTAGGTAATTTCTCCTTTATAAAGATCTCTCTCTCTTTTTATATTTATTTTTTATTTAATTTTCTTGAGTACACGAAGGAAAAATTTTAAGGGAACATGATTTTATTGAAATTTATTAAAGGTTTTTCCATTTGGGTTGCTGAAGCTTGATATTTATCGATTTCTATAAATTGGCAGTATTTGTACTGCTTATGTCTGTCCCGTGTAATTTTTTGTTTGTGGGTTCTCCATTCTGCTAGGATTTATGCAGGTTGCTTTAAATTATTGGAGTATTTTCCAGTAGGACCACTATTTTCTATTAGCAATTGGCACCTTTTTTATTTTAAATTGAAGATATCCTGTTCTAAAGATTTTGCCTTTTAGCATTTTTATTGTTTTGCAATTCTTGGAATTTTGTCATTGATATGCTATTTTTTCTTTTAATCTCTTAGTTAGAAAATTGTTCCTGTTAGACAGAAGTTCGCGACTTAGTCTGCTGAGATTACTTTCCTAATAGTTTTGTGCATTTGTCGAAAAAATTTGCCATCTCGACAATTATTCAGTTTACTTTATCCATTAGTCATTTTGCAGTTGTAAATGACTGCAAATGGTCATCCTTATGTTGTGCTAATAATTTCACTTTTCTGAAATTGACTACCTCACTATTGTGTTTTGTAGATGAATTTTCTATTCGATGGTGGTGTATAAGGCTCCAGAAGATTTTCCCCCAATCGTCGCGAAGGAAGTGGAGGTACAGAATCTTGGTACAATGAGGAAAGGTTGTTCAACCACACTAGAGTACTATTGATCAATACACGTACGCCTTTCACTAGGTTTGGAAGAAAGCATTCTAAGTAAGGAATGCCCTGTACAACAAGAAGTTGGAAGATCATGTTGATTTTTTATTTATTTTTTATTTTTGTTAATTTGAATTTGGATGGTTTCAAAAACAATAATTAATCTTTCAATGTTTTAGCTATTATGTATGTGGTATCAAACTCTACAATATGAAATCATTTCCATGGTAGTTGCATGACAATTATTTTTCCCTGCGCTCCAAGCGCAGGGTTATCCTGCGCTTTGGAGCGCAGGGCCCCACTTTCATGCAGCTGTCGGTTGACAGTCCCATTTTTGGTGTTTTAATTTTTTATTTTATTTTATTTTATTTTATTTTATTTTTTTAAATTTTTTATATATAACATGAAAGGGCTGTCACTTTCTCATTTTTTTTTTTACTTCGTTTTTTTCCTTTATTTCAAAAGTTTTTTGTATTATTTTGTACACAATTAATTGACGATTAATTTGAATAAAAACAAAACGAACACAAATTAAAATAGATTTAACATAAACGATCTTAGTTAAGAAAGATACAATTTGAAAAAAAATACAACGAAAATGCGACTTAATGATAGTCATTGTTGTCAAACCCTTGGAACTCCTCATAGTATTGAAACTCCCCATAGTCATTGCTAGCAATGTTGGTGTACATATTATCTTGATTATCATTCCATGAGTGTTGTGGTTCACATGGCTCGTCCACCAGTTGCGTCCTAATGTCATGAATAAAAAAAGATGAAATATATTATGGGGGAGAAAAATAAAGATTAAACATGATATTGTCTATTAACTCACCTTGGTTGTAAAGTTGGACAAGTTCTTCTATCATGTCCACTGCGACCACATCCACGACAATTTCTCCGTGATTGGGACATGGCTACCTCCTTCGACGACTTCAGTCGCTTTCCGCACCCTTTCGTCCTAACCGGAGTAGGATCGACCACATGTTGAGTACTTTCTTTACCCTTGTTCTTCATCGTACTCCTCCGTATATCACCGCCATCATCGACATCCCTAACATGCAATTTCAAGTTCTGAAACCCATCCATTAGAAATGTGGTTCGAGCATCGGTCAATGCTCCCTCGTCAACCAACTCTGATGCAGTGCGCGATAACATACCGTGGCGTGAAATTAAAGAATTCCCAGTAGATGGATCGACAATTGGTTCAAAAATGGGAATTGCTTTTGCAGTCTGGGTCCATCGACGTAGAATATAATGGTCTGCTAACAGCATAACCTGTTTCTTGATCATAAATGAAAGCATATGCCGACACGGATATCCTTCGAACTCAAATGTCTTACAACTGCATGATGTAATATTAGTCATTGTGAAGTAGGAAACTTCACGTTCTCGATCAAATGTTTTTCCACTCTCAAAACGCCTGACGGAATACGTTTTGAGACCCTCGTAATTTGAACTCTTCGAACAAAGATAGTGAGTACTCTGTGCAAGCTCTTTCTGAAAGCGTAGGAAAATTGTCTTTGTATATATGCTAGCCATCTGGACTTCCATTCCGAACGAAGTTGTCATCCGAGGCTGCTCGTTTAGGTCCGTGTGATTTGCAACCAATTCGCCATGTCGTTGGTGAGCCAAGACATTGGAAAACCTTGTGATGAAATCCATCAATGTATTTTTTTTGTCCACGTATCTTTTGAAGAATGCATGGTTGCTTTCTGATCGCTGACTGCTAGACATCCCTGCAGAAAAGATGTGCTTCACGTATGCTGGTATCCAACGAGCTCTTATTGCATACATATGGCACAGCCACTCGTTATCCCCTAGTGGAGTGGTCAGCATCACTTCAGACCAGCGATGTTCAAACTCATACGAATTCTGAGACTCCAATATGATGTTTACCAAATCATGGTACATTTCCTTATAAAGTACAACACCTATCTTCTCTGAAAACTTATTCAAAATGTGCCACAAACAAAATCTATGTAGAATTTCGAGGAATACCTGACTGACTGCTCTCGAAATAGCAACATCTTGATCAGTGATAATGAAACCAGGACGTTGTTGTGTTGGCATGGCTTCTAGAAACTTCGAGAACAACCAAATGAAAGAATCCGTCTTCTCATCACTTAGTAGGCCACATCCAAATACAATAGTTTAACGATGGTGGTTGACACCAATAAATGGTGCGAACACCATGGAGTACTTGTTGGTATTGTAGGTCGTGTCAAACACGACAGCATCTCCGAAGTAGACATATGAGCTCCTGGAATCGGAATCTGTCCAAAAACACCTAGCAAAAACTCCATCCTTGTCCGTCTCGTATGCGTAGTAAAAGCTGGGGTCCTTTCTTTTCTCCAACTCGAAGTATTCTATTAGTGTTTCTGCATCATGCCCAATGTGTTCCCTTCGAAGGTCTCTTTGATGGTTCCTAAAATCTTGCTCAGTGAAACCAGTCGAAGATGGACCACCAGCATCTATCTCCATGAGCCTGATTTGTTGGAAAGTAGGAATATTTGCTTGTGAAAACTGTTCCGCAAGTGCTTTCTTCGTGGTCGAAACTTCGCGGTGCGAACGTAGTAGGTGAACCTTACTTGGTGTGGAAAGTGAGTGATTATGCGCCTCGGAGAAATGACTTACATACCAAGAATTTTGAGTTTCCTTATTCAAAACAGTTAACTTGGCGGTGCATCCACAACGAGAGTCTCCACGCAGCCTTTCTCCTGAACGAGCCACCAAATTTTTAAATTTCATTTGGTATGTTTCATCTTTCTGGCCTTGCTTGAAACAAACATATGACTTCCAGACAACTTCATTCGTTTGTGGATTCTTTCGACTACTACCAATACGTGTACTGAACCCAGCTAATTTTGCATACTCATTATAAAAGTTGTACACATCGTCTAGTGTTTCAAACTCTTGCCCAATTCGCGGAATCGCACCAACATTCACTTGTGGTACAAATACATTATCGCCCCCTTCCATTCCGAAACAAAGATGTTGCTAAAAGAAAAAAATTGAAATGAACTTGTAATGAAAGAAAGAAATTTGATGGAGAAATGTTGCAAGAGAGTGAAATGATTTGGTTGGTATAATAATGGCTAAAAAAGATGAGAATTTATAGAAAAAAACTACATCAAATTTGGAGAAAGAAATGACTAGTCATGTAAAGAAAAATATATCAAAATGCGAAATTGAATTGACAAGTCAAGAAAAGAAAAATAAAGAAAATAATTGACAAGACAATTCAACTGAAAAAGAGTGTACAAAAAAATTTGATAAGATTTTATACAAAAATACATCAAAAAACGATATTGATGAGACAATTCATGTAAGGAAAAAATAATAAAAAAATTTGACATGACAATTCTACTAAAAAATATTACACCAAAAAAAAGTTAAATGTAGTATATATAAAAATACATCAAAAAACGAGATTGGTTTGACAATTCATGTAAGGAAAAAATATAGATAAAAATTTGACAAGACAATTCAACTGAAAAAGAGTGTACAAAAAAATTTGATAAGATTTTATACAAAAATACATCAAAAAACGAGATTGATGAGACAATTCATGTAAGGAAAAAATAATAAAAAAACTTGACATGACAATTCTACTAAAAATATTACACCAAAAAAAGTTAAATGTAGTATATATAAAAATACATCAAAAAACGAGATTGGTTTGATTATTCATGTAAGGAAAAAATATAGATAAAAATTTGACAAGACAATTCAACTGAAAAAGAGTGTACAAAAAATTTTGATAAGAATTTATACAAAAATACATCAAAAAACGAGATTGATGAGACAATTCATGTAAGGAAAAAATATAGATAAAATATTCAACTGAAAATATTACTACAATTGAAAAAATTTTATATAAAAATACATCAAAAAAAGTACATTACAATATTAGAAAAAAAAAATTAAAACCAAAGCAAAGACAAATAAACAAAAAAAAAAAACAAAAAAAAAAAAATAAAAAAAATAAAAATAGGGACTGTCGGCCAAAGGGCCGACAGCCCCTTTTTGGTGAACAGTACCTGAGCTTGGAGCGCAGGATACTCCTGCGCTCCAAGCGCAGGAGACCAGTTGTGAGTTGCATGATATGGAAACAATGCACTGTTTTATCTTCTTGTTAGAGATATAATATGATTTTTGTAGTTTACATAGTTTCTTTACCCACTGTATAGTATTTTC
The DNA here is from genome assembly GCA_963555705.1 of Ligustrum vulgare. Classification (NCBI taxonomy): domain Eukaryota; kingdom Viridiplantae; phylum Streptophyta; class Magnoliopsida; order Lamiales; family Oleaceae; genus Ligustrum; species Ligustrum vulgare. The sequence continues at coordinate 54,406,255 of OY743172.1, forward strand.
AACCAATATGTAATATTATTTTCCAATGTAAAGTACTCCATTATTCATTGGGAGCGTGTAGAGGTGACAAAACGGCTCATCGGCTCGGCTCGTCAAAATGGGCAGGGTTTTTTCCCCCTATAAATACCTCTAAAATTAACTTCATTTTTACTCCACAATCTCTCAACTCTCTTCTATACTATACTATCTATAATTATCCACCTACTACTACTACTACAATTCAATTCAATCACTCCATTTTCATTACATAAATTTACTTATATATATTTTATTTCAATCACCCAATTCTATTTCTAACCATTTATTATTTATACAATACACATATTTCCTGTTCAATATTCTCAAGTCTTCACCTACTACTAGCACTACAAATTTTCAAATTCTACAATTACACACCACACATTTCAATTTTTATTTCAAATTTTCAACTACAAAAGAATGAATCCCAACAGTTGAAGATTTATCAATGGATTGTTCGATGGTACACCTGGATTTGGGGATGGCTCAACACCACAATCTCACGATCAGTTTCACTTCAACGATGAATTCGCCGATCTCAACTATGTTCCAATTCTCGAAAATCTTGAAGAAGTTGCACTTAATCAACGAATCGATTTAGATGATGTTGAAGAAGATGTGGATGTTGAAATCTTAGAAAATGATCCCGATCTTCCCGACTCAAAAGGAAAGCAAAAAACTACCAAACGTATGAAGAAAGTTGCAAAGTGTTGGGATTACTTCAAATTGATCTCAATTGGGAAAAAAACTAAATCTTCACTGGAAGAGTTCAAAGCAGTGTGAAAATACTATGCACAACAATTGGCATGGTAAAAAGGTATTTGTACTACACACCTCAGTCGTTACTATAGCAAGTGTGTTACCAAACACGGGTTTTTCGAATCAAATCAAAGTCAATTACGATTTGGTTAATCCGCTAGTGGTTCTGCTGCTGGATCTACTACACTTTCAAATTGGATGTATTCCGAACAAGAGAATCGAATTGGCATGGTTCAATTTGTTGCGGGGGCGGAGTTTCCCCTAAACACAGTGGACAACGAACACTTTGTTACGTACATCAAATAGTATCTTCAACCCAGGTATGCTAGTATTACTCGAAACACTCTGCGTGCTAATACTATAGCATAATTTACTAAAACTAAAAATAATTAATAGTCGATTTAAATAAATATAGTGGTGTTATTTATTTTACTTCTGATCTTTGGGAAGGAATTAACAAAAAATGTTATATTGCTGCAACCGCACATTACATCGATTCACTTTGGGTTATGCATAAAAGAATTATCGCTTTTAAAATTATAGAATTTCCTCATAACGCATCCAACATATTTAATGTTATACTGCAAATTGTTAGAGAATATGGTTTTGAAAGTAAATTTCGATCATTTACTTTCGATAATGCTATTGTAAATAAGGTTGTAGTGGATAAGTTATGTAGAATTCTTAATCGGACTTTGGTGATTTTTTATTTCATGTTAGATGCTGTTGTCATATTTGAAATTTAATTGTTCAAGATGGAATGAAGCATATTAAAGAGCAAATGGATAAAATTAGAGATGATTAGTGTACATAACTATATCACCGAGTAAAAAATAATACTTTGAAGAGATGTGTTCACAATACGGTTTAGATGCTAAGAAATTTATAACCGACGTAGGTCATAGGTGGAACTCTACATATTTGTTATTTAAATCATGTGAAGGTTATGAACACATAATAACCGAATATTATAACAGCAGAACACTTAGGAATGACTATGATCCTCTATTAATAGAATATGATTGAGAAGCTGCTTTCAAAATCAAAAGAATTTTGACAAATTTATACGATTCAACCAACATATTATCTGAGTATATTACCCAGCTAGTTCAAGAGTTCTTGAACGTCTCTATGTTATTGCAAGAACTTTTTATAAATATAGACATGGCACATTTTTTAAATATATGATAATTGCCATGGAAATTAAATTTAGAAAATATTGGGAAGATTTACCTATGTTATTTACTTTACCATGCTTAATGGACCCGCATTACAACTTAAAGGGTATGAAACTTCTTGTTTCTAAAATCAATAGTTCGTTGATTTTGAATAAACCTATCACTTATAATAATTTAGAAAGCACGTTAGTAAGCATGTATACCGTATATACAACACGATTAGGAACTAATGTTTGTCTTACACAAGCTGCACCATCACGTGCCACTACACTTGAAGATGATGAAGCAGAATTATTAGATTTAATGGATGAAATGAGTAGAACACAAGAAACTTCTTCTTACACTGTATCTTCTAGTTGTAACGAATTAGGTTCAAATCCAATTGTAATACCTGAAGAATTAAAATTATATTTTCAACAAGATTTACTTAGAAATGTGGAGCGTGCTAATTATTTAGAGTTTGATTTACATGAATATTGGCGAACAAACGAACGGAGATATCCAATTGTTTCGGCCATAGCAAAAGATCTACTAACACCTCCGGTTAGCACGGTAGCTTCGGAATCTGCTTTTAGTGCAGGTAAAAGAGTTTTGTCAGAAGTTAGGAGTGAACTCAAAGAAGATATTTTGGAATTGTTAATCTGTGTCAAAGATTGACAAGACTCTTATTTTCGCATACAATAGTCAGGTAAATTATATTTTAATTTAAATGTAAAGTTTTAATTCCTTCCTTTAAAAAAATTTTTGATTTCAAAACAAAAATTAAAATTTTTGATTTCAAAACAAAAATTGTACACGTAACAAGGTGTTCAGTGTACACGTAACAAATTGTTCATGTACAAAAATTGAACATGTAACAAGTTGTAAATTTTAATTTATTTACTCAATTTTATTTTGTTGTTTCAAATATTAATTCTTGACATGTTCACTAACATTCATTACTTATAGTCTTATACTTACTAAGTATTATTTATTTGTCACAAATTTACACAACTAATTATAATTTTATATACAATACATAATTAATATTCAACTTATTCAATTATTTTATGTTAACTTTAATATAATAAAAAAGAAGGGGACTGCCATGAGCCATGAGCTCCGCTCAGCCCACAGGAGCCGAGCACCTGCTCTTCTAGTTTTCGAAGAGCTCGTGGCTTGGCTCGTCCAAATGACAAGTCGAGCTCCACGAGTCGGGGGCTGAGCAAGCTCGGCTCGGCCCATTGCCACCCCTAAGACCGTGGACTTTTGTTAATAAACTGCAAATTCAAAATGTCATCTATGATAACTACAATATCTTGTCAATCAACCAATTAATTCTGCTTTGAGGTAGTTGCCAACATTAATTGATCAATAGATGTAGTTTTGTTTTCTCGCCACTTCTATTCATCATCTAAGTGCACAAAGTGTTCGCCATACGAGACAAAGAATCTTAAATTATCACTCATTCCTGAAAATATGATATAGGTACATCAACAATTCACATGCTTGACTTTCATAACAGAAACTAGACAACTACGCGTACATTCGTCCGTAATAGTGCATGGTGTGTACGATGTTAACCGACCGTTTAATTGTTAGTGTCAAAGTTTGAAATTGTCGAGTTCGATAGATGACTCGTCGAAAATGACAGTTTATATTGCACAACTGGGCTTTAAACACAAGGTTTTTATCAAATTATTCATCAATAATTAATGTTGTTCATCAATGTTCAACTACCAAATGACAAAAAAGAATTCTTTATGGCATGCAGTATAATACAATAATGAAGGATCTTCATTCCTCTATGATGAAATATAGGTTGTCATCCTAGTCAAATCAATGTTACTCAAAAATCCAATTAATTTTAAGAATAAATTATTTAACAATTTCAAAATAGTTAGGCAAAATAAAGATATATAATAACTTTAAAATGCTTATATCTCAAAATGGAATGTAGAGCCTCTAATTCTATCCTCTTCAATTATTAATAGGGATGGAGAATAAATAATAAAAGTGTCGAGTAGTATTAAAATAACAATTTTTTTATTATTGAATCTTTAATTTATTTTTGAGAATTGATTTTTTTCTAATGCTTTTATTCATTGTTTTAAATCTTTATCTATTGATTTCTTTTGTGAGGTGATGTACATCTAATCATATTAATTGCTTCATCATTACAATAATAAAGTTGCTCAAAAGTGGTATTAGGGGTAAGGTAGTCATTTCAGGCCCCAAATTAGTCATTTTTAGTATCTTTTGAGCAAGTGTCAAATTTTGTGTAGATTATGCATTTTAGTTTCATCTATGCAAAATTCTCATTTAATTTTTCCTCGTACGACCTAGGCTGCAATTTTAATTTTGATGAACAAAGTTTACCATCTCTAAAAATTTTCATTGAACTTTTGAAAACCCGTTGAAAAGAGAGAAGATGTGAGAGGTGGTAACAGCATGGTTACGATAAAAAAACACCTATGGATCTTCGAGTGTTGTAGCAATGCATGAAATGCAAATATAGTCTTGGTGCTACCACCACTCCTACATAACGTTATCATGTTGAGTTGTGGTTGCTAGGATTTTGTCCCAATGAGTGCACCAGGTACACCACAATAGCACAATGTCTCAAAAAGTATAAACAAGATTTTTTGGACTTCTGATCCAAACTAGGCTTCTCGACTTTTGGAACTATTGACCTATGGTTAACTTAACCTTATTGTTTTGATAGTATACTTCAAGTGTTTCATGTAATGATAAATCTTCAAAATATTCAATGTTCAAATCGTCTCTCAAAGATATAAAATCAAAACTATATGATCAAGCACATGAGAAACAAAGAAGATCAAGGAAGAATCGAATAAAGTCAGGATAAAGATTCAAGTTGGAAAGCATAACATGAAGATAAAAAATTCAAGCATACAAGATTAAAGTTCAAGTTCAAGTTCAAGTTGATTTAAACTATGTAAAGGTATAACGCTCTCAATCTTTAGCGATAAAATCTAACGAGCTAGAAAATGGTTTTTATGTATCAAGACACTTACTTGATAACTCATCACTTGTATAAAAATATATTTTGGCTTCAAAATACGAAAAGAATTTTAGCAAAAGACAAATGTTGACATAAATAAAATTTTCCAAAATTTGTATATTCGGGTCAACCCAAAGTTTCCGGTCTACCCAAGTTGGTCAACCAAAATGTCATTTTTGATTAACTGAAATTCCAATTATTTGAAATGTATAACGGCTATATGCATCTTTCGGTTGACCAAACTTCCCGAATTGATCTACTGAAAGTTGCAGAATTTCATTTTCTTGATTTATAAATAGCCATCTCTTTTGTTTTCAATTTAACAACTAAGAAGAGATTTTAAAGGAAGCTTCCTTGTGAAAATTCATCGTTTTTACTTGATTTATATTCATCTATCTCTATTAGAATACTTTGATTGATCTAAACTTAGTTTATCAAAGTTTTTGAAACAAAGTTTTTGTGAAGATTATTAGTTTTATATTATTTAAACTTCTTCAAAATCTTCACATTATAATGGAATTGAAATGTAAGTCACTCTTTGTTTTGAACTTGTTTTAATATTTTAAACAGAGAATTTCTGTTGAAGAACTTTGATTATTTGTGTTAGAATCTTCATTATCATTTAATTCGTCAAAGTTCTATTGCTTAAACACTTTGAGCTTAACTTGTTATTAATTATTCAAGTATTGACATCTCTTGCCACTTAACTTGATTCAATCATTTAACAAAATATTATATTCTTTGAAAAATTTTGTTTGATTACATTGAACTTTTCATTATCATTTGCATCAAAGTTTTTCTTTAATACTCAAGCTTAATTCATTGCTATCTATTGAAGTGTTAGCCTAACTCTCTCGAGACTTAATTTGAGTATATCATTTGTCAAGAGAGTTATTTCAATAGTTGTTGATAATTGGTCCAGTCCAAACTCAAGTCCAACATCGATCTTACAGCTTGCTAGATTCACTTCAAGGTCCAAAACTCGGAGCCCATCTCGCATTACCAAAACGCGACTTATTTGTTATAACAAGAATCAGTTCAGGCCGTTGATCTAACCATCTAGAGCGTCCTTAGCTGTTGGGTTCTCTCGCCTATTTGTACCAATTGAAGAATCCAGAAGAAGCAACCATTCAGGTGCATTATTCACCCAGATATTTTCTCTCTCTTGTTTGTCTCTCTTCTCTGAGGCGATCTTTCATCTCCTTCTCCCAATCTTTCTTATTCGAAGAAATACTTTGTGATCTTTTCTTCATTTGTAGTTATTTTGGGATATAGTTGAGAGTATTGTGAGTGCTCTTTGTAAGCATGTTTTGTTCGCTATTTTGAGAGAGTTCTTACGCAGTTTGTCTGGAAAAATCCATTTGTAAACTCTGTGTTTTATTGGTTCACTAGCTTTTCTACTCGTGCGATGCACGTGATTATGTTTGTGATAGTGATTTCGATCAAAATTTATGAAAATATGTTAATTATACAATTATATCAAATAAAATCATAGTACAATAATATTCTACAAAATATTATCGAATTCAAAACTTTAAAAAAGACAAAAATAATAAAAACAGGAAATCCTGATCTTTATAGGATTTCCCTTTTTCTTTTTAAAATTCTTTCTCTTTTAAAAGAAGTATCTTTATTTATTATTTGTTCGTTTGTTGAACTTTCTTCTTCTAAATAATTTATTAATTTTTTTTACATTTTAAAATATTTTTTCAAATAAAATAAAATATAATAAATAAAATTAACAACCATAAATCTATATTTTTTTTGAATTAGTAATTTTGAATTTAAAGAATATTGTTATCATATTTTTTGTGCATTTAGTTTTATATCCAAATATGCAAATGTTGCTTTATTTGTAAAATCGTCTTTTTTTTTTTTTTTTACAAAATTCTATGATCTTTGAAATAATTATTAATTTTTTATTTACAATGGTTTGACCCAATCTGACATTGACTTGTTGTCTTTTTCGGGTGGAATCGATTTCAAATTTTTTGAATACTGAGTATTATATAACTTAAATGATATAATTTAAAATGAATGAGATATATTGAGAAAAAGTAAAAAATATAAAATAAACTTTTACATTTGATCTTGTGACTTTTTACAGACAAAGTATTTATAGTTTGCTCTCACTTGTTATCTTGTACTAAACTTTCCGTTGAAATCTTCAATTTGACACATATATTACATATTTCTCGACTTCAAAGTAATACAATAATTATCAAAAGAATAATAATTATTACAAAAAAAATAGTCTATAGATAGTGTTATATAACTTAAATGATATAATTTAAAATGAATGAGATATTTAGGAAAAGTAAAAAATATAAAGTAAAAACTTTTATGCATTATCAGAAGAATATTAATAATTATTTTTTAATGTATTGATTACATATATTCACTAATATTCCTTCTTCTTCATCATTTTTTAAAATATATATTAATTTTTTTGTCAAACTTAAAGAAATAATTAAGTTTTATTTAATTTATGCACTTTTAACAAAAAGTTGATATCAACAAATTAATGATTCTTACAATATGTACATTGAAGAACATACTTATTTAATTGACATATTATGAAGTAAAATTTCAATGATTTTATCTTCATAACTTATTAATCCATTTTTTTTTTCATTTCTTATATAAAGCATTAATATATAATATATTTATTTCAACCCTTATTGAAATAAATAAAAATCTTCACAAAAATAATATTTTTTATAAACAAAAATATAGCTATCGATGACTTAATTTATTAAAATAATTAATAATAATAAATATATTTCAAACAAATATAATTATAACTATAATATTAAGAATAATAAATGATTTTAACTTTTAATAATAAAAACATAATTTTAATACTGATAGTTACACATATTAATTTTTCAATTACAGTACAACATGCGAGAATAAATGCTCCTGACTTTTGTTAATTGTCATATCATATGATGCTATCAAATGAAATTTTTAATGACAAAGCAAAAGAATAAAAAAAAAAAAAAAAAAAAACTCTTTTTTCGGGCCAAACCAATTTCAAATTTTCTGAATACTAAGTATTATATAACTAAATTATTTAATTTAAATTGAATTAGATATGTGCATATACTATTCCACAAATCTAAGTATCATTATTTCCACATTATAAATGAATATAAGCATGTCCAAACTTTACACATAATTGAGAATTGAATTTTTCAAAATTAAGAGTAATATTCATTAGAAATCATGGTAAAAACTTGTGCTAACTTAAATCCACATATTGCTAAGACATACAATATGTTCAGATTTGTTGCCAACAGTAGAGATAAACAACCATACAGAGGGGCATGCTTGTTGAAGTCAAATTGCTCCCATCCAGATACCATTCCCATGTTTTCATCCTTTTTAGCTGCATTAATAAATAATGAAAATTTCATGATTTCTACACAATAATTGAGAGTAAGAAGTCATACTTTTCAAACTAAAATAATAAACCAACCACAATAAAATATTGGCAATGCAGCATTTATTTAGAACAGAAAAATAAATTGTCAAATATAGTAGACATGATTTTAGAAAATTTCACTTTCAAACATTTTGTAATCCTAATGCAAAACCATGGTATCAATTCTGGTGAATACTTAATTGACAGAAGCAACAGATTTCGTTTTGGTTATTGTGCATTTCGATTTTGGGAGGGAAAATAATAATATAATATGCACTTTGGAGGGAAAACTTTGCTATTATCCTTCTTTATAATAATAATAAGATAAGATAAGATATAGATAAATAGATATATAAATTCTTTACTTCCTTGTACCCTTCAAGTTGTTGATAGTCTATATATAGTGGCGAAAATCCAAGTAAAAATCAATTTAAGGGATTGAAACAAATATTTGCTAGAGTAATTTCCACCAAATAATAGAAATTATTGCTGGATCATGTACATTAACTAAGACTGGACTTCAAAAATGCATATTATTTGCACATGTTGAGTGGGCTGCAACCTGATAGAGCTTAGTATAGATAATATACAACCACAAAATAGTTATAATTCTCTTTACATCATTTGCCTTCCATGTTATTTAACTTGTTTTTATAAAGATAGATATAGATTTTTAAGTAGTGGAGCACTAAAATTGTAATTTTATTAAATGCAATCATGATAAAATACAACTAAAGTGAGTTTGGCTTTCCAAATATAAAAGGTCAAAACCATTCTTTATTTAAAAAATTATAATAAAGAGTTTCTTGGGGGCCTAATTTTAAAGTTTGACTCTTTAAAATAAAGTGCATCACACTTTGAAAGAGCACTTGGAGGTGCTGTTAAAGTAAGAGTTTCGTATAAATATATGAAAGTGTACATTAAGACCATGTTTGACTCCCTTTAAAAATAAACTATTTATTTTTCATACTTATTTTCAACCCACATCCACACAATAAAATATTCTACACGTAAAATTACAATTTTTTCTACTTTTTTAACCACGCATTCTCTAAAAATCACAATTCAAGAAATCATTATACCCCAATTTCTCTTTACAATGGCCATCAAATAGGGGCTACATTAGAAAAATAATATCAAAAAAAAAAAAAAAAATCTGAGGTTTCATGTCTTCCGTAGTGTTGCATTGAAGAAAGTGAGAAACATTTTAGGCTTCTATATAAATTTCAATCATGCACTCAAGGAAAAAATTGTATATTGAAAAAAAAATGTCGGGAATTGACTATAAGTCTAGCAGAATATTCACTGAAACAATAGTAATATAAAAAGTGAAGCATCTTGTATAGGAATAGGAAAATGTAGCTAACCTGAGTCTTCCCCAATCAAGATTCTAGGTCTGCTTAATAATCCCTGTGCTTCAGTGGTTTCCTTTGCACCAGAGGACCCCTAGCTGTACCAAACTTATAATTTAAATTTCGTAATTCAAAGTTGAAGACCAAAAATCAATGTTTCATCGCACTATGCACCAATTCGATTTATTTTTCAATTACTATAATTTACAACTGCAAGGATTCACCTTTTGAGTTCGACCGTGCTTCTCCCTCCTACAATTTAGAAAACAAGAAACTTAATCTAGCTGGAAAAATGAAAGGAAAAGAAATGTGAAATTTAGGCAATAGCTAGAAAACCTTTTCCGGTTTCCTTCGAACAGTGATGTCTACTCCTGTAGGGTGCTAACAAAACAGCAAACAACATATACTTTTATTTAATTTCGCGTGCAGTCAATGAGTATTGACAAAAGAGTTGAAAGTAATTAACAAAATACTGGAGACTGAGATTTGGGGGAAATGCGAGAATATAAAGCCCTAGTTTCTTGACCTTAGTTCACAAAGGCGAGACGAATTTATAGTAATTATGCCCTATCTTCCAACCTCCAGCCGCGCAACTTTGATCTCTGTGGCATTTAATGGTGTCTGAAATTTTTTCTTCCTACCCCATTTCTCTTCCCCAAAGCTACCCCCTCCGTTTTCATCTTTTACCAATCGACTTTAATTTTTTTACAACTCAGTGCCAATTCCTCTCTCCCAGTTGTGCAACTTTGATCTCTGTGGCATTTAATAGTGTCTGAAAATTGAATTGATTTTAGGGAAATTGGCGCATTTAGTCCCTAAATGTTAGCCTCTTTATGCAATGGGTCCCTAACCTTTCATTTTTGGTACTGAAGTCCTTAAACGTTATATTCTTTGGCGCAAGAGGTCCTTTTGGATGATTTCTTTCCATTTTAATGTTAAAAAATTTAGGAAAGACAAAAATGCCCTTATACATAATTGACACAATTAGTGCCTGAACTTCATATTTGGTGCTCGAGTCCAAAACATTTCAATTTAGTGCAAGTGGTCCCTAAACTTAGGTAATATTGAAACAGTAAAAAATCTTTATAGGAAGTTCAATTGAAACAACAGAAGAGACTCTGACAAAGCAGGAAAAAAATTTTAAGTTTCCAAAACGAGACTTATTTATTTATTACTATAAGAGCATTTTAATATTTTGATAAAAATAAAATTGAATTTTTAAAGATGGAATGAGAAAACCATCTAAAAGGATACGTGACGCTAAATAATACAACATTTGGGGACTCAAGTACCAAATTGAAAGGTTAAGAAAGCGCTAAATAATGCATAAGTTTAGGGACCACTTGCACCAAATTGAAATGTTAGTGACGCGATCCCAGTCGGGAATCTCGTCGGACGCGCGGAATAACGAGAATTAAAGCCTCGGAAAGATCTAAATTAGATTCGACGCAAGAACAAACAACGAAAATAAGGATAGAATGACGGTAAAACCTTGACCCGACAATCACGACGCAATAAATTGACGATGCGGATTGAAGAACCAAAAGTGGTGAACGCGACAAGGACCTGTCAATTTCCTTGATAAGTTTCGAATTTGGGAACGCCAAAAAAATTCTGGCGAATATTTGATAAGTTTGTCGGAAGAACGCCACAAAGATCGGATCTTTGATAAGTTCAAGAAAAAAGGGAATAAACTCGACCTTTCAATTTTGGAGAATCCTCTCTCAAATATTATTAATCTCAAATCAAACTTGTTTTTTTACAATGAATTGAAAAGCGTATAAATAAGCAAAATAACCTAGCATCTAATTTACTCAAAATAGAATTCTAATTATGCTAAAATTCTAAAATAGGAAAATAACCAAAAATAATAAAAGGAAATAAAATAATTGAAAATTCCGGAAAATCTGGCGCTGCGTGTTTACGGCCGTGACAAACCCTCTTACGACCGTAAAGGCCTTTCTGATCAAAATTGTGATATTAGTTACGGCCGTGACACAATGTTTACGGCCGTGAATTTCCTCCGGTTTGAATGTTACGGCCGTAAGAATGGACATTACGGCCGTGAGACCTTTTCTGCTGAAATTCTGTCTTTTCCTGCGATAGTTGATTACGGCCGTGACAATAGCTTTTACGGCCGTGATTATATGATTTACGGCCGTAAGGCCTTTTCTGCATAAACAATTTCTTTTAGTCGGCTCGGCTTGATTCTTTCGTCTTCTCGGCTCGATTCCAACATGGAACTTGCTCCGTTTTCCATGTAGATCACCGTCATACTACCGATGTCTCGACTTCGCCCTTCGATGCCTGGTCCGGATCACATCATACTCCCTCTCTTGAAAAGGATTCGACCTCGAATCCTTTTTGGTCGGATTTTCAAATTCCTCCTGCTTTTCCGGGCTCGATGATCCTGTTTAAGCTTTTTGTGATCCTTTAGACTTTTGGCATGCTCATTTAGGCCAATGAATTTCTGCCCCATCTTAAATTTATGGCTTGATTTATGTCCCTGCAAAACAGATTTAATAGAACTGGGGAGGGACGTGTTAGCAAATGCAAATAAACTCATTTTTGTGGTGGGCTCTCTTTTCTTTTTCTTTTCACTCTCAAGCTCACATTTTTCTGAGGTCGTGGCCTCAACTCTCTTGTTTCTTTTTTCAAACTCACTTTTGATTTTCAATTGATCATTTTGAGCTTCTTTTGGAGATAACGGAATAAGTGTAAATTTCTTCCCATCCTTCACAAATGAATATTGATTCTTAAACCCATCATGCACTACCCTCCTGTCATGTTGCCAGGGTCGCCCCAATAATATATGACCAACATGCATAGGTACCACGTCACAGACCACCTCATCCTTATAACCCCCGATGGCAAAATTGACCCTAGCCTGCTTATTTACCTTAATTTCCCCCGACTCGGTCAGCCATTGCAATTTATAAGGGTTTGGATGTTTCATCAAGCTTAAGCCCAATTTATTAATCAACATTGTACTAACCACATTAGTACAACTTCCCCCGTCAATCACCATACCACAAGCCTTTTTGCCCACCAAGCACCTAGTATGAAAAAGATTATCCCTTTGCTCACCAATTTCATCCACCCTAGCCCTAGCACTAAGGACACGCCGATTAAAAAGTGATTCTTTTTCAGGATAGGTCAATCCTTCCTCATCACTACTACTAGCTCCAACATCCACTAACTTAGGCATTCCCTTAAATTCATCCTCGGAACTAATTTCACCATTATCATGTAAGATCATTAGTTTCCTATTTGGACACTGGGATGCTATATGACCCATACCCGAGCACTTGAAGCACTTAATATTTCTATCCCGAGTGGTTTGAGAATCAGAAATATTTTTACCTTTCGTTGTAGGCTCCTCCTTTTCTTTCGGCTTATGTTCAACGTTGGATTCCTGCTTCGGTTGTGATGTAGGATAAGATGGTGAGTGTCTTGCTGCCCCCTTTCGCCTTAGCTGCCTTTCCACCTTCATGGCCATATGCACCATATCTTCTAGCTCCACATAGTGTTTTAGCTCAATGACATTGGCAATGTCTCTATTCAGCCCACTCAGAAACCTAGCCATCGTAGCTTCCCGATCCTCCACCACGTTAGCCCGAATCATCGCCACCTCCATATCCTTGTGATAATCTTCTACACTCCTCGATCCCTGAGTCATACCCTGCAGCCTCTGGTAAATATCCCTATAATAATGAGTCGGCACAAACCGCTTCCTCATTATAGTTTTTAATTCACCCCAAATCTCCACCGGCTCCTCAAGGTTCCTCCTCCTACCCGTCACTAATTGATCCCACCAAATATTTGCGTAATCGGTGAATTCAATCACGGCTAATTTCACCTTCTTTTTTCTGAATAATTGTGACAATCAAATAGCCGTTCGACCTTTGTCTCCCAATCCAAGTACGCCTCCGGATCACTCCTACCCTGGAACGATGGTAATTTCACTTTAATTTTTCCAAGGTTGTTATCAACAACATTATCTCTACCCCCACGATGCCTCCTAGCATCACGACGCTCCCTATCATGTCTCCGCTCATACCTATCTCCTCTATCCCTCATTCGCATACTTTCCAACGATATACTTCCACTTTCACTACCCATGCCTTCATCATCCACACCAACCTCACGCCTATTATTTCTCCTAACCCGAGAACCATCATGAGATTGATCCCGCTCGGCACCCCGATTTTCCATCTGTGCCATAAGCCTCTCAAACTGCGCCCTCATTGCTGCCATATCATTGTTACCCTGTTCATTCCTTCTGTTCACACCCCTGGGCTGTCTTCTGTCTCCAACTGAAGATGAAGATGAGGAAACCACTCTATCAGACATTTTAAGTCACGAACAAGGAAATTTGGATTTTTTTTTATAATCTGCCAAAGAATTGGACTACGAGTATGGAAGAAAAAACGGAACTGAATTTGGACGAGAAACGAAGAAGAAAAATACTTTTGAATTTTTGGGACTGACTCTTATGGATTAAACTGGAAAAATTTATGACTGACACGAAGAAGGCGAAGAACACGAAAAAATCAAGAAAAGTAAGAATCTGAAATAGATCCAAGCTCTGATACCAGATGAAACGATCCCAGTCGGGTATCTCGTCGGACGCGCGGAATAACGAGAATTAAAGCCTCGGAAAGATCTAAATTAGATTCGACGCAAGAACAAACAACGAAAATAAGGATAGAACGACGGTAAAACCTTGACCCGACAATCACGACGCAATAAATTGACGATGCGGATTGAAGAACCAAAATTGGTGAACGCCACAAGGACTTGTCAATTTCCTTGATAAGTTTCGAATTTGGGAACGCCACAAATATTCTGGCGAATATTTGATAAGTTTGTTGGAAGAACGCCACAAAGATCGGATCTTTGATAAGTTCAAGAAAAAAGGGAATAAACTCAACCTTTCAATTTTGGAGAATCCTCTCTCAAATATTATTAATCTCAAATCAAACTTGTTTTTTTACAATGAATTGAAAAGCGTATAAATAAGCAAAATAACCTAGTATCTAATTTACTCAAAATAGAATTCTAATTATGCTAAAATTCTAAAATAGGAAAATAACCAAAAATAATAAAAGGAAATAAAATAATTAAAAATTTCGAAAAATCTGGCGCTGCGTGTTTACGGCCGTGACAAACCCTCTTACGACCGTAAAGGCCTTTCTGATCAAAATTGTGATATTAGTTACGGCCGTGACACAATGTTTACGGCCGTGAATTTCCTCCGGTTTGAATGTTACGGCCGTAAGAATGGACATTACGGCTGTGAGACATTTTCTGCTGAAATTCTGCCTTTTCCTGCGATAGTTGATTACGGCCGTGATTATATGATTTACGACCGTAAGGCCTTTTCTGCATAAACAATTTCTTTTAGTCGGCTCGGCTTGATTCTTTCGTCTTCTCGGCTCGATTCCAACATGGAACTTGCTCCATTTTCCATGTAGATCACCGTCATACTGCCGATGTCTCGACTTCGCCCTTTGATGCCTGGTCCGGATCATATCAGTTAGGGACTCAAGCACCATATATGAAGTTTAGGGACTCATTGCGCTAATTATGTATAAGGGCATTTTTGTCTTTCCTGATTTTTTTAACATTAAAATGGAAGGAAATCATCCAAAAGGACCTCTTGTACCAAAGAATGTAACGTTTAAGGACTTCAGCATCAAAAATAAAAAGTTAGGGACCCATTGCACAAAGAGGCCAACGTTTAGGGACTAAATGTGCCAATTTCCCTTGATTTTACAGCAAAGCCAGGGGCGGTAATATGGGAATGTGAGTTGTATACATTTATTATTTTTTTAATGATAATCTGGATAGTTTGGAGGTGGCATTAAATGCTGATTTGACGAAGCAAGCTGATTTAAATTGGGGCTGGAGTTTCGAAAGCGTAAAGGTAATTTTTTTATATTTTATTTATTTAATTAAGTCGATGCTTGGACGGGAAAATCCAGCGGGAATTTGGGCAGAACTTATCTCCTTTTTTGATATAGAAAATAGATTGTTTTGCTTTTAGGAGAAGCTTGAGGGGAACCATTTGGGAAACTTTTGGAAGTAAAATCAAAGCAACTATCCCCTTTTATAATAATAATAATAATAAGATGTATAACTCTTTAAAGGAGTGCTTTGTAAACCTTGTGATTTTGGAATAAAATTTTTTGGTTTTTATTTGATTTCTGGGTTCAAATTCTTTACAGTGGTATCAGATCCCTGGGGTTTTCTGATACTCAAAGAAAAATTTTGGGATTTTTGGAGATCTTGAAGTTTTTCTCTAAAAACCGTAAAATCTTTGTGAGAAATCCCAGATCTGAAAACTCAGGGTTGAACATTTGTGATACCTTTGAGTTTTTCTTAAAGATCAATAAATTTGGCTTACGATATGTTGATTCTCTGATATTCTACACTTGGATCTGAAATATCTACAACCAGATCTACTTTTGTTGAAAAATTCCTGAAAGGATCTGAAGTGCCATTAATTCGTTCGCATCAATCAGGTTAAATCCTTCAATATCTAGGGTTTTTGAACCTTTTTTCTTTTAATCTTTCTTTTTTCCTCCGTTGAAGCCCTTCTTGGACCTCTTTACTTTCCTTTGTCTAGGATTCCTTTAGAGAATTCGAAAATCTGAGGGAGGAAAAGAAAGTTATTCTTTCTTGTTCTCATTTTATTTTAACTTGTGATTTTTGCTTCTGAATACTTCACGAACTATAATTGGTATTACTGCTTTGTGCTATGACTACTTTGTGTAACTTGATCTTTGTGATCTTTAGTCTTGCATTTTACTACAATACTTTGATTGTATTACTTGCCATTTGTTGGTCCCTGTAATTTGGATCTTTTCTTTTCTCCCAAAATCTTTTTCAAATGACTATTGCAATAGTTGAAGTTGAAATTTGGAATGGGAAAGGGGATTTTAGTTTATGGTGTCAGAAAATAAAAGCCTTTTTACTCCAGTTAAAATGTGCTAAGTGTATTGATGGAGCCTGGCCTGAAAACTTAACTGAAGAAAGAAGAATTGAATTGGATGAATTATCCTGGAGTACATTGTTTCTTCATCTCTCTGACACTGTGATTAGGAAAGTAGGGGAAACTAAAACTGCTGCTGACCTATGGGATAAACTAGAAGAACTTTTTCTCACTGTTTCTCTTCCAAACAAATGTTTTTTGTGGAAACAATTCTTTAGCTATAAATTTGATCCTTCCCTGGGTGTTGAAGAAAATATAGACAAATTTAATAGAAAAACACAAGATCCTTTAAATGCTGGTGAAAAAACTTCTAAAGATCAAAAAGTAGTCTGTTTGTTAAATGGTATGAGAGAAAAATACAAAGATATTAGAAATGCCTTGGAATATGGTGAACAGAAGTTGGCTATTGAAATAATTCATACATCCCTTAAAAATAAAGAACTTGAGTCCAAATTTGATCTTAAGGAGGCCTATAATGTAGAGTCCACATTAACTAGAGGCAAGACTTCATTTAGAGGTAACAACAATAAAACCTGGAGCTATAATAGAAATAATCCCAAGCAGACGAAAGAATATCAGAATAAGAAATATATACCTAACAAACCTAGAGATAAAAGATTTGATCATAATAGGTTTGATAATAAAAGGTTTGATCATAACAGATTTGAGGTTAAAAGGTATGATAATAACTTTGAAAAGAAATTTGATGATACTAGGAAATGTTATTACCGTGGAAATATGGGTCATCTAGTTAATGAATGCTTTAAGAAAATAAGGGATAGTAAGAATAATCAACATGAAACTATGGATATACAAAATAATAGTGGAGTTGTATATATGACCACTGCTTTTAAAGTGAAAGATGAATGGATTCTTGACTTTGGTTGTACATTTCATATGTGTCCTTACAGGGATTTGTTTGATAATTTCTGTATGCATTCTACTGGTTCTTTGAAACTTGGCAATGATGTATCCTGTGACATTAAGGGGGTTGGGAAAGTGGTATTAAAACTTAGTGATAATAATACCTTGACCTTAAATCAAACAAGATATGTCCCTGATTTAAGGAGAAATCTCATCTCCTTAGGAACATTAGATGATGAAGGTTATGATATTAGAGTCAGTAATGGATACACTAAGAATTTTGAGAAATAATTTGTTGATTGCTAGTACAGCCAAGTCCAACAGTATTTACATTCTCTGTGCAGTCCTATTCTCCTACCTCTTTTACTGTTGAAAATTTAAATAATGATTTGTCTGAACTTTAGCATATAAGACTAGGTCATGTAGGAGAAAAGAAACTTAAAATTTTCAAGAAAAATGGTGTTTTTGTTAAAGACAGTTTACAAAAACCTCCATTTTGTGAAGAATGTACTTTTGGAAAACAAAAAGTCTCATCTTTTGGTAAAGGGACACATAAATCAAAAGACATTCTTGAATACTTGCATGCAGATTTGTGGGGTCCTGCCCCTGTTAGTACTGTTTCTGGATATAAATAAATTTTGCTTATTGTTGATGATTATTCCAGAAAGTCTTGGGTTAATTTGTTGAAATCCAAAGACCAAACTGTCTCTATTTTCAAAAACTAGATTACCTTGGTTGAAAATTTAAAAAATAAAAGTGTCAAAATTATCAGAACTGAAAAAAAGATTAGAGTACTGCAATTTTGAATTTGATGATTTTTGTAAACACCAAGGTATTCTCAGACATAGGACTATTTCATACAGTCCACAGTAAAATGGGGTTGCTGAAAGGATAAACAGAACTTTGCTGGAAAGAACAATGTGTTTGTTAATCCAATCAAATTTACCAAAAAAATTTTGGGGGGAAGCAGTAAAGACTGCATTATCTTTTATAAATAAATGTCCTTCAAGTGCAGTGAACTATAGCATTCCAGATCATATCTGGAATGATACAGTTCCTGATTACTCCTTTCTTAAAATTTTTGGCTGTGCAGCTTATTCACATCAGCCTCAGTCCAAACTTGATCACAGATCTTTAAAATGTGTTTTTATTGGTTATGGGGAAGGGATAAAGGGCTACAGACTGTGGATTAAAGAGCAGAAATGTTTTAAAGTGATTTTAAGTAGGTCAGTTGTCTTTAATGAAAATATTTTTCCCTACAAGTTTGAAAAATATGAAAATCCACTTTGTGAAAATGATTTTGTAATTACTAAAGTGAGCTTTGATGATACTCACATTCAGCTTAAGCAACTCCAACATAAACCTGCTGACACTTCTGCACCCACTTCACCTATTTTACCTGTTGATAATGATTATGATGAATCTGATCTTTATGATTACCAATTATCTGAGGACAGAACTAGGAGGAATATTAGGCCTCCAGCTAGATTAGATGATTTTGAATATTTTTCTGCCTCTACTTTGTCTATTACTTTAGATTCTGAACCCTGCTTATTTGACGAAGCAATAGAATCTAAAGATAGAAATCAATGGCTTACAGCCATGAATGAAGAAATGAGTTCCTTAATCAAAAACCAAACCTGGACTTTAGTTGAAAAACCTCCTGGTAAGAAATTAATTAATTGTTAGTGGATTTTTAAAATAAAAGATGGGGATTCTGAAGGGGGGTAAACCTAGATACGAAGCTAGGTTGGTTGCAAAAGGATTCTCTAAAAAAGAAGGGATAGATTACACTGAAATGTTTCCCCCTGTTGTGAAATATACATCTATCAGAATATTATTTGCTTTAATTGCTCAAAATGATTTAGAACTTGAACAAATGGATGTTAAAACTGCTTTTTTGTATGGTCTGCTTGATGAAACTATTTACATGACTCAACCAAAAGGTTTTGAAAAGGAAAACAAAACTGATCTAGTGTGCCTACTTCAGAAATCACTTTATAAACTGAAGCAAGCACCTAAACAGTGGTATAAGAGATTTGATTCATACATCCAAAGTTTAAATTTTCAGAAAAGCCAATATGATCCCTGTTTTTATTTTAAGATTGATAAACTTGATTCTATGTACTTATTGCTGTATGTAGATGACATGTTAATTGCTGGCAAAAATCCGCATGACATTTCTTGTCTTAAAGAAAATTTGAAAACTGAATTTCAAATGAAAGACCTAGGTCAGCTAGGAAAATTCTTGGAATTGATATTTTTAGAAATAGAAATGAAGGAAAGTTGTTTTTAAATCAAAAGAGTTACATTGATAAAATTTTGAAAAAGTTTTATCTTTTTTATTCAAAACCTGTTTCACTTCCTCTACCTAGTCATTTCAAATTATCAAGTGACCAGTGTCCTAAATCTGCAGAGGAGGAGCACAGAATGCATAATGTGCCTTACTCCAATGCAGTTGGGTCTGTGATGTACTTCATGGTCTCAACCAAACCAGACATTACCTTTTCTGTTAGTGTCTTAAGCAGATTTATGAGCAACCTAGGCGAACCGCACTGAGAAGATCTGAAATCCTTACTAAAATATCTGAAAGGAACTTTAAACTTGAGTCTTATGTATTCTAAATCTGAATAGATTCTGATTTTGCTGGAAATGTTGACAGCGAAAAATCTACTTCAACCTACTTTTTTACTTTAAATGATTCATGCATCAGTTGGAAAGCACAACTACAGAAGTTAGTTGCCCTTTTTTTAACTGAGGCAGAATATATTACTGCAACAGATGTAGTAAAAAGAATGCATATGACTAAAGGGATTACTTAGTGAAATTGGTTGTTTAAATGAATCTGAAGTTGAAATTTGCACTGATAATCAAAGTGCTTTATATCTTAGTAAAAATCCTATTTTTCATAATAGATCAAAACACATTGATGTAAAACTTCATTTTATAAGGGATATTATTGAAAAAGGCTTTGTGAAACTTGTAAAAATTCCCACTCAACTCAACCCAGCAGATGCTGGAACCAAAGTGATCCCTATAACTAAATTTAAAGATGCACTTAGATTACTTAATATTGTAGAATTTGATACTGCTTCCTTGTATCTTTGCAGTAAACCAGATGAGAATGCTGACTGCACCAATTAAGGGGAAGATTTGTTGATAATTGGTCCAGTCCAAACTCAAGCCCAACATCTTATAGCTTGTTGGATTCACTTCAAGGTCCAAAACCCGGAGCCCATCTCGCATTACCAAAACGCGACTTATTTTTTATAACAAGAACCAGTTCAAGTCGTTGATCTAACCATCTGGAGCGTCCTTAGCCGTTGGATTTTCTCACCTATTTGTACCAATTGAAGAGTCCAGAAGAAGCAACCATTCAGATGCATTATTGACCTAGATATTTTCTCTCTCTTGTTCGTCTCTCTTCTCTGAGGCAATCTTTCATCTCCTTTTCCCAATCTCTCTGATTCGAAGAAATACTTTGTGATCATTTCTTCATTTGTAGTAATTTTGGGATATAGTTGAGAGTATTGTGAGTGCTCTTTGTAAGCACGTTTTGTTCGCTATTTTGAGAGAGTTCTTATGTAGTTTGTCTGGAAAAATCCATTTGTAAACTCTGCATTTTACTGGTTCATGTATAACTCTTTAAAGGAGTGCTTTGTAAACCTTGTGATTTTGGAATAAAATTGTTTGCTTTTTATTTGATTTCTGGGTTCAAATCCTTTACAATAGTAATTCAATTAATCATATTTGGCAGTTTTGAGAGCCTTGTGAAAACTCGATTGTTGTTAAGGATATGTGTTCCTTGTTGTAAGTTACCTAAGGATAAACGGTCCTTATTGTAAGTCACTTAAGGATAAATGCTCCTTATTATAAGTCACTTAAGGATATGTGCTCCTTGTTGTAAGTCATCTAAGGTAAGTCATCTAAGGGATAAGTAGTCCTTGTTGTAAGTGACTTAAGGATATGTACTCCTTATTGTAAGCCACCTAAGGATTTGGTACTCCTTGTTGTCAGTTACCATTATAGTGGATTTGGCCTTACTCGTTATGGAGAGCTTAGTAACGGAGGACGTAGATCAAGTTGTTTGATTGAACCTCCTTAAATTTCATCCTCTTATCTCTTTTGCTCACTTACTTACACTGTGCACATTTACTATATTCTATCAATTTATATTGTGCATTACTATCTCTAAGTGCTATACTTGCTTTATTAACAAAGTTCACATCTTTATAGCACTCTACATTGATAGTTAAGTTACTCTTACAAATCTAAGTGTTTATATTTGTGCATATTGGTTTTAAGTTTGAGATTATTTATTGAAAAAATTTTATAAACCAATTTACCCCCTCTTGGTTAATTAGTCTTGAGCTAACATGAACATCCTTTTAGGGATATGCTTTACTAAAGAAAATATACTTATTGAACACAGTTGCATCTATGTCTATCCCTAAGACAACCGTGAAGTTGTAGAACGGGCTAATACTAATCTAAAACATATCTGGATATGCAGTTGTCCCAAGTACATGCTAAATTGGAGGATATCCTAGAGAGACAAGAGGATAATATGACACTTGTATGTACAAATGCGAACTTCTTAGACGATGTATGTGTAGAAGAATATAAAATGTTCTCTTCTTATTTGATCAATAATCCGTAATAACCCTACTCCATAGGAATACATGCCTCACTCACTAATAGTTCTTAGGCATAGTGTAAGGAAAAAGGTTTTACCTACTAGATCCACTAACTTAATTTCCTGACCAGAGAAGATGACAAATGATCAATTTATGTTGATTCTGAAGTGGAGGGACATGGTACCAAAGGAGTTAGAGTGAAATTATAAATTAGTCAACTAAGAACCTTCGCTTTTTTAAATTACGTAATGGACGAACCGCTCTGTTACCTCCCAAATAGTTGCTATGTAGTCTTTTGAAAAGTCTTCATTGAAAGAGGAGGATCTAACTTCATTCAAAGAAGCTATAAGGATATAGATACTTGTCATTGGAGAGTGCCATGAACTTAAATATTAAATCTATATATACTTGTCACTCTTGGTTCTTGTATTTGCACCAAATAAGTGTTGGAATTATATATGTCCATAGAGTATAATTCACAATATTTAAAGTAAAATATTAAATGATTGTATTAATATAATGTTGCGTTTATCCATGTGTCGATTTGATATTACAGATTGAGTGTTTAAGTTGTTAAATACAGAAAGATTCAATTTTGTAATTTGATCTAAAATTAACGTTCACGATCAGTAAATAAATATGAACAATTTATTTTAATAAGATCATCTCGGTTTTATTAAAGTTTGTCTTTGATTTTGGTAATAAAATTGAGAGTACGTTTGGAACGTATTAAATGGAACCACATGAAATTAACTTGTGACATTGACCATACAAACTTAATTTCACTTGACTTTCGTACGTGGGACCTTAATCCTAATCAGATAATGGATTTCGATTACTAACTTGAAGTTCTTTGAGGTATCATTGGGTGAAACCAAATTGCTGATCAATATCTCGGTACTTTGGGAATTAAAGTGAACTAACAAGGAACATATATTCGTATGGAATCCGTCATCTTTTATGTATGATCATAATCCCACTAGTTTTTCTAGTGGACAGTTGAATATAAGCTCAGTAATTCAATAGTAACTGTTGAATTCTATGATGTGATGTGTTCACATGGAACTGTCAGATAGAAGATGAGAGTTGAGAATTTATGAATATTCAGAGATGGGCATTTTGGTTATTTAAACTTACTCCGAAATATTCGAGTTGATCGACGGAGGTAACATGTAAGAACAATAAGTCAAAGGATATAATTATTGATTAATTATTTCAGTAATTTCAATTTTTACTAAGAGTACAATCTCGTTCTTTTAGTGGAATAGAACGTGATTAAAAAATTAATTTTGACTGATCAAGAGTTGACCATGTCATAATTAATTTATTGGAGCTTAGTTTAATTGGGTCCGATCAGGTTCCCTCGGTGGCTTCACTATAATTGGCTTATATAGGCTTATTACCTGTATTGGGCTATGCAGAAATGGTCCTGGGTTATGGTACTAGGGTTGGTAGGGTTTTGGTGTGCAAAGAGGTTACAAATGGTCTCCTAAGACTATTTTTCTTAACCTAGTTTTCAAAGTGGCGAGACACACACTAAAGTATGTAGTGTGTGTTTCCTCTTTATAAAGAAAATCATAATCCTAGTTTAACCTACACCTAGAAAAGGTGACCACACACCTGCACAACTTCCATTGGAGAACGCCGGGGAAAGTTTGAGGGTTTGAAACTTTGGTGGAATCAAGAAGTAGTTTGAAAAGAGGTTATTGAAAAGTACGCTACAAGGGTAACATCTCTTTCATTTGTGTGCACAAAATTATTTATCTAAGTTAAATACATAAAACAGAAAATCCTGTAACGAGATGATCTAATCACAAGAAATCAATTTTTGTGAGTAGAACAACCCGGGTTCCCAACAATTGGTATCAGAGCGCCAGGTTTTTTATACTGTTTTGTGTATTTAGGAATAAATTATTTGGTTTATGCATGTGTTAGTAAAGGGCAGTGTTAGGATTATGTGATTTATTTTGTTATTGGGTGAAAGATATTATTTATTGAACTGATTTGTGGCCCTAGAATTTTTATGGTAAATTCTTGTATTTGTTTTATCGAGTCATGTAACAAAGGAGGTGGATTACGACTCCATGTTTTCCCTTTTGATTTTGATTTTTGCAATAGAATTAGGTTTGTGCAATCTCCATAGTAATTGTAAATTTCAAGGACCGATCTACAAGATTTCAAATTGAGGGACCTATTCTGCAGTATCTGAATCAAGTATTGTTGTTGCAAAATCCGGATGACCTCTGTTGCAATTTTGGAATTGGACCAAACTTCACCATCTTTGAGACCTCAGGACATGTGGTGCAATTTCAACAACGTTAAATGGAAATTAGGTGGAGACAGGTAATAAACGGTGTATGCACCTGTGAGGACTGCCGCTCCGTCTGTGGCCGTAGCAGCACACTTGGAGCCTCGATCTGGCCTTGACAGCGGTGACACCGGAGCCAAAGCCGACTTGCATTTTTTCGTTGAGGTTTCGATGCCTGTGCATGGCGTGGTTGTGCTTGGCTCGGCTGTACTGCGCGGTGATGGTGGAGGTGGTGCTTCGCTTCCTTGCTATTTCTCCGAAGTTCTCTACGGCATCACAGATTTCAAAGAGGGCGATGGCTGCATTTTTCGCTGTAGTTCCCTTCGAGATCCAGCCATCTATGCATGGCATGGCTGTCCTGTGTAGTAATGACGGCGGTGTCAGCGATACATGACCTCTTGGCGACTGCTTCTCCGGAAACTGCAAAACTGAGCATGCGACGGCTGCGATTTTCTTTCATTTTTGGTCACTGTATGTTAGATGCAGGGAAAAGAGATGAATTGGAATTTGGGCCAAATTTTCGGTTTAATGGAAGATTGGGACGGATAAAGAAATGTGCAAAGTTCTCTATTTTGAATTAAAGTTGGGCCACATATCGGTGAAATTAAATATGGCCCTGAAATTGTAAAATTGGTCCATTTTGATTAATTGCAATGTGGGCTAAATCGTTTAGCTGGGCTAATGCAATGTTTACTAAATTTTACAATGGGCTGGAATATTTAATTGGATAATTACATTTTGGCATTTGGGCTGATAACTAAAGCTTTGCAGATTTGGACTGGACACTTACAAATGGAAATTGAAGAATTGGGCCGGCTTGTGGCTCAATGGAATCTTTAACTAATTTGTAATTTTTTTTGTCTAGGTTTGGCCATAAATTATGTTCATGTTTATTTTATTATTGCATTTATTTATTGCTTTAATTAAATTGTGAATGAATGTCATTAAATAACATGCCATGTAGATCGCATAAATACCGCTCTAGGTACTATACTGTCATGCATGGTTTAATATTTTATTTTCTTTTCTAAATGTTAGATTAGAAAATAAATATATTTATTAATAATTAAATCGATTTTAAGAGTTAAAATTTATTGGTAATTATTAAATTAAAACCCAACAGTTCAAAATATTAAGTGAATGAGTGTAAAAATATTTTGAACCCACGGCCTCCCCTATTAGCCCATTAGTAAAAATTTGTGTATTCCTCATGCTAATCTAATTAGTCTCCCTATAGAAGGGTTGCACTGTTTTGGTGACTGGATTTGGCCCAATTAGATGATGATTTTTAAGTGTGAATTAATCATGATTACCCTAAAGGTAACTTAATTAATTTAGTACTTGAAATATTATCAATATAAGGGTTATATACTTAAATCAAGGACATCACGAAGACTTCCTATAGAATATCCAAACAATGTCAATGATGGCCAAATTTTAATGATTATAAATTAAATATTGCATGAGATGCTGGATATATTTAATTTAGTGGGAGGGTCCCATCTTAGCCATAAATCACATTTATTTCTCCTATAGAGAAATGTGTTTAAGATTTTGAAATTTTAGGTTGTCGTCATATTATAGTAGTTTTGGGTCTACTTGTGCATAATTTTTTCTTCATACATCATATATGAAAGTATTGATCACATATGTAACTCGTGTTTAATACATTTATTTTATTTGAATGTCGTATTTTCCACAACTAGTATATGTTTAGACATCACCAACTGATTGGCGAAAACTGGAAAATATCTCATTATAATTCTTTCCACTTATAACATTTGTTCGTGGTAGGAGATCCTTGTTCAATAGTAATCATAAATCTTCCAATGAAAATGGTGTTATTTTGATGAGATGGTTTATTGCCTAGTTTTGATTCTCATATCAAGTACTTTGCAATAAAAACATCAAAATAGGATAACCATATTTATTTTCTCGATGGAAGGGTATTTATGATAATTTGAACATCTTAATTATGGAGTTATACAAAAGATGCTATCAAGCTATAGTATATCTCTACTTATGAACCGATCACATTTTTTACAAGAGACCATTTGGTAAAACATGACTGGTCACTCTAACGTGGTGGAGGTTCCACTTGCAAACATTGATTCAGGTGACATAATACTTGAGAAATCTTTTAAGATAATCTCTTGCGATTCAGAGTGGACTAAATTCACCAGGATTGACATGTCTCTAAAAGGTTCAATTTAAGCTATTTAATAAGTAGAGATTATTTTAAAGCAACGGATGGTATGGTGGGCCCTCTAACTTTTTTCCTTAGAGCAAAGATAGGATTATTAAGGAGGAAGCCTTTCTTGGAAACTCTACAATGGGTAAGGCTCTATTCATTGTGTTATGATTAGTAATTGAATCTATCCAGATTATAGATCCTGGAGTAACTAATCACTGTTGCGAATTGTTGCAATGTGGTCCTAAGTGATCAAATGACTCAATGAGATAGAGTATACTATAAGGATAAGCATGTGTATAGTAATATGGAGAGAGCTGTTGGGATTTTATGTTGGCGAAACAACTTTGATTGTTATTTTGTTTCTATGCTATTTGAGTGGAATTATTTGGAACTTAATCTCCCTTTTTCAATTGGAATTAAGTTGAATAATGCTCTTATTAGTGCGAGACAAATAGTTAATAATCTCAAAGCTTTGTAAATGGTTCTAAGTATAATATTACTACAATTGATAAGGGATAGATGATTCCTTGTATTAATGAACTCTTTGATATGGTCTTAAGATAATCGTGTTTATTTAAATAAGATTCAAAGATTAGTAAAGATAGATATCTCTAATTATTTTGGAGGTGGAATCTATGTGGGCTTATGAATCTCATTTAGAGGGTAAAATGATTAAGATCTTAGGCTTCGTCGCAGTTATCCAAAACTCGATTCTAATACTAGTAAGGGATGGACCTCAAAAGGGCCAGAGGTGAAATCTAAACTGTTTTCTGAATCTTGCTTAGAGAATTAGTTAACCAAGAGTCCTCATACATTAAATGGACTTAAGAGTTTGGGGATTAATAAACTTCGATATGTGTGGGTTTTCTTGTTCTCAAGGTATGAGAGAGTATGAGTAGTTCATCACTTTTACTGATGATCACTTTAGATCTCGATTCTATCCTTAATATCGCATTGATCCGAAATGTTGAAGAAATCTTAGACTTTTGGACAGAAGTTGAGAAGTGATTAAGAGAATTGAGATACTTCGATTTGATCGAGGTTTGTGTATCTCTCATATGAGTTTAGGAACCATTTATCGTAAAAAGAGAACAAGGTAATACCAATTCAATGACGAGTTATCCTCATTACTAGTTTCATTTGATGTACACCAGAGATAGTCAGGTTCCTTCATAGTCTAGTACCATTGATTCATTTCCTGAAACACCCCTAGATTTTTGGCATAGGTGCAAGCCCAGTCTATACCACAATTGGATTTGGGCACTTTTGGCAAACAAAATGAAAGGAAGAATTGACGAAATGGAGGCAAGAATGAAAGTTTGATTATATATAAGGTATACAACAAAACTTGAAATTATTTCTTCTATAGTCCTCTGGTCAAGAAAGTATTTGTTGAGTACAAATGTAACTTTCTTAGAGGATAAGGCATATAGAAGAATACAAATCCACAAGTAAAATTCTATTGGATAAGATGTTAGAACGTGGTTCAAACAACTTGATTCCAGATTTCTGCATAGAATTAATCTTGATGATTTGGAACTTCCTATGGAATCGATAGTTGTCGATCCTAGTTGGAGAAATGGGCAAGTGGTTCAACCACTATTTTTGCTTGGTGATTTCAATGGATATGGGAAAGCCAAAGGTTGTAGTCGAAGAAGTTCTCACTGTTCCACCTCCTCTTTATGTTCATAAGGAGGTAGTGGAGATGTTGATCCCAGTAAGGGATATAACCAAGTAGTGGGAGGAGAGGAAGTAACTTTGTTTGGACATAATGGAAATACACTTTAAGTGACTAATTGGAGTGGGAGGGTTGTAAGACCACCTTCTTGACACTTATTCTATAGAGAGTCTTTTTAGACAGTCTATATTGAAATAAGAGAAAGACTCCTCCTCATTTAGGGAAGTGGTAAAATTTATGGATTTGAAATCATGGAAGGTGAACGTGAACTCAAAATTGGGTTCCTTGTATAACACCAAGGTTTGGATATTTGTAGACACACCTAATGGGATCAAACCTATAAGGTGTGATGAGTCTTTAAGATGATAAGAGAACGGTGGATCGGAAGGTTGATGCCTTCAGCGCAAGGCTTATGGCTATGGGTTTATGAAACTCTTCTCGTCAATCGCCATGAAAAGTTTACCTGGATCTTTTATTCATTGTCGTTCATTGTGAAAATCATGTACAACAGATGGATATCAAGATGTTGTTTCTTGAATGCATCTTGAGGAAATCATTTACAAAGTGTAACATGATGGGTTCATACTAAAGGCCATGAAAGTAAAGTTCACGACTCACAAGTGTCCAACTTTGGATTTGGATAATTGTTCAAGATATGAAATATAGAATTTGATCGAACTATTGTGATACATGTTTTTGATCAAAATCTTGATATATCTTAAGAATACTCGTGTAAATAGAAATATGAGACAATTTTCGCTACTATTTATTTGAATGATACTCTACTTATGTGTGAGAGTATTTTAATTAAATGGTAGTTGGTACCAGCAATTAGACTTGAAGGACTTTTAGATGATTGCCTATTTTTCTAGACATCCGTATTTTTCGGATTGGGAGAGAAATTAAATGGAGCAGTCTCACGTTTCATGTAATAATAAGATATTATATATATTTGCAATATTGAAGTCATGAAAGGGATAACTTTCTTTGTGGACTTTATCTATCTTATGAGTATTCTCCTAAGACTCATGGTAAGATAGAAAAGGCTCCTTACGCTCCAGATATAGGAAGCCGTGCTTTGCACTAGATAGGTCATATCTTATGCTGGGGATATTGTTCGTGATTATTAGTTCTATCCAGGATCAGATCATTGAATAGGGGTAGTGCATATACTAAAGTATTTTTGGAAAACGAGTAAATATTCTCTTATCTATTCAGGTTGTGATCTGATGGATTAAAACTAATTAAGATCTGATTTGACTAGGACTCTAGAGAGTCGTCAAAATTGGAATATAACTGGGAGATAAGGTGGTTAATTGGTCGAGTATAATACAATCTTGGATTGTTTGTTATACAACCATGACTTACTTCGAAAGGAGTTAATATCTTGATTGGGAACATGATCATTGACGTAATGCTGATGTTGACAAAATAGAAGATTCGATGTTTCATGTATACTCTAACGGCAAGTGGGAGATTGTTGGAATTATATATGCTCATAGAGTATAATTCACGATATTTAAAATAAAATATTAAATGATTGTATTAATATAATGTTGTGTTTGTCCATGGGTCGATTTGATATTACAGATTGAGTGTTTAAGTTGTTAAACACAAAAAGATTCAATTTGTAATTCGATCTAAATTTAATGTTCACGATCAATAAATAAATATGGACAATTTATTTTGATAAGGTCGTCTTGATTTTATTAAAGTCTGTCTTTGATTTTGGTAATAAAATGGAGAGTACGCTTGGAACGTATTGAGCGGAACCACATGAAATTAATTTGTGACATTGACCATACAAACTTAATTTCACTTGACTATCGTACGTGGAACCTTAATTCTAATCGGATAATGGACTTTGATTACTAACTTGAAGTTCTTTGAGGTATCAATGGGTGAGATCAAATTGCTGATCAATATCTAGGTAATTTGGGAATTAAAGTGAACTAACAAGGAACATATATTTGTATGGAATCCGTCACCTTTTAGGTATGATCATAATCTCACTGGTTCTTCTAGTGGATAGTTGAATCTGAGCTCAGTAATTCGACAGTGACTGTTGAATTCTATGATGTGATGTGATCACATTGAACTATCAGACAGAAGATGAGAGTTGAGAGTTTATGAATATTCAGAGAAGGGCATTTTGGTAATTTAAACTTACTCCGAATATTCGAGTTGATCGATGGGGGTAAAAAGTAAGAACGATAAGTCAGAAGATATAATTATTGATTAATTGTTTTAGTAATTTCAATTTTACTAAGAGTGCAATCTCGTTCTTTTAGTGGAATAGAACATGATTAATAAATTAATTTTTACTAATCAAGAGTTGATCAGGTCATAATTAATTTATTGGAGCTTAGTTTAATTGGGTCCGATCAGGTTCCCTCGGTGGCTTCACTATAATAAGCTTATACATGCTTATTACCTATATTGGGCTGTGCTGAAATGAACCTGGGTTATAGTACTAGGGTTAGTAGGGTTTTGTAGTGTAAAGAGGTTACAAATAGTCTCCTAAGACTATTTTTCTTAAACCAGTTTGCAAAGTGGCGAGACACACACTAAAGTGTGTAGTGTGTATTTTCTCTTTACAAAGAAAACCCTAATTCTAGTTTAACCTAAGCCTAGAGAAAGATGACCACACACATGCACAGCTGTCATTGGAGAACACCGGGGAAAGTTTGAGGGTTTGAAGCTTTAGTGGAATCAAGAAGCAGTAGGAAAAGAGGTTATTGAAATGTACGCTTCAAGGGTAACATCTCTTTCATTTGTGTGTACAAAATTATTTATTCTAAATTAAATACATAAAACAGAAAATCATATAACGAGATGATCTAACTACAAGAAATCTATTTTTGTGAGTATAACAACCCGGGTTCCCAACAATAAGGTGATGAAAATCGGTCTACAAGGGGGAAAAAGAGGCGCAGACGAAGAGATGGGGATGGGCCTTTAAATCTAGATTGGTCACTATGATCCCTTTGTTCTCTTTTTCGATGTCAAAAAGTTCTTATGATCATGGTGTTAAATGGGTGAAATAGAGATCATATCCAAATTTTACATTTACCGCACATAAATTTTTTAAAAGAAATAAATGAATTAAAGCTAGAAATAATAAAATGAGCTATGTTATGTTCTTGCGTTTTCTATCTTCACCAACATGCTCTCTTATGTATTTGGTGTGATGATAAAAAAATATAATATATTAAAATCATCATATGTGAAGATTGAAGATGTCCATACATCAGGAAAAAGGTTTGTAGTGATTTATTAAAAGTAATGGAGAAAGAGTGAAAAGGCAACTTGTGACTTTTATTGCATTGAGAAGCTTTATAATTGAAATTTTGAGACATGTGACTCGATAAATCTTTATTAAAGTTGGATATAAGATGAAGTAAAATTGGAAAAGCAAGGTGTCCTAAGCGATTATGCCACTCGGACGATGTGGTCTTGACACTAGAGAAAGCAAGTAATGAAGTAGATTTGACACGAGAGGTTGGCCACGCATATAAGCTATCTTTTAGTATGCCCCTCCAAAAGAATTGCCCCCGTGCAAAAATCCTTCGCAAGAAATGAAGTAGGTAAGAATTCAAGAGAAACATTGTTTGAAGTACAAGATTTAGAGTGTGTTTGATATTGTTTAAAAAGAGTTTTTTTAAAATGAATAGTGATTTTTAGGAGAATAGATGGTTGAAATTTGGTTGAAAAGTCAAATATTGTGGGCTTGAATTTTAATGGATAGTTGAGATTGAGTACTGTAGAAAAAAAAGAAATATTTAATGAAAATCAAACAAGGGCTTAGACATTGAAACGAGATTTTTATGCATGGTTGGCACACAAACAATATTATTTAAAGTAAAGGTACAAGAGAGATCGGATAAAGAAGTGGAGCTTCAAAGGAAATCGTTGTGTGAGGCCCATTAATTGCATCAACAAAGGATCGATAATCATCATCAGGTCCGTCCAAAATCATTTTAATGAGATCTTCATTATCAAGAGGTTTGCCTAAGACAAAAAATCCATCGGCCAGTGTTTTGATGAATTGCATATATTCTGATATGTTGTGGGAGCCTTTGTAGTGCATTTGAATTAATCTTTATTGTGTTTGATGTGTCCTCGAGAGGGTTTTGCATATGTATTGGAAAGAACATTCCATGTTTCCTGGAAAGTAGCTGTGGATTGAATGAAAGGTATAATCGAAGGAGTGAGAGATCCAACAATTGTACTGAAATGCCTATGACACCGTTCGACGAAGCCATTGTGTTCAGGAGTGTATGGCGGGGAGATTTTGTGAGTAATGCCAAAATTTTCTAACATATTTGTAGTACCTAGATATTCCCCACCGCCATCAGTGTATAGTATTTTTATTTTGGATTCAAGTAAATTCTCAATAGTCTGTTTAAAGATAGGGAAAATATGTGCAACATCAGATTTCAATTTTAACGGAAATAACCACATATATCTTGAAAAATGATCAACAAAGAGTAAATAGTACTTGAAACCATCTCGGGATGGGACAGGACTTGGACCCTAGACATCCGAGAAAACGACCTCTAAAGGATGACTACTCACTAAACTAGAAGAAGAAAAGGGAAGCCTATGGCTCTTATTACACATGCAAGCATGTGGTTGGTGGTCTTGACAGATGGATGACCAAGACATCTATGCCACACGGCGGAGGAGGTGGAGGTGACGGAGTTGACTGTTGGACGAGAAGGAGACACCCTAGCAGAGGACGGCCATTCATATACTCTGTTCTTAGTGCGACCTTGAAGGATTGTTTGACAGTTGTATAGGTCCTTCACAATAAATGAATGGGGAAAAATTCAATGGATAAGTTATTGTCATTACAAAGTTGGTAAACCGAAATGAGATTCCATTTTAATTGGGGAACACATAAAGCATTATGTAGTTAAATGTTAGGGGAAAGGGTGGTAGAGCCTGTATGAGAAATTGAAAGAAGCGAATTATTACCTAAGACAACCTCGTCAGGTCCATCATATGTGTGATGCAAGGAAAGATCATCTAGTTGCAAGACAACATGGTTGGAGGCCCCCGAGTCAACGATCCAGTTATGTGAACCAGTTGAGTGAGATGTGGTGTTAATTGTGTGTTTTGCAAGGCGAAGATGAGGAAAAAGTACTCAGCATGTATTTGCTTTGTGCCCTTTCTGGTTGCAGTACTGGCATATGACAGGTTCACAAGAGCCATCTGAGCAAGATTCGCGAGCATGCCCGCGGTTGGTGGAGACATGGCGTGGCTGGGATGAGTTTTATGGAGGTTGGGATGAGTTCGTATATATTGATGGAGTAGGGAGAAGGCCGGTTTTCGAGGATGGAGGAGGGGGTGGAGGCTAGAGTTTTTGGAGTTTTTATGTCTATAGGTGGGTGTGTAATTGAGGGACGGGTTTGAGATGTAGGAGTTGGTGTCGGTGTCGGAAACAAAGATCTTATGGTCAATGAGTTTATCATAAAGTTCTTCGAACTCAATGGGGGTGTCACGGGTACAGATTACAGCGATTACCTCCTTGTAGGCTGGCCCAAGTCCACGAGTGCAATAGATGAGTAAGTCTGCATTGGTGAGAGGTGCTCCAAGACGAGATAGTTTGTCAGATAGAGATTTGATTTTTAAGATACATTCAGAAATTCCAAGCGTACCACGAGAGAGATTTGCAAGTTTATCCTTGATATGTATAATGTGTGATTGATATTTTTTGGAGAAAACTCTTTCGAGTCTAGACCATGCTTCATGAGAAGTAGTGACCGAAGCGATGATTGGAATTACACGAGAAGGAAGCCGTTTATAGTTCTTTCTCTTTCAAAGATTTTTGGCTTCACTGGCTTAGAGAAAAACAAGTCCCCGTCTTCTCTATTTATGCACATTTCGTTTCTTGTCCACCAAGAATCCTAGATGTGCAAAATCTATATTCCCTGCAATAAATCAAATATAATTACAAGTTAATGGAGATAAGGAAAGATAATAAAAGATAATGATGATTTAGAAGAATCTTACCATAAGTGAATCTCATGTCAATCAAGTGATATAAACATACTTGGACTCTAAAATATAGGCTAGAATATCGGCCAAGAATTCTATCGCAATTCGGCTAGAATTTTTTTGCCACACACATTATCTCATACATAGATATTTATCATGAATCATAAGAATTATCTCCTAGCGATGAATCAAAAACATAGGAATAGGAGATACACATAAATTCTAGTCCAAGTAAATCATCTAGTAATTTAGTTAAACTAATTAAATTACTAAACATATAATATGTAGTAATTAAATAAAGGATACTGAATTAAAAACCTATAAAAATAGAAAATATCAATTTAAACAATTTAACAATCTCCCCCTTTGGATTTTTCTTTTTTTTCCAAAACAAAGCCATCTTTTCACAGATGCAACAATAATGCTCCCCCTATCGAAATTCTCCCCCTCAAGTCATGCATCATAATAAGCTCAATTCAACCAATTCATGCATGTAACGAGAGAAAAATAATAAGCACATAAAGGAGCATCCAAATAAACCAAAATTTACTTCAATAATCAATTAATCCAAAAAAAAGATGACGAAAACTACTACACCCCCTTTTGGAAGAAATAGGGAAGCCTTCCTTGTCTTGAAACTTGCCAAAAATAAGCACAAGAGACAAAAATTAGGCAATATTCCATTATAGACAAAGTGAAGTAGAGTTTCTAGAAAATCCAGAAAAACATCAAAATCATTGAGGTCAGGTACATTTGGACTGAGGCTCTGTTACTGAGATGAGTCTCAGTTCTTTTTCTGCTTCTTTGCTCCAGTGGGCTTCTTGAGCTCAGTCTTCCTCTTTTCAATACTTGACTTTGAGGTCACATGTAGCGACCGAGAATTTCTACGCAATTTAATAATTATTTCAAAGTCTTGAAAATCGTGTCGTTGCGATCTCACCCATTTTTAAGTTAACGTCACGACGCGTTCGTCTAGCCAAGTCGAGAAATGTAAAGTCAATTTGATTTTAATTAAATTCCGAATTTCCAAATATTATTGTTTTAATTATTATTTTCACATCATATTAAATTCCAATTTTCATCAATATCATTTTATCAGTTTAATTCTTCCAATCCAGTTGAATTCGCGTGAGAATTTTTCCTCCTGCTGCGTGCATGGTTGCCTTGAATTGCGCACTCTACCCAACCCAATAAAATTCCCATACAAATATTCTACGCAACCCATCCTTCCACCACCCTAAGCCCATACTCTATTGCTCTCACTTCACCCAGCACACTCCCTCCTTATACACTGCACAATTCCACCATTCGCCTCAAACCAGCATCTTCCCCAGCTCCTGTTTCAACCTACAGTCCAGCAAGGTAACGCTCCCTCCCCCTTCATCAACCATCACCAAACCTCAATCACCACTGCCCCCAACACCACCATTTTTCAGCGATCAATCTACCCTACTGCAACCAACTCCAAACCGCCCCTGTGCAGCACCGTCTCAGCACCACCAATTCCAGCCCAAACCACAAACCTGCACTCCAACGCACCTCCACGGCTTCATCGCAAACCAACCTCACACAGCCGGAAATCACACCCAGCATTCACCATCATCATCACCCTCTGCAGTACCGCCACCGTGCAGCCACAAACTTCACTGCTGCCGCCTAGCTCAGCCTCGACCACCGCCACCTCCAACTCACCTCCATCCCCATTACACCACGCCAACCCAGCCAACCTGTACAACAATCATCATCATCACCAAGCTCCACATTCACCACCACCATCAAGCCGCCGCGACCCCAACACAGACACACCCATCACCGCAACCACTACCCTCTCCAATTTTCCCAAAATCAAAACCCAGAAATAGAAGCCCAAATCCTTACCTCGACCGCCGCCGCCTGTTCGCCGGAAAATCGCGTTTCGAGTCCCTGTTTGCACCCATTTTTCACACCCATTTCGCACCTAAACCCCACAAGAACCCAGCCTACCCACCCTTGTCGTTCGCTGCACCCGGCGCCGGAGTCGTCGCCGACAATACCGTCGCACCTCCCCCTCCCCGTCTCTCGCCCTCTGCCTCCGCTCTCTCTCTCTCTCTCTCTACCTTGTGAGAGAGGGGGATATGATGTGTATAGATATATGTATATTTTAATTTAGAGTTTTCGAAATTACAATTTAGTCCTTAAGTTCCAAATGATTTTAATTAGCCTTTCATTTTTAAAAATCTATTATTTCAGCCCTATTGTTTAATATTCGTTATAAGCTTCGACCCCACTTTTGAAAATTTACATTTTTGTCCCGCAAGTTTGAAAAGTATTCATTATTAGTCCCTCAACTTTCAAATTATCAATTTTAAACTATAGATTTCAACGGACTAATTTAACTTATTTTCATTTTGGATAGACGAAGCGTACGGTGAAATAAGGAATTGAAGTCATTTCCCGCTCAACTTTACACTCGTCAGATTTAAGGTAGACTCTTATCTACAAATTTACGTTTTTCAAAAGTGCGCATCAATAATTATTTGATTTATAAGTTTAGCATATATGATTTTGTGTTCATGAGAATTACTTGCTTAAATGCATGAGACTTGAACATTTTCTTTGTTCATGAGGATTACTTGCTTAAATGCATGAGACTTGAACATTTTCTTTGTTCATGAGGATTACTTGCGTAAATGCATGAGACTTGAACTTTTATGTTCATGAGAATACTGGTGATCGTTAGACACCTGAGACTTGAATATCATGATTATGTGTTTTAATTTATAACGTTAAATGATTATTATGCGCGAGTCTACTGAGTATTTCTATGAAATGCTCACGTCTATTTTTAACAACCTTTGCAGATTTCGGAGAAGGTGGCCAATGATGGATGATAGTGGCAATAGTCGTTAAATAATTGAGAATCTTATTTTGATGTTCCATATTGCTAAACTTTGGCAAATTTTGAGATTTTCAATTATTTGGGAAATTAGGGCGTTGCCGAATGTTTCGTATTATTAATGGCTCGACTCGTTAGTTTGAAATATTTCATAAATGTCATCGAATTTTATCGACCATTACAGTTGATTTAATATTTCCAAAAACGAATTTCAGTGATTTCTTCCGCTAAAATATTATTTTAAAAATGTAGACAAGAAATGACGTGGTAAACCGGGTATTTAGAACTCGGGGCGCTACAGCTTGGTATCAGAGCCAGTCTGCGTTTCTGTAGACTGGCAAAATTTTTCAAAATGAATTTCAAGAAACATTTCACACTATTAAATGATGATTAATGAAGATTGTCACTGCCATCATTCGTCCCACCAACTCCGAGGTAAAGAGTTTATGATGTTTAATGTTATTTCAGTGTTTCGGATACTTATTTTTAATGATTTATGAGATATAGAAGAAAAGAAAGAGATAGTATCCGAATAAGAAAGAGAAAGAAAAGAAGAACGAGTGTTGAGCATAATGGGAACAATAATATGATTTAAGAACGCTTTTATAATAATTCCTGTCCTCGAATTTAGAAATGATGAACCCTAGCTGGACTTTGCATAATAATTATTTGGACATGGCATGATTGATGAGAATTAGATTAAGTAGTAGTGAACGTGGATTTTTCGTTTTAAAAGGGAATGTCGAGGCGTGTAATCAGAACCGCTTCGAATCAGACGACTGATGAGCAGACTGCTTCGGGACAGGGTCCCACAACACAATCTACAGTTATCAGAGACTTGCTACAAGCTGTCCAGGATTTGAGGCAAGCCCCAGCGGGTCCCCCGGTCCCAATTATCGAACAGTTTCGGAGGTACCGTCCCCCTACCTTTGATGGGGGCGATAACCCCTTGGCCGAAGAGGAAATGGCAGAGTCCAAATCGTAATCAAAATCAGAACAGGAATCAGGCGCCTTATAAGAGGCAGAATTCAGGACCCACGGGAGGACCTTTGACTAATTTTACTTCCCCTTGTCCTAAGTGCCAGAGGTTACACCGGGGAGTGTGTCTGGCGGGTAAAGATATCTGCTACAGGTGTGGCCAGTCGGGTCACTTTGCCTTAGACTGTCCTGCTTCGTCTGCCCAAGGTTTCAATCAGAGGAAGAACGCGGACCAGAATAGAAGAGGGAAGGCGAGAGTATTTGCTATGGATGCAGCTGAGGATTCTGACGTGATTGCAGGTACACATGTTATATCCTAAATCCCTGAGCATGTCTT
This sequence comes from Ligustrum vulgare, assembly GCA_963555705.1. Classification (NCBI taxonomy): domain Eukaryota; kingdom Viridiplantae; phylum Streptophyta; class Magnoliopsida; order Lamiales; family Oleaceae; genus Ligustrum; species Ligustrum vulgare. The sequence goes on from OY743172.1 coordinate 54,444,864, forward strand.
AATTATTTCCCCATAGAGTACTTTTCCATTTTGAGCATGTTAATATGGTAACAGGTATATTGTCTATTTCTGGTATCCCCGTATATGTCCTTATAGACTCAGGAGCTACGCATTCGTTTATATCTGATGTATGCTCAGAGAGACTGAACTTAATAGGGGAAGAAACTGGTAGTACATTAGAGGTTAGCCTACCTTCCGGAGGTACTATCGATACTAATATGATAGTCAAATCGGTACAAATAGATTTTGATGGCCAAATATTGGGAGCAGATCTGAATATTATTCGCATGAAAGATTTCGATATTATTTTGGGTATGGATTGGCTCAGCGCCAATCGAGCTGCGATTATGTGTCACGAGAGGGAAGTTGTTTTTCGCAGGGATGGTGAAGAAGTGTTCAAGTTTTATGGATCGAAGATCAAAGCACTTCCTCGTCTTATCTCGGCTTTGAAGGCAGAGAAGTTGTTAGCCAAGAACAATTGTCAGGGCTATTTGGTTAGCCTTCAAGACAAACCGTCAGAAGTAGTTACCTTGGATTCAGTGCCAGTAGTATGCGAATATAGTGATGTGTTTCCAGATGGTCTACCAGGCACCCCGCCTGATAGGCAAGTGGAATTTTCCATTGATTTGATACCAGGAGCTGCCCCTGTATCTAAAGCTCCTTACCGCATGGCACCGAAGGAATTGCAAGAACTAAAGGTTCAGTTAGAAGAACTGTTAGAGAAGGGTTTCATCAGGCCAAGTGTATCTCCATGGGGAGCACCCGTTCTGTTTGTAAAGAAAAAGGACGGAAGCATGAGGATGTGCATTGATTACCGAGAACTCAACAAGCTGACAATAAAGAATAAGTATCCCCTTCCCAGGATTGAAGACTTATTCGATCAGTTAAAAGGCACGGCTATTTTCTCGAAAATTGACCTGAGATCGGGTTATCATCAGCTGAAGATCAAGCCAACCGATATACCAAGAACAGCGTTCAGAACGCGATATGGACATTACGAGTTCACAGTAATGCCTTTTGGTCTCACAAATGCCCCAGCAGTGTTCATGGACTTGATGAACCGAGTATTCCACGATTATCTTGACAAGTTCGTCATTGTTTTCATCGATGACATACTAATTTATTCCATGGATTCCGAGCAGCATGAGGAGCATTTGAGGATTGTGTTGGAGATATTAAGAGCCGAGAGATTGTATGCCAAATTCCAGAAGTGTGAATTTTGGCTCGAGAAAATTGACTTCTTAGGTCATGTTGTTACAGCTTGTGGCATCGAGGTTGATCCCTCTAAGGTCGAAACTGTAATGAATTGGCCAACACCAGCAAATGTTGGAGATGTGAGAAGTTTCCTTGGACTAGCTGGATATTACCGACGATTCATCGAGGGTTTCTCGAAGATAGCGGGTCCTATGACTCAGTTGACCAGGAAGGGAATTAAATTTCAGTGGACCGATCAGTGTGGACAGAGCTTCCAGGAACTAAAGAACAGACTTGTATCGGCACCCGTGTTGACCATACCAAATGGTTCAGATGGGTTCGTTATCTACAGTGATGCGTCCAAACATGGATTAGGTTGTGTATTGATGCAGAATGGGAGAGTGATTGCATATGCTTCAAGACAGTTGAAACCATACGAGAAGAATTACCCGACACATGATTTAGAGCTCGCAGCCGTAGTGCATGCTTTGAAGATTTGGAGACACTATTTGTATGGGAGTAAATGTGATATTTACACTGATCATAAGAGTCTCAAGTATTTCTTCACTCAGAAGGAACTCAATATGAGACAACGTCGATGGCTAGAGCTGATGAAAGATTATGATTGCACCATTCTTTACCACCCGGGTAAAGCAAACAAAGTTGCAGATGCTTTGAGCAGGAAGAATGTTGGACAGTTATCAGCTCTGGGAACAATACAAGATCAGTTGATTCGAGATTTGCAGAATCTAAGAATCGAGGTACGAGTCCCATCAGTTCAAGGAGCCCGCAGGTTGGCAAATTTGACCGTTAAACCAGATTTGAGAGGTCGGATTGTGGAAGCACAAGGAAGTGATAGATTCTTAGAGAAGATCAGATCCGAAGTTGGAACTGGCAAGAGAATAGGCTTCGAGATTGCCTCCGATAGAGCACTTATGTTTAGAGGACGTCTCTGTGTACCGAAGGATGATCAAATCAGAAAGGAGATTATGACAGAAGCTCATTCAGCACCTTATGCTTGCCACCCAGGAGGAACAAAGATGTATCGGGATTTGCGTAATACCTTCTGGTGGAGGAACATGAAGGGTTGCATTGCAAGATTTATTTCACGATGCATGACCTGTCAGCAGGTCAAGGCCGAACATCAAAGACCGTCAGGATTGTTAAATCCTTTGGATATACCAGAATGGAAATGGGAGAAAATTTCCATGGATTTTGTCACAGGGTTACCAAAATCAGCAAGAGGGAATGACGCCATTTGGGTCATTGTGGATCGACTTACAAAGTCAGCTCATTTTCTACCAGTCAGGATGACTCTCAATATGGATCAGTTAGCGCAGATATATATCAAAGAGATTGTACGACTTCATGGAGTACCAGTTTCCATCGTCTCGGATAGAGACCCGAGATATACTTCGAGGTTTTGGAAGAGTTTGCACGTGGCAATGGGTACTAAATTAAATTTTAGTACTGCCTACCATCCTCAGACTGACGGACAGTCTGAACGCACTATTCAGACGCTGGAGGATATGCTTCGAGCCTGTGTGCTAGACTTGAGTGGCAGTTGGGAGAATCATCTACCATTAGTAGAATTTGCCTACAATAATAGTTTCCAAGCTACTATTGGTATGGCACCATATGAGGCATTGTATGGACGGCGATGTCGATCACCAATCTATTGGGATGAGATCGGTGAGAAGAAATTATTGGGTCCAGAACTTATTGAAAGAACAGTTGATGTTGTTGAGAAAATCAGACTTCGGATTAAGACCGCGCAGGATAGACAGAAAAGCTATGCGGATCAGAGAAGAAAGGAATTGGAATTCCAGATTGGGGAGAAAGTATTTTTGAAGATAGCCCCGATGAAGGGCACTTTTCGTTTTGGGAAAAGAGGAAAGTTGAGACCCCGCTTTATTGGACCATTCGAGATATTAGAACAAGTAGGGAGTGTAGCTTATCGTTTGGCTTTACCACCAGAACTGGCAGTCGTTCACGATGTGTTCCATGTTTCTCTGCTGAGAAAGTATGTCCACGATCCTAGTCACGTGGTCAATTATCAGTCTCTTACGGTTCAGAAAGATTTATCCTATGAGGAGACACCCATGTGCATAGTAGATAGAAAAGTCCATGTTTTAAGAAACAAAGAGATTCCGTTAGTCAAAGTCCAGTGGGGTAGACACAATAGTGATGAGGCTACTTGGGAAAAGGAAGATGAGATCCTAGCCAAGTATTCAGAAATCATAGATCAAGTAAGTTTAAATTTCGAGGACGAAATTATTTTAAGGGGGTAAGGTTGTAGCGACCGAGAATTTCTACGCAATTTAATAATTATTTCAAAGTCTTGAAAATCGTGTCGTTGCGATCTCACCCATTTTTAAGTTAACGTCACGACGCGTTCGTCTAGCCAAGTCGAGAAATGTAAAGTCAATTTGATTTTAATTAAATTCCGAATTTCCAAATATTATTGTTTTAATTATTATTTTCACATCATATTAAATTCCAATTTTCATCAATATCATTTTATCAGTTTAATTCTTCCAATCCAGTTGAATTCGCGTGAGAATTTTTCCTCCTGCTGCGTGCATGGTTGCCTTGAATTGCGCACTCTACCCAACCCAATAAAATTCCCATACAAATATTCTACGCAACCCATCCTTCCACCACCCTAAGCCCATACTCTATTGCTCTCACTTCACCCAGCACACTCCCTCCTTATACACTGCACAATTCCACCATTCGCCTCAAACCAGCATCTTCCCCAGCTCCTGTTTCAACCTACAGTCCAGCAAGGTAACGCTCCCTCCCCCTTCATCAACCATCACCAAACCTCAATCACCACTGCCCCCAACACCACCATTTTTCAGCGATCAATCTACCCTACTGCAACCAACTCCAAACCGCCCCTGTGCAGCACCGTCTCAGCACCACCAATTCCAGCCCAAACCACAAACCTGCACTCCAACGCACCTCCACGGCTTCATCGCAAACCAACCTCACACAGCCGGAAATCACACCCAGCATTCACCATCATCATCACCCTCTGCAGTACCGCCACCGTGCAGCCACAAACTTCACTGCTGCCGCCTAGCTCAGCCTCGACCACCGCCACCTCCAACTCACCTCCATCCCCATTACACCACGCCAACCCAGCCAACCTGTACAACAATCATCATCATCACCAAGCTCCACATTCACCACCACCATCAAGCCGCCGCGACCCCAACACAGACACACCCATCACCGCAACCACTACCCTCTCCAATTTTCCCAAAACAAACCCAAAATCAAAACCCAGAAATAGAAGCCCAAATCCTTACCTCGACCGCCGCCGCCTGTTCGCCGGAAAATCGCGTTTCGAGTCCCTGTTTGCACCCATTTTTCACACCCATTTCGCACCTAAACCCCACAAGAACCCAGCCTACCCACCCTTGTCGTTCGCTGCACCCGGCGCCGGAGTCGTCGCCGACAATACCGTCGCACCTCCCCCTCCCCGTCTCTCGCCCTCTGCCTCCGCTCTCTCTCTCTCTCTCTCTACCTTGTGAGAGAGGGGGATATGATGTGTATAGATATATGTATATTTTAATTTAGAGTTTTCGAAATTACAATTTAGTCCTTAAGTTCCAAATGATTTTAATTAGCCTTTCATTTTTAAAAATCTATTATTTCAGCCCTATTGTTTAATATTCGTTATAAGCTTCGACCCCACTTTTGAAAATTTACATTTTTGTCCCGCAAGTTTGAAAAGTATTCATTATTAGTCCCTCAACTTTCAAATTATCAATTTTAAACTATAGATTTCAACGGACTAATTTAACTTATTTTCATTTTGGATAGACGAAGCGTACGGTGAAATAAGGAATTGAAGTCATTTCCCGCTCAACTTTACACTCGTCAGATTTAAGGTAGACTCTTATCTACAAATTTACGTTTTTCAAAAGTGCGCATCAATAATTATTTGATTTATAAGTTTAGCATATATGATTTTGTGTTCATGAGAATTACTTGCTTAAATGCATGAGACTTGAACATTTTCTTTGTTCATGAGGATTACTTGCTTAAATGCATGAGACTTGAACATTTTCTTTGTTCATGAGGATTACTTGCGTAAATGCATGAGACTTGAACTTTTATGTTCATGAGAATACTGGTGATCGTTAGACACCTGAGACTTGAATATCATGATTATGTGTTTTAATTTATAACGTTAAATGATTATTATGCGCGAGTCTACTGAGTATTTCTATGAAATGCTCACGTCTATTTTTAACAACCTTTGCAGATTTCGGAGAAGGTGGCCAATGATGGATGATAGTGGCAATAGTCGTTAAATAATTGAGAATCTTATTTTGATGTTCCATATTGCTAAACTTTGGCAAATTTTGAGATTTTCAATTATTTGGGAAATTAGGGCGTTGCCGAATGTTTCGTATTATTAATGGCTCGACTCGTTAGTTTGAAATATTTCATAAATGTCATCGAATTTTATCGACCATTACAGTTGATTTAATATTTCCAAAAACGAATTTCAGTGATTTCTTCCGCTAAAATATTATTTTAAAAATGTAGACAAGAAATGACGTGGTAAACCGGGTATTTAGAACTCGGGGCGCTACATCACAGCTCCAGAAGAACCTGCAGACATCATATTTAATTTTTCCTCAAGTCGTTTAACAGTAGTCTTGAGATCAACAACTTCTGCTTCCAGTGGCCCAACTCTGTCATCATGTACAGACGTATCCTACTTTCCAGAGTCATCTACAGCTCCCAAATTCTATTTGTGAGGATCTTGTGTATCAAGTATCTTTTCACATTTCATCCTACTTGGGTGCGATAATCAGACCACTTTCATGTTTCTTGACACCTTTAAACATGACCAAAAATAGAGTTCCAAGGACGTGTAGCCAAATCAATATTCCTCTTTGTCCCGAGGAAAAAAAATCCGTGCATACTCACATTTAAAACTCGTCACATGAATTAGTTGGTCAAAATTTGGTAATCAGTATAGGCATCAGTCGATCAAAATTTGAAATTAAAAATGTAAACATACCTTTGGCAGTCTGTGTAGGAGTGCTAAAAAACGATGAAGGATCATACCTAGATCCCTCAGGAGCAGCAGGTGCATTTGCCTTTGTGGTTTACCTCTTTTTCTTTGCAGTCATTGTTTATTCCATTTTTTCTTTCCCTTTCCGTCTGGTTTCAAAGTCTCTTCTTCTTCATCTTTTGACTCCGAATCACCAAATTCATCTGAATTTATTTTGTCCGAGTCAGTCCCCTCTGCGCCTTCAGTTCCTCCTTCCATATTTTTCACAACTTTGGCTTTATCAATTTCTCCTGCACCCAACAACTCACTACAAATATCGAATGGGGAAATATGACTTGTAGCAAGATTACCAGATATGGGTTACAGATTCATTCCCATCATTTTTCGAATGGTGGTAGAGATATCTTGGCTCTGTGTGACAATGGGCAAAGCTGGAGTTGTGGTAGTTCCAGTGAGCATAGGAGTGGCCAGTGTGGATGCTCTACCAGCAATTGTGCCTGACACGGTGGTGCCTTCATCGGTTGTACCACTTTCAGACTGGTATTCCTTCTTGCACCAGATTGTTTGGTTCTTGCCATGGTTAGATATCAAGAAAGGTTGAAGCGATTTCTTAAGAGTTTGCGATTTTAGGGTTTCTTGATTGTGAGGTGAGGAAGGTGAAGTCGAGATTTGAAACAGGAATATTTAAGAATTTTGAGTGTAAATAGGACTCAATTGATTGCATTCCTTATGGTAACATATATCTGTTGAGAGTCCTAGTTCCCACCAACTTTTCCTTTAAGAAAATGGGATAAATATGGAAACAGAATAATTCAAAAATTAGGTAACAAATAAATTACCAAGAATTGGACTCTACAATTATCTGACTTATTCTGCAAGATTGGCGCACATTGACCCACTACATACTGCCTTAAATAAAAAATTTCAGAAAACTACTTAAAATACGTGAATAAAAATCTATATGCATCTGAGTACCTGAGACACATCTGAGCACTGTTGGCATCTGTTGAGGTAGATACATCTGGCAGTGTACATCTTACCTCGTTCATAATTAAGTAGATTTCAGTGAGTGAACGATCCGAGTAACCCTTAGTCATCCATACTGTCAAAACCATATGATTGCCTTGACTTATTGATTTGCCACTGTTGTGAACAAGCAAACTAATCAATATCTATATAAAGTGCATTTTCTCAAGTCCGGCTTGCCGACTTTTTCAATATTGTGGCAATGTCTTTTGGAGGAGGAAACAGCTTCACACAGTCCCCAAAAGTTATCTTATGAGATTTTCCCTCTTTAGATTAGAAAAAGTATATGAACTTGGTTTGGATTGACAATTTCACACAATCCCCAGAAGTTATCTTAAAGATTTTCACCTTTCCTTTTGATTTATTTTTCTTAAATTTCTGAAAAAGGGTATGAACTTGGCTTAGATTGACAGCCTTCTTTTCCATTGGCCCAACCTTTGGATAATAAATAAATGCGTGTAATGCTAAAAGAAAGATTCAGATCATAGGTCTACACATAGAATATAAAACCTCATCCAGTAAGACAACTTTGACAGTAGTGACATATTCCTTGGATTGTACAGATATGAGTGCTAGTTAGATTCATCTAGAGACATGTTGACTGATATCTGTTAGAAGTATCTGTCTCGTTATCTGCCTAAAGTACTCAGATATATCTGCAAACAAAAACATGATCTGTAATAAGTAGCTACAACAATAGGATAAATCTACCTAAATGCATGCAAAAAATAAAAAAAAATGCAAAAAGATGCAATTTTTTTTTTTAAATATGCATGCTCTTATTCTGGAGGAGGTGAAACTTCAATTTGTTTACTAAGGTTTTCAAATTTGACATTATCGAGGGCCTTAGAGAACAAAATTTGCAAGTTGTAAATCAGTTTGTATGTGCTCCAGATTGATAATATTTTGTTCCACAAATTCTCTGATAAAGTGGTATCTGATATCAATGTGCTTTGTTCTGAAGTGCTGGATAGGGTTTTTTGAGATGGTGATATCAGTGGTGTTATCACAATACATAGTGGCTTGTACCGTAGAGATCTCATAATCTTCCAACATTTGTTTCATCCAAAGGAGTTGTGTACAGCAACTACCTGCTGCAATATACTCCACTTCAGCCGTGGAGAGGGATACTGAGTTTTGTTTTCTTCTTAGCCAAGCCACCAAGTTGTTTCCAATGTAAAAACAACCACCGGATTTAGTCTTTCGATCATCGACATTCCTAGCTCAATCTGCGTCAAAATATCCTGTAAGATGGGCAGTGGTATATCTAGTAAACCAAATTCCATAACTTAATGAATCACTTACATTTCCGATGATCCTTTTTACTAAAGTTACATGAGACTCCTTAGATTTAGCATGATATCTTACACACACTCCAACACTGAAGGATATGTCTAGTCTACTAGTAGTAAGATATACAAGACTTCCAATCATGCTTCTGTAGAGAGATGGATCCATGTCCTTTCCAATGTCATCCTTTGAAAGTTTCAGTGATTGTTGTCATGGGAGTTCTCATAACCTTAGCATCTTCAAGTCCAAAATTCTTCACTAGCTATTTATCATACTTTGCTTGAGAAATGAAATGCCAGATTCATCCTGCTGTACCTACAATCCAAGAAAAAGTTAGTTCAGCGACATACTCATTTCAAATTCTCTTTTCATGGTATTTATAAATTCATCAATTTTGGACTGAGAGCTAGATCCAAATACAATGCCATCAATATATATTTGGGCTATAGTTAGTCTAGGATTCAGATGCTTAATGAAAAGAGTTTTATCTGTTCCTCCCCTTTTGTATCATTTGCTTAGCAAGAATGATGTGAGCCGCTCATACCAAGCTCTAGGGGCTTGTTTCAACCCATATAAAGCATTTTTAAGTCTAAAGACATAGTCTGAGTGAGATGTATATGTGAATTCTTGGGGTTACTTCACATAAGCTTCCTCATTAAGTACACTGTTTAGGAAGGCACTTTTGACATCCATCTGATATAACCTGAAATTGATGTAGCAGGACATAGCTAGCAACAATCTGATGGATTCTACTTTGGCTATAGGATCAAATGTCTCGTCAAAATCTATTCCTTCAACATGGGTGTAGCCTTAAGCAACAAGTCTGGCTTTGTTTCTGACCAAATTTCCTTGTTCATCTGACTTGTTTTTGAAGATCCATTTTGTTCCAATTACATTTCCTTTTTTTAGACGAGGAACCAATTCCTAGACGTTATTTTCTCTCAAACTGGTTGAGTTCTTCCTACATAGCCTGAACCCAATTTTCATCTGTCAAGGTCACCTTGACATTTTTGGTTCAATTAGGGATATATGCACATGTTTCCCATTTCAGCAGTAAATTTTCTTCTGGTCACATTCCGTTTCGAAAGATTAGTGATGTGGATAAGCCTTCTGAACTCTAGTAGATGATTTTTTCTGCACTTTTGGTTCTTCAGCACCAGATGTATCTGGGTAGTCAGTTGAATCTAGATTGATAGATGTATCTGGGTAGCCAGATTCATTCACATCACATTCTTCAGCATTATTTTGAATTTCTGCTTGGAGTGGTCTTTCTTCTGACTTATCAATTTCAGCATGTTGTTTAAGTAGAATTTCAAACTGATCACCCTCAATTTCCTGCAAGTCAGAATTCAAATCATTAGCATCAAACACTTTCACATTAACTGACTCAATTAAAGTTTGGGTTCTAAGATTGTAAACTCCATAAGCCCTACTATTTTCAGTATAACCCAAAAATATTCCTTCATCGGATTTTGAGTCAAATTTTCCTAGGTTCCTATCTTTTAAAATGTAGCATTTACTTCCAAAAGCATGAAAGTTATCAACCCTAGGTTTTCTACCATTCCAAATTTCGTAGGGAGTTTGTTTTGTTCCAGTTCTAAGAATAACTCTATTAATAATGTAACAAGTAGTGTTTATGGCTTCTACCCAAAATCTTGTTAGCAGTTTGTTGCTGTTTAGAATGACACGAGCCATCTCTTGTAGGGTTCTATTTTTCCTTTCCACCACTCCATTCTGTTGAGGAGTCTTTGGGGCTGAAAACTCATGGTTGATTCCATATTGGATACAAAAATCAGCAAAATCAGAGTTTTCAAACTCTCTTCCATGATCTCTTTGATCCTTTTGACTCTTACCTATTCGTCAGCCTTTTCATTACTCAATTTTTGAAAAAAGATTAGCAAAATTGTCAAAGACATTAGATTTATCACAAATAAACATAACACAGGTGTATCTGGAGAAATCATCAACACAAACGTAAATGTATCTCTTGCCACCAATACTCTCTTTTTGAATAGGAGTCATCAGATCCATGTGAATAAGTTCAAGTATATGAGAGGTATTGATAAATGTACCTGGCCTGTGTTGACTTTTAATTTACTTACCCTTTTGACAGTCACTGCAGATTCTATCTGGAATGTTTTTAATGTTAGGTAGGCCTCTCACAGCCTGTAGTTCAGATGCCCTAACCGGTTAATCTCATTAAGCTGGCCAAACTACAGTTTAATGAGATTAATGTTCGGTAGTTCAGATGTTTTTAATGAGATTATGGTAGTTCAGATGCCCTAACCGGTTGTGCCACAGTTTCTCGATTTTGGTCCTTACAAAATTGCAAGTTATGTTACTTGACTTTCAAGTGTGTGGCATTGTCCTTGGATCTAATTCTCTTAAAAAAGATAATTTTTATTGGATTTGAGTTTTAATCACAACTTAATACCTTGCAATAGTCTTTAGAGAGCATGACAAGCAAGTTATCATCAGACAATTGTCCTACACTAATGAAATTTTCGTTAAGTCCAATAACATACAATACATTGGTTAATGTAGGCATTCCTTTAATATTGATGACACCGCTAATGAAATTTTTGTTAAGCCCAATAACATATAATACATTGGTTAATGTAGGCAGTCCTTTAATATTGATGACATCAAATCCATCTATCTTACCCTTTTGGCCATCATCAAAGGTAAAAACACTTTTCTCGCCTTTTTCTAAGTGTGACAGTGAAGAGAGATTACCTGTCATGTGTCTAGAACATCCATTATCAAAATACCAGGTGTTAGGAATCAAGGCATTGAAAGATAATTGAACGACATAAGCGTAAGTTCTAATTTTCTTTTCTTGGCTAGAAGTAAACCTTCTTTTGTGTGAATTGATTAATTTCAAGTACTCATAACACCTAAATACACCATGACTAGATTTGACACCAAAATTACAAGATACCTGGAAGACAGATGTATCTAGCAGATTCTGATGAAGTTGAAATTTTCTGCCAGTCTGAAAGGCGGATTTATCTTACATGTACAGATTCGGTTGAATCATCCTACCTGTATGGTTCTTGGCGAGATGTGAGTTCTGAGCTCCAGTGACATCAAATTGATGATGCTAGGAAGTAGATGCATCTGAGTGGACTCTACTTTGTTCCTTGGATTTGTATCTTGATTCTTTCACAAAAACCATCTTATTTTTGTAGTTTTTACCTTTACCTTTATATCCAAGTCCACTTTTCATACTAGCAGGTCTCCCATAGTTCAGAATTTCATCAAGCTGAACAGATCCAAGTACTAATTTCTTGATCTTGTCTTGTGCTTTAGCGAACTCTACACTCAACCTACTTACCTCATCATTTATATGAGTAGGTACCTACATAAGATGAATTTCAAGAGTTAGTTCCAGATAAATGTAAAGCAGTAAGAGTAGTTACCTTCATTTTTTTAAAGAATTGCTGTTATCTGAATCTGATTCAGATTCATTTGTGTCTCCATCACTCCATGTAATGTTCATGGCCTTCTTTCCTTTGGTCTTCTTTAGAGTATTGGGACATTCTGCTGCAATTTTTCCATTTCTTTCACATTTTCTGCATTGAATACAATTCTTAGGCTTTCCTTCAGATGAGTTAGCATTGTTCCTGAGATAGAAACTGTTTTTCCTCTGTTTTTGTTTGTTTTAATTCTGTCCTTGAAGGTTTATAGATCTTTCTTTCTGTTTACCCTTGATAAACTTCTTAAATTGTCTGGTAAGAAGTGCAAAGTTTTCATCTTCATCTATTTCACTGGATTCGTCTAGCTCTTCATTGCTTACTTTCAAACCAACCCCCAGTTTCTTATCTTTCTGTCTACGGGCCAGATTTAACTCATAGGTCGTTAATGATCCTACAAGTTCCTCTACTCGCATGGTTGAAAGAACCTTGCTTTCTTCAATGGCTGTTACTTTTGCATGGAATCTATCTGGTAAAGATCTGGGAATCTTTTGTGCAATCTGCTCATTGGAGTATGTTTTACCAAGGGCTTTAGCTGATTTTGCGTAATCATATAATCTAGAGTAGAAACTTTTGAAGTCTTCTCGTTCATCCATAGATGTTTAAACTCAAGATTGATCATTTGTAGCTTGGAGAATTTTACAAGGTTTGTTCCTTCATTTGCTACTCTCAAAGCAACCCATGCTTCTTTGGAGGAAGAAATCATCCTGAATTGACCTAGATCAACCAAAGAAACAATAGCGTTACATGCTTTTGAATTCCAATTTCTATTGACTAATTCATCAGCAGTATAACCACTTCTAGATACAAGTGTGACAACACCTCCAGTAGTGACAGTAGGTGTTGTGTAACCATCAATGACAGATGTCCAACAACGTTCATCAATAGACTGAATAAAAATTTCCATTCAAATTTTCCAATACACATAATTATTACCAGTCAACAAAGGTGTCCTAAGAGATGAAAATTTTTCCATTTTAGACAACCAGATTTCACTTTCTAGAAGTGAACCCTCTATGATACCAATTGAAAGTTTATAGTTTGTCTAATTTTGTTATTAAACATAACTGATTGTCACGAATTTTTCTTGACAGAAATACATGAAGTCTTGTTTAGCATAGATCCAGATGAATCTAATTATCACAGATTCGTCTGGATAATAAATCATGAAGAGAATTGCAAAGTGATACAGAATTGTAAAGTAAAAAGAACACAATATTTGAGCTTATTGTGGAAAAAACCCTTTCAGGGAAAACCCAACTGTTCGAACCATGCGAACAAAAATAAGAAAAGATATTACATAGTTCAATGAAACTACAGGATAAATTTACGTATAAATTTATCAAACACCCATGAATTAAATGAATCAAATTCTGATTCTTCGATGTCGTGTAATGTGAGCTGACGTCCTACCACTCTTCAGTAGCTTTCCTTGACACTACAACAATACTTTAGCAACTTCAAACTCTCGTTTGATCTTAGCCTGAAGGTCTTTTCTTCCTGTAGTGATTGAAAACTCCTCCCGGAGAACCTTTTAGATTTGTAGTTTAAAGATTGGTTTTTACGTGAATAAATAAGCGCTGAATATTTATGATGTTCATGCAATGAAGAAGTCACCGAGAAGGAAGCCGTTTGTAGTTCTTGCTCTTTCAAAAAAAATTGGCTTCACTTGCTTAGAGAGAAAAAGTCCTTGTCTTCTCTATTTATGCACATTACCTTTCTTATCCACCAATAATCCTAGTTGTGCAAAATCTCTATTCCCTGCAATAAATCAAATATTATTTCATGTTAATAGAGATAAGGTAAGATAATAAAAGATAATGATGATTTAGAAGAATCTTAGCATAAGTAAATCACTTACCAATCAAGTGATATAAACAAACTTGGACTCTAAAATATAGGCTAGAATATCGGCCAATAATTTTTTTGCCAAAAACATTATCTCATACCTAGATATTTGTCATGAATCATACGAATTATCTCCTAGTGATAAATTAGAAACATAGGAATAGGAGATACACATAAATTCTAGTCGAAGTAAATCATCTAGTAATTTAGTTAAACTTATTAAATTACGAAACATATAATATTTAGTAATTAAATAAAGTATACTAAATTACAAATTTGTAAAAATAGAAAATGCCAATTTAAACAAGTTGATAGAATACATTCCTCTAAATTTAGATGGACAAGAGTGATCAAACCATATATCTGATTTCTTTATCAAACTATGTATATATCTTTTTACTGATCACTTCTAGATGACCATTATAATAATCACATAAGAGGTACTTACATTATGTATTAGGGAATTAATGAGCACAAACATTAATAAGAGTTATGATCCAATCTTATTAATTTCTAAGCCCAAACTCATGTATGAACAATAAACATGAGAGTTCGCATATTTCAATAATTATTATGCATCTAACAACATATACTTCACATGAGTATTTTTATTTGCAAAACAATAACAATTTTTTTAAAATAGATAATACTCTGCTGAGTCTCAATATAATTACATTCATGATCATCTATCGAATATTTAATGACAATAATTTTTGTTTGCACAATGTTAGTGTCATATAATCATTTTATACCAAATCCATTTAGTATGTAATAATTTAGCGATCATGCCATGAATAAATATAGCACATATGTTTATTTCACATAGAATCAAAGCAAGTATAAGCAACAAAATATTACTTAATTGAACACTTATGCCATGTAATTTTAATAATAAAGAGTAACATACCAATCATGATGTGACATAAAACATCTAAATAATTTGATAACCTCACATAGGTTATAATCACAATTTTTTGTGAAATTGCACTTTCATCAGCTAGTAGGGCACAATTTAAAACTTGAAAACCACTTACCTCATAATTCTCAACTAATCAAGTAGTATGATTATGATAGAATCAAGATTAATGCACACATTGTCACCAACAAGATTATTAGAACTAGTATTTTAATAACTAAAACAAATTTCAGTGTTATCCACACAACTTTTACATAATGCATTGATGGGTTTATATGTCAAAATAATGTAGAACAATTTATTCTTTATTTCTGATTTATCATGTATACTCTATGCACAAAGAATGCTGTATCAAATATGGTACATGACAACTACTTACTTTTCGCCATTACACTTCATGATTTCTTCCCATAATACTTGTATTCATCATTTCCAAACTTATTAAAGTTTCTTTGGCACTTGAACATACTACCCCTATATTTTGAGGTAGAATGAATTACATTATTCTTTTCACTAAAAGAATGATTTTTAGACAATATATTTAGTAAATGTATTTTAGTGATTGGCATAAACACTTTTTAAGACTATTGTCAAATACACAAAGTGACTCCATCACTTTATAAGTTATACTCCTCTATATTAGAAGTATAGTTGAATATATTAACGAGATCAAACCCATTCACAAGTTTGCATTTTAATATCTTTTAAACTTATAAAAGTTTTTGAAAGGATATTTGATTTTGATTTAACATAATATGAATAATGTATCAAAATATAATTTCATGAATTTAGAAATTATAATTTAAATCTTTTGTCAAAATGTCACTTCCACATTATAGGCTATATTCAATTTATATTATTATAATTCTTTAATTCTTCCAATTGGATTGAAAGAAACATAAGTAATAAAATCTTAATTGTTTTATTGGTGTTTTTGTTTGCTTGAATCTATATCACAAGTATACGAATCGCACAAGTAATAGAGTGAACAACAAGTCTAACTATCTTACCCACAAATATTGAGTAAAGTTATTCTTTTAAATTACAAACCTTAACTGGAACCAGAAAAATCAAGTTGTTTTTTGTGAGAACTCTTATTTCAATTAACAACTAAGATAGAAAATTCAATTTAAACCCAAGCAAATAATTTTGAAAAGAGATGTTTCTGTGAGAATATCATGCTAGGATCTAGAATAAATTTTTTTTCCACATTTTATATCTTAAGTTAATATTTAACAACAATTTATAAATTATTAAGATCAATATTCCTAAATTGTTTGAAACCCTCTTTTGAATGGGAATTAAAACCATATGTGTGACCCACTTATATTTCTATAACAAATTTTTTTTTTAACCTATATTTCTATAACAATGCATACAAATAGGAAAGTATTAAAGATTTATAAACAATTAAAGATAACATAAAACAAAGCAGTATATTTCTATCCCCTATCGAATTTTTTGGTAATTAACACAGTTCTAACGAATTAGTAATCTTTCAAACTTAAGAAGTAGAACAGTCACATATATCATACAATCATTGGAAAAATAATTGCATAAACATGAAAATAGAATTACTTGCTCAAAGTATTTAATTAATCAAAACCAAAACAAAAATTCGGAATACCAAATTTTCATCAGGATCCTAATATAGTTTAATTTTAGCTTAAACATATAATTGATGAATAATCAAAAAAATAATTGATAGAGATCACATTGTTGAATAAACGAAATCTAGAACTTTTCCCGCATTCTCCAATTCAGTTCCTCGTTTTTCTATCCATGTCTCTCTATTTCTATCAGATATTCTCCCAGTTCTCACCGTAAGTACCTTCAACCCAAGGAGTCCAATTCCTTCCAATTTATATGTAATTTCTCCATCACTTGCCTCTCCAAAAGGAGTCCTCCTCCAATTCTAATCCAATTGATCTTAAGGCCCAATGAGTGTGGGGTTTATTTTCAAGGCTTCAATTTTTCCTAATAAGGTAAGTTGGCCCTTTCTTTTGTGATTGATTCAATTTAATCATTGAAGTTCTGAATTCTCTCCAATTAAGGCCTCCACCTCTTGATTTCTTCAATTAAAACCTTGATATTTTGACCTCTTACAAGTTTAGCTCCATTTGATCCACGATTTGCTTCCAAGACCACCACATTGTCCACTTTAGTCAAGTTGCTATCAAATTTCTCTCTGTTTCCTATATTTTTCAACTCCGGAATAAAACTGAAATATACACAAATAACAACTAAACTAGTATCATTTATTCTCAACCGATTATATAAAATCCTAATTTTATTATCTAAATAAGTGTATAAAATATGCTTATCAAACACCCCCAAACTAGAATAATAATTCGTTCTCGAACAAAATTGAACTTAAATTTGACGCTAAGAAAAACAAAACTGACTCAACAATTAATTTACCTGCCCAACGCCTCAGGTTCGAATAGAAATATACACTCTAGAAAAAAGGAATACCAAACAATACAAAAAAGTACTTTGGTACTTACCACATGCTCAACTTTTCACACGTATGTGTGTGTGTGTGTGTATAAATTTTCCTTGCATCTCTCATATATGATCACATCCTTATGATTTTCTCTCAAGTTCTAAGGTTCCTTCTACTTTGTGGCTTCTAAACATCATTAAAATGCAATTTTCCAAACAAAGCAGTCAGTATCAAATAAGTTTGCATTAAAGATCTATGGTAAGTAGTTCCCTATTCCACATATTAAGTCTCTAAAATTCAAGCTTCAAAATTTATACCAAATAATTTATTTTACTCAAAATTTTATTTCCTTTTTGCATCTTCTGTGCAATACTTCCTCATCAAACTTTCTAAGTGACCCTTATACCGAGCTTTAGACCGATGACTCCCAAGTCAAATGACTTTAGGGCACATAGCTCTGAAAAATATTAAAGGCTTACTTACCCGAGTCACCAATGTTACAAAGAATAGAAAAAGATGTTTTTGTGTCTTACGTCTAAGTCTTTTCTCCCTTTAGCTTTTTAAGTAACCTATGTAGTGAGCTTTAGGACAATAACTCCCAACTCAGATAAATTTAGGGTATCAAGTTTTAAAACCCTTAAAAGCTTAATTCCTGCGAGTGACTAAGGCTACGAAGAGAAGAATAAAACTATTTTTATATAGATAGTGCTGACTTATACTTGTTAACTAAAACCCCTTCAACCAAATGTATATTTCAAGAACTTCAGACCCCTAACCTTTTTTGCCTACCTAAACTAATATTTCCACCCTCAAACTGCTCTTGAGCAAGTTTAGTTTCTAAGTTAAATGTCATGATGGAGACTTAAATTTAGGGATCATATGGTCAACCTAGGTCGAAAAATGAAAAATCCCCACATATGCAAAGTACATCCTACACAAGTAATGATTCGATCATAGCTATGTGTGTAGTTTCCTAAAGTCTAACATGGATAATCATTTTAATGAAAATACATGTTTAAGTGTTGTCCAGTCTTCTAACTAAAGCAAAAATTAATTCAAAATACATCATGGTCTGCAAGAAAATTAATAAATTTTAGTTTTTTTTTAATCCCCAAGATCAAATGAATGCATGTATAACACTAAATGAACAATAGCGAATGAAATGGATACCCACCCCCAAACTAGAAGAATACATTTCCCCTAATGCATGACGAACAGATATAACAAATAAAGATAATACATATAAAAGGGGTCAAGTACTTCTCGGGTTCAAAGGTTTATTGTCATCTTTTGAGGTTCTCTCTATTTGACAGCCTTTTCCTTTCCTTGCCTTGTTCAGGTTGTAGTATTCTTCGACTGCGCTTTTTCTACACATTAAAGATGAAGTCAACATTAAATATCATATAATGCCATATAGATATTGTAATGAATAATAAAATTTCCCCAAACTAGGAATTTAGCAAAATATTTGAAATTAGAACGTGTGTGACCAAGGGTTCTCAACTCTAGATAAAGTGATGAAAAACTAAAAATATTCTCAAGTCCTTTTCAGGTATATGAAAGTACATGACATGCTCTATAACATGTTCAAAATTCAAGTCAATTAGAAGTTGTTTGGGTCAAGAAAAGGATAGACGAAAGTGGTGATGTGAAGTTGTGTTGTGTCTACGGTGATGCAGTGAATGCATGCAGTGGTGCAATGACTTCAACCTTATATTCTATGCAAGAAAACTACCATAATTCTTGAATGGATGATAAACATGTCATAAAGAGGTTCATTCAAGAGAATTTGTCAAAAGGGCATAAAAGATTCAATTGGGCATTATATCGAACACCTAGCACGCATAGTGAATTTCTCTAGGAAATCTTAAATTTGGATACTCAATTCATTCCCCAAGACATAAACTAGTTCATTTTTTCATCATGATCAGTTTTGAGATACAAAGAAGAAATTAAAAACCAAGTTTTATCATGTGTATTATTGGTTTCGAAATTCTTGGCCTTGACTCCGGCTTTGTGGTGTGTGGATTCTTTGTTTATAGATGTGATGTGAAGTTATTTGAAATGAAGAATGTCCAAAGAAGAGTTCTACATGCTAAATTTTCGACATTCATGAATTTTTGTTATGGACTAAATCCCAGATTTTATCACACAAAATCAACAACTAATTCTACTACAATCTAGTTTAATCCAATCTCTATGTGCATCAATTTCAAAATCATAAGGATAAACTCAAAAAATCTAAGCATTTAATGTCAAACCTTGAAAAACCTTTCCCTGAATCTTGAAGACTCCTGGGTATTGAGTGTATGAAGAAAAGATTGAAAAATTTAACGCAAATATTTAAAAGTCGAAGGCTTGATGAATCGTGTGTAGATCGAATTTGATTGAGAGAGGAAGAGAGTTGTATGTTGTAAAACAATGCAATCTACCAAGAAAAGACAGCAAGTGATCACTTGGTTTAAGATAGGCGGTCGCTTCATAATTCCTATTTGCTCTCAGGTTAAAAAACTTGACCACAGGTGACCGCGTGGAAATATCAACAAAGCGATCACTTAGGTTGTCTTTCAGAGCAAGGTTGGAATTTGGGTGGAAAGAAAATGAATTTCAGGGAATTGAATTTTAAGGAATTAAATTTCTGAGAATTGAAAGTTTAATGTGTTTGATTGGTTTAATTTTCTAGGTGGAAAAAGTAGGAAATTTTTCAATTTTTATTGTTTGATTGATATTATTTTCCATGAAAAATAAAGTAAAATTGATCTATTTTAATAAAAAAAAATATTTTTTTTTAATTTTTTCACACATTTGTACTTGATAATAATAATGTTCATTTTTAAAAAAATAAATAAATAAATTAACAATAACAAAAATGATCAAACGTAACAAAAATGATATAAGATTTTTCATGGAAAATAAAACCTCCTCCTCCCATGGAAAAATGAATTCATTCAAAACAAGGAAAATACCGAATTTCGAGGCAAGTGGAAAAATGAATTCCATGAAAAATTTAGGCAACCAAACAGCGCAAAGTTGGAAAATCACATGAAAAATCATGGAAAAAAATGGCTATTAAACGCACCCTTAGTTGAATTTTGCTATGCCACTTTTAATTATTATTATTATTTTTTTTTTGAAAATTTCCTGAGTGCCTTGTGTTACGTGCCAACTTAACCCAAACACTAATTTCAATTTTTAGGCTCAAATATGTGCTAACAAGGTACTAAGATCATGATGATGAACTACTAAACTTAAAAATGCAAATAAATTTAACTTTTAAATTAAATGTGTATGAAAAGACTAGAATTATGTGTAAATCAATAAATAAAGCATAATAAATAAAAAAATAATAAATTGGTTTCCTTCCAATAAGGACTTAATTTATAGTCTAAAGCTAGACTTTTGCAAATGTTGGTAGTGATCGTTCAAGAAACTTTAAAGAAGGCTTTTGATTACTTTCTTTGCTTGTATCGGTTGAACTTTTGTTAATTATCATTTATTCTCCAATAGTTCACGTGCCACTGTCTTTAATAAATATCATGACTTCTCCACTCGATTCGAACTTCAATATGTAAACTTCAATCATCACGTCAATGACAATGAAGAAATCAATTGTTACATAGTCAGTGGAGTCATAGGATTGCATGGTAAAGTCAGCATCATTAAATGTTTCCTTCTTGGTTTTCTCTATTGTAATTAAATCCTCATTTTCCATATGATCATCTTCTTTAGTTGAAGTTTCCTCAAGCTCGATGTCCGAGTTCAAAATTGTTGACAAAGAGACAATGACATCTTCATGGCAAATCTTTTCTTCTTATTCTATTTGTTGAAAACTCTGCAGAGGTGATTTCCTTAATTTATGTCCATTTACACTTGGTGGAAGGAATATATTCACGGGTAAATTAATATCATCAAATTTCGATGAGAAAAACAATATAGAAGGTAAGTCATTTAGGTCAGCTTCATTAATTTCACATTTGACTTTTAATCCTCGTAGTCATTGTCCTGTGATAACATCTCTCACTGGCATTTCTCTCTCTTCAACTCCTTAAGCTATCAATTGTTGTTTCCTTATGAAGAAGTTACGTACAAACATTTTGCTGAAGTCAACTCCAGCCATCTCGAACTTCACTTAAGTAGTCCTGAGGAGAAATAAATACAAAAAAAATAATGAAGTAAATTGAAAATAAAATAATAAAGTTCAAGTTAGTAAAAGTAATCTAAAAAATAAAATAAACTACAGTATTCGGCAGCCGGGGCTAAAAACTTGTTTCCTTGAATTCATAGCGCAAGTATACGAATCGTACAAATAATAAAGTTGACGACAAGTCTCAGTATCGTACCCATGGGGATTGAGTAAACTTATTCTTTTAGATTACAAACCTTAATCAGAACTAGAAAATCAAGTTGTTTTTGTGAGAAATCTATTTTAAATTATCAACTAAGGAATTTTCTCGAGCTTACTCCGAAGACGCACTTCAGTGGATTCAACTTCATTTTGTATTTCCTTAAATTACCAAAGGTATATTTTGCACTTTTAACCAGCATATCATCTACGTACACCTCCATTGTTTTAACAATAAGTTCGGAAAACATGTAGTTTACCAGGCTTTGGTAGGTAGTTCCAGCATTCTTGAGGCCAAATGGCATCACCTTGTAGCAGTATATCCCTCTATCTGTGATGAAGTAGGTGTTTTCTTCATCCTCTGGATAGATTGGGAACTAGTTATATCCGGAATACACGTCCATGAAACTCATAACTCTTGTCTAGCAGTGGCATCCACCATTTGATCGATCCTTGGCAGGGGAAAGTTGTCCTTTGGGGAAAGCTTTGTTAAAGTCGGTGAAGTCGATGCACACTCTCCAGTTTCAGTTGCTCTTCTTAACAAGTACGGGACTGGAAACCCATTTTGGGTAATGGGATTCTCTAATCAATCCATTACTCAAGAGTTTGTCTACCTCTTTTGCTAGGGTTACATGTTGTTCAAGGTTTAGAGGCCGTCTCTTCTTATGCTTAGGAAGGACTTTAGGATTTATGTTGAGCCTGTAACATATCACCTTTGGGCCTATTCCTTCAATGTCTGAGTGACTCCATTCAAAGACATCCATATTGTTATGTAAAAAATTTAGCCCTGTTTTTATGGGCTCCCGTTTACATCCAATAAATAGTTTCCTTTCTAGTAGTTTTGGGCATGGAACCAGAGTTTCAAGTTCCTCTACTAGTTCCGCTTTTCTAAGGCAGTTCCCAATTCTCAGATCAATCTCCTGATTGGAGATCGTATTGATCCTTGTTTTTGGGTAGATAATGTTGCAGTTCCTGGCCATGGCTTAATCTCCACGCACTCTCATCATTCACCATTTGAAGTGGGAAATTTCATCATATAATGGTAAATTAAGGTTGCAGCTTTTAGTTCGTGAAGCATTGATCGTCCCAAGATCACATTATAGTTAGTAGGTAGATCTACTAGAATGAAGTCTACAATGGTCCTCCTTTAACACGGTGGTCACCGAGCTCCACTATAAGTGCAACTTCCCTAAGAGCGTATACTGAATCTCCTGAGAAACCCTACAACGATCTATGATAAGGCCGTAGTAGATTCTTGCTTAGTCCCATCTAGTCGTAGGTCCTAAGATACAACACGTTCACTGAACTCCCATTATCCACCAAAGTTTGGTGGATATGTATTCAGACCATAGGCATGGTTATTACCAGTGTGTCACTATGGGGTTGTAGGACGTAGTTCGCATCTGACTCGTGAAAACTGATGCTCTTTGATTTTTCATTCTCTGTTGAGTTCCAAAGTCGGACCTCATTTTGTGAATATGTGTAGGCTTCTCTTTCCATCCTTTTTCTACCCCTTCTTGAGCTTATCAAATCTTAAGCTCATCCAACCATAATTTTGATTTCTACTCTGGTTCCGTCGCCATGTTTTCCTTGAGCTCGGTGGTGAATTTGCATGTTCTCCTGCCTCCATGGGTTTGGATATGAACTGCTTGAGATAACCTCATTTGATGAGGTTTTCTATCTCTTCCTTCAATTTCCTGCAATCATTAGCTTTGTGCCCCGCAGATAGGTGGAATTGGCAGTACTCCTGTTGGTTTATATTCGATGAACTAGCTTTCAAAGGTGGCGGTTTATTTAGGATATTTTTATCCTTTATTTAAAAGAATATATTTGCCAAGGAGGTATTCAGCAAGGTGTAGTCCTGGAACCTTTTTGGATAAAGCCTAGGTCTGTTGTTCCTTTCTTTTCTCCGCTTTGGGGTTTTGTCCTTCTTTGGGACTTCTCTTCTTCTTTTAGCGGATTGATCTCCATTCCTCTACTATACATCCTCAACACTGATGTATTTTTCAGCTATACTTAGGAAGTCGTGGTATGATGTTGGGCCATTTTCATGTACAGACCACCAAAAACGTTTCTTTGGGCGTAGACTGAATAATGCAGCCATAAGCGTAGCATTGTCAGATACCTTCTCCATTTCCACCTTTTGTTTATTAAACTTTTCAAGGTAACTTTTTAGTGATTCAGTTGGGCCCTTTTCAATGGACACAAGGCATTCTTTTGGTGCCATTCTCATTCTAGCTCCCATGATTTACATAGGAAGAGTTTAGCAAGACCATCCTAGTTTTTCACGGAGCCTTTATGGAGTTGTCAAAACCATCTTTGAGCTTGGTCTCCGAAGGTCAAAGGGAAAGCTTTACATAATATAGAATCACTTTTCTCTTAGAGTTCCATCCAAGAAGTATATTTGTAAATGTGTCCTGTTGGATCGGTATTTCCTTTGTAGTTCGTCTAGCCGGGCATTTTGAACTTTTCTGGTAACGTTTCGGCCATAACTTCATCAAAAAAGGGAGAGCCCCTATTGACTCCTTGTGTTGAACTTTTTCCATTCGATTCTAGCTCTAAAATCTGTTGTTTCAGTTCTTCTATCTCGTCCATTTATTGGAGAGATGTTTTCTCCTTGCCATAGGAAGGCTCCACTCTAGTGAAGGTTATTTTTGGAGACTATTGGCTTGGTTCTCCCAAGCGATTGAATACACTTCCTCCTTCTTTGTTAGAGTAGGGATTCTTTAGTGAAATTTTTTTTCTTTGTTTTTCTTTGGAGAAGTTTTCGTCAAAGCTTAAAACTCTTCTTGTTTGTTGTGCACTTCGTAACGGGGTCTGCACTTCGAACTCAATTCTAGCAGGTAGAGCTATTTGTTGGTTTTGCTCTAGGAGAGCTAGCACATTAGCAAAATGATCCAATCTATCCATAATTACATCAACGCGGGGATTTTTCAACTTTTGACGTTGAAAATTGCTGTGGAGACGCAACAATTTTCTAGCCAGCTTAGGTCAGATAATTTTATAATTGAATAATAATGCAATGAGAATTCTTGGAGAGAAAATGTGGGAGTTTTTGATAGTATAGTAATGGTTCTTGATTCTTAAATTTCTTGCATGCACTACAATAAGGTTAACCCTTCTATTTATAGAAGATTATTAGGGTTTACTGCAGCTAAATGAAGATATTTTCACAGTAATCTATAAAAATAATGATTATTACTTGCAGAAGTGTTAACCATGCCTTGGTGGGCCCAATGCTACAATATTCCCTACAAATCCGTCTTTGCAGAGATATTATCTGAATTGTTTGGCTCTAGGAAATCCACTTGCTTTGAGGTAAATATTCTTCTTGCTAAGTAGAGCTTCCTTTAGTCCATGTTTTTACTGAAGTGAACATTTTATCGACCTTAGGAATATTCCTCTGGATGATAAAGCATTGAGCCCGTAAGTCGAATTACAAAACCTATACACTGAAGTTTGTTGTTCAAATGGAAGACCTAATATGGGCCAGGCCCATCTATTTTTAAGCCTTCTCACATGGGCCAAGACCATTTTACCTAAAGATACCGGACTTGGCCTTTGCATAATTTTCTTATATCAACAATCACTGTAAGTTTTACTTGCTATTATTTACATGCTTTTAATTATGTACTTTTACATGTTTATGATCTTATATGCTCTATTTACTGATTATGAACAATGTTGGTAGAGAAAATATTGAGAGACTTAGAATAGTTCAAGATATTACTAGTAATTTGAGATCCATAGAGATAGACATATTTCTTAGAGAAACAAAAAAATAATCAAGAATATTAGGGAAAGATAAGAAATACTATCAGATATCATTAGTACAAGCAACAACAGTATCTGATTTGGTTACAAGATAATACTAAGATAAGATTCTCAAGATTAGTCTTGAGAGCTTTTGATCCAAATAATTCTAATTAATTTATGAACACTTCACAAGCATCCATTTCTAGTGGTTGTGATAAATTGTATTTAGACGATAAAGGTATTTCGTTTTTATTAACTATTGCTGAAAATTTTCAAGGTATATATTTTATTGCCCGTTCCAAATTAGAAGAAATATATAAAGATATTGATTACGCTTGCATAAATAATATAAGATTCAACTCTGTTATGACCGCCAAAAATATAAATATAGTTTATAGAATATTACTTGAACATAAAGATATAGAAAAAAAAAAGTTTCAGAAGGAATAGTATTAGGATATATAACTAAGCTAAATCATCCCAAAGTCTTTGAGAAATTATCAGTATTTAGAATAATTGAAAAAATTACAAAAAGTCAAAATAAAAACTCCTAAGATAAATCAACCTGATTAAGTTGATGGAGGATTGATCTAGTGTCCACAATGGGCACTAGATATGACACCCATCCGACACATGTCGGATGAGAATTGGTTATGGGTGGATGGGCCCACTGCCCACCCACCCATAGGGGGGGTAGTTGTGGGTTTTATAGCATACCCATTATGAGTTTTATATCAATTTCCTAAGTTGATGACATATTGTGCAATGAAGTATTTTGTCCTTTAGCTAGTTGTCCACTTATTTGTCCAATTATAATTATTCATCTAGCATTACCCATGTCAAATTATAGTGTACGACATTTTCATTAAACAGGGAAACATTATGTCACTTCACATAAACAATAATTCTCAGGTAGCATTAAAAAAAATAAGCCTTCCTTTGGTAAAGTGATTATAAATTAATTTATAATTTACATAATTTCTCAACTCACTTTTTAACTATACATATTTTTTTTCTCTTAATTTTAACCACACATTTTACCTCGAAAACCAAATAAATTGATTTATAATCTGTTGGTGGGATCCGAACAGAGGCTAAAACTGATATTAATTTGAAAATTCTTATAATCATACTGTGATCTTAGCGAAAAAATATTCTAATCCAAGAACTAAAACTACACAGTGTGTAGCCTTTTAAAAAATGACAAATAATGTCAATTCCTAATGTCTATCTTTAAAAGTCTGGGAAATTGGAGTATTTAGTCCCTTAATGTTTGCCTCTTTGTGCAATGGTTTCCTAACCTTTCATTTTTTGCGTTAAAGTCCTTAAACATTGCATTTTTTTGGCAAAAAGGGTCCTTTGAATGATCTTCTTCCATTTCAATGTTATTATAAAGTTAAGGAAAGACTAAAATGCCCTTATATATAATTGACGCAATTAGTATCTGAACTTCATATTTGGTGTTTAAGTACATAACCTTTCAATTTAGTGCAAGTAGTCCCTAAAATTAGGTCCTTACGTTGATAAAAAGGAAATTGATTTTTTAAAAGTGGTAAATTGGGTAATTTGGGTTAGTACGGTAAAAAACTTAATATGAAACCCAATTGACAGGGCAAAATAAACTCTGGAAAAGCAAGAACTAAAAAAATTAAGTTACCAAAAAAGCCTTATTTTTTCATTTATTTTTTAATATAAAAGCATTTTAATAGTTTTGATAAAAATAAAATAAGATCTTAAAGGTTGAATGGAGAAAAATCATCTAAAAGAATACATGGCGCTAAATAATGTAATGTTTAGGAACTTAAGTAACAAATTGAAAGGTTTAGGACTTATTTCACCAAATAATTCCTAAGTTTAGGGACTACTTGCACCAAATCTGAAGTTTATGGACTAATACAAATTATTTATAAGGGCATTTTAGTCTTTCCATAATTTTTTAACATTGAAATGGAAGGAAATAATCCAAAAGGACCTATTGCGCCAAAGAATGCAACGTTTAAGGACTTTAGCGTGAAAAATGAAAGTTTAGACACCAATTACACAAATAGGCAAACGTTTAGGGACTAAATGCAACAAATTCCCTTAAAAGTCTTATCTAACATGGGATAATACCAATTGCACAAAGAGGCAAACGTTCAAAGCTCATGCCATGTTTGAACTCCAACTACTCAATAAAAATGAGTCTTGAAATGGTGATTTTGCTCCTTAAGAATATGTGACTAAAAGTAAAGTGCAAATTATTTTATTGATAAAATGTGTAATATAAAATAAATTTGAAAAAAATGAGTTGTTGAATAATGAGGCTTAAAGAATGCTAATTTTCCATCATAATTAATAAAGAAATTGCTTTTATCCATTTGTGTACAGCACAAACATACACAAAAGACATATGTTATGCATTATTATTAAAGTGACAAAGTCGTCTAATTCTTATTAAATGTGACATGCTATGTCACTTTGAAATAAACAAATTTTAATTATCATCCAATAATAATAATAAACAAATTTTAATTCTCATTCAATAATAATAATAATAATAATAATAATAAAGGAAGTACGATCTAAAGGTAAAAAAAAACGAATTTCAAGGAATTGAATTTTTGAGAACTTATTTTTCTAGAAATTGAAAGTATAATGTATTTAGTTGGATTAACTTTTTAGATGAAAAAAGTGAGAAATTTTCCAATTCTTAATGTTTTATTAACATTATTTTTCATGAAATTTTTTGCAAAATTGAGCGATTTTTATTTTAAAAAAATTATTTTTATTTTTCATACATTTTTACTTGTTAATAAATAAAAATGTTAATTTTTTAAAAAAGAATAATTCAATTAACAATAATAAAAATGACCAAACGAAACAAAATTCCATGCAAGGTGGAAAAGACTTTCCCACCTATCAAAAAAGAGAAAAATCTTAATCAGCATCTCAAGTGATTAGGCGGGTTCAACATTGATTTCAAGATGAGGAATAGCACAAAAGATCTCAAGTCAGGAACCCCCCCCCACCCCCCCAAAAAAGAAGTCCTGAGTGAGTCCAGTCCGGATATTAGGTTCGCGACAGAGAACAAGATAACAATCGAGCATACTTGTCCTTGGGTTTGTCAACCAACCTATGGCTAAGGCTATCTCTTAGCCTGCCCTGGTTCAAACATTATTCTTTTTCTTTTCGTTTGGGAAGCAGGAAGTGTCCTCTCAATCATCTTGACCAATCACAGATTAGTCGGACTTGGGAATACTTTATACATACATTGGTTTGGTGAGAGTTTTTTTCTTGATTGCATGGAAAATATCATGTGAAACATGGTTAGATGGCAAACGAAATCTATGACAAAAAAGTTCTATCAAACACACTAAAAAGTGAAAAATGAAAAACATTTTCCAACTTTCTAAAAAAATGTTTCCTATCAAACCACCCTAAATACCATTCAAAAGGTTCTTAGCTCATTGCAAGTGTGAGAAAAAGATGGTTCGGTTAAAAAAAAACGCCTAGTATCTCATTCTGTGGTCTTTTAATTTAAAAGCGTCACATTATCTCACATTTTAACACAGAAAAATATCATAGCGTAAATGCTAGAATGAAATTCATTTGGAAATGAAATTTATATCGAAGTTTGATCATTTACAATTTTGAATACAGAAATTCAGTTATAACTAACACGACAAAATATAGAAAATAACAGCTAAATATCTGTGTTTGATACACCTTCATTTGCCTGGAAATTGTCAAATCATGAAAAATATTTTCTACCTTTTGCATTTGTTTGGTGTTTGATTGTAAAAATTTGCCTTGAAAAATATTTTCATAGGTACAACCACTTAAAGCACAACTACTTCATTTGCCTTGAAAATATTTTCTTGCCTATTTGATGAGAAAACATTTTTCACCTTAGGTGGAAAAGTCTTTTGTGTCATGTTTGATCATTTTGTTATTGTTAATTAACTTAAATTTTTTTCTTGAAATTAACATTATTATTATCAAGTACAAATGAGTAAAAAAAAATTTAAAAAAATTATTAAAATAGTTAAATTTTGATTTATTTGTCACGGAAAATAATGTCAATTAAACAACAAAGTTAAGAAAATCTCACACTTTTTACCTGGAAATTTAATCTAATAAAACACTTCTTATTGACATTTTCCAGAGAAATAAATTCCAGGCAAATCAATTCCCAGGAAATATTTTCCTACCCTCTATTTTTCATCTTTTCAGTCAAATACAACCTTAGTTTTTGTTCTTATAAATATATTATAAACTTGAGCGAAGATATTATATTTGAAAAAAAAAAAAAAAGAATCAATTAAAAATTAAAATGATGTGTGTCTTTATAACTAAAAAGTGACACACGTCGCAATTCAATTTTCGATTGATCATTAGTTGCTCTGAATCTACTTCAACTTAACTATTAAAATACATTTTTCACTTCAATTGCATCTGTTATAACCATGTCTAAATGGACTTGACACGTCATCAATAAATGCTCACATAGAGCCCACAGACGTCCGACAGTACTTTGGATTCTATAGCTAGAAGTTCATTTGTCCAGATTCATACAGTCCGGACTTCAATGTTCGGACTCCTTATGGCGGATTGGTATTGTACGGAGTCCATGTCCCGAACTGGTGAAGAGACAGGTCAGTGAGTCACAAAGATACGTGACCCTTTTGCAACTTGCGGCTCGATGTGATAACATCTTTAAAGGGATGCGATGACTGTCACAACCCTATGATATGTAGTAATGATAATAACTAAAGAAATGATTTACCTCACGAAGGGTTAGGAACTTGCCACTTATAAAAGTATAACACGTGTCACGATCTGGGAAAACAACTACAACTTTAAGTAGATCACATTTACCTCCAAGTAAAAGCTTAATAACTCAATACTCAACCACAATATATTAATCTCACTCCCCTTTCTCTCTTTTACGTACTTATAATTCCCACATCCAATTTATATTTACTCACAATGAGTCCTGACATGAGCATCGGAATGCAAACAGGAGTCACCCCGGCCCCCGTTGCATATTGACTATTTGTCCAAGGGCGTAGAAGTCCACGTGTTCAAGATGGAGGAGCTGAGACGCTTTGATCCAATGTCCCATCAGATTTTGTGGTCAACATTTTGGTGTCATTTGTGGGAAGCTACGCTTCTAATCACAAATTCACGAGGTGAAAACCAAACAAGAAAACCTTGAGAAAGGGACAATAGTCTCTTGACACTAAACTTCCCCCCCCCCCCCCCCCCCAAGTTTCAAATTGGCATAATAAAATAGAAAATAACATGCTTAGGCAATAAAATAATTAATCACATATAATTGCACGTAAATGATTAAAATAACCAATTTATAAACTTTCAGATTGGTACATTGATCCAGACGGCGTCCAAGTCCTTCCACTGCAAAATAATTCCAATTATAGACATTAAAGATCATAAATCTACAATTTATAATAACATTCACAACAATATTACGTGAAATTTAAAATTGCACTTAAAAATGAAAAGCGGTCTTACAGTTCTGACGCGATCCCAGTCGGGGAATCTCGTCGAAACGCGGAAATAACGATAAATCTAAAACCCTAGGAAAGATCTAAATCAGATCTGACTCGAAATTAACAAGAATTAAAATACTGGAAAGATAGATTGACGATAGGACCTTGACCCAAGATTCATGACGCAATTAATTGACGATGCGGAATCGAGATCCAAGGTTTTCGAAACACCACAAGGACTTTTCAATTTCCTTGATAAGATTCTAATCGGACACGCCACAAATATTCTCGCGAATATTTGATAAGTACAACGCCACAAATATTTCCACAATATTTGATAGGTCGGATTTGTTCTTGAAGAACACAAAAGGGACTCCTCAACCTTTCAATTGGAGAAAACTCTCTCAACTTTATTAATCTCAAAATCAATCTTAACTCAAATTCAATATTCAAAACTAAACTGTCTTTTACAATGAATGGAAAAGCGTATAAATAAGCAAAATAACCTAGCATCTAATTTATTCAAAATAGAATTCTAATTATACTAAAATTCTAAAATAGGAAAATAACCAAAAACTAAAAAAGGAATAAAATAATTAAAATCTTGCAAAAATCTGGCCGCTACCTAGTTACGGCCGTGACAATCCTTTTACGGCCGTAATGGCCTTTCTGATCAAAAATCTGATTTATTAGTTACGGCCATGACGAATTTCTTACGGCCGTGAGGTTTCCCTTTTTTGAATGTTACGGCCGTAACTTCCAAGCTTACGGCCGTAAGCGTCGTTCTGCAGAATTTCTTCCTTTTTCTTCGACAATTGATTACGGCCGTGACAATAGCTTTTACGGCTGTGATTATATGATTTACGGCCGTGAATGATTTCCCTTACGGCCGTAAGGCCTTTTCTGTATAAACAATTTCGTTTTTTCGGCTCGGCTTGATCCGTCCCTCTTCTCGGCTCGACCCCAACATGGAACTTGCTCCGTTTTGCACGTAGATCACTATCATATTGTTGATGGCTCGACTTCGCCCTTCGATGC
The DNA here is from genome assembly GCA_963555705.1 of Ligustrum vulgare. Taxonomy (NCBI): domain Eukaryota; kingdom Viridiplantae; phylum Streptophyta; class Magnoliopsida; order Lamiales; family Oleaceae; genus Ligustrum; species Ligustrum vulgare. The sequence continues at coordinate 54,476,729 of OY743172.1, forward strand.
CTGGTTCGGGTCACATCATACTCCCTCTCTTGAAAAGGATTCGACCTCGAATCCAATTTTGGTCGGCTTTTCAAATTCCTCCTGCTTTCCTGGGCTCGATGATCATTTCTAAGCTTCGTACAATCCTTTAGACTCTTGGGCTGCTTATTTTGGCCAATAAATTTCTGCCCCGTCTTAAATTCATGGCTCGATTTATGTCCCTGCAAAACAGATTTTAAAGAACTGGGGAGGGGTTTGTTAGCGTGAGTAAGTGCAAATAGACTCAATTTTGAGGTAGACTCTCTTTTCTTTTGCTTTTTGCACTCAGTCTCTCCTTTTTCTGAGGTTTGAACCTCAACTCTCTTTTCTTTATTTTTCACTCCCTCTCCTTTTTCTGAGGTCATGGCCTCAACTCTCTTTTCTTTAGTTTCCACTCCCTCTCCTTTTTCTGAGGTCGTGGCCTCAACTCTCTTATTTTTCCCCTCAAACTCACTTTTGACCTTCAATTGATCTTTCAGGGCTTCGGTTGGAGATAGTGGCATTAGAGTAAACTTTTTCCCCCTTTTTACCAAGCTGTATCTATTCGTATACCCATCATGTAGCACAGCCCTTTTATGTTTCCAAGGTCTCCCCAACAGTATATGACTAATTTGCATTGGCACTACATCACAAATTACCTCATCTGAATACCCACCGACAGAAAATATCACTAAAGCCTGTCTCTTCACCTTAACTTCCCCTGACTCAGTCAACCATTGTAATTTATAAGGTGTTGGATGTTTCGTTAAAGGTAAGCCTAATTTTTCCACCAACATTGTACTAACTACATTAGTACAACTTCCCCCGTCAATCACCAAGCTACAAACTTTTTCATTCACTAAGCATCTAGTGCGAAAAATATTATCCCTTTGCCCATCCACATTTTCCAAAACATTCGCCTTACGCTTAACGCTAAGAACATGCCTATCAATAATTGACTCATCCACCACAACACTTTTAGCCCCTTCACTATCACACCTATCCTTCTTACGTGGACAATCAAGTGCAATGTGACCCCGTTCCAAACATTTAAAACACTTAACATTTTTAACCCTAAGAGGCTTGGAATCAGAATTATTTTTACCTTTGGTTGTCGGTTCCTCCCTCCTTTTGTGAACATGATCACTACTCTCCCGTTTTGATGTCTCTTTTTGCTTCAATGTCCTTTCATCCATCCCATCTCCGAACCTAGCACGACTTTCACGCTTACTACTCCTCCTAGCCATAGAGTCCGCCCGCGATTGCTCCTTTTTCAATTGGGCAATCATCGCATCTCTTTTATCCATCCTAGCCATTACCTTCTTAAATTTTGCCTGCATCTCTGCTAATAATTCAACTCCCTGCTCCAATATCTTATTCCCTCTTTCGGGACGTTTGTTGTCACCCATTGATGAAGATCTCTCCCCGCGAGACATGGAAATTTGGAATATGAAAAAAATGAAATTTTCGAATTTTTTTTAACTCTTCTGCCAGAGAATTGGACTACGAGTATGGCAGAAAAAACGGAATTGGATTTGGACGAGAAATGAACAAGAAAAACACTTTTGAATTTTTGGGACTGACTCTTATGGATCAAACTGAAGAAAATTATAACTGGCACGAAGAACACGAAGAACAAGAAAATCAAGAAAAAACAAGAAACACAAGAATCTGAAATAGATCCAAGCTCTGATACCAGATGACGCGATCCCAGTCGGGGAATCTCGTCGAAACGCGGAAATAACGATAAATCTAAAACCCTAGGAAAGATCTAAATCAGATCTGACTCGAAATTAACAAGAATTAAAATACTGGAAAGATAGATTGACGATAGGACCTTGACCCAAGATTCACGACGCAATTAATTGACGATGCGGAATCGAGATCCAAGGTTTTCGAAACACCACAAGGACTTTTCAATTTCCTTGATAAGATTCTAATCGGACACGCCACAAATATTCTCGCGAATATTTGATAAGTACAACGCCACAAATATTTCCACAATATTTGATAGGTCGGATTTGTTCTTGAAGAACACAAAAGGGACTCCTCAACCTTTCAATTGGAGAAAACTCTCTCAACTTTATTAATCTCAAAATCAATCTTAACTCAAATTCAATATTCAAAACTAAACTGTCTTTTACAATGAATGGAAAAGCGTATAAATAAGCAAAATAACCTAGCATCTAATTTACTCAAAATAGAATTCTAATTATACTAAAATTCTAAACTAGGAAAATAACCAAAAACTAAAAAAGGAATAAAATAATTAAAATCTTGCAAAAATCTGGCCGCTACCCAGTTACGGCCGTGACAATCCTTTTACGGCCGTAATGGCCTTTCTGATCAAAAATATGATTTATTAGTTACGGCCATGACGAATTTCTTAAGGCCGTGAGGTTTCCCTTTTTTGAATGTTACGGCCGTAACTTCCAAGCTTACGGCCGTAAGCGTCGTTCTGCAGAATTTCTTCCTTTTTCTTCGACAATTGATTACGGTCGTGACAATAGCTTTTACGGCCGTGATTATATGATTTACGGCCGTGAATGATTTCCCTTACGGCCGTAAGGCCTTTTCTGCATAAACAATTTCGTTTTCTCTGCTCGGCTTGATCCGTCCCTCTTCTCGGCTCGACCCCAACATGGAACTTGCTCCGTTTTGCACGTAGATCACTATCATATTGTTGATGGCTCAACTTCGCCCTTCGATGCCTGGTTCGGATCACATCAAGTTCCTTACCCCTAAAAGAAATTTCGTCCTCGAAATTAAAACTTACCAAAAAGTTGTGGATACTTGGCACGCATTTCGTCCTCGCGTTCCCAAGTAGCCTCTTCTACTGCATGATTCCTCCAAAGAACTTTAACTAGAGTTATCTTCTTCCTCCTAAGTTCCTTATCTGCCTTCAGTAGGATCCTCACAGGTGATTCCTCGTAAGTTAGATCCTCACGAAGATCTGACGACTCATAACTGAGGATATGAGAAGGATCCGAAATATATTTCCTCAACATCGACACATGAAATACGTTATGAACCCCAGATAGTGCCGGTGGCAATGCAACCCGATAAGCTAGGTCACCCACCCTTTCAAGTATCTCAAAGGGGCCAACAAAACATAGGCTTAAGTATCTCAAAGGGGCCAACAAAACATAGCTTTTCTGTCTACTCTGTGCAATTTTCATTTGTTGACGAATCTTTTCAACAACTTTTGTTGTCTATTGTACTATTTCTAGACCCAATAGTTTTCTTTCTCCTTGCTCATTCTCGTGAAATGACGATCTACACTTCCTATCGTATAGTACTCAATACGGATCGAAGTTTGATAGTTATTGTTGTAGGAGACCATCAACCGACATTATCCCACTTATGAATCCATTCACTAACTTTCTATTTCCAGCCTTTCACAAGATCTATTCTAACGTCTAAACCTTAATATATATAATGATTGATCACATACTTAAAACTAAAATCAAGAAGATTGACCAAAAGAAGACTTTATCATCCAGAATTAGTGAGACTTGACGTCTACACCAAAGTATACAGTAGAAATACTACAACTTTGACAGAATCTTTCTGGAAAGATTTACAAACGAAATCCTTTCTAAACATGCTGATATTTCTTTTAAAATCGGAGGATCAAACTTAAATCCTGTAACCCATACTTATACATTGTAATCAAGTATTCAGCATCATACACTCATCTGAAAACTAAAGCCAAGGTACTAATTTGAAAATCCATGCTTTCAAAATCATCATAACAATACTCTAACCAAGTATCTTATAAATAAATCATTGACCTATTACCAATGAATAAGACTTGTGATTCATATAGGATTCCTCATCAAGTTTACTTAACCCAAATATACAACTCCACAATAAGTAAAAGTTACACTAATGATCATATTAGATTTTAAACAACCCAAATTTATGTATATTCCACGGAGATCTCAAAATAGATAATATACTCTACTCACATCTAATGCACAACCAACAATGAGTAATCACAACTACATCACCAAAGTTTTAAATAAATTCATCTATCTTATTATAAACAAATGAAGTTTCCCGACCATAGGTCATATTTAGCAATAAACAAACCATTTATCAAGATAAGAGTAATTAGTTCAATCATATCATCACACTATTCTTCTATAGGACCATCATAACATTCATTAACTATATATTCACCATAACTTGTGGTAATCATGTGACATGTCACTTATCACCATACCATATGACCTCAACATTTAATCATATCAATCTCCTTAAGATCACAGTATAATAACCATCATATATATCACATGAACATTTCTACATCAATAAATCACTAAAATCTTATATATACCAATTTCTCAATCTCAATAAATCTTAAATTTTACAATTCTTTACTCCTTCAGTTGCCTAGAAGCGTAGGCCATCACCTCATCATGCTACATAATAACACAACCAAGCCCTTTCAATTAAGCATTACTATAAATGACGAACCTTTCATTATCGATATTGTTAATGGCCATGAAGCACATGTTTGCAACTTCATCTTCAATGGCCATGAAGCACATGTTTGCAACTTCATCTTGACTTTCACTTTCCTCTTGCTCATCATCACTATCATCCCAAGTAGCTTGTAGGGCTTTCTTTTTGAGGAATTTTCTCTTGTTGGGACATTTGGTTCTTTTGTGACCGGGTTTATCACAATCATAGCAGATAATCTTTTTCTCTTCGCCTTTGTCTTCTTTCTTTCGAAATCTACGGTTGTTGCGAAAGGCTTTCCACTTTTTAACAAGAAGAACAAGATCATCGAGTTCCTCATCACTCTTGTTAGATTTTGAGGCTTCTTCATCATTTGATGACTTTAAGGCAATTTGTCTCCTAGGAGGATCCTTCATTTCTTCCTCTTTTGCTTTTCTAGACTTTTCTTTTGTATTAGCATAATTTAGCTCATATGTCATCAATGTTCCATAAAGCTCTTCCAAAGGATATGTGTTGACATCTTGGGTGTTTTCTATCAACATCCTCAATGAGCTCCAATCTTCCTAGAGAGACCTAAGCATTTTGCTAACAAGTTCACCATTAGAAATTTTTTTGATCAAAGCCCTTAAGACCATTAACAATATCGATAAATCTAGTAATCATGCTAGTAATGGGTTCATTGTAATATGAGCTTGCGTCCCATTCGATCTCGATTCAAACCTCCCATTTGATCTCTAGGCTGAAAGATTTTTCTTCTATAAGTGATTGATAATCTCCTCCTGGAGAACCAACAACACAAAATGTAGTGGACGTGTATTTTTGGACCACCACACGAATTTTCTTGAATTCTACACGTCTCAAGGAAAACAATTCAAGTTTCCCTTATTTATGTGCAATCGGATTGCTTGTCCATCAAGAATCCTACTTGCACTCAACCTCGATTTCTTGCAATAAAATGAAGAATAAGATAAGGTAAGATAAATGAAGAATCTTACCATAATTGACAATAATGTAAGATAATTATAAATCCAATAATCTTACCATAAGCGATGATAAGGTAAGATAATCAAGGTTGTTAGCAAATCTTACCTTAAGTGATAAACTTGGATATCAAGAAATAAATCATCAAGAAACTCGATCCAATCACAAGATTATACTCGGCCAAATCATAAGATTATATCCCAAGATTATACTGGGTCAAATCACAAGATTATCGCAATATTTCGAGATCAACATATCTTGTTTCTAATAAAAAAAGATCAATATTACTTTTACTTAAATTACAGATTTGTAGAAAAATAGAAAATGCCAACTTTTACTAAGTTAACATAGATAATCTCAAACATAATTTGCTAAGTATTAGTCAATTATGTGATAAAGGTTATCATATTAAATTTGATTCTTCTAGATGTCTTATCAAAGATGGTACATCGAAAGAGGTATTATTCATAGGAAGCAGAAGTAAAGATTTTTATATCATCAATATCGAATTTGAAAAAGAATTAAAATGTTTGTCAAGTTTTAAAGATGACACTTGGTTATGGCATAGAAGATTGGGTCATGTTAGTATGGACCTTATTTCAAAAATATCAAAAAAAATTGCTTTGTTAAAGGCCTACCAAGTTTGAAATTTGAAAAGGACAAGATTTGTGATGCTTGTCTATTAGGAAAACAAACCAAAAGTTCTTTAAAAAATAAGCAATTTTCTTCCACCACAAAACCGTTATAACTTCTTCACATGGATCTTTTTGGACCATCTAAAACGGAAAGTTTGAGTGGTAAATACTATGCTTTTGTCATTGTTGATGATTTCTCAAGATTTACTTGGGTTTTATTTTTAAATTTGAAAAATGAAGCTTTAAATGTATTTAAACATTTTTACAAAAAGTTTCAAAATGAAAAATGATATTCTATTACAACAATAAGAAGTGACCATGGTGGAAAATTTGATAACATGGCTTTTGATGAGTTTTGCAAAATAAATAGGTATGAACATAATTTCTCGGCTCCTAGAACTCCTCAACAAAATGGTGTAGTAGAAAGGAAGAATCGCACATTGTAAGAAATGGCTAGGACCATGCTAAATGAAAATAACTTACCAAAATATTTTTGGGCCGAAGCCATTAATACCGCTTGCTATATTATAAATAGAGTTTTAGGAAGTTGAAAGAAAACTAAAACTCCTTATGAGCTTTGGAAATATAGAATTCTCAATATCGGCTATTTTAAGGTTTTTTGTTGTAAATGCTTTGTTCTAAACAAAAAAAGAAAACTTGGGGAAATTTGATCCAAAATCCGATGTTGGGATTTTCTTGGTTATTCATCTACTAGCAATGCTTATAGAATTTTTAACAAAAGAACTCTAGTAGTGGAAGAATCCATACATGTTACTTTTGATGAAACTAATTCTCTTGATCAAGAGAAAGGTGTTGATATAGGTTTGGGAATTCCTTTCGAGGTAATGAATATTCAAGATCAAAGAAATGAAATTTCCAAAGACAATGAAGAAAAAGACTTGGAAGAACCAACTCCTCAACAAGAAGAAGGAAAATCTTCCAAAAACTCAAGTGATCAAACACTTCCTATCGAATGAAGATTTTCTCCATCTCACCCAAAAGAGCTCATAATTGGTGATCCTTCAAAAGGGGTAAGTACTAGAAACTCTACTAAAGGATTCTTAAATAATTGTGCCTTTATTTCTCAAATTGAACCAAAGAATTTCAAAGAAACCGAGTTTGATGAGTTTTGGATTCTTGCAATGCAAGAAGAACTAAATCAATTTGAAAGAAATCATGTTTGGGATTTAATTGATAGACCAAATGATCAAATCGTTATTGGTACAAAATGGATTTTTCGAAACAAAAAGGATGAAAACAGTATAATTGTGCGTAACAAGGCTAGGCCCAAGGTTACAATCAAGAAGAAGGCATTGACTTTGAAGAAACTTTTGTACCGGTTGCTAGACTAGAATCCATTCGTATGCTTCTTGCCTTTGCTTGTCACAAAGGTTTTACTCTTTATCAAATGTATGTCAAAAGTGCATTTATAAATTATTTTATTCATGTAGCGACCCAGAATTTTTATGCAATAAATAATTATTTTAATATTTAGAAAATTGAGTCGCTATTGTTTTGAAATTAATGCCGCGACGGATTCGTCTAGCCAAGTCAAGAAATATCGAATTTGTTCGATTTTAAATTAAAATCCGAATTTCTAAAATTATATTGTTTTAATTATTTATTCTCAAATGTATTTTCAGTCCAAAATATATCTGTTTTAAATACGTTTTCTAATCAAAGTTAGTCAAATTTTTAGTTAATTATACCTAAACTAATTCTTACTAAAATAATTCCCGTTTTTCTTTTCTCTCCCACCCATCCATCAAAATATTCTGAGACATAATCAGTCACACGCACAAACCAAATTTCTCATACTTTACTCCATTCTTTTCCACTAATCTAAAATTTTTCCTTTTCTTTCCATTACTTATTCATTATCTCCACCATTTCCGCCACTTTTATCCTCAAGACATCATCATCACCAAACCAACTAATTATTCCCCATGTCTCCCACTTTTCTCTCCAATAAATCACCATCACGACAATCACTATAATTATCATCAATCCACAAGCTTTGCCTCAACTCCAAAACCGGCCATTTACCTATGCTGCAACCACCAATGCAGCCACCACAGATGTTGCCTTCCATCCTCACCACCCCAGTGCAGCTCAATCTGCAATCAGTCTCCAACCATCAACAAAAAGGGTAATGTTAAACACCCAATTCACCAAAGTTGTTGATTCACCATCATTTTCAAATCAGCATCATCATCACCGGACACCACCAATTCACAGCAAATTCACTACCAATTCACTGCTCAATTCAAGAAATCATCTCCATGACTCCCAATCGAACAAACCAAACACTGCCTCAACCAATTTTGATCAAGCAGACACCATCACTGCTGAATCACCCTCACCTCATTGCAATCAACCACAGTATTCATCATTTCATCATCGATCAAACCATCACCGGAAATTAACCCAACCACAGTCACCACCCATCAATCGAACCTCAAATCAAACCAACTGCAGTACCGTCCATATCCATCACCAACACTGCTGTAGCGCAACCACCACCATTTCCCAAACCGTCACACGCCACCCACAATCGCCTACTGCCCAACTCCAATTCAGTATAAAGTTGTACCAAAATCAAACCCAAAAACCCACGAAGGACAAGAAATAAATCAATTACCTACCTAAACTGTTGATTCACCATCGGAAATTATGATTCCAGCCGCGATGTAACCTCGGTTTAACCATCAATTTCGGCCTCAAATCAGCACCAAATTCTGTCTTTTTGCTACCAATTCTTTCCCTTAGTCACCGCCACCCAACGGCGGTGATAGCGCCGCATTGTCGCCGACGAATCGCCGGCGGATTTGATAAATTAGACGATCGCCGCTCGCCTCACATCTCTCTCTCTCTCTTCGATTGTAAAAGTTTAAGGAAGAAAGAGGGATTTGATATTATATTTAACTTTCAGAATTTGCAGCATTAGTCCCCATCTTTTAAAGTTATTTCAAATCAGTCCCTATGTTTTAAAAAGGTTTTATTTCAGTCCTTTCAGCTTTTAAAATCAGCAATTTCAGCCCTTGAGTTTTAAAATGAGTTTTAATCAGCCCTTTCATTTTCAAAATCTGATCACTTCAGTCCCTGCTGATTTACTTTTAAGCTCAAGTTTCAAAAGTATTTATTTTAATCCCTCAACTTTCAAAGTATCTATTTTAGTCCCTGAACTTTCAAAAGTATTCATTTTAGTCCCTCAACTTTCAAAACATCAATTTTAGTCCTCAAATTATAATTTATCATTTTGAACTATATATTCGATAGACTAAAGTGACTTATTGGCTAAGACGAAGCGTACGGAGAATTCAAAGAAATTGAAGTCATTCCCGCTCAACTTTGCACTCGTCGGATTTGAGGTAGACTCGCACTTATTAATTGATTTAAATTATGATTTCATATAAATGTCATGTGACTTGTGAAAGTCAATTTTCAAGAAAATTAAGTATGTTTTATGAAAGGTAAATATACCTTATGTTTTTATGAAAAGTAAGTATACCCTATGTTTTTACGATAATGTTTTATATGTTTTGGATCATTGCTATGCACATAAGAATTCTTACCACCTAAGTTCGGTAAAATTCTTGTGTCTCCATAAGTTTATGAGGATTTACCACCTAAGTTCGGTAAAATTCCTGTCTTTCCATATGTTTATGAGGATTTACCACCTAAGTTCGGTAAAATTCCTGTCGCATATGTTTATGAGGATTTCGATCCTATCTTATGTTATGATGGAAATGATCCCTATGAATTTCATGAATTATGTTTTGGTATACTTACTGTTATTATGATCTTACTGTTATTATGATTTTACTGCATAAGAATTCTTGCCACCTAAGTTCGGTAAAGTTCTTGTGTCTCCTTATGTTTATGAGGATTTCAATCCTATCTTATGTTATGCTTTCAAAAGAAATTATGCTTGGCATAATTAAAATGTTGTTATAAGTATATGGTTTTCAAAGAGCTGTTTTCAAAGAGCTATTTTCAAAGAGCCTATGATTTGCAAAAATATGTCCCGTGCTGTAATGCACAATATGAGATTTATCAAGAGTCGTTTTATAAAGAAGCTCTATCAATGCCCGTTTTATAAAGAGCCGGGATTTATGTGTTTAATCATCTTATAAATTAAATTAATTTGCGATGAGTCTACTGAGTATTTCCCCCATGAAATACTCACCCTACTTTTTAACAGTTTTGCAGATTTCGGAGACGGTGGCGAGCGATGAATGATGGTGGCAATAATCGTTAAACGGTTGAAAGTTTGACGTTAATGATTTCCGTATTTTTCCAAACAATCGAATAATTTAGAGAAGTTCATTTATTTGAGAAATTATGACATTGTCAATTTCTTTACAAAATTAATGGTTCGATTTACTATTTCAAATGGTTTCATAAATGTTTTCAATTTTATCGGCCATTACAGTTTATTTAATGTTTCCAAAAATGAATTTCAATTATTTCTTCCGAAAAAATATTATTCGAAAAATTTAGACAGAAAATGACGTAGTGAATCGGGTATACGGAACTCGGGGCGCTAGAAGTTGGTATCAGAGCCAGTCTGCGTTTCTGTAGACTGGAAAAAAAAAAAAAAAAAAAAATTTCAAGAAATATTTTTCATTATAAAATATTATTGATGAAGATTGCCACTGCCATCATTCGTTCCACCAACTCCGAGGTAAAGAAGTTTATGTTTTTTAAAGTTATTTCAGTATTTCGAATACTCATTTTACTGATTTATGAGAAAGAATGAAGAGTATTTCGGATACTTATGATTTATGAGAAATAAGAATGTATTTCTTCAAAAATAATGATGTTGTTATGCTTTGTCATAACTTATATGCTTTAATGTATGATTATGAGAAAAAATTTTTAGAAAGAAAACGAGTGTTGAGCATAATGGGAATAATATGATTTAAGAATGATTTTTAAATAATTTTTTTCCTCGAGTTAGAAATGATGAACCCTAGATGGACTTTACATAATTGATTTTAGACATGGCACTAAGTATGAGAAGTCAATGGAAAGGATTTGATTATATGTTCAGATTATCTATCGTTTAGATTAAACGAGAAATAGCAAGCCAGTTATGAAGTTGTGATAAGATGTTAAGATTATAAGTGATATGATTTTATTGAGAATTAAGTAATGGATATTATGTTGAGAAATTATGAATTGAATTATGGGATATTTTTGATGATATTGAAGTGTTGGAATCGTTTTCAATATTTTAAATCGTTGTGAATTAATGTGGAGTTAGTTATTATTGTGAGTTATGAAGTATGCTTATGGTTTGGATAAGTCCAAATTTCAAAGGAAACTCTGCCTAGAATTTTATCGTTTGGAAATAAGAGCATAGTATGGTATGGTATGCTATCACTAAGAGAATTGAGTTTAGAATTGCAAGTTCATAAGCAAGATTGAGTAAATGATAAGTTATATTTTGAAAGACGAGTGAAGACAAGTATAATGGCATTATTGGGAAGAATCTTAATTATTCTTGGGAATGGATTTATCACTTGTAAGGAATGATCACTTGTATTGGAGAGTAATATAAGGATATGAATTTTGAGGAAAATTGGGATAAGATTTTACAGTGATGACTTATTTTGGAATGGTGTTCAGAAGAGGGATCACTGTAGAATCCAAGATTTTTTTTAGTCTAAGAAATTGATATATAATATTAGTGATCAGATTGACGTATAAGATACGTGATAGAGATGACGACTAGACGGTTAAGGGATGTTATGGTTATCCAGGGAAGAGTCGTGTGAATATTGAGTTCGATGATCTTATTTTGATGGTTTATTGCATTATGGTGAAATATTATCTACGATTGAGAATTTTCATTTTTAGTCATAAAATATGGATTTATTTAAAGATTTAGTGATGCAGTGTCGATTAATTATTATTGGTTGTACTTTTGAAGTGAGTAAATATTTTGGCTACAATAATGGAAAATCTGAGATGATCAGTTGTGTGATTTTTAATTATGGGATTGTATCTTTGGGTTAAGCAAATTTGATAAGAAATCCTATATGATTTACAGAAGTCTTATTTAATGGTGATAAAATTAATCAGAGTATTGTTCATAAAGTGTGATATGAATTGAAGTTTGGAGAATAGAAAATTTTAATTTTGAATTTCAGATTTGGGAAATTAGTGAAGTTTCTTAAGTTTGAGAATAACATATCTGATCCTTGTGATGCTGTTTTAAGTTAGTATCTTAGCTCTCAGCTAGAATGAGTATTTGATACCGAGTACTTGATGTATGATTTAAAGTATGGAATAGAAAAAAATGAAAAGTGGGAACAAGAGTTAATGCGCTGTTATTTTTCTCGACAAAAGAAAATTTGATGATAAGATTGGAGATATGGAATATTTTATTAGATTTTGGTACTGATATTTTTGATATAATAATCAAGGTATAGTGAGATGATACGGGAATACGTGAAAGAGAAATAAGGACCGTATTGAATCAGAATTCATAAGTATGTATAAGTGAAAGAAATACTTTGCAGGAAATGTGGTGACATTTAAGTAAAGAATCTTAGTTATTTGGAAGATATTTGTTTACTGAATTTTGAGTTACAAATATTGGAAAGATAAGTTGATGATACTATGTTGATATGTTTTGGTATATTACGTAGAGAGAATATTCAGGTAATTCTTTGATTATTTTGGGAATATTCGATGATAAGAAGAAAGGAAAAATTATTATGATATGATATGTCAGTAAAGATTTGTTGAAATTTTAGAGATATATACGAATATCTGAGGTCACATGATACGATGATAAGTGACATGTTACATGAATACTACAAGATATGATGAAATTTTTACATACGATTGGGAATTGTTTTGATTATTTTGGGAATATTCGATGATAAGAAGTTTAGAGATGACAAATTATTATGGTTTGATATGTCAGTAAAGATTTATGGAAACTTGAAGAGATTTTATGGAATTACAGAAATTAGTAAAGAGACATGATGTTGTTTGGATTATGTGAGATAATGATGATGAACGTAAGGTTAGATGAATATAAAGGTACAATAGAAAATTGTAAGGAATGATATGATGATGATAATTGAAGGTGATAATGTATTGAGATTATGAAATAAGTTGATCATCTATGAATAAGTTATGTTGTTTTTGGTTCATAATAATGGAATTCAAAGAATAGTGAACTTTCAGTCACTTACGATTCAGAAGAATTTTTGAGTAGACACGTATGTCTATAGAAAAGTCCATGCTCTTGAGAAAACAAAGTGATGCATTTAGTCAAAGTCCAGTGGGTTAAATATGGTAGGGTTAAATATGGTAGCGATGATGCTACATAAGAAGAAGAAGTTCTGATTAAGTATTCAGAAATCATAAGATTAAGTAAGTTTAATTTCGAGGACGAAATTATTTTAAGGAGGTAAGATTGTAGCGACCCAGAATTTTTATGCAATAAATAATTATTTTAATATTTAGAAAATTGAGTCGCTATTGTTTTGAAATTAATGCCGCGACGGATTCGTCTAGCCAAGTCAAGAAATATCGAATTTGTTCGATTTTAAATTAAAATCCGAATTTCTAAAATTATATTGTTTTAATTATTTATTCTCAAATGTATTTTCAGTCCAAAATATATCTGTTTTAAATACGCTTTCTAATCAAAGTTAGTCAAATTTTTAGTTAATTATACCTAAACTAATTCTTACTAAAATAATTCCCGTTTTTCTTTTCTCTCCCACCCATCCATCAAAATATTCTGAGACATAATCATTCACACGCACAAACCAAATTTCTCATACTTTACTCCATTCTTTTCCACTAATCTAAAATTTTTCCTTTTCTTTCCATTACTTATTCATTATCTCCACCATTTCCGCCACTTTCATCCTCAAGACATCATCATCACCAAACCAACTAATTATTCCCCATGTCTCCCACTTTTCTCTCCAATAAATCACCATCACGACAATCACTATAATTATCATCAATCCACAAGCTTTGCCTCAACTCCAAAACCGGCCATTTACCTATGCTGCAACCACCAATGCAGCCACCACAGATGTTGCCTTCCATCCTCACCACCCCAGTGCAGCTCAATCTGCAATCAGTCTCCAACCATCAACAAAAAGGGTAATGTTAAACACCCAATTCACCAAAGTTGTTGATTCACCATCATTTTCAAATCAGCATCATCATCACCGGACACCACCAATTCACAGCAAATTCACTACCAATTCACTGCTCAATTCAAGAAATCATCTCCATGACTCCCAATCGAACAAACCAAACACTGCCTCAACCAATTTTGATCAAGCAGACACCATCACTGCTGAATCACCCTCACCTCATTGCAATCAACCACAGTATTCATCATTTCATCATCGATCAAACCATCACCGGAAATTAACCCAACCACAGTCACCACCCATCAATCGAACCTCAAATCAAACCAACTGCAGCACCGTCCATATCCATCACCAACACTGCTGTAGCGCAACCACCACCATTTCCCAAACCGTCACACGCCACCCACAATCGCCTACTGCCCAACTCCAATTCAGTATAAAGTTGTACCAAAATCAAACCCAAAAACCCACGAAGGACAAGAAATAAATCAATTACCTACCTAAACTGTTGATTCACCATCGGAAATTATGATTCCAGCCGCGATGTAACCTCGGTTTAACCATCAATTTCGGCCTCAAATCAGCACCAAATTCTGTCTTTTTGCTACCAATTCTTTCCCTTAGTCACCGCCACCCAACGGCGGTGATAGCGCCGCATTGTCGCCGACGAATCGCCGGCGGATTTGATAAATCAGACGATCGCCGCTCGCCTCACATCTCTCTCTCTCTCTTCGATTGTAAAAGTTTAAGGAAGAAAGAGGGATTTGATATTATATTTAACTTTCAGAATTTGCAGCATTAGTCCCCATCTTTTAAAGTTATTTCAAATCAGTCCCTATGTTTTAAAAAGGTTTTATTTCAGTCCTTTCAGCTTTTAAAATCAGCAATTTCAGCCCTTGAGTTTTAAAATGAGTTTTAATCAGCCCTTTCATTTTCAAAATCTGATCACTTCAGTCCCTGCTGATTTACTTTTAAGCTCAAGTTTCAAAAGTATTTATTTTAATCCCTCAACTTTCAAAGTATCTATTTTAGTCCCTGAACTTTCAAAAGTATTCATTTTAGTCCCTCAACTTTCAAAACATCAATTTTAGTCCTCAAATTATAATTTATCATTTTGAACTATATATTCGATAGACTAAAGTGACTTATTGGCTAAGACGAAGCGTACGGAGAATTCAAAGAAATTGAAGTCATTCCCGCTCAACTTTGCACTCGTCGGATTTGAGGTAGACTCGCACTTATTAATTGATTTAAATTATGATTTCATATAAATGTCATGTGACTTGTGAAAGTCAATTTTCAAGAAAATTAAGTATGTTTTATGAAAGGTAAATATACCTTATGTTTTTATGAAAAGTAAGTATACCCTATGTTTTTACGATAATGTTTTATATGTTTTGGATCATTGCTATGCACATAAGAATTCTTACCACCTAAGTTCGGTAAAATTCTTGTGTCTCCATAAGTTTATGAGGATTTACCACCTAAGTTCGGTAAAATTCCTGTCTTTCCATATGTTTATGAGGATTTACCACCTAAGTTCGGTAAAATTCCTGTCGCATATGTTTATGAGGATTTCGATCCTATCTTATGTTATGATGGAAATGATCCCTATGAATTTCATGAATTATGTTTTGGTATACTTACTGTTATTATGATCTTACTGTTATTATGATTTTACTGCATAAGAATTCTTGCCACCTAAGTTCGGTAAAGTTCTTGTGTCTCCTTATGTTTATGAGGATTTCAATCCTATCTTATGTTATGCTTTCAAAAGAAATTATGCTTGGCATAATTAAAATGTTGTTATAAGTATATGGTTTTCAAAGAGCTGTTTTCAAAGAGCTATTTTCAAAGAGCCTATGATTTGCAAAAATATGTCCCGTGCTGTAATGCACAATATGAGATTTATCAAGAGTCGTTTTATAAAGAAGCTCTATCAATGCCCGTTTTATAAAGAGCCGGGATTTATGTGTTTAATCATCTTATAAATTAAATTAATTTGCGATGAGTCTACTGAGTATTTCCCCCATGAAATACTCACCCTACTTTTTAACAGTTTTGCAGATTTCGGAGACGGTGGCGAGCGATGAATGATGGTGGCAATAATCGTTAAACGGTTGAAAGTTTGACGTTAATGATTTCCGTATTTTTCCAAACAATCGAATAATTTAGAGAAGTTCATTTATTTGAGAAATTATGACATTGTCAATTTCTTTACAAAATTAATGGTTCGATTTACTATTTCAAATGGTTTCATAAATGTTTTCAATTTTATCGGCCATTACAGTTTATTTAATGTTTCCAAAAATGAATTTCAATTATTTCTTCCGCAAAAATATTATTCGAAAAATTTAGACAGAAAATGACGTAGTGAATCGGGTATACGGAACTCGGGGCGCTACAATTCAAGAAGAAGTCTATGTTGAACAACCTCCCGCTTTCAAAAATCATAAATTTCTGGATAATGTATTTAAACTAAGAAAGGCTCTATATGGTTTAAAACAAGCTCCTAGAGCTTGGTATGAAAGATTGAGCAAATTTCTTATTTCAAATGACTTTCAAATGGGAAATGCAGATATACACTTTTATCAAAACCAAAAAGGAAGACACGATTGTTGTACAAATTTATGATGAAGATATTATCTTTGGTGAAACTAATGTTTCTCTTTGTGAAGAATTTTCAAAATGTATGAGCAATGAATTTGAAATGAGCATGATGGGAGAGTTAAAATTCTTCCTCGGGCTTCAAATCAAACAAACTAGTGAAGAAATATTCATTAGTCAAACTAAGTAAATTGTGGACATGCTCAAAAAGTTCGAGATGGAAAACTTGAAACCAATGAATACTCCAATGAGTGCTTCAATCAAATTGGACAAAGATGAGCAAGGCACTTCCATTGACATTACAAAATATCGAGGTATGATTGGATCCCTTCTTTACTTAACCGCAAGTAGGCCCGATATTATGTTTAGTGTGTGCTTATGTGCTAGATTTCAATGCAATCCTAAAGAATCTCATCTAAGTGCCTTAAAACGTATTTTTAGATATTTATGTGGCACTAAAACTATTGAACTTTGGTATCCAAAAGGCACTCATATTGATCTTATAAATTATTCAGATGCCGATTGGGCGAGATGCACAATTGATAGAAAAAGCACAAGTGGAACTTGTCACTTTCTAGGCTTTGCACTTGTGTCATGGTTTACCAAGAAACAAAATTCCGCTGCACTATCTACCACCGAAGCCAAATATATCTCGACCGCTAATTGTTGTACTCAAGTTTTGTGGATGAAACAAACTCTTAGTGATTATAACTTGATTTTTGAAATTGCTCCCATTATGTGTGAAAACACTATTGCTATAAATTTGTCAAAAAATCCTATCTTGCACTATCGCACAAAACACATTGAAATTCGACATCATTTTCTAAGAGATCATGTGCAAAAAGGTGATATTTACTTGGAATTTGCTAGTACCGAAAAACAATTGACCGATATTTTTACTAAACCTCTCGCTCATGATAGATTTTCATACATTAGAAGAGGATTGAGCATTATTAATGAAACTAATATTTGTGGTTAAAATTACGTTGTATATTTGTTCTAACCGAAATATTTGCAAAATTTGATTTTTGAGCATTTCAGTCGACCAAAAAATTTCGGTCACCCGAAATATGACTTTTTGTTTCGGTCGAACTCATGTACTATCGAAAACAGAGTTTTGGTCGACCATTACTCAACCGAACCCTCCCGCAGCTACCCATTTTGAAACCTACATAGTTTCGGTCAACCAAAAAACTTTCGGTCGACCGAAAGTTGAGCGGATTCAGAATGTTTAAACATCAATTTCATTCCCAAAATCATTTTATAAACCCTAATCATGAATTCCCCTCTCCATAGTCATTCCAAAATCGATCATATTTCATCCAAACACTTCAAAACTTCCACAAATTCTTGTACCCATCATCATCTATATCAAAATCTTGATTTTTCACTTCCAAATTCACCAAGAAACATCAAAACCCTAATTTTGGGGTACAATCATGAAAATTTCTATATTTCTAATTTAAATTCGGTTTCACTCCACTCAAATCACCTTTCTATACTTGAAACCTTGATTACTACTCTTTTTCCATCATCTCCTACCATTTTCACCAACATTTTCAAGAAATTCTATTGTCTCTTCACTTGTTGCCTCCAAAATTTCAAAAATTCACAATGCCTCCCAAGATGAAATTGAAGAAAGGCGAAGCAAGCTCATCGAACGTTGAGGAAAATGCGATCACCCAATTCTCATAGGTAAGCTAATCGATTTCTTTGATTTTTATCTTCAAGCCCCTTCGTTTAATATCGAGCGTTGTTTTGAAGATATGGGATGGAAAAATGTTATGTCCATTTTCGAAAATTCTTACCCGAGATCAGTTAGGGAATTCTTTCGAAAAGCCACTTTCTATTCGGATGAAATTATAAGTCATGTTAAGGGAATCCGAGTCTCTATCAAACGATCCCTCATTAGAAACCTCCTAGGATTACAACCTTGTGAAAATTATGCATATGTAACCCGTTATCCTGTTAGGTTTGAGGGATACAATGAACTTGAGGCTTGTAGTCATGTTATTTCCCGACCACTACCTGCCACCATGACGTTGAACCTCAACCATTTAACTATTCCATGCAAGGTCCTTCATCGTGCAATTGCTCACGCAATTGTACCCCGTAGTTGTCATTATGACGAAGTAAATCACCTTGACCTATTCATTCTTGATTCTCTTCTTGTAGGTCGTAAACTGGATTTCCCATACATTTTCATCCAACATCTTCATCATGTCCATACATCCCCTCGAGTTTTAGAGCTACCCTATAGCATGATATTCACCATAATTTTCAATCTTTTCAATGTACCCTTTGACAATGAGCCCATTCTTAAACCAAAACACACTGATATTATCAACATCAACACTCTCAAAAGGATGAAAATTATCAAGTGTGACGAGTAATGGGTGTGTAACACTCAAGGTTTTGATGATGCTTCGGGGCCTACCACTTGGCCATTTACCGAAGAAGAATTAGAAACTAGTGAAGGCGCAGCTGCGGGTGAGGGTGACCATGGAGGTGCCGGTGAAGGTGATGACCAAGGCGGGGGGGATGAACCACCTCAACCAACGCAACGGACTCGAGCTCCGTAAGTTGCGTCACCTCCCCGTCGATCCATCTCTGAAGATCAATTCAATATTTTAAACGGGCGTATCGATTCTCTCATTACTGCAGTTGAAGGCATCCAACATAAACTTCAACAAATGCACACTTCTCAAGAGGCCTTCTTCGTTTATTTTTACTCCATCTACCCTCCTAATCCACCTCCACCACCGGCAGGCAATTGAAGATCACATCTTTATATTTACATCTTTAGTAGTACTTTTTCAAAAATTATTTTTTAACTATGTAATCATGTTTCAAACTATGACATTTTCTTTGTGTTAATGTTCCTTTTGCCTACTTGATTTGCTTATTGTGGTTGACATGCTTTGATATGATTATTGCATTGAGTTGTGATGTGAAGATATTGAAGTATAGGTGATATATATATATGATAAGATTATATTCTTATCGGTTTGTATGAAATACAGGGAATCCATGTCAAAAAAAGTTTTGGAAAATGAAACAATGTGTGATGGTGCTTACATGATACGAGTCGAGATGCACGGAATTAATGCCGAAAAGTTCTGAACCCAGGTTGTGGATGGACGGTGGAATCTTGACCCGATATTCACGACGCGAAGATCGACAATGCGGAATAAAGAACCAAGACTTTCGAAACGCCACAAGGATCTATCCAGCTTCCTTGATAAGTTTCTGATTTTGAACGCCACAAATACTCTCGCAAATATTTGATAAGTTCGGGATGAACTCCACAAGAAATAATCTTGATAAGTTCGAAAGGGAATATAGGAATCCACCTATAAATTTATCGAATCCTCAATAAAACTGTTTATTAAACCAAAACTATTTTTACACTGAATGGAAAACATATAAATAATGAAAAATAACCTAAAAACTAGGGTTTCCGCTAATGGGCTCAAAATAGAGTCCTAATTAACCTAAAACTGAAATTAATAAACAAAATGCGTAAAACTACTCTGAATTCAACTACGTGATCGCTTGGGCTTCGGTGTCGCGATCGCGTGGAGTCGCCTGAAACTCTCGAGTTGATTTTTGATGGCATCGTGCGATCGCGCCTCATTTTCACCATGCGGTCGCATGGGCGACCCGGCTGCACCTTTTCTTTGTCCTTTTGAAACAATTTGATCTGGTCTGATCCTCGATTAGGGCCCAACATGAAACTTGCTTAATTTTCCATGTAGATTGTTATTGCATTTCCGTGTCTTGATTTCCTCTTTGAGCTCCTATCTCGGATCACATCATCCCCCCTCTCTTGACAAGGATTCGACCTCGAATCAATTTTTGGCCTGCTTGTCAAACATTTCCTTCTCTTGGGGCCTTGCTGTAAAATTGTTCCACCTGGATCGAATGGAAAATTACTTCTTCCCTGTAATATGATCAACCAACAGTGCTTTGTAACTTGGGCTATATGGATGGATGGAGTCATAAACTTTCCAGGGCATAGGTTGTGTTGCCCAAATTCCCAAGTGCAATTAACCTGCAAGAAAGAATTAAATAAAATAGGGTGGGGGATGTCAGTTTCACAAAATACAAGGTATGGATCCTTATATTTATGATGAGCCATCACCAACTCCTCTTTTTGAACCACTAGGCTCTTCTCTTCGCCTCTTTCCTCCCTTGCAACTTCTTGTTCAATTTTTTTACTTTCAAACCCAACTACATCTTCTATCTCCACATTTTTAACTTCAACTTCGAAGTTCAGAATTTGCACTTCTACCCCAACCTCCAATTCATGTTTCTCATCAGTAATACTATTCTCAATCACTTCCTCGCTACCTAACTCCTCCTTTTCCTCATCAAATTTTCTAGTTAGCTCAACTACATCCAATTTTTCATCTTCCACAAAATTCAGAGTTTCTTCAACCTGAGGCTCTACTAAATTATGTTTTTCACTCTCCCTTAGCCATCTAATCACAGCCTCTCTTTTTTCCTCTTTCTTTTGTAACCTAGTCAATCTTTTCCTTTCTACTTCCCGTTCACACCTCATTCTTTCCTCATAGATTTCTTTTTGAATCTTCAAAATTGCCTTCGGATCAATCTCTTCTCCCCGTTTAACCCCAATTCCACCCCTCGGTTTAGGATCACGCCTATAATGCCTCTCATCACTACGGTTGGTTTGAGATCGCTCCTTTTTTAATTGGGCCCTTTTTTCATCTAATCTATCCAACATCATCTCAATATCATCCAAAAACCTCCACACACAATCTGTATCATTAACCCTCCTTGATGAAGATTTTTCTCTGGATTTAAACACGCTGAAACTGATTGTGGAAAAGAATGGGAAAGATCCGATAACAAGGAATTATGGAATTCAAGAAAGTAGTTCTTGAATTTTGGAATAACCTTCTTTTTTTCTTTTTTCTTTTTTTTTTTGAATAATGAATTTTCGGAATTAAAATTCGAAAATTCAACAGGAACACAACAAAACAAATGGAACAGGATTTGGATAAGAATCGAACAAAATAAACACTTTTTAATTTTTGTTGAATTTTTATATGAATCAAAACTGAAAAAATTATGACTGACACGAAGAACAAGAAAACTTGAAAACAAGACTCAACAACAAGATAGGGATAATTATTATGGCAGACTCGATGGTAAACGTAAGAATTAAACTGGGATAGAATAAACCTCAATGTAGAGTCCAGTTCTGATACCAGATGATACAAGTCGAGATTCATGGAATTAATGCCGAAAAGTTCTGAACCCAGGTTGTGGATGGACGGTGGAATCTTGACCCGATATTCACGACGCGAAGATCAACAATGCGGAATAAAGAACTAAGACTTTCGAAACGCCACAAGGATCTATCCAGCTTCCTTGATAAGTTTCTGGTTTTGAACGCCACAAATACTCTCGCGAATATTTGATAAGTTCGGGATGAACGCCATAAGAAATAATCTTGATAAGTTCGAAGGGGGATATAGGAATCCACCTATAAATTTATTGAATCCTCAATAAAAGTGTTTATTAAACCAAAACTGTTTTTACCATGAATGGAAAACATATAAATAATGAAAAATAACCTAAAAACTAGGGTTTCCACTAATGGGCTCAAAATAGAGTCTTAATTAACCTAAAACTGAAATTAATAAACAAAACGCGTAAAACTGCTCCGAATTCAACTACGCGATCACTTGGGCTTCGGTGTCGCGATTGCGTGGATTCGCCTGAAACTCTCGGGTTGATTTTTGATGCCATTGCGTGATCGCGCCTCATTTTGATCACGCGGTCACGTGGGCGACCCGGCTGCACCTTTTCTTCGTCCTTTTGAAACAATTTGATCCAGTCTGATCCTCGATTCGGGCCCAACACAGAACTTGCTTAATTTTCCATGTAGATTGTTGTTACATTGCCCGTGTCTTGATTTCCTCTTTGAGCTCCTATCCCGGATCACATCATTACATGACGTTATGATTCCACAATGCTATCCCTTACATCGCATATATGCATTTTTCAACTTACTTCATGCTATACGTATTCTATTAAGGGGAAACTTGATTACATTTGTGATATCAAACTTGTGATTCCTCATTGTGCTTCCATGATTATTCACATATATATTGAGGCTACTTGACACTTTTTGCTTATGCCAAAAGGGGGAAGAGATATTTGATAAGATTTGACCTTTTCATATTATGATAGAAAGGGGGAATACATTGCAAAAGAAAGGGGGAATATGTACTCACATATATATTTCATCATTTTCTTACGAAATACAAATCATATTGTTTGTCATAATAAAAAGGGGAAAAATGGTTGACCTATGATTATTCACATGTATATTGTTTTGATTATAACAAACAATATCTCTTGTATTACTAATGGTTTCGATTCTTGAGTTTTATCTTATATATGTCATTTGAATACTCTGAGATCAAAATCTTCATCCATTGAAGTACAAAGCAATCAAAAAGAGATTTGAAGTGAACAAGATCGTCGAAGACCGAAGATTAAAGTTTTAGAAGATTTATGTTGAAAAATTTCAACTCATTTGTAAAGGTATCGACTCATCAATTTTTAGCAAGGTCATAAAGCTCAAAAATATTTTTAAAATAATTACTTGCATAAAAATGATTTTTCAAAGCATAAAATGAAATAGTTTTTAAAAAAATGAACTTTTTGATGTAAAAATAAAAATTTCAAATTGAGCTATTTCGGTCGACCAAAAGTACCTTGATCGACCGAAAATATGATCGAGCGAAAGTGTTTTCTCAACCGAATGAACAACGGCTCTAGCAGTGTAACTGCTAGTTTTAAACTTTCGGTCGACCGAAAGTGTTAAATTGATCGATCGAAAGTTCCTGCAGCTCATTTTCTTGATCTATAAATAGCTCTTTCTCTTGCATTCAATTCCAACAACTACAAGAGAAATTAAGAAAGCATATTTACTTGAAAATCATTGAGCTTACTTTGTTTTACATTTTATTTCATTTATTGCAAAGAATTTCTTTATTGATCAAAAACTTTTAATATCTTTATTAAGAATTCTATTTTGAAGAAAACTCATTACTCTTACTTTATTATTGATCATTGATTAAGTTCTTCATTACCAAACACTTATTGAAGTGTATATCTCTCTTCATACTTAACTAAGTATTATTTAGAAAGAGAGATCATTGGTTAAAAACTTTGGTTCAAGCAAAACTATTTCATATCATTTATCAAAATTTTCATAAACACTTGAACTTTAAATATTTGCTATCTATTGAAGTGTTATCCTAAAACTCACAAGATACTTGACTTGATCATATCATTTGTTAAGAGAGATTATTCAATTGTAAAATTCTCATTTGTATTTTGTTTATGGTTTCTAGATCCTTGTGAAAACTCGATTGTAAAGGATAGATACTTCTTGTTGTAAAGTCACCTAAGGATAACTGCTCCTTGTTGTAAGTCACTTAAGGATTCGATACTCCTTATTGTTAGTTATCAATATAGTGGATTTGGCCTTGCTTGTGACGGAGAGCTCGGTAATGGAGGACATAGATCACGTTGGTTGATTGAACCTCCTTAGATCATCATTTGCACTCTCTTATCCATTTTACTTCTTCCTTTGTACTTGTATTTATTTCTTATTTCATATTGTGCAATATCCTTTTATTGTAGTATTTGGTAAATTGTCTAAGTTCTTTTATCCCTATCTTTTTACCTTGATAAGTTTAGTGCTCCTAATCATTTATTGTTCATAATTGGTTAATTGTATCAAATTTAAGATTATTTATCGAAAAAGTTTTGTAAAACCAATTCACCCCCTCTTGGTTAGTTTATTTTGGGCTATCAGTGCTCACCAACTTTCCAATGAGATAAGTTCTGCAAAAGCAAGATACATCCGGAAGATTCATAAAATAGGCTGTAGGGGTTAGTCAGTTTGACCTCCAATTTATGCCCTAGATAGCCATAAAGGGCCAAGCATTGGAAAACTTTATCACTGAATTTACACATCCATCTGAAGAGGATATTATTTAGAACAATGGGGAATAGCCGGAGTGGGGATTATTTGTTGATGGATCTTCCACGGAAGGAAGGTCCGAAGCTGGAGTAATATTTGTGTGTCCAGAAGGGCACAAGCTACACAACATAGTTCGCTTCGTCGTTACAACCTCCAATAATGTAGCAAAATAGAGGCCCTCCTGACATGACTCAAGTTAGCAATAGCTTTGAAAGTTAAGTATTGATGGTAAATAGTGATTCCCAACTCGTTGAAGCCAAGTGAATGGGCAATTTGCTGCTAAAGAACCCAGCATGATGGCATACCTGAAAAAGATAAAGGATTTTACAAATTATTTTGAAAATTTTGAGTTGATTCACATACGGTGATAGGAAAACACAAAGGCTAATGCCTTATCAAAATTGACAAGTAGCAAAGATGCTGAGCTCCTCAATATAGTGCCAATTGAACACCTCTCGGTTTCGTCTATTGAGCCTGGGGCATAGGTTTTCTCAGTTGAAGAAGAAGTCTCATGGATGACACCAATCCTTTCCTACTTGAAGCATCAACCGGATAACTTAGAGTTGGCCCGAAAATTTAAAAGATATGCAGTACATTTCGTACTAAATGATGAGGTGTTATACAAGCATAGTTGCATGGCACTACTGATGAAAATCACAGAGGTTACTTCTAAATTCATTTGGAAGAACATAATTTGTAGGTTAAGCATTCCCCACTCATTGGTGACAAACAATAAGAAAGTTGAAGATCTGTTGGATAACTTGGGCATGTGCAAATTATTCTCTTCCCCTCAACTTCCACAAGCAAACGGGAAAGTCGAAGCAGTATATAAGACTATAAAGAACACATTGAAAAGAAAGCTAGAGTCCATGAAAGGAGCATGGGTCGATGAACTTTCCCAAGTTTTGTGGGCGATCCGGACTACATCACACACCGTCATGAAGAAACTCTGTTCTCAATGGCTTATGGATCTAAAGCAGTATGCCTAGTCAAAATAGGAGTGCCTCACCTAGGAAAATTCACTTCAACTATATGGGAAATGAAGCTCAGCAGGCAGAACATGACTCCCTCCATGAGAAGAGAAGCAATTCTCAAATTGTTCTTGCTCGATATCAAGAAAAGATGGCCCATTATTTCAACAAAAACGTGAAAAGAAGGTTCTTTAGAATTGGAGGCATAATTCTAAAGAAAATACTTCTTTCAACACAAGAGCCCGGAGTAGGAACTCTAGGGCCCAACTGGGAAGGACCTTACAAGGTTACTTCCGAGGTAGTTCCAAGGACTTACAAAATAGAAGACCTCTCTAGAAAATCCTTACCTAACCCTTGGAATACGAAACACATACGCCATCATTAACAATAAGTAGGTTATTATTCACGTGTAAGACATGCATGTGATTTATCAAGTTTTCGAATGAATCTCTCCCTTGTATATGCTTTTACGTTGACTAAGTTACCATTTTTGTTAAACTCAATTTGATCTTATATTGGCAAAGAATTGTGCTTAGTCTTAAATTACGGTAGCAAAGACCCGATGAATACATATTCCAAGTAATTTTAAGTCTAGTTTATTGTATATCGCAATAGCAGGGACTTAAGAACAAGAAATGCTTAAAACAACCCCTTAAACAAGGGACTCTATTGCGTGAAAAAATGCACCCCAGAATGAAAATCTACACATTAAGAAACACTCCGAGCTACTTAAAATAATGGGTGGAGAAAAAGCACTTATTTCAAGGAACATACATCTTAAGATGTTTCTGAAACACACAAATCAAATCTGAATGAGTACATATTCACTTTGGGGCCCAACTAGGGACTGCCTAATGGATAAAATGAAACTTCCTATAATTCAAACCTAACCAATAGGCATAAATATCTTTACTTAGGTTTGAGGGACAATCAGAGCTTAGCTTAGGCTTCATAGCTTGAGCATAACACCGTATCTTACCTAGCATAGCACTTCGCCACACATTTTTGTTCAATAATGCTCCATCCTTCACTTTGTTGAACGACACTCAGTCTCTTATTTTTATTTAATTAATCTTAAATAAAAATGTTAATTAAGTGTTTTGGTATCATCAAGGGCATCTTGCCACTTATTTTCCAAAAATAAATCGCGAAGCGCCAGAGTCATATATTTGATAAAGCCAGTGGGGCTAAAACAATGTCTAAACTGAAGACAAAGAGAAATTAAGTAAACAAAAGGTCATTCATGTTGATAAGTTTGTTACATTTAAAGAATTTTTAAAGGATTACAATCATTAAGTAGGAGTAGGAGTATCTTGAGCAGTAGCGTCATTGGCTGAAGCAGGAACGAAAGCATCTTGGCTGGTAGCACCGTCAACAAGGGCGACGGCAAAAGTTCCTTGATCTGAAGCACCTTGGTTATCTTCTTCAAATGCTTGAGGCTCTAGGTAAAATTCCTCTATCTTCGAGAGATCTAAGTAAGGAAAATCCTATTTGACATCCTTTAAAGCCATTTGAGCTCCAGTATTGCCAAAATATCTCTGCATCAACTCGTACTCTTTTGTATTCTCGAATGAGTCCTTAATCACCTGGACACCTTCAGCCACCTTAGAGTCTACACTTTCCTCAAGAAAGGCATGCTCCTCTTCAACCTTCTGACATGCTACTTTCTCTTCTTCCAGCTCTTTGGTGAGCTCTGCCACCTTGTCAATAAGTTGTCCCTTCATTACATTTTCTTCGGAAAGGGCCTGAGCAGTCAAGATTTGAGCTTGTTTAGCTTGGTCATATTTTTTGGAGAAAACAGCCAGGTCCACCTCAGTAGCAACAAGGTCCCTCTTTAGCTTCTTGTTATCCTTCATAAGATGCCTTACATCGTTCTTTTCAATCTGAAGAGAATTGCACATTCTCTTCTTCCACGTCTTTGGTGAGCTCTGCCACCTTGTCAATAAGTTGTCCCTTCATTACATTTTCTTCGGCGAGGGCCTCAGTAGTTACGGCTTGAGCTTGTTTAGCTCGGTCACATTTTTTTGGAGAAAACAGCCACATCCGCCTCAGCAACAACAAGGTCCCAATTTAGCTTCTTGCTATCCTCCATAAGACACCTTACATCGTTCTTTTCAATCTGAAGAGAATTGCACATAGTTTCTAGAGAATCCTTGAACTCGTGAAGCTCTCTTACCATCTTATTTGTGTTTAACTGGCGGTCTCAGAACTCTTCTTATGTCACTCCAAATCTTGAAAATAAGACTCTGCCTCCTCAAGTAAGGTTAGGGCTTTAGCACTTATGGCCTTTGCAGTAGTTATTTTTTGAAGGGGAGTACTATTGGAAGAATATGTCTACCATCTTTCAGTCTAGAAACAATCAACAACTGCCGTGGCCTTGGCAGACGGAGAAGGGAGAGATGATAAATCCTATTGATTGAGAATAGAAGGCTTTGGGAGAAGGCTAGCTTTAATGGTACCGATCTCATTAGTTGTACCAGGGGAAACTTCTTCTTCTTCTTCTTCTTCTTCTACCTAAGACAAAGATTATTTTTCTCCTCAATATTTCCTTATGCCTCTGGTAGAAACTTAGAAGAATCAACTTTAACCCTTTTTAACCTTTTCAAAGGGGCAGGCTCAGTGTTAGAGTCAAAGTGGGATTCAAGTGATACCACTATGTCATAGGTAGATTTTTCAGATGAGCTCCTCTTAGACCCGTGTCCTCCTTTAGCTTTGCCCTCCTCTTTTTTCCTTTTGTAGTGATCAACTTAGAGCCATGCTCTTTCTTCAATGTGATCAACTGTTGGACTGAAGGTGCAAGAGATAGCGGAGCTGTTTTGACAGAAGCAGCAACATTGGTCTTGGCTTCAAATGTTTTGGTGACCTTCTTCAAAATGTCTACATGAAGGCCATCCAGGACAGTCTTTTGTGCCCTTTCTTCATCATTCCTAGGATTCAGGATCAAAGAAATCCTTACAAATCTGAGAAATTTCAATGATATCTTAGGAAATTCTTTGGAACCTGCATACAACGAAAATACCCATGTTAAAATATTTAAACTAACCAGCAAGAGTTAAAACATTAGGTGAAAATCCCACCCATTCTTGGTATAAGACTGAGCTTGGTGAAGAGTTTACTGTAAAGAATAACCCCTTGGAAAGTACCCCTGAAAGCGTAGAGCTTTTTTATTACTGACGGATCTCTTTCTGGAAAAAGTTATGCGCACACCTAGCCTATGAGTCCAAAGAAAACATAGGCACATGAACGATAATACATGAAAACATTCGCTCACCACATGCATTTATGTCAAAGAAAAGTAAAAAAACTCACGCAGGTAAGAAAGAGCTCGAAGAACTATTATTTTTGAAGTAGGGTCAAAAGAAGAACACTGCCATTCCTCAGCAGACCAAAACTACTGTGTCCTCCAGTTTTTTATGGATGTAGGATGGCCAGTGATAACGGGAGAATGTGAGCCTCACGGAGTCAAATAATACCAATCCTTCACATCCGGTGTGGGGTCTTTATCTCTCTTTCCAGCCTTCATTAATGTGTATAGGGTTTGGATGATGTATATGAAGATTGGATAGTCAAGACTGAACTCCTGCCACACCAACCATGTACCCACTGCCTGAGTCCAAAAATTTGGTACCAATTGATATGGGTACAAGATATAGCTCCTGAGGAGCACCCTAAAGAAAGGATGCAAAGGGAGCCTCATCCCGCACTCCAGCTCATTGTCGAGAATTGCCATTTGGCCTTCAAAAGGACTATAGGACTGGGAAATATTATCTGGACCTCCTTAGGCATATGGAATTTGGAGGAGACCTGGCTCAATCGCCCCTAATCCTAGATTCCACATCATTGGTAACCCACCGCTCATATGGGGCTCGGGTCTGTGTGGTAACCAGAAAATTTATTTATATAACTCATCAAATCTTCTACTTGGGCGATCTTCTCCACAATCAACCCCAACTCTTCTCCATGAGCCCTACATTGGGCCCGTGCACCTGAACCCGAAATCTCCGCTTCGGAAGAAGAAGGCACACGATCTTCCTTTTTTAATTCCCTACTCTTTTGAGCCCTACACTCTTGCAGTGACACTTCCTTCTCATCTAATAGTTTGGCCACGAAGAAACGACATCCTTCTTTTTCGTTGTTAGAATCATCCAAACAAATTACACTCAAATACTTCCTAACCATCTTTTCCTAAGCTCTTTGAAATAATGAGAAGAAAATGCTAAATTGGTCCCGAAGCAAACACCCCTAATAGGCTCAGCCATAACCACCAAGTCCCTAGAAGATATTCTCTCAACTCCTTCTATGTTCCCCAAGTTCAGACTTAATGCAAGAAAACAAGGAAGAAACACTCAACGAAGTTTTGGAAAGAAATAAACACACACAAAAGGGGGAGAAGTTACCTGAGAAAACGGAGATGAGCAATTTCTTGGAAAGCAAAGAGCAGCGTGAGAGGAATTTTTTGAATGCCCAAAACATACTGCTGGTAAGGGTACTTTGCGGTTGTGGTAACGTTCTTCACAGGAAGGCAAGAAAGGAAAAAAATATCAAACAAAGTCTCTAAGAGGATGTTGAAGTTGCCAAAAAGAAAGAATGGTAGAAGATAGATCTTTTATAGAGAATTGCCATCAATCAGAACTGTTAATCCTAAAAATAAGGGATGATCCAGGTCAACAACATGTCCCTCCAAAGGTTGCAAAGGTTCAACAAATGGGAATATGAAAATAATGCACATCATGCGCAAGAACGAGCACGTTATCTTGAAACATCCCTTGGAAATTACCAATCATCATTGTCATACCATAAATGTGATTTAGGAAGCGTGTAATAGCTTCCTTAAAAGAAGATATGCCCAAATGTCTTTTTCAAGGTGACAAATAAAATTTCCTTTGGAGAGGACTTCTCTTTAAGACATTGCAGCACAGCCCCGACGGAATTCACCACGGATTTATGAAAACTATTTAAAGTTCCACGTTATTCTAAGATAAATGTAGCCCCATCATTTTGTGCCTTTTTGCAAGTCTGTTTGTTCCTCTTTGTCAATTCTGGTCCGCACATAAATGAACCCACGAGACTTGAGGGACTAGTGTTACGACCATACCTAAATGGACTTGACACATCATCAATAAAGGCCCACGTAGGGCCCAAAAGCATCCAACAGCACTCTGAATTCTATAGCTAGAAGTCCATTAGTCCGAACTTCAATGTTCGAACTCCTTATGGCGGACTAGTATTATCCAGAATCCATGCCCCGAACTGGTAATGAGATAGGTAAGTGCGTCAGAGAGATGTGACCCTTCTGCAAGTTGTTGATTGATTTGACAACATCTTTAAAGGGATGTGATGACTGGCATAATCCTATGATATGTAGTAATGATAATAACCAAAGAAATGATTTGCCTCATGAATGATTAGGAACTTTCCACTTATAAAATATAACACTTGTCATGATCTGGGATAACAACTGCCACAATAAATATATCACATTTGTCTCCAAGTAAAATGTTAGTAACTCAATAATCAAACACAATATATTAATCTCACTCCTTTCATTCTTTTACAATATTTTATTTCCTGCATCCAATTTATATTTACTCAAAATGTGTCCTGACTTAAGTGTCGAAGTGCAAACGAGTGCCACGCTAGCTCCCATTGCATATTGACTGTTTGTTCAAGTACACAGGAAATCCACATTTTTAAGAGGGAGGAGTTGAGACATATTGATCCAAGATCTCACAAGATTTTGTGGTCAATAGCATCGAAATGCATTCAAGTCAGGATTTATCTTCAATTAACATATAAACCTAAATTAGGTAAATATCCACTCAACTAGTCATAAACGAGCAAGAGTAGATGACCCAAATAAGTGCATATTATGTACATATCACACCTCAAATTACTTAAACTCTTGTTCGTCTAGAACAAAATTATCTACTAAATATGCAAGAAATCAAACTTAAATAAATCCATTGGATCATTTTGTCAATCTTGTATCAAGTAATGAAACTATTGACAATTTAGAAAAAGTTCACAAGATATCGAAACTAATTTTTACCTAATGCTAGATCAATGTGTGTGTATGCATTGTTAATTGTACAAACGGTCACTAATGCTTGAGCTAAATTTCAAAACGGTCACTAACGTTTTGAAAATTACGCCAATGGTCACTCTGTACATGAAACATGTCCAAATTGGTCATAAACTTAAAAAATTGACCAAAAGCACATCCAAATTAGTCATAAACTTTAAAACTTTGACGAATAAGCCTTAGTAGGTTGGCTGTCAATACTTAAGCTAGTGATAACTCCCTTATGTTTGGGCTTGTTGAAAGCTTTGTTTGACCGGGGACTGCTAGTAATCCCTATGTTGTTGGTTTTCCTGAAATCCTTAATGCTGCAAGGCTGTTTCTGAGGTGACTGCAACAACTGTTGCCCTTCTTTCGTGCATATTCCTGAGGGCTTCCTCTCTCAATCTATCTCTAGGAGGGTCTCCCAACAAATAAAATACATTAACGATTCTAATAAGTTGCACTTCTATTTTGTAGGTAGGAGGAAAATTGATTAATTCCTCCAATTGGTAATTTGCATTTGGTCTAAGCTAGGAAGTATTGAGAGGGGCGTATCACCACATGGCGAGCCGCCGCGCTCGCTCATGCTGGATCCGCCCGAAACAAAATTAGTATTGTGGAATCGTATTACCCTTTTCTCAATGCAGGTATCTAGCTATGAGAGACTCGTGCAATGGTGTTCGCTAAAATCGTGTACCGCAAGCGCACGGGTCGCGTTCAAGTAATAAAGTGGACTTTTTGAGTCCGAGTTGTCGATCCCACGAGGAATGTATACTTCAATTACACATGCTAGTTAATTTAATTTTAACAAAAGAGTCGCAAAATAAAGTTTTTGATTTTGGTTTTTTTGAATGCGAAATTTAAACAAGTAAATTCTAACTCTAAAGATAATGCGGAAAATGATAAATTAAAATAGTTGGGATTCATGATTTCATTTAAACGACACTTAATTAATTTTCAAGTTTTGTAAATAAAAATAACTACTCAAAATAAATGCATGACATTAAATTTAAATTTAAATGCGCAAAATTAAACTACATAAATTAAAGTGCTTGAAATTAAACGACAATAATTAAAATGCATGAAATTAAAAAGCGCAAAATACGTAAATAACTTTAAATTAACTAAGTGCAATTGAAATTCCATCAATCATCCCAACATGCAAAATTTAGCTACACATGCCTTTTGAAATTAAATTTAACATTAAGCATTAAAATTAAAACCCGGAGTTTGAAGATTGTGGAAATTGCATTTTGGTCCTCCAACTTTCATTTATTGCAAATCAGTCCCTGCATTCTAACTGGCTGCTCCTTCTTCCTTATAGTTTTCCACAGCTGCAGCACCATCCATTAGCACAAGCAGCTACTTCCCTCAGTTGCGCAGCACCAGAACTTAATGGCAGCACGCAGTCTCAGCAGCAACGAAATCAACAGCCTCCTGCAGTGGTTCAGCCTGTATGTATATATTTCAGCCTGTGCACAGTTGCTTCCTGATTGATTTCGGCAGTAGGCGTCCAGCAGCAATAACGTTTTTTAGTCCAGCAGTCTTCAACCTTTTCCTGCTTCCAGTCACCAGCAGCGTCCAGTTTCAGCAGCATCCACCTTCTAGTCTCCTTCGCCTGCAACCTCTGAACCTGCTTGCCAATGTAGCAGCAGTCCCTCCCGCACCAGACGCGCAGCAACCAGCTTCTTCACCCGGTGATTGAAGTTTGCTGCAGTCCAGCAAGTTCAGCTTCTCCTCTCTGGCAGCAGTGTTTGTGTCACCAACTCAGTGCGGCCTATCTTCTTAGCAATCAGCTTCAGTTCCTGTGTTTCCGGCAGTAAAAGTAACAGCTGCTGTCACCAGCTGCAGCCACTGGTTTTTCTCCTATCTATGTCCTAATAAACAAACCCAGCCACTAGACAATAATTCCCACTGCTGCTGTCACCAGCAGTGCACCTCTCTTCTTTCCCTATCTATCTCAGCAGTAGTAGCAGCCTCAGGCAATGATAGTTATTGCTCCTGTCACCAGCAATATTGGGCTTCTGTCACCAGCCCTCTAGCACCCCCGGTTCCTTTCCTCGCTGCTGCTGTCACCAGCAGTGAGACTCCCCTCTTTTCTCTCGTGTCTGTTTGTGTGTATATGTAGATCAGCAGCATCCCCCAGCAACAGCCTGCAGCCTTCCATCTTCTTCCCATCATGCTTTGTTTCCTGTTTTTTTTCTTTTCTTTTCTTTTTTTCTCTCCCATACTTCTCTTGTTTTATATATATATATATATATATATATATATATATATATATATAAATATATATATACACACACACATATATATCACACATTTTATCAATTACTTACAATTTATTTCAAAATGTATTTTTACCTAATTTTACACGATAGACGAATTAAATAAGTAGATATTTGCTCAATTTGTTCCAAAATATGCTAATTTAAAGGTATAAAAAGTGTATAAAAATGCACTTAACAAATACCCCCAAACTTAAACTCTTGCTCGTCTCGAGCAAGAATATCTACTAACACAAAAGCAAATGAATGAATGATTAACAATGCTAGATAACTTGTAAATTCTTTCTCGAGTGTAAAATTTCATGATTAATTCACAATTTATGTTTTCAAAAATAATACTACAAAAAGAAATTGAGCTTATCTCATGTTTGATCGGTGTGTGTGTGCATAGTCACTTCCAATTATCACTAAGGTTCAAAGCAAACATTGTAGGAAGGATAAATTTTAAAGTAATACTATCCACCTTTAGTGGTCAATTTCATTTCTTACCCTCTCGTGACATTCATCCCCCAATATTATTTCTTTTCTCTCCCGAAATGCATCCTAGGGGTGACTCTCAATTCACACATTTATTTTTCCACTAAAGCTTGGTTATGACTTACCAACAATCTCAACAATCTAGATATGCATTGAGTCTCCACTAGATGAGTGTTTCAACATTAAAGTTTATACCAAGCAATTCAAACCCACTATTAATCTAAGCCCTTATGCAAATGCAAATGCATGATTTCTACAAACTAATATGATGATTGCTCGTGAATTCCTCACTCCCTTAAGCTTTCTAATTGACCCATGTAGCGAGCTTTAGGCCGGCAACTCCCCGATTGTTTTAAGATCAAAGGGTACCAGGTTTCAAAATACCCCTACGGACTTACTAACTCGAGTCAAAAAGGCTACGAAGTGAGGTAGACTTATTAAGCAAATGCAATGATGATGATGTGCTTTTTTTTTTTTTTTTTTTTTTTTTTAATTATTTTACAACTGTGTGTGTGTGTACCCTACTCATTAAGCTTTCTAATTGACCCATGTAGCGAGCTTTAGGCCGATGACTCCCAAGTTTCAAACTTAAGGCACCAAGTTTCAAGATACTCCTACGGGCTTAATTACTCGAGTCAAAAAGGCTACGAGATAGGGCAATGCAATAATTAAAATGGGCTTAGATCTCTAGCATTTGGTCATCACTTAGCTTATACTAACATCAACAACACTCCACACAAATTTAGATCAAGCATGCATGGAATCACTACACATCTAGACCGTCTCCTTTACCGGCTCGACCACCCCCAAACTTGTCTCACAAAGAATCAAGAGATTAATAGCATTGAGAAGGAATTGGATAGGTTGATAAAAATTGAAAATACAAGCTCACAACCTAATGAAGTCTACTTCACGAATTTTTCCACCCTTCAATGGATTCCAAATCTCAACAATAATTAGTTATGACTATTTTGCTCAAGAGAACTCAGGATCATTCACAGATAAGCAAGTTAAAAATAGGCACAAGTAGTATATTTGATCATAATTCGTGAATTAATCAGCAATTTCAAACATCAAATCATTTCAGCAGACAAGGCTATCTAGCATGTCAATATTCACAACAAAATGAACAAAATCAAACATCACAATGTCTTAAGCCGTCAAGGCTATCTAACATGATAAAATGCAAAATGAAGTCAACACCCCCAAACTTGAATTACACATTGTCCTCAATGTGAAAATAGAAACAACATGTAAAGAAGAAAAGAGGTAGTGGAACTTCCCTGATTCGATGCTTGTTTGTGATGTTTGAACTTGACCTAAGCTTTCGTCGAATGTAGTTCACCCCCAAACTTGTTGAGTACAATGTCGCTTAGGATTTTCAAAAATGTTTGTTACCTACAAAAATTTGACAAATAAATAAAAAAGAAAGTAAAGAAATACAATAAATAAAATACAAGTAAATCAAAAGAGAAGAAATTTGGGTTGCCTCCCAAAAAGCGCTTGGTTAAAGTCATAAGCTCGACTTTTTGCATAAGCACTTCATGGCACTTTAAATGAAGCTTTTGATGATTTGCCCATTTTTCTTCTTTTGATTTTGTTCCACTCTTCATTGATTCTCCAAACTTGCACCTTGCCCCTTCCACTATCATATGACTTGCCTACTTCATCCAATTCAAATTCAACTATGTAGACTTGCTCCTCCTTAAGTGGCTTAATCACAAAATCAATTGTTGGGCAATCAATGAAGTCGAGAAAATGTGATTTAATCTCTTCCTCATTAACGACCACTTCCCCTTGTGTTTCTTTTGTGATTAACTTATCATTCGTTTCAAGCTCATCTTCAATAGTTGATATCTCCTCGGATTGAATGACCGATCCAAAATTCGAATTCATGGGCAATGGCAAGTTTTTCCTATTTATTCCCAAGAGTGGATCATACCCCCACATTTTAAATCCTTCCCAAAATATGGTATCTCCCATAGGCATATCATCTTCATCCAACTTGGCAAGCTCATTGTAATATTTCGCAAGTACCTTTTCATTCAAAAATGGAGGACCAACTCCTATAAGAGTAATATCCTCATCCCAATCTTCCGGTACACAATCTCCCAATAGCATGTAACTAGCATCGGATGTGTCAATTGCTTGTTTTCGGCAATTCAAATATTGTCTAAACGCAAGAAGGTTAGACATAAACGCATTATTGCCCGAATACAAACATTGTCCATTATCATGCACCTTGTAACAAATTTCACAACTCGAATATTCTCCGAGCATGTATTCATTACCCATGTAAAGATTGTCCATTGCAAAAATCTTTCCTACTTCGCCAATATTAAAATCAGATATGCATAGAGAGAAAATCAAACACAAGAAAGATTAGAATAATGACGGTTAATCAAAGGTAACAAAATAAAAATAAAAATTGTTAAAACTAAAATTAACTAAAGTATAATCAAAGTAAAAACATTCCCCGGCAACGGCGCCAAAAACTTGTTCGCTAAAATCGTGTACCGCAAGCGCACGGGTCGCGTTCAAGTAATAAAGTGGACTTTTTGAGTCCGAGTTGTCGATCCCACGAGGAATGTATACTTCAATTACACATGCTAGTTAATTTAATTTTAACAAAAGAGTCGCAAAATAAAGTTTTTGATTTTGGTTTTTTTGAATGCGAAATTTAAACAAGTAAATTCTAACTCTAAAGATAATGCGGAAAATGATAAATTAAAATAGTTGGGATTCATGATTTCATTTAAACGACACTTAATTAATTTTCAAGTTTTGTAAATAAAAATAACTACTCAAAATAAATGCATGACATTAAATTTAAATTTAAATGCGCAAAATTAAACTACATAAATTAAAGTGCTTGAATTTAAACGACAATAATTAAAATGCATGAAATTAAAAAGCGCAAAATACGTAAATAACTTTAAATTAACTAAGTGCAATTGAAATTCCATCAATCATCCCAACATGCAAAATTTAGCTACACATGCCTTTTGAAATTAAATTTAACATTAAGCATTAAAATTAAAACCCGGAGTTTGAAGATTGTGGAAATTGCATTTTGGTCCTCCAACTTTCATTTATTGCAAATCAGTCCCTGCATTCTAACTGGCTGCTCCTTCTTCCTTATAGTTTTCCACAGCTGCAGCACCATCCATTAGCACAAGCAGCTACTTCCCTCAGTTGCGCAGCACCAGAACTTAATGGCAGCACGCAGTCTCAGCAGCAACGAAATCAACAGCCTCCTGCAGTGGTTCAGCCTGTATGTATATATTTCAGCCTGTGCACAGTTGCTTCCTGATTGATTTCGGCAGTAGGCGTCCAGCAGCAATAACGTTTTTTAGTCCAGCAGTCTTCAACCTTTTCCTGCTTCCAGTCACCAGCAGCGTCCAGTTTCAGCAGCATCCGCCTTCTAGTCTCCTTCGCCTGCAACCTCTGAACCTGCTTGCCAATGTAGCAGCAGTCCCTCCCGCACCAGACGCGCAGCAACCAGCTTCTTCACCCGGTGATTGAAGTTTGCTGCAGTCCAGCAAGTTCAGCTTCTCCTCTCTGGCAGCAGTGTTTGTGTCACCAACTCAGTGCGGCCTATCTTCTTAGCAATCAGCTTCAGTTCCTGTGTTTCCGGCAGTAAAAGTAACAGCTGCTGTCACCAGCTGCAGCCACTGGTTTTTCTCCTATCTATGTCCTAATAAACAAACCCAGCCACTAGACAATAATTCCCACTGCTGCTGTCACCAGCAGTGCACCTCTCTTCTTTCCCTATCTATCTCAGCAGTAGTAGCAGCCTCAGGCAATGATAGTTATTGCTCCTGTCACCAGCAATATTGGGCTTCTGTCACCAGCCCTCTAGCACCCCCGGTTCCTTTCCTCGCTGCTGCTGTCACCAGCAGTGAGACTCCCCTCTTTTCTCTCGTGTCTGTTTGTGTGTATATGTAGATCAGCAGCATCCCCCAGCAACAGCCTGCAGCCTTCCATCTTCTTCCCATCATGCTTTGTTTCCTGTTTTTTTTCTTTTCTTTTCTTTTTTTCTCTCCCATACTTCTCTTGTTTTATATATATATATATATATATATATATATATATATATATAAATATATATATACACACACACATATATATCACACATTTTATCAATTACTTACAATTTATTTCAAAATGTATTTTTACCTAATTTTACACGATAGACGAATTAAATAAGTAGATATTTGCTCAATTTGTTCCAAAATATGCTAATTTAAAGGTATAAAAAGTGTATAAAAATGCACTTAACAAATGGCCGACACATAATCTTAAAGACTTATTTGTCCTGCTTGAAGCATCCCATGGCTAACCATCAAAGATCTATTGAAAGGTTCTCTCTACCCCGTGTACTTGCCTCTTAGCATGTTGATCCTAGTCCACGTTGGCCACTTGGAAATGTTACGGTAGTGACTGCACTCACCATTACACTTGCATTTGCTATATAAAAGCCTGCATTGTGGCTTGGTGTTGTCAGCTCCTTGACCATGTTCACCATAGCCCTTATCTCCCTTCACATTACATGTTTTTTCAAGGCTCTTTGGTTGGCTTCCTCATCTGCGCTCCTCTTTTTTTTTTTTTTTTTTTTTTTAGGGAAATCCTTTGTCCAAGGATGTACAATGGTGTATTTTGTGAAATGTGTGGTTTCCCACAAATGGCACCAATAAATTGATCATCAAATTTGGATGGGACACAGTGCTCGACAAATGCCCCACTCTCCACTCGACGTATATGTTAGGCATAATAGGACAGCTATTTTAGGGGTACATAACAAAGCACCGTTCCGAGTAAAAATTGCAAGATTAAAGTCGTATGCTCTTCGGTGACCAAGTAAGTGTTGTTCTTATTCATGATAATTAAATGTAATATTCGAGTGTGAGCGTGATACATACAAGCTGAGTATTTGGGGGCAAGGGCTCTCCACCACAAAACTATGGGGATAGTGAGATTGGGTATCAAAGTTTGCAAGTGAAGTTAAAGTACAAGTTTCTTCTTGTGGAATCGTATTACCCTTTTCTCAATGCAGGTATCTAGCTATGAGAGACTCGTGCAATGGCCGACACATAATCTTAAAGACTTATTTGTCTTGCTAGAAGCATCCCATGGCTAACCATCAAAGATCTATTGAAAGGTTCTCTCTACCCCGTGTACTTGCCTCTTAGCATGTTGATCCTAATCCATGTTGGCCACTTGGAAATGTTGCGGTAGTGACTGCACTCACCATTGCACTTGCATCTGCTATATGAAAGCCTGCATTGTGGCTTGGTGTTATCAGCTCCCTGACCATGTTCACCATAGCCCTTATCTCCCTTCACACGACTTGTTATTTCAAGGCTCTTCGGTTGGCTTCCTCATCTGTGCTCCTCTTTTTTTTTTTTTTTTAGGGAAATCCTTTGTCCAAGGATGTACAATGGAGTATTTTGTGAAATGTGTGGTTTCCCACAAATGGCACCAATATATTGATCATCAAATTTGGATGGGACACAGTGCTCGACAAATGCCCCACTCTCCACTCGACGTATATGTTAAGCATAATAGGACAGCTATTTTAGGGGTACATAACAAAGCACCGTTCCGAGTAAAAATTGCGAGATTAAAGTCGTATACTCTTCGGTGACCAAGTCAGTGTTGTTCTTATTCATGATAATTAAATGTAATATTCGAGTGTGAGCGTGATACATACAAGTTGAGTATTTGGGGGCAGGGGCTCTCCACCACAAAACTATGGGGATGGTGAGATTGGCTATCAAAGTTTGCAAGTGAAGCTAAAGTATAAGTTTCTTCTTGTGGAATCGTATTACCCTTTTCTCAATGCAGGTATCTAGCTATGAGAGACTCGTGCAATGGCCGACACATAATCTTAAAGACTTATTTGTCTTGCTTGAAGCATCCCATGGCTAACCATCAAAGATCTATTGAAAGGTTCTCTCTACCCCATGTGCATTTAATGCTAGATAATATATCTTCATAACATGCAGTCCCATCAGTCATTTTCGTTCCATCCTTCACGTCACATCTTCCTACTTGCCAAGTTGTAGCTAGCCGACCGATTAAGAGGGCGGCATCTACGTGGCCTCAATGACAAAAGAGGGGCTTTTTCCTCCGCTTCAATGGGCCTCGAAAGACATTAAGACCACGAGGCTAGGGCATCAGATAACTTTTGTAAGGTCACCACAGAATCTATTTGAGGCTATGGAGTAACCTCGATACCTTTTTATCCTCATCAATTAGAGCATCTTTAATGGTGGACCTTTAACTGTATGAGAGAGAGTGGCACAAAAAAAATTGTGGGTCTCACTCTAATATATCTTTTTTCTTATCTCTCTTTCACTTTCTTCCTATTTTTCCCAACTTTGGTCCATAACAAGGTCCAAAATTAGACCTTCTACTTGACCCCTTCAATTATTTTTTTATTAATTTATTTGAAATTGTATCTATCCCTTTCTTCTTTTTCCATTTTTTCCTCTTTTTTTTCTACTTTGAACATCCATATTCTCTCTACAATTTAATCTTAAAATAATATATATCTCTCTTTCTCTCTCATCCAGCACATCTCCGCTTTTCACACACTCATTAAAGATGTCATTACTCCTAGGACATATCTCTCAGTGGAAAATAGAAAGTCAGGAAACTTGTTCAGTGCAGTCAGGTGCAGGGTTAGAATCTTGAAATAATGGATTTGTACCCTGTAGCAAACGGGAGTCAACACCATTCGTGGGAGTTACCAATGCCCTCCACCCTGGCTCTGAGAGACTATACCTGCGATTTACCACTTAAACCAATAGTTCAGAATATCATCGATTCGGACTTCAAGGTGTGGGTTACAACTTTATTAAAGATGCCCTTACTATACAAGTGGACTATTGGGTCTTATCAAAGACCTATCAATATCCAAATCCTACACAAATACTATGTGAATTGCCTCGTCTACCAAGACGCAACGGTTTCTTAATATATCTTATCTCATCATGATGAGAGGTATCTGATGTTTCTTTGATGATCAACGTTATCATAGCCGACTGATCAAAAGAATGTTTGAACAAGGTCAAACCGATGATGATGTCCCCAATATTGCTCGTGTATCACTGTAAGGAAGACCCATCTTTCATAATGATCCTTTGACTGTGTCCCTGCAAACCAAATTATAATCTACAAAATTTATCAAATCACTTTTTAATCACATACATTTTTTCTTTCTAATTTTAAATCACTATCTTTTACCTCAAAATTATAAATAAACCAGTTTATAATTCAAACAGTGTTACCAAACAGTAGCTTCGGAGTTTCTTTATCCAATACAATCAATTGACATAGCAAAATTTTATCAATTTTTTAATCACACATTTTAATTAATTTTACCAAATTTTGCTAAAATTATTTTGTCACACAGGCCCTAAATTCATTTCTGCTTCAGAGGAAAAAAATTAAATTCATTTCAATTTATTAGAGAGATAAAAAAAGGATTGAGGTGTTATAGTATGTTTGCATGGGTTACCAAAACATGCTCTAGTTCAGGAATGGCACGACTATTAACTTGAAACTTCCTAATTGGAAAGTTGAGTTATGTTGAATTCAGACCTCTCTTTATAATTAAAAAATTTTGTATTGTAAAATAGGTTCATTTGACTGTTTAAGTTGAGGTTGATCTAACTATTCTTCGACCTTGTATTCATTTTGTTGGCTTAGTTTATTTGCCGAAAAATGAGGATCATATTGAGTCCCTAATCTAGTCCTGTCAAACGTCTACGAATGCATACTAACTCGAATCACTTGCGTTTAAGAAAGAGTACACTAAGAAAAAATGATGAAGAATGTTATAAACACTATATATATATATATATATATATATATATATATATATATATATATATATATATATAGTGTTTATATATATATATAGATAATGATGAAGAATGTTATAAACACTATATATATATATATATATATATATAGTGTTTATAACATTCTTCATCATTATCTATATATATATATATATATATATATATATATATATATATATATTCTACTTGTGGATTCCATCTATTTTATTTATATTTATTTTGAATTGTTAAATATGTATATTGTAAATTAAGAATATTGGTTTGATTTAGAGCCCGTTTGGTAACGAAAAAAATTTCACTTTAATTTTTTAAATTCAATTTCAATCATCTATTATTAGTCAAACTCATAATTTTTAACTTTTAAAACTATTTTAAACCACATATCCATTAAAAAAAATAAAATAAAATAACTTTTCACATTACCAAACAGGTTCTTAATAATTTAAATAAGAAAATATGGTATTTATTTTTTAAAAGTTACATTTTAAAACCCCGATTAATATATGTATAAAAGACGATTTTTACTACTAAATTAATAATAATAATAATAATAATAATAATAATAATAATAAAAGATGAACTTGAAAATAGTAAAATATTTAAGAAATCATGTATTATATACCCTTTTACGTGCTTAAACTTGGAAACCAAAGGAACTTTACTGGTAGCCAAGGGTCGTTTGATAGGTAAGTTTATCATGGAAAATGAAAATAATTCACACATTCTCCATCTTTTTGAAGTTTGATTGTACTTTTTTTTTCATGAAAAACGTTTTTCATG
Source organism: Ligustrum vulgare (assembly GCA_963555705.1). Taxonomy (NCBI): domain Eukaryota; kingdom Viridiplantae; phylum Streptophyta; class Magnoliopsida; order Lamiales; family Oleaceae; genus Ligustrum; species Ligustrum vulgare. Next base: position 54,520,028 of record OY743172.1, read on the forward strand.
AATAGTGCATTTTCTTGCTTTTCATTGAATTTGTATTCCTACCAATTTGGTTTCACCTTGTTTGGTCATTTTGTTTTTGTTGATTGACTTGTTTTTTATTTTTCAAAAATTAACATTCTTATTATCAAGTATAAATGTGTGAAAATTTTTAAAAAAAATTGATTTACTTCCAAAAAACATAATATCAATCAAACAACCAAACTTGAATTTTTTTTTTTTTTTTTGCTTTTTCACCTAAAACATTAAACCAATCAAATATATTAAATTTTTAATTCTCGAAAAAATAAGTTCTCATGAATCCTTGAAATTTATTTTATTTCCACCCAAATTTCACATTCCTATCAAACTGAACTTTAAAGCTATTATGCTATCATATATTTCAAGTGATTTTACTTTCTTGGCCCCAGTTTGATAAAGATTAAAATCAAATTTTAATAAAAGTTGATGGAATGTTTGGTTAAAAGATTGTGAATTCTATAAAATGAGTTGTTAAAATTATTTACTTGACATTGACTAATGCACTGTTCGGCGGTAGAACAAAGCCATTAAAGTTGATTTATTTGACCTTTTTATGGTAAAATAAAATGCGTGTTAAAAATTGGAGAGAAAAATGGGTGTAATTAAAAATTAATTTGAAAAATGTGTTATTTAAATTTTTTATTTAAACTCATTCGCCGAACAGAAGCTTAGTAATAAACAAGGGCTGAATCTTGACTATGCAAAGTCATTTTGCCTCTGTTTGTTAAAATTTTGTTGTTTAAAAACATGTTTTTTATGTTTTATAGGTAAGATGTGTGGTTGAAAAGTAGAGAGAAAAAATATGTGTGGTTAAAAGATGATTTGAGAAATTGTGTTATTTAAAAACTTAGGTGGCGTTCTGTTTGTATTTTATTTTGTATTTTCATTTTCGAAAATGTTTTGTGTTTTGTGTTTTCATTTTTGTTTTCAAATTTGCTGAAAACGCGTTTGGTTTGTCATTTCTGAAAACTGTTTTTGAAAATGAAAAACTGGAAAACACGTTCTGTTTTAAATTTTGCAGAACACTATTTAAACTATTTTTAATTAATTTGCTTGCAGAATACTACTAACTCCAACTCAAATTTCCTTTCACAATACACTAAAAATATGGTTACATGTAACATACTAATGTGAGCATTAAGAGTCTATATTAATACAGCTTGGTCAGGTTCGGGACTTGAGAAAGCTCTACTTCTATTAAAATCCAGAAAATGCAAGTTCTTTCAAAACCACCAGAGTCTATTTATCATTGCATTTTTTGAAATATAATAACAAGAATTCTCATTTAATTTTTTTTTTGTAATGTTGATATTGAATTCAATAAAACTTTATTTAAACTAAATTCCAAGTTAGGATAATTCTAAAAAAAAAAAAAAAAAATCTTTATTTAAGCTTAGTTCCAAGCTAGGATAATTCTAAAAAAAATAATAAAAAAATAAAAAAATAAAAACTTTATATTAAGCTTAGTTCTAAGTTAAGATAATTTTATAAAAAAAAAAAAAAAAAAAAAAAAAAAAAAAAAATTCCCAAAACGCGTTTTCCGCGTTTTGGACATTTTTTGTCGAAATACACACAAAACGCCCAAAACGATGTTTCGGGCGTTTTCCGTTTTATGTACAAATTTTTTTTTTGTTTTCCAAAATGCGTTTTCGAAAATGGTAAAGAGAACGCGTTTTTAGCGTTTTCGAAAATAAAAACAGAAAACGACCTCAAAACAGTAAAGAGAACATGGGCTTATTTTTTTCATTTTTGCCAAACAGAGGCTTAATTTTAATTTTGTAAGTTCCCGAATCAAACCCGACTTTAATAATAATTACATAGAAATAAAAAGTAGAGATCCAATAATTCACTGAAGAAAGATCCCACGAGGAACCATTACATCGTCTATCTCAAGAAAGCTCGAGATTCGTGCCTTTTTTATGTGCAATCATGTCTTGTATTGGTAATGATGTTTCAAGCATTATTAAGATTAATTGATTAAAGTCTTGTTATAAGTAACTAAGTACAATCTTAGATTCAAATAAGTCACTTTTTTCGTTAGGGAGATAGGCTCCTCGTCCGACGTGACAATGTTAAGTTTTTATCAATAGAAAAGGTCTAATCCATATTTTGAGGATCTCAACCGATTTTGTCACGAGTTACTAAGTTTTTACCAATAACTATTAGGTAAACTTGCTATAGATAAATTTATAAATAATAATAAAATTGAAATAATTTTTTAACCATACACATTTCTCACTTTTCAACCAGAAGTTCTACCTCAAAAATATTATATTTGTTGATAAGTAATCCAATTTTAGTGACGATGTGACGACGTCAGCTGAAAGGTCCAATACAGGTCTGAACTCTAATGATATCCGAACTGATAATGTCCAATACAGGTCGGATACTATTATAACATGCTTTGGAGGTTGCAGATGAATTAAGTGACACGATTCCGATGTGGTCCAGTGAGGTCGGTTGTCAAAGATATTTCCGATGTGGTCCACTAAGGTCGGTAACTGTTCAGTCGAAGCAAGACCAACTACCTTCTTACACGTTAGTTAAGACAGTTATTCAGACATAATGGTAGTTAGATTAAGTGTAACTCAACTACCTTACGTTAAGTAAGAACTCAAATAGTTCAGTTATGTACTTATGTCGGATAGTCAGGTATTGTAATAAGCCAGCTCACCCCATTCTCCCTATAAATATAGGAGAGGGTAGCTCACAAAGGGGGACAACTTTTGGCTATTCAAAGCCAATACTATATTTATACAAGAAATCATACGTGGAGTCCAGGTCATTCACACGATCTGGGATCCACCTCTTACAAACCATCTTTTATTACCTACGTGGAGTCCAGGTCATCCATTACGACCTGAGGTCCACATCTTTCACATATAATTTTCGATTACATAACTAACATCCACTTATTTCTTGCTGACTTGGAATATTTCATATTTCAACCGTCAACAATTGGCGCTAGAAGGAGGGCCTCTTTGTGATAGAATAGCAGTCCATTACACCATCTCATTCAAATACTTCACATCCTCTCTCTTTAGGTAACATGGATGAACGAGGTTCAGGAAGCAACCATGGAAAGAAACCGGATGCGCAGGGGGGTACAAGGATGGAGGCCGACCCGAAAATCAGGCCTTGCTCAGACTCCCAAATGGTTGAGGTAATGCGTCAATTGCGGAATTTGACACAAGTAGTAGAAAAGATGCAACATCAACCACCGAGGAACATTCAGGCTCCTTATACTATTCCGTTACCACCTCATCACCCCCCTGGTAACCAACGAGTCCGTCGAAAGCTCAACTATGTGTCCGACAGGTCTGAAAGTTCTACTGGAGAGAGCAATTCCCGCACTCCACGTAGGGAATCACCTAAAAGGACAAACAGCGTGTTCAGCAGATTAGGCCCGGATCGCACGACCCCCGCAAGGGAGGGCCCAACACTGGGAATAAGCAGAGAACCTGCAACGTCGAACTACTCGGAAAGATCCACACGTAGCCCATATAATGAGCCCACACGGACTCGAGGTAGGAACTTCAAAGCTCCAACCAAGAACGCATCCACTTTGAATCTCAGTGATCCATCCTATGATGAAAGAGGAAACCGGGAAGAACTCAACGCGATGAGGAAGCAACTCAGTGATCTGGAGGACCAACAGAAAAAGGACGGCCAGGATGACAAGTATACGACCTCCAGGATCACCCCATTTTCAAAAGAGATCCTGAAAGAGACGTTACCTAGCAAGATCAAGGTTCCGCAGATACCCAGCTATGATGGGACTACTGACCCAGTGGCCCATATAGACCGATATGTTTCCTGGATGGAATTACAAGGTGTGAGCGATGCCATCATGTGTAGAACTTTTCCTCTCACTCTAGGGGACAGGGCTCAGAGGTGGTTACGTACTCTACCAGACCACTCCATATCAAATTGGAAAGATCTGTCTTCTCAGTTCCTCTATAACTTCATGGCTGCAAAGACAAGGACTACCCCCAAGGAACAGCTGGTAACCATCAAGCAAGGAAGAACTGAGTCGTTGAAGAGTTATCTAGACCGGTTCAACAAACAAATCATGGATACGGACAAAGTGTCAGACGACGCGCTCCTTATGGCAGTAACATCGGGCCTATGGCCGGATTCCCGGTTCTGGTGGACAGTACACGAAGAGGGGCCAAGGACCTTTCGAGAATTTCTTACAAGAGCAGACAGAGCCATTGGAGCTGAAGAGGCGAAAGCCAGCAGGAGGGAAGACAAGGGAGAAGCAAAAGATCAAGAAAGATCTAAAGGGAAGGAGAAGGAAGCGCAGAAGGGAGACAGGTACAGCCAGGAAAAGAAACGGGACTTTCGGGGTCTCGGGAGTTTTCACCCCCATTTATCAGCTCCTACACCAGTAGACCTCCAGAAAGCCAGACCTGAGACCATATTCATGAGCATTAAGCATCGGAACTTGCTACCGCAGCCCCCGCCGTTGAGAACCAGCTCATCTGAACTTAATCAGTCCAGGTACTGCAGGTACCACCGATCGGCGGGTCATGACACGAATTACTGTAAAGACTTGAGGATAGAGCTCGAAAAATTGATTAAGGCAGGTCTTCTGAAGGAGTATACAGGAAAGTCTCAAAAGGATCAAGAGAAGCAGGGTCAACTGGAAATCGGGGACATACCTACGACTGAAATCCGCATGCTGGTAGGCGGAAGCCAAAGCCAAGAAGGATCCAAAAGGCAGAGGCGTCAGTACATCAGGGATGCTCGGAATAGCTATCAGATTCTATCCGCAAGGGCGCCAATACTTGTCAAAGAGGACGAATCTTTTAGTTTTGATGAAAGAGATGCTGAAGGAGTCCTTCAACCACACGCGGATGCCTTGATCATAACCATGCCGGTATCGGGGGTGAAAATCCATCGTACCTTGGTGGATAACGGGAGCGCTGTGAACATCTTATACTGGAAGACCTGCCTCCAAATGGGAGTGGAAGAACGACACCTAAGTCCTTACACAACGAAACTACAAGGTTTCACTGGAGACTACATCACATCGCTAGGTCAGATTGCACTGATGATAGAACTGGGGACCCCTCCATGCACTAGACGAGTAATAGCAGACTTTGTCGTAGCGAACATACCGTCCAACTATAATGCAATCCTAGGAAGGCCTATTTTACATGAACTGAAGGCTGCCACCTCAATATACCACTATGTGATGAAGTTTCCCACTTCCAGTGGGGTAGGAGTAGTAAAGGGAGATCAGAGGATGGCCCGAGAATGCAATCTTAGTTTCTGCCCACGCCAGGCACAGCAAGTGGAGGTGGTCCAGATGAAAGACCCGGTTGAAGAGATCCAAACATTGGATCCCCGCCTGGACCAAAATGAAACCAAAACTGGGCCAGTGGAGGACTTGACATTGATAACCGTGGACCCAGACAAGCCTGATTTGCAGTTGAAAATTGGGAAAGACCTTCAGGAGCCGGTGAGATCTGAACTTGTAAACTTTTTGAGAAAAAATAAAGATGTTTTTGCTTGGACTCATGCTGACATGGAGGGGATACCAAAGCATCTGGCCTGTCACAAGCTCAACATTGATCATGGAGCGAAACCGAAAAGACAGAAACGCCGTCCGCTAAACGGGGAAAGGTACGAAGCTCTCGCAAATGAGATCCTGAAGTTACTGGGGAATGGATTTATACGGGAGGCCAGGTATCCAGAATGGGTGTCCAATCCAGTCCTTGTACGGAAGAACAATAAATCCTGGAGACTCTGTATAGATTTCACAGACCTGAACAGAGCTTGCCCAAAAGATTGTTTTCCACTTCCACGCATAGATCAAATGGTGGACGCCACAGCAGGGCATGAGCTGTTAAGCTTCATGGATGCCTATTCAGGCTACAACCAAATTCCCATGTACGGCCCAGATGAAGAGCACACATCATTCATTACAGATAGGGGTCTATACTGTTACAAGATGATGCCATTCGGGTTGAAGAATGCAGGAGCCACCTACCAGAGACTGGTCAATAGAATGTTTGCAAAGCAAATCGGTAAAACTATGGAAGTATACGTGGATGACATGCTAGTAAAGAGCATAAAATCATCAGACCACGTTCAACACCTGGCTGAGATGTTCACCGTTCTCAGACAGTACAAAATGAAGCTAAACCCACAAAAGTGTTCTTTTGGAGTAGGATCCGGGAAGTTCTTGGGATACATGGTACATCAAAGAGGGATCGAAGCGAACCCGAAAAAAATCAAAGCCTTGATTGACATGAAAGCCCCAACCAACATAAGAGAAATCCAGAGTTTGACGGGAAGAATAACAGCGCTGAACCGATTCGTCTCAAAATCGACAGATAAGTGTGGACCATTCTTCGAGGCGCTAAAAATGGGAAAGAACTTCCAATGGATGGAGCAATGTCAGAAAGCCTTCGAAAACCTAAAAACGCAACTGGCCTCGCCTCCCCTACTCTCCAAGCCAATAGCGGGGGAGGCGTTGGAATTATATCTAGCAGTGTCAGAGAGGTCTGTTAGTTCAGTTCTGATTAGGACGGATCATGGTGTTCAGCACCCCGTCTACTATGTCAGCCAGGTCCTGAAAGATGCAGAATTGAGATATCCGCCTATGGAGAAACTAGTTCTAGCATTAATTGTGAGTTCGAGGAAATTGAGGCCTTACTTCTTGGAGCATTCACTGGAGGTGCTAACTAACTATCCATTGCGTCAAACCTTACAGAAACCGGACACTTCGGGAAGATTGATGAAGTGGGCCGTAGAACTGGGACAATTCGACATCACATACAAACCAAGGACTGCAATTAAGGGACAAGCACTGGCCGACTTCATAGCTGAATTCCATAAAGAAATAGACCCACCCGACCGAAACGAACTTTGGTCCCTATATGTCGATGGGTCGTCAAACGAAAACTGTGCAGGAGCCGGAATTGTCGTAGTCAGCCCCGAGAAATTATTATATTGCCAGTCCCTCCGCTTCGAGTTCCCAGCAACCAATAATGAGGCGGAATATGAAGCCTTCATTGCAGGTCTCAAAATGGCAAGAGGATTGGGAATAACTAGGGTGATTGTACACAGTGACTCCTAGTTAGTTGTGAACCAAATCCGAGGGAGCTACAACACGAAAGAAGAGAAAATGGTATTTTATCACAAAGTGGCCAAGAAAGAATTGGAAAAGTTCATCCAGGTGGATATCGTACAGATACCAAGAACCCAAAACAGTCAGGAAGATGCTCTGGCTAGGCTAGCCACTAGCGAAGGAGCCGAGACCTTAGACAGTGTACCTATTGGAAGGGTCCAAAACTCAGCCTTAGTGGAAGCGGAGGTATTAACGATGGCGGTTGACACAAATAAGAGCTGGATGGATGAAATCATCCAGCACTTAAAGGAGGGAGTAATGCCCCAGAGCAAGGACGACGCTCGAAAACTCAGAATCAGATCCGCCAGATATACTCTGATAGACGATGTGCTATACAAACGAGGTTTTTCCCTCCCATTACTCAGATGCTTGAATGAAGATGAAGCCCTATATGTTATGAAGGAAATACATGGAGGAGTGTGTGGCAACCATACGGGAGGACAATCCCTAGCATTCAAGATCCTCAGACAAGGATACTTCTGGCCGTCCATCAAAAGAGATGCCATGGAATTCGTGAAGAAGTGCGACAAATGTCAGAGATTCGCCCCAATGATCAGGTCTCCCCCGGAAGACCTGACTTCAGTCACGACACCTTGGCCATTCGCAAAGTGGGGCATTGATTTGATTGGATCGTTTCCAACAGGAAGAGGGTCAACAAAATACGCAATAGTGGCAGTAGACTACTTCACAAAATGGGTTGAAGCAGAGGCCTTAGCGAAAATCACTGAACAAAAGACAACGGACTTCATATGGAAGTCAATCATCTACAGGTTTGGTATTCCTCATTCGATAGTCACTGACAACGGGAGACAATTTGACAATGCAAAGTTCAGGTCATTTTGTGAAGAACTGAAAATTAAGAATCACTTCTCTACCCCGTGCCACCCACAAGAAAACGGACAGGTGGAAGCAATTAATAAAATCATCAAGCACACACTGAAGACCAAATTGGATGAATTGAAAGGGGCATGGGCCGATGAACTACCTATGGTGCTATGGTCTTACAGGACAACATGCAGAACAGCAACGGGAGAAACTCCTTTCGCCCTCACTTTCGGATCTGAAGCCGTGATCCCTGTTGAGATGGGAATCCCCACTGGCCGAACCCAATATTTTGGAGAAGGAACAAATTCTGAAATGCTACGGTTCACATTGGACTTGATTGAGGAGAGGAGGCTAAACTCAGATCTCAAGAATGCTTGCTACAAACAGAGAAGCACTAGGTACTATAATTCTAAAGTGAGGAGCCGAAAGTTCCACGCGGGAGATTTCGTACTCAGGAAAGTGTTTTTAGCCACAAGGGAAGCTCAATCTGGCTCGCTAGGCCCATCTTGGGAAGGACCTTACAGGATTAAAAAAACCTTGTAAAATGGGGCATATGAAATAGAAACTTTAGAGGGAAAACCTTTACAACACCCATGGAACGCGGAACATCTGAAAAAGTACTATCAATGATTGTAACTAGAAATGTAATGGTCAATGTGTCTTGAGATATTCTGTGGAATAAATTCATTTTACTAAATTTGTGAGTGTTCTTGATAAAAATAGGCCATGGGCCCATCAGGTCTGCCATAACGGAGTTTACGAACTCCATAGGACCTTAAGCTAAATGCTCATCAGGTCTGCCATAACGGAGTTTACGAACTCCTTAGGACCTTAAGCTAAAAGCTCATCAGGTCTGCCATAACGGAGTTTACGAACTCCTTAGGACCTTAAGCTAAATGCTCATCAGGTCTGCCATAACGGAGTTTACGAACTCCTTAAGACCTTAAGCTAAATAGGGGTGGGCATCAACCCGCCCAACCCGCCAAAACCGCCAAACCCAACCCAACCCGATCGGGTTGGGTTGGGTTTTGATGAAAATTGGGTTGGGTTGGGTTATAAAAAAAATATTTGTTTGGGTTGGGTTGGGTTGTGGGTTGGATGACAAACCCAACCCAACCCGACCCAACCCAACCCAAGCAAAATTTTAAAAATATAAGACTATTTAAATTTCAAGAATCTTAAATCCATTTTTAACTTGGATGAAACTCAAATATAATTTGAACATGTTTTAGTTTTATTAGCAAGTATTTAATTTATTATATTTGAGCTTATTGTATTGTACATAATTTATTTGAGTTAATAGTTGATTTATGCGCATAATTTTTTAATTTTCTAAGAATTTTATTTAATTGGACCAAAGTCCAAACCACCCAACCCAACCCAACCCGACCGAAACTTGATTGGGTTGGGTTGGGTTGATTTTTTATCAACCCGACCATAATGGGTTGGGTTCGGGTTGGGCAAAAAACCGACCCAACCCAACCCACGCCCACCCCTAAAGCTAAATGCTCATCAGGTCTGCCACAACGGAGCTTACGAACTCCTTAGGACCTTGAGCTAAAGGCTCATCTAAATTTGCAAGAGTTCTTGATAAAAATAGGCCACATGCCCATCAGGTCTTCCATAATGGAGTTTACGAATTCCTTAGGACCTTAAGCTAAAGGCTCATCAGGTCTGCCACAATGGAATTACGAAATTCCTTAAGACCTTAAGCAAAACGTTTATCAAATCTTCCCACCAAGGGTCGCGAGCTTCTACGATCTTAAGTGAAACCAGAGGCGAGCAAGTGGACAAGTACATATATTTGATCCAGGTCAGAAAGGGTAGATAATGGTCTAAGGCATCCCGGACTGAAAATCCTACGTTCGTGAGTTTATATCAGAATCGAACTTAAGGCTTAGCACACAATCAGATCTGACAGTTGTTATTAAAAACAGTGCGGAAAATAATCATAAAAACTAATTTCATTCATGTCAAAACTGGGCCGGACTAGCCCTACAGACAACCAAAGTCACTTGTACAAATTCACTCAGCCGCAGGGGCCTCACTCCGGTCAAGCTCAGCGATGGCTACAGCCTGATCCTTCCTAAGCTTCTCCAGCTCTGCCTTCAACTGGTCCGCGTTGAATTCGTGATGGAGCTCCTGAAACCTCTTTACGGCATCTTCCAATGCCATGATGTAAGTATCGGTATGATCCACCTCGTATTCCTTGGACTCCTTGTAAGCATCAACTGCAGAACTTATATCCGATCTGGCCTATTCAAGATCCTTCCTAAGCAGATCAAGCTCCAACATGGCCCCCTCTTTGTCTTGCTGATCCTTCCTAAGCAGATCAGCATTTTCCTATTGTATCTTTTCCAGCTCGGACAGGAGCAGACCGTTTCTCTGCTCCAGGCTTTCACATTTAAGCTCAAGCTCTTTCTTGGCCCCAGCCAGTTTGTCCCTCTCCAGCCCAATTGCGTGGTTCTGATATATCACAACAATGCTTTGGCGCATTAATTCGTCATGCAGCTCTGTCTGTGCATGGGCTTTAGCTCGGACGTGGGATATATAGTTTTGCGCAAGTCCGAGGAAGGCAGATGTGGCGTGGGCAGCGTTGAGCAAGTCCATCTCGGCGGCCATGGCTTCTTTTTTCTTGTCTCAAGTTCGCACTGTTATATCGACTGAGTTATGGACACAGCTTGGAAGGACTTTCAATGAGTTCGACCCCGAACATTTATGGGACCAAACATCCCTCAGTGCTTTGGGGAGTTTTCCCTTCAATTTGGCCATCTCCATAGCCCGGGCCTTATGTATGCCGAAGTAGGAGAAGTCAACAGGATCAGCAGCTGCAGACACCGGAGGTGGCAGATCTGAGGCACCTCGCAGGTCGGACTGGTCCGCGTTACCGGATCCTTGATCATCTGAAACTGTAATCAGATCAGTAGAGGGGGGAGGTGGAGCCACCATGTCTTCTTCGACCATCTTCCTTTTGCCGTGGGAAGATCTGGAAGGACTCGGAATGGAACCAGGAGGCCCGCTGGATTGACCAGACATAGGAGTGGGACCCATGCCAGGGAGGAGAGTTTTCCCACCAGTAGTAGGTCTCCTCTTCTTGTTGCCGACAAATGCACTTCGGTCGAACGGAGGCATATTCCTTCTCTTTGATTTGTTTGGTTCTGCAAAAGCAACCGAGTAATTAGTATAATTAAGGAAAAATATGAGTTCGGGATAGTAACTACTTACGACGTGGAGGAGGTCGGAAGGAAGTAGATGGATGTACGATAGTGAGCCCAGCCCGGAACAGATTCTCTTCAGTGATCAATTCTCTGAAATCCCTGTCACGCCGGTCAAGTTCACGTGCCCTTTGCAACTGCTCTTCAAATGCCAAGGACCTGGAGGGATTAGCCGGACCTGAAATGCAAAAGAGATAATTAATATTAGAAGAGGCAGTTCATACATGAAGAATAAGGTCTGAAACATACAGTAAGGTTTGTAATGGGTGGGAACAATGTAGTCCAGATCCTCAGTCCGCTCCAAAGTTTGCCACCCGCCACCTACATAAAACCACTGATCCCTCCACCCCTTAATGGAATCTGGAAGTTCCTCTATTAAGTTCCTGCCAGTTCGGGGTCGAACCATTATATAATACCAACAAGAATCCTTCCCGTCAGATCGGAGTTGGTAAATGGAACCAAACTCACTGGCACGAGGTGGAGGTAACCCTAATTTGCTCCATATGACTAAAAAACCAATTATCACCCTCCATCCGTTAGGAGTGATCTGAGAAGGGGCCAGACCCCAGTACCGTAGGTAATTGGTTATAGTACGGGGTAATGGGAATCTAAGACCTGCTTCCAACATCATCCTATTCACCACCATGCAACCCTCAGGGGGTTCGTCAGCTCGCTCATCGCTCCTAGGAAGAAAAAACAGTACTGAGTCTGGGATCCTAAACCAGAAGCGCCATTCATCCAAATCAGACTCAGAGACAACGGAAGGATGAAATCCGGCCTGCCAAAACGTCAAAGTAGCACTGGACAGTCCCGCTCTTTCAGAATTTCTATGTGGGGGTGGAATAGGTCGAGGAACAAAGGAAGGGTTTGCAGATCTAAGTGGTTGCGCCTCACGGGGTACGTCTCTCAGGTTAGATATGCTCAAGTCTGACCCACTCGACTTAGACTCTAAGTTTGGACTGGACTCCTCATTTCCTCCACCCCAAGAGTCATTCCTAGTAGCCTCACTATCACTGCCGGAGTTACTCATGTTTTTTCAAGGATAAGAAGGAATACTTGGAAAGGAAAACAGATCTGGACTCTAGGTCGTGAACTAAACCAGCCGAACAAGGGGCTACGTCGGAACTAAATCAGATTCTTACAGAGTGTTTTGAAGAAATTGTGAAGGGAAAAAAACGCGCAAGGGTCCCTTATATATAAAGGCGTCATTAATTGCCAGTACAGAATTTGAAGAGACTCCTCGAGCCCCTCAAAGGAAATGACGGCTGACGTCATTTTACCGTCATTATCAGACCTAGGCGTCTAAAACTGAGACACGTGGCAACATCATTATGATTAGTTTTAAACATTAATCCTCAAAAATTTCAGTAGGCGCGGATCAGAAATCCTTTCAGAACCACACCTAGGGGCAATTATTGATAAGTAGTCCAATTTTAGTGACGATGTGACGACGTTAGCTGAAAGGTCCAATACAGGTCTGAACTGTAATGATATCCGAACTGGTAATGTCAGGTCGGATACTATTATAACATGCTTTGGAGGTTGCAGATGAATTAAGTTACACGATTCCGATGTGGTCTAGTGAGGTCGGTTGTCAAAGTATTTCCGATGTGGTCCAGTGAGGTCGTTTGTCAAAGATATTTCCGATGTGGTCCAGTGAGGTCGTTTGTCAAAGATATTTCCGATGTGGTCCAGTGAGGTCGGTTGTCAAAGATATTTCCGATGTGGTCCACTAAGGTCGGTAACTGTTCAGTCGAAGCAAGACCAACTACCTTCTTACACGTTAGTTAAGACAGTTATTCAGACATAATGGTAGTTAGATTAAGTGTAACTCAACTACCTTACGTTAAGTAAGAACTCAAATAGTTCAGTTATGTACTTATGTCGGATAGTCAGGTATTGTAATAAGTCAGCTCACCCCATTCTCCCTATAAATATAGGAGAGGGTAGCTCACAAAGGGGGACAACTTTTGGCTATTCAAAGCCAATACTATATTTATACAAGAAATCATACGTGGAGTCCAGGTCATTCACACGATCTGGGATCCACCTCTTACAAACCATCTTTTATTACCTACGTGGAGTCCAGGTCATCCATTACGACCTGAGGTCCACATCTTTCACATATAATTTTCGATTACATAACTAACATCCACTTATTTCTTGCTGACTTGGAATATTTCATATATCAACCGTCAACAATATTCTTTATTTATAAATAAAAAATATTTATCAAATAGAAAGTAACAAATATTATTTATAAATAATAGGGTGATTATATTTTATTGATTGAATTTTTTGAAAAGTAATAAATGATGAACGGAATGTTTAATCAATCAAAATTGTTGATTTAAAAAAAAATTAAAAAAAATGATTCAAATAGATGACGACTTGTGTTCATTATATTATAAATAAAAAATTGACAAACAAATGCTAAGTCAATGATCTTAACGTTAACTTCCTTTCACCTGCTTCATTTTATTAATTCCTTTTTCTCTGAAAAAATAAATAATAATAATAATAATAATAATAATAATAATAATAATTATTATTATTATTATTATTAGCTGACTTTCTTTTTCTCTCTCTACATATTTATCCTCGAATGATATAATAATAATAATAATAATAATAATAATAATAATAATTAATAAAAAAATTATTAGCTGACTTTCTTTTTGCCTCTCTACATATTTATCCTCGAATGATTGGGTCTCGATTAGGGGAAAAAAGGTGATAATATAAACAATTTCATCATTGGTCAAAAAAAAAAAAAAAAAATAATGAACAATTTCATCCTTTGTGGTTCTCCATTGATTCGAATAAAATTCTTAATTCTTTGTTGTGGGTTCTTCTTTCCCAAATTCTTACTATTCTATCATCATATTTTTAATATTTAATTTGTAAATTTAGATAAGCTAATTGATCTCGAAGGAGCACTTCTTAATTGCAAACTGTATCTAAACATCAAGTAGTTCATATCAATTATGCTGGTTGTACAACCAGAGTTCACAATGCAGATGACAATTTGATCTAAATGTCAAAAATGCCCCTCCACTTAACCACAAATTCACAATATACCGACCTTCCCCTAAATCCCAAACAAACAACCTGGTTTCCTCCATTATCTCCGGCATTAACATAACTTCAAATACTGCCCAATTTTGATCTGGTTGATTTGTTCTCTTGATATATATGCTTGTGACTAGAATGCTACATGCAAAACTAGTTTTCCTTCGTCTTGCTTTCTGTCAAGCCATTGTATCAACGACCGTTTTTTGTGGTGGCGCCTCACCACAAAAAGGGTCCAACACACCATGCTTTTGGTCCAATTTTTGTATAACAGTAATCAACGTACACTGATTCCAACTTGTAAAAGTTGTTAACAATTGTACCATAGCTTTTCCCTATTGCTTGAACTTGCTCCAAGACAAATTTAGTATGTTTTTTTATCCTGGTGCTCTGGATCTACAAATACGGGATCAAAATCATTTCTTGAAAATTTAATCCAAGGAAAAATTGGAATCGTGAATAATTTGTTATTATCCGACCCCAAATCTATAAGAAGTTGCAGAGGTTGAGATACGGCAAATGAAAGAGACACGGAGAAATTGCTTGATCCGTAATAAACAAGTCTTCGGATGCCTAATTTCTAGGATGACTTCAGTGTCCATTCGAGAAATCCATCTTTAATCATGAAACTGATGCGTGGGGTGAGAATTTAAGACTTTTTCAAAGCAGGGTTTCATGAGTTTTGCTGCAATGGCTAACTAAGACCATTGGGACATATCGGGGAGTTTATCAGTACTTTCAATGCCAGGAGGTATGCCGTCGATGTTTTGCGCGAATAGGAGGTCGATGACGGACACGGTGGTGTCGAGAAGAGCAGTAGAGATGAAGGAGATATTAGCAGGTGTAGTGAAGAGGGTGACAGAGGTGCCACGGTGGAGGAGGCGGGCTAGGTGGAGGGCTGGGATTGTTATCCCTTTGACATGAAAGGAAATAAAATTACATGGGGAGAAGCCATGTGTTGATTTCTACGCAAACCCAAAAAAATGCCGGTCACCTCTTCGTCGGCGCTCGAGATCAGGCTAGCTCCGGTGGTGTGGGTCGTCGGCGACGGAGTTATCATAGAGGTGATTTTTCATTTTTACAGTTGAAGGGGGAATGAAATGGAAAAGGAAAGTGGACTTGTCTGAGATTCACGGTCAAATGTTATGTTTTTAGTTTAAAAACATATCACAATATTTTAATTCCATAATATCCCGAGATATTGAAATTGTCAACTAGCATAATTGAGTTTATATATGTTTTTAAGAAGAAGAAGAAGTAGTAGTAGTTGTGATCCTTACTAATTTAGGTTTAGATAATTTATGTTTTATTTTAGTAATATGTTTCAAAATATAACAATTATGACTTGGAGTTATATATTGTAGTAGTCAAACATTATTGACAACAAAAAAATTTTGAACACATGTCAATATCACACTCGTCGTGAGCATATTAACATTTGCTCATGATGAGCAGGTGATCATTCCCGATTTATCTATTACAATACTATCTTTATTAATATTCCTTGTGAACAAGCATGCTCTTACATTAGATTTAGCCTTGTTTGGTGGGATTAAAATAAAGTTTTTAGTAGATTTTTATTGAAATTGATGAAATATGTGACAGAAAAGTTGTGATCTCATAAAATATGTAGAAATTAATTGTTAACTTTGACTTAAATTAAAATCTAGATTATATTTCCTATCAAATAGGGACTTAATAACTTGTTAACATTAGACAAGATTAAGGGGGAAAATAAACTAAAATTTATTATCATGCCCAGTAGTGTATAATTCCGTCAATTAATAATACGAAGGATTATATTTAATTGGTTCAAGAACATAAAAAAAAATTATCAATTATCATGCTCAATAGTGTATAATTCCATCAATTAATAATACGAAGGATTATATTTAATTGGTTCAAGAACATCATCCCACAAAAAAATAAAAATAAAAATAAAAATTGAACATAATCATTTAGATGTAGTTGCAAGTCAATTGATGATGCGATGTTAGGGTAAAATTCCATATAATCAGAAGATGGAATTTCTACTGATTTTTCACTTTCCTTCAAACATGTAGCTAGTTGCTTTGAACCAATTATTTCCCGTAACAATACCGGTAAGAACACACATATAGGTATCACGTGTTCATAGTTCCTCAAATTGCTTAGCGTTATTATGGTCTTGAGCCCATCCTCTTCATCAAACTTTTTAAGAGAGAAAAACTCCAATTCTCTATTGAGACGGCACCATCTCGAAGTTTAATCGGGTGAAATTCTTTCAATATCTTTGTTACTATTTGAGATACTTGTCTATTAGACTGAATTTCATTAAGATCTTTCCAAGCATCTCTCCTTTCCAGTAACAACCAGCACTTTTTATATCAAGGATATGATTATTTAATTTTCAATAGTACTACAAGAATTCACTTATCGAATGACTTGTTTTTACCCTTTAAACCCGTAAATTATCGTTCGAATTATAACAAGTAGGGTTGCTGTCATTGGAGAATTTTTTAATTTAGGAGTTGCAGTCTTATCCTTCTCGATGTAAAAACTACTAAATCTCTATGGAGATATTTAGTTAGAGGATCAGCTATATTCTTTATTGACCTAACATAATTCAAGGAAATTATTTCATCTTTAATTAATTTCCTTACGTAGTCATGTCTTAGACTCATATATATAGACATTACATTACAAACTTCATTATATGCTTTTGATAGTGTTGCTTGACAATCATATAAAATGGGTATAGACGACGAAGTTTTTGTCTCCAATGAAATCTCATAAAAGAGATTTTTTAGTCATTCCGCTTCTTTTCTAGTTTCAGCTAATACCACAAATTCAGATTCTATGGTTGAATGAGTGATACATGTTTGCTTCTTCGACTTTCAAGAAACTACACCACCTCCTAATGTAAACAACCATCCTGAAGTAGATTTACTTTCTCTCGTGCTAGATATCCAACTAACATCAATAAATCCTACTAATATTTCCAAAATTTTTGAATATTGAAAACTGAAGTTTTTTTTGTTTTGTTTTAAATAACCAAGAACTCTTTCAATAACCTTCCAATTATATCCCTATTCGGATTGCTAGTAAACCTACTTAGTTTACTAATCACAAATGCTATGTCCAGTCTTGTGCGTTGAGTTGCGTACATAAGACTTCCTATAACAGTTGCATACTCCAATTGAGCAATTGCACTTCCATCATTCTTTATAAGCGTTATAGTAGGATCAAGAGTGGTAGTATACTCTTTTATATTCAAGTGTTTAAACTTCTTTATCACATTTTATATATAATGTGATTGATTTAAATAATAACCCCCACTATTTTTGGTTACTTTAATTCCCAATATAATGTCAACTTTTCCAAGATCCTTCACCTTAAATGTAGAAGAGAGAAACATATTCGTTTCTTTAATTCTATCCATGTGATTACTTAGAATCATTATGTCATCAACATATAAATATATAATTATAGTATAATTATCACATAACTTGGAGTATAAGCATTTATCTACACAACTTTTCACAAAACCAGATGAATTCATAGCTAAGTCAAATTTTTCCTACCATTTCTTATGTGCTTGCTTTAGACCATATAATGACTTTACAAGTTTCCAAACTTTATTTTCATTTTCTGGAGTACAAACCCTTCTGGTTGTTCCATTTAAACTTCCTCTTCGAGGTCTCCATTTAAGAATGTCGTCTAGAAATCCATTTGATAAACATATAAGTCATTTATAGAAGTCAACACGAATAATATCCAAATGGATGTTATTCATGCAACAGGTGCGCAAGTATTGAAATAATTGATTCATTCTTTTTGTCAATATCCCTTGCCACAAGTCTAGCTATAAAAGTATTTAGAGTACCATCCGAATTGTACTTTCTTCTAAACACCCATTTGTATCCAATAGGTTTAAAACCATTTTGTAAATTGACAGGTTCCCATGTATTGTTTGATAAAATTGAATCCATTTCATCTCTTATGACATCTTTCCAAAAGAGACTATCTCGAGACATCATAGCTTCATTATAAGTCTTGGGATCGATTTCCAATTGTAGAACAAAAGGTATTGTTCTTACAACATTCTTCTCATTTCCTTCTACGAAGTAAAAAGAGATGAGTTGAGAGTCTATTTCATCCGAACCAAGTGACTTTTCAACTCAAATTCTTTTGCTTCTTTGAGGTTCATTAGGGTCCTCAACATCTTTTGTAGATGTTTCACCTTGTATTCCTCTAGAGCTAGGTAACATTTTTTGTGTTTTCCTTAAATCAACACCCAAAGATAATGAATTCTCAAAGAATTCTACATCATTTGATTCAATCTATAGGATATGATATTAGTAGCATATTCTACAAATGCACATTTGATCCCTCTAAGATCTAACTTTATCCTTTTTAGACCCATGTTATTGCAATATGCAAGACACCCCCACATTTTGGAATAACCAATGTCAGGTTTACATCATTCCCATAGTTTGTATCGAGAGTCTTTATAACCTTTCAGTAATTTCTATTTAGTATTCTATAAGCACTTAAGTGGGCTTCACCCTACAAATTAAATGGAAATTTAGCATGATTAAACATAGAATTTATCATTTCAACTAATGTATTTTTTCTTAAGTGATTTTCTATTTCATTTTTATACATCCTAAACATATCAAGCATCATACTTATGCTTTATTAAGCATGGTTAAACATAGAATTTATCATGTCAACTAATGTATTTTTTCTTAAGTGATTTTCTACTTCATTTTTATACATCCTAAACATATCAAGCATCATACTTATGCTTCATTAAATCTACATAGGTGTATCTAGAATATTCATCTATGAAAGTAATGAAATATCTATTACCTCCTCGAGTTAAAATACCATTAAATTCGTATTTTCAAAAAACAAAAAAAAAAAAATACCATTAAATTCACATATGATCGAATGAGTTAATTATAAAATGTTAGAAGACCTATTCACTCTTTTGTAATGCTTCTTTGTCATTTCATAATCTACTCAAATTTTACATTTATGTGTATCTTGTGTGTCATATGAAATCAAGTTGTTTTAAGCATACGATTCATTGTGCTTGTGCAAATATCGCAAGTGTACGATATCGTAAACAATTAATAGAGTGAACTTTTGAGTCCAGGTTGTCAATTCCACATGGACTAGTCATTTGTTATCGATTTACTTTGACCTAAGGTTCCTAGGCTAAGGTAATGAACTAACCTAGAAAATAAAATTGCAAAAGATTCCAAAAACGACAATAAATTGAGAAACAACTCAAATAAATAAAAATAGAAAATTAAACTAATTGCAAAGAAAAATATAATTGAATGTTGATTTTCTTTAACAAATTAAGGAATATCGAGACTAACAATTTTGAAATAATATTCTAGCTTTATTTAGCATCTCAAGCTATTTTCTGAAATTGTATTTGATCAAATTCACACATGTATCTAATTTATAACTCTCAATTTCAAATTAAGCATATTTAACTAAGTTAATTGTGTATCTCTATAGAGGGTCAGAATTCTTCCTTAGCCAAATGCATAAAATCACCTAGGAATTCATAGTTGATCACAAGCAACAACAAATTCATGTCTCCATCTTTTTTGTTGAAATTGCCGAATTTTACTGCATTATCTAATTGTTCACACACCCCTTCGAATTATGAAAATAATCATAAAATCATGAATGGGTGATCAATTAATTCAAGAATTAAAAGCAATAGTAAAATTAATACATGAAAGCAAAATATAGTCTCAACTTGAAAATTGAAATAAAACAAAAAATATTAAATCTACATCGTCAATCCCGATTAAAAATCTACGTCTCATATGAATTGAATGAAAACAATAAAGAAAAACTTGAATAAAACACGAATTTGTGAGGAATTGTAGCCAAACATAATCTTGCACCACGAATCCACCCAAGCTTTTTGTGTTCTTCAAAATCCCATGCTCTTCCCCCCTTTGAGTTGGATGTTTTTTAGAGTATTTTTGTGGTAGAGAGTCTGCCTAGGGTTGAGAATTCGTGCCTCTCCAATTGTGTCCTTAAATTAGGAAGAAAACTAGGTTAAATAAAGAGAATTTCAGGTGAAAATCGCGATTTTAGGCCCAGTTTGGCTCAGTCGGACAAAGGTATCATCGTGCTGAAGGATTTCTTGTGGCCATGTGGCTAACTTGTATTCCACGCTGTCTGATTCAATGAATTTCATGTAGCCGTACAGCTTAATGTGATGCGGTCGTACGATATAAAGGTCTGATGCAATTTTCGTCTTTCCTTTTGTATAAGTTGGTTCTCTTATTTTATTTGTGGCATCGGTCATTCATTTTCTAATTAGAGCAATTTGATCTCCGAATTTACGTTTCTCTTCAATTGGCTCTTTTCTTCACTTGATTTCTCTAATTAAGCCCTTGAACTTCTTCCTTCTTCCACTTTGGCTCTAATTTGCACTCAATTTGACTTCATCAACTTTTATGTGCATGATTTTGCTCCAATTATCATCCAATTGCTATGCCTTTGCTTCAATTTCTCATTTTTCTTGATTTCGGGATAAAAAATCTGAAATAATAATAAATAACAACAAACTAAGTGCTGTTTTTTCATGAAAAACAACATAATATCCTAATTTTGACAGATAAATAAGTGTATAAAATACACTTATCAAACCCCCCAAACTAGAATATTTTTTCATCCTCGAACAAACTAAAACTAAATATAAAATATGTCAAAGTAACTAAATAACAAACCTTTTTTACGATTAATTCATTTACTATATTGCTTCAGTTTTGAATAAAAAAAATGTACTTCAGAAAATAAAATTGAGCCTTTGTTTAGTACTCTTTAATTTTTTCTCTTTTTTCTACAGTACTCAATCTCAACCATACATCAAAAGTCAAGCTTACAATATTTAACTTTTCAATCAAATCTCAATCATCCATTCTCCTAAAAATCACTATTCATTTCAAAAAAAAAACTCTGTTTAAACAATACCAGACACACTAAACAACAAAGAAATTATTTCCACTTGTCCTATGCTCAACTTTCCAAGTGTGCGTGTGTGAATAGGCAAAATAAAACACATACTTGGATAAAAATATACCTGATATAGTTTGATTTATCATGCACTAGCAAACCCAAATCCCATATGGTCAAAGAATGATTTCTTTTTTATTTCCTTTCAACTATCATGAATGATCACAACCTTATGTTTTTTTTTCTCATATCCTGAGGTTCCTTCTATTCATGTAATTTCTAAATATTTATTCATAGCATTTTTCCACAAAAGTCAGTCATAACTAAATACAAGCATGCATAACAGAATGATTGGTAATCAGTTCACAAATTTCATACCTCCAATTTCTAAAGTTCTAGTCAACTTAGCTCATACAATGTACTTTATTATAATTGGACGACTTTATCTTTTTATGTCCATGTCTTTTACCCATATTTGTTCAATACTTTTCTTATTTGCTTTCTAGGTGACCTATGTAGTGAGTTTTGGGTCGGTGACTCCCAAACCAAACGACTTTAGAACACCAAGTTCAGATAACCCTTATAGAATTATTTACCAGAGTCACAAAGGCTACAAAGAAAAGTTAAAGATGTTTTAGTGTCTTATGTGTAAGTTCTCTCTCCTTTAAGCTTCCTAAGTGACCTATGTAACGAGTTTTGAGCTGATAACTCCCAATTCAGATGATTTTAGGGTACCAAGTTTTAAAGACCCTTAAAAGGTTACTTGCTCTAATCACAAAGACTACGAAGAGAAGCATAAGACAATTTTTTTATAGTGTTGACTTATACTTATTGACCAAAGATACAAAACCCAGAACTTCAACCTCAACCTATGCATGCATACATATACTAGCCTTTCCACCCCCAAACTGCTCCTTTAGCAGTTTGGTTCTAATTTTAAGTTCAGGATCTAATAACTTAAGGTAAGGAATTATAAAGTTAATTCTAATTCAAATTACATGATATTGCCCCCACATATGCCAAACATATTCTCGCACAAGTATTAATTCAATTTAGTTATGTGCCCAAGTTAGTCAAGTCTAACATGGATAAGTAAACTCAATTTAAAATGTTGTTCAAAATCTTATTCAAAGAACTAATTCAATTCGAAAAACATAATAGGCGATAAATAAATCAACAGAATTATTCATGCTTTTCAATTTTTTTATATGCATAAATTAGATATCAGCCCTCCACAAACTAGAAAGTTACATTGTCCTCAATGTACGAAAAATAGATACATCAATTAAAAACAGAACATAAAAGAGGAGTTAGGTACTTTCCGGGTTTAGAAGAGTGATGTAATCAATTGAATCTTCTCACTAGATGTTAGTCTGGAAGATCCACTTTCCATGCTTTTTCCTGTTCAATTTGTGATTTTACTCATGCAAGTGAACACAACAACATTAGATAACATTTAAAAGTCGCATGACATCTAAAAGTCCCTATTGAACACCCGACAAGCTAGTGTATAGCAAAATAACTAAATTTTAAAATATGAGTGACCGCTAATATTCAGCACCAGACATCGCTTTGAAAACGTGAAATTTTTCAGAGAAAAGTCCAAGCATATAAAAGTATAACCTGGTCTACAACATACTAAAAATTCAGCTCAATTGGAGTTCGTTTGGGTCATGAAAAGGTGGTGTGAATTAGGTGACATGAAGTTGAAATCTGGTGCAGTGGTGCCTGTAGTGAGGTACAGTAAGGTGCAATGAAGTGCAATGATGCCAACTTCAAGTTATATGCCTTAAACAATTGTAAAACATGATTGAATGGTGAACATATGATCTATATCATGCATTTAAGACAATCATTCAAAAATATTTGCAAAAACTTGAAGAAAAACTCATTGTGACATTAAATCAAACACCTTGTGTGGATTGTGAATTCTAAGGGGAAATCATAACTTTAGGTATATGAATGAATCCAAAAATCTTCACCTAGAATCACAATCAATCCACAATCATTTCTAGCCTAGATCCACACTCCATCAATTCAAAAACTAAAAAATTCAAAACCATGAGAAGAATTGAAAATTTTAAGCATAGTTCTAAAAATATGAAAAAGTTTACCTTTTGATATGAATTGTGTGTAAAGTAGGCCTTGATTTTGATCCTTTATCTCATTGAAGACTTCTGTTATGGAGTGGAGATCAAATATGGGTGATTTTGGGGAGAGAGAATGGTGTTTTGATGTTATAAATTGAAGGAATTGAAATAAGGTATTAAATCTGCTGAACTTCGCCATAAAACAACCGTGCGGCCACGTGGTAGGAAGTATTGCAACAGCACGGTATAAGCCTATAAAGATCTGTTTTATTATTGAAGTTCGTGTGTCCGTGCATTATAAATTTGGTGCGCCCACGTGGGATTTTCGTCAGAGGACAAAAAAAATTCTGTTTTGATTTTTCAAATCCATTTCCAAACCGAAAATACCTTGTGATGCCGCCATGTCTCCATAAACAGTGTTTTTATGTTCTAAACTTGCAAGTGTGCTTGTGATCATGATGCATGAATTAGAACTACGAATGCACTTGAAGATCAACTCAAAGTGGGGATGGTGCTAGTGATGTCAACTTCAATAACTCAAAAATGCAAGAACTACCTAAAAATCAATGTAAAGCTGTAAACAAAATGTGCTAACTAAAAGGGATAAAAAAAATTTGGTTGCCTCCAAATAAGCGCTCAATTTATAGTCTAAAGTTTGAATTTTCTTGAAAGTTCCTTATGGTGGCATAAATGATGCTCGTGATGCCTTGCACTGCTTGCAATTCCCCGCCTTGCACTTCTCAACATTTTTGCGCATTTTCTTGAATTCTTGATTGCTGACCTGATTGTCACCTAGTTTTTCTTCTTGCTTCAAATTATTTCAATTATCCGTACCACTTATTCTACTTTGTAGCAACTTTCAGTTTGATAATATATTGTTTGGGGTGTTGAGTGACACTGAAAGTCACTTGTTCATCTTGAACCCGTAAGATCACCTCCCTTTTTTTAACATCTATCAAAGCTCGTCCCGTGGCTGGGAAAGGTCTACCAAAGATGAGTGACATTCTACTGTCCTCAATGTCAAGAATCAAAAATTCTGCTGGGAAGATGAATTTATCCCCTTTGACCAAAACATATTCTATTATTCCATACAGATGCTTCACAGATCTATCAGCCATCAGTAATGTGATGTTGGTGGGTTTGAGTTTCCTCAATCTAAGTCTCTTGTACACATAGAGAGGCATTAAATTAATATTTTCCCCTAGATCACACAAAACTCTATCAAATTTAAAAATACCAACAACACAAGGGATAGAGAAACTTCCCTAATCTTTCAGTTTTGTAGGAAGTTTATTTTGTAGAATTGCACTACATTTTCAGTTAAGAATATAATCTCAAATTCTTCCATCTTCCTCTTTTTGAAAATCATCTCTTTCAAAAACTTTAGCTAGAGAGGCGTCTGAGCCAAGGCATCTGCAAATGGTATGTTGATGGGCAGTTTCTTGAATACTTCCAGAAATTTACTAAAATGCTTATTCATTTTGTGATTCTGCATAAATTGAGGAAATAGGATTGGCGGGACATAGGTCTTCACGGGAGGTCGAGATTTTTCCTATTTCTTTTGAGTTTCTATTTGAATTGGCTGATTAGGCACCTCAGACTCACCCTCTACTTTTTCTACCACTTGTTTGTCTTCTCGCTCAAGTCTTTTTACATGTGTCTCAGGCAATTGAACACCACTTCTGGTAATTATATCCAGAACATCCTTTTGTTTCCTATTTCTTAGAAGTGCATGAGGGAAAGGGATTGGAAGCATTTATGCCTTTGGTGGGACATATTCTTCTTTGGGAATGTATGGTACATCCTTAACAACTACTTTAGAAGCTGGAGTGTAGATTTTTGCCATCTCTACTGTAGAGATCATAACTTGGTCGCTTAGATTTTTAATTGTATTGCTGTTAAGTGTTCCAGATGCTCGCTCAGAGAGTTGATTTTCAAGACCTTTAATTACACCAGAGTGACTTTGCATGGTCGTTTGATGCAGTTCAAACATTTTGTCAATCTTCTGCATGTGTTGATGAAACATTTCCCCCAAACTTGGTATTCTGTCATGCATTGATTGGTTGAACTCATTTTGATTGTTATACAATTTGAAGTTTTGGTGTTGTCTCCATCCAGGCTTGTAAGTAGGAGCACACAAGTTATTCTGTTGTTGGTGATTGTTTTGCATAAACATGCTCCTCATTTGAAGCCAACAGCATACACTCTTCGGTTGAATGATTCGCTCTACAATTCTCACATACTACATGTGATTGAATAGCGTGAATTCCTTGATGTTGTGATGAAAACAACATGTCAACCTTTTTTTAGCGCAACTAGTTGAGCAATTATGCTAGTAAGTACATCTACTTTGTGTTCTCTAACCACTTTCTTTTGTACTACTCTTTCAGATGGAAACATTGTATGAGTTTTTGCAATGAGTTCTACCAAGTCCCATGCTTGGTTGACATTTTTATTGGTAATGGACCCACCAACTGATGAATCCACTATGAATTTGTATTGTGGTGACAACCCTAAGTAGAAGTACCGAACTTGAAGGCCCTTGTTAAATCCATGATATGGGCATTTTTTAAGAAGGTCCTTAAATCTTTACCAGGACTCATGAAAACTTTTATTGTCTAGTTGTTGAAAAGTAGATATCTCCAATTATAGTTTAGCTACTTTAGCAGATGAGAAATATTTGTTACATAATTTTCTAGCTAAGTCATCCCATGTAGCTATACTAAATTCCGGTTCATAGCCACTCTGATGCATTATCCATTAGGGTGTGAGGAAATAATCGTAAAAGAATGTTATCATCATCTATGCCTTGGAATTGGAAATTTTGGCACATTCTCCCAAATCTTGCAACATGCGTGTTGGGATCCTCATATATCTTTCCAAAAAATCGGATATTATTACTAAAGAGATTTATTAAATCCACTCTTAATTGGAAGTCATCCCTTCCAAAGCGAATATAATATACTAGAATGGTTAGCAGTTGCAACTAGTGTCAAGAATTGACCCTCCGAAATGTCTCCTATGTTGTCATCTTGTGTATTAGACTTATTGTTTTGATTTATTTGCAGTGCTACATGTTCGCTAGAAACACACCGCAAGTGCACGAGTCGCATACAAGTGATAGTGGACTAATTGAGTCCGGTTTATCGATCCCACAAGGATTGTCTATTTCAAATACACTCTAATATAATTAATTGTAACAAGTAACACACACAATAAAGATTTGATTGGGAATGTTCTCGTACTAGAATTAAAGTTGCAATTGTAAATAAATAACTAGAAAAATGGTGATGAATAGATGATAAAGGAGTGTAGGGATTCTTGATTCCACTTGACCATTACCTAATTGAATTCACAACAAGCAAATAGAAATGCAATTCATTAATCATGTTAGACCCGATTTTCCAAGCTTAGCCAATTACCTCTCTTGAGTGAAATCAACCTAATTAGTGGTATTAACCTACTATATCTCTATGTCGATTAAAAACACACCAATTGCATTAAACCTAAGTGAAAATAGCTTAATGGATCATCTAGGGTTTTAGGTATATCTCTATCTTCAAAAAGAACCTAGAGCAAATATTGTATTGATCTAGAATACACAACAATTTCTCAATAATTGCACATCCCATGAAACCTAAGCATAAATGTGACCACAATAAATGCTAGTCAACAAATACAACAATAAATGCGCAAGATAATAAAAAGCTTAAATTCTTAATACAAGCATTAAAATCAACTAAGCTAGGTTAAGCTTCATCAACATCCCAACACAAAATAGTTTAGCCCATAGGGAAATAACAATAAAATTCAAGAATTAAATACATCATTTCAACTATGAAATAAAATAAATAGAGAAATATGAAGATTAAGCAAAAACACTTCCCTTCACCAACGATTCTTGCTTCAAAATATCACTATTCTTCCAGAATAATGTTGGTATTTCTCCCCTTAACCAATATTCATCAACTATACTATAAAAAATCAAGAAAAATTACAAGAGGAAAATGAGATAAAAATAGAGAAAGAGAGAGCCTAGGGTTTCTTGACTTGTAAAAAGGAAAAGAATGGTTCAAATGTGACCAAAATCCTTCAAAATATCCCCCAAATCGTGTAGACCGTGCATTACAGCTTTTGGGCCGAACCGGGTCGCACCGGGTCGGCCCAGTTATCGTTCCATTTTTTGACCACGCGATCGCGTGGTTGAGGTAAAAACTCTCGGGTTGAGTTTATGACTGACTTCGCGAGCGCTACTTGTAAGAGCCACGCGATCGCGCGGTTAATCTGGTGGCTCCGTCTTTCAATGATCAACAATTGGGTCCTCCAACTTTCAGTGTAGACCAACTTGATCTCGAAAGTTTCTGATCTCTTTCAGTTGAGCCCATTCAAAGGTGCCTTTGAGTCCGTAAACTTTGGAAACTTTCAATTTAGTCCTTTGATCAATTGTACATGCGATCCACCACTTTTCGAAAGTGACAATTTGGTCCCCAAACTTTGACTCTTTGAAGGATTTGACTCTTTTCTCCTCAATTTCTTCAACTATTCATTCATTTAGCTCCTTTCTCTTGCTTTCTCCATGAATTTGATTGTTGAACCTATTTACACACAAAATATGCACAATTAAATAGATATTTGTCCAAATAACTCAAAAAGTGCCACAAAAAATATATGAAATGTGCATGTAAAATGCACTCAACAAATACCCCCAAACTTAAACTCTTTCTCGTCCCGAGCAAGAATATTTACATGCATCTACAAAAAGTGACAAATGATCAACAATGCTTGATACTTGCAATCTTCCATGAGTGTGAGATTGCATAACTAATTCACAATTATGTTCCCAAAATAATGCTACAAAAATGAGTTTAGCTTATCCGATATTTGATCTGTGCGTGTGTGCATAGCCACTGTCAATCGTCAATAAGATTCAAAAATGTTGATGAGTAAAGAGGTTTCAAGTCAAAACTATCCCACCATTAGTGGTCAATTCTTTCCTTTCCCACTCATGACATTCATCCCCCAATGAATAATTTTCTTTCCACTCCCGGGATGCAATTCTAGAGGGTACTTCTCAAATCACTCTTTCTTTTTCCACTAAAGCACGGGTGTGTTTTACCGACAATCTTGACAACCTAGAAATGCAGTGACTCTCCACTAATGAGTGCTTCGACATTCAAGTTTATACCAAGTAATTCAAACCCACTATTCATCTAAGCCCTTATGAAAGTACAAATGCATGATTTCTAACAACTAACATGATGTTTGCTCGTGACTTCCCCACTCCCTTAAGCTTGCTAATTGACCCATGTAGCGAGTTTTAGGTCGGTAGCTCCCCAATTTTTTAGATCAAAGGGTACCAGGTTTCAAAATACCCCTACGGACTTATTAACTCGAGTCAAAAAGGCTACGAAGTGGGGTAGACTTATTAAGCGAATGCAATGATAATGTGCTTTTTTTTTTCAAGTGTGTGTGTGAGTACCCTACTCATTAAGCTTTCTAATTGACCCATGTAGCGAGCTTTAGGCCGGTGACTCCCAAGTTTCAAACTTAAGGTACAAAGTTTCAAGATACTCCTACGAGCTTAATAACTCGAGTCAAAAAGGCTTCGAGATAGGGCAATGCAATGCAAAATTTAAAATGGGCTTAGAACTTTAGCATACGGTCATTACTTAGCTTATACTTGGCGAAATAAACTCCACACAAAATTTATTTCCAACATGCATGGAATCACCACACGTCTAGACCATCTCCTTCACCGGGTCGACCACCCCAAACTTGTCTTACAATAGGATCAAAAGATTTAGAGTTTTGGGAAACATTTGATAGGTTGATAAAAATTAAAAATACAAGCTCACAACCTAATTCTTCTACTCCATTAACCTCTTCGCCCTTCAACAATTCCCAAACTCACCGACAATAAAACATGACTATTGTGCTCAATGTACATATGATCTTACATGGATAAGCATTTAAAGAAAGTAGCACAAGTAGCTCATTTGGTCATAACTCATGAATCAACAACAATTTCAAACATCAAAGTCTTATAAGCCGGAAAGGCTATCTAGCATGTCAATATTCTCAACAAAATAAACAATTTCAACCATCAAGACATCAAGGGCCGGCAAGGCAAGGCAAGGCAATGTAAAATGTTCATAAAGCAACATGATCCCAACACCCCCAAACTTAAATCAAACATTGTCCTCAATGTTGACAATGACATAATAACAAGAAAGGAATGGATGATGGAACTTCCCCGGATTGATACATGTTTGATGTTCCAAATTGACCTAAGCTTTGATTCTCTTGATACGCAAATCTCCCCCAAACTTGTTGAGGACAAGGTTGCTTAGGATTTCAAAAAGAATTTCGAACCTACAAAAGTTGGTGATTAACCAAGTTAGACATAATAAAAATGCAATAAGTAAATATCAACAAGTAATTAAAAGAGTAGAAATTTGGGTTGCCTCCCAAAAAGCGCTTGGTTAAAGTCGTAAGCTCGACTGTTTGATATAATTATTCCGGGTTTTCAAGCGGGATGGATGACTTCTCCTTTTCATAATTACCCGCCAAGTATGGCTTCAAGTGTTGCCCATTTACTTTGAAGTTCCCTTTACTTCCATGATAAAGTTCGACCGCTCCATGTGGGAAGATTTGAGCAATAGTGAAAGGTCCCGACCATCTAGAGCGGAGTTTACCGGGAAACAATCGAAATCTTGAATTATAGAGAAGTACTTGTTGCCCAACTTGGAAGTCCCGCTTCAAGATGTTCTTGTCATGCCACCTCTTTGTCTTTTTTTGTAAATCCAAGCATTTTCATATGATTCAAGGCGGAATTCATCAAGCTCATTGAGTTGGAATAATCTTTTCTCACTGGCCAACTCCATATCAAAATTTAAGACTTTTGTTGCCCAATATGCTCGGTGCTCAAGCTCAACAGGGAGATGACATGTTTTACCAAATAGGAGTCGAAATGGAGACATACCAATGGGGGTCTTGAAAGCGGTGCCGTATGCCCATAATGCATCATCCAATTTCTTGGACCAATCTTTTCTCGAGGCATTCACCGTCACTTCAAGGATCTTTTTCAATTCTCTATTTGAAATTTCAACCCACCCACTTGTTTGCGGATGATAAGGAGTGGATATTCGATGTTTGACTCCATACTTGGTCAAAAGTGAGTCGAAGAGGCGGTTACAAAAGTGTTTTCCTCCATCACTAATGATAGCTCGAGGGGTGCCATAACGAGTAAAAATATTTTTCTTCAAAAATTTCACCACCACTCAAGCATCATTAGTGGGGAGTGTCACCGCTTCTACCCACTTGGACACATAGTCTACCGCAACTAGAATGTATTGATTAGAAAAGGACGATGGAAAAGGTCCCATAAAATCAATACCCCAAACATCGAATATCTCCACCTCTAAAATAGAATTTAAAGGCATTTCATTTCGGTTAGAGATATTACCCAATCGTTGGCATCGGTCACATTTGGACACAAGTGTGTGAGCATCCTTGAATAAAGTGGGCCAATAAAATCCCGATTGGAGAACCTTTGATGCAGTTTTCACGGCACCAAAATGGCCTCCATAAGGCGATGAGTGACATTGTTCAAGAATCTTCTCCATCTCCTCCTCGGGCACACACCTTCTCGTGATTTGATCCGGACCCCTTTTGAACAACAACGGGTCATCCCAAAAATAATGCTTGATATCCGCAAAGAACTTCTTCCTTTGTTGATAAGAGCGGTCCGGGGGAGTGATACCACTTGCAAGAAAATTCACATGGTCCGCATACCATGGCACACTAGCAGCTTGTAGAAGATCCATGGTTTGGGAAATTTGCTCATCTGGGAATACCTCACTTATCTCTTCATCCAAAATTTTCTCGGTTTGCTCAAGTCTAGATAAGTGATCAGCTACAAGATTCTCCGTCCCCTTCTTGTCACGAATCTCCAAATCAAACTCTTGGAGGAGAAGAACCCATCTGATTAACCGCGGCTTGGCATCCTTCTTTGCCAAAAAATACTTGAGGGCCGAGTGGTCGATATACACAATCACCTTGGAGCCAATAAGATATGACCGAAACTTATCAAAGGCAAAAACCACTGCTAGCATTTCCTTCTCTGTAGTAGCATAATTCAATTGAGCATCAGTTAAGGTTCTACTAGCATAGTAGATGACATGCAAGATTTTGTCCTTCCTTTGCCCCAAAACCGCCCCCACGGCATAATCACTTGCATCACACATGAGCTCAAAAGGTAAACTCCAATCCGGAGCCATAATAATAGGCGCAGTGATAAGTTTCTCTTTAAGAGTGTTAAAAGCTTGAAGACACTCTTTAGAGAAATCAAATGTTGCACTCTTCTCAAGTAATGAACACAGTGGCTTCGTGATTTTTGAGAAATCTTTGATAAACCTCCTATAAAATCCCGCATGCCCCAAGAAGCTTCTTATGCCCTTTACCGAGGTTGGGGAAGGTAGTTTTTCGATCACTTGATTTTTTGCCTTATCAACCTCAATCCCCTCACTTGAAATCCAGTGTCCCAGAACTATCCCCCCAAGAACCATGAAATGGCATTTTTCCCAATTCAAAACCAAATTGGTATCCTCACATCTTTTTAGCACCATTCTCAAATTATTCAAACAATCATCAAATGAAGTACCAAAAACTGAGAGGTCATCCATAAATACCTCAATGAATTTCTCCACCATGTCGGAGAAAATAGCCATCATGCACCGTTGGAAAGTGGTGGGGGCATTGCAAAGACCGAAGGGCATCCTCCTATATGCAAAAGTTCCATATGGGCATGTGAATGTTGTCTTTTCTTGATCCTCCGGGACTATAGGAATTTGATTATAGTCCGAATACCCATCTAGAAAGCAATAATGAGAGTGACCCACCAATCGCTCAAGCATTTGATCGATGAATGGAAGGGGAAAATGATCCTTCCTAGCAACATTGTTGAGTTTGCGATAATCAATGCAAACTCTCCACCCCGTCACTGGCCTCGTTGGAATAAGCTCATTATTCTCATTCTCCACCACTGTGACACCTCCTTTCTTCGGCACTACTTGCACCGGGCTCACCCATGCACTATTCGAGATTGGATAGATAATACCCGCATCAAGCCACTTTACCACTTCGACTCTTACCACTTCCTTCATGTTAGGATTTAACCGACGTTGATGCTCCACTGAAGGTTTAAAATTATCTTCCATAAGAATTTTATGCATGCATAACGAAGGGCAAATACCTCGAATATCCGAGATTATCCATCCAATAGCCTCCTTGTGCTCCCTCAATACCCGAAGCAATTTGTCTTCCTCCACCTCATTCAACAAATTAGAATTAATGACCGAAAGGGTAGAAGATTCCCCCAAGTAAGCATACCTCAAATGACAAGGAAGAGGCTTTTGCTCAAGGGTAGATGCCTTCTCGAGAGATGGTAGGGGTGGTGAAGAACTCTTTTTCAACTCCTCAAAGTAGGGGGCCCTCTTGTGTTGATATTGTGGTGATGCCTCCAAATAATGAGCCATTTGTTCAACTTCATGATCATCATCCTCAATAGTCAAAGAGTGGGCAATGCAAGACTCCAATGGATCCTTAGAAATCCCGCAGTTGAAGGAGTTTACCACAAGATGATCAATTACATCCACCCGAAAGCATGAATTTGACTCCGAAGGATATTTAATGGCCTTCAACACATTGAAGGTGACTTGCTCATCTTGCACCCTCAAAAACAATTGCCCCTCTTGCACATCAATAAGAGCTCTCCCGGTTGCTAGAAATGACCTTCCCAATATGATCAGAATGTCATGATCTTCCTCCATGTCTAGAATAATGAAATCCGCCGGGAAGATGAATTTATCTATCCTCACAAGAACATCCTCAATGATTCCCCAAGGATATTTGATAGACCTATCCGCCAATTGTAGAGACACGGTGGTTGCTTTAGCTTCCCCCAATTCCAATTTCCTGAAAATGGACAAAGGCATCAAATTAATGCTAGCACCAAGATCACATAAAGCTTTACTAAAATTAACATCACTAATAGTACATGGAGTAGTAAAACTCCCTAGATCTTTAATTTTTGGAGGAAGCTTGTTTTGAATGATGGCACTACATTCCTCAGTTAGCATCACTGTCTCATGCTCTTCAAGCCTTCTTTT
The DNA here is from genome assembly GCA_963555705.1 of Ligustrum vulgare. Taxonomy (NCBI): domain Eukaryota; kingdom Viridiplantae; phylum Streptophyta; class Magnoliopsida; order Lamiales; family Oleaceae; genus Ligustrum; species Ligustrum vulgare. Next base: position 54,553,533 of record OY743172.1, read on the forward strand.
GTTGGATAGAATATCCTTCGTGAACTTGGCATAGCTTGGCATTTGAGCTAATGCATTGGCGAAATGAATGTTGATGTGTAGCTTCTTGAACACTTCCAAAAATTTTCCAAATTGACTGTCGAGCTTTTGCTTTTGCAACCTTTGAGGAAAGGGAATAGGAGGCACATAAGCCTTGATCGGTGTTGGGACCTTTGATGTGGATGCTTCTGGCTCACTTTCCTTTGGCACTTCAACAGTTTTTTCGGATGCTAGAATAGGCTCATTTTCTTCAATGGGAGCCTTGTTTGATTGAGTTGTTGGTTGTGGGGCCGTGATCTCGGGCAATTGCACCCCACTCCTTGTTGTAATAGCTTGAACATTCTCCCTAGGATTTGTCTCAGTGTTACTAGGCAAAGCTCCTTGTTGCCTTTCCGAGATAAGTTTAGCTATTTGGCCCACTTGTTTCTCCAAATTTTTCAAATAGGCATCATTGCGTTCTTGATATTGCAATTGATGGTTTGCTAGCTTGGTGATAGCCTCTTCCCATCCCTCTTTCTTCTCTTGTGGCTTTGGATTCAACACATTGTGATTGTTGCCATAAGATAGATTAGGATGATTTCTCCAACCGGGATTGTATGTGGGAGCATATGGATTGAACCCTTAGCGTTGGAAATTTTGAGCATAAGCAACTTGCTCGGTAGATGAAGAACCACTTGCCACCAATGGACACATAGAGTTTTGATGATTAGCCCCACATATATCACATACCGGAGGGACTTGAACCATGTTGACGGGCCGAGAGGTTGAAGTAGATAACCCTTCCACTTTCTTGGCTAAGGAATCAATTTTTGACAAGACAAGTGCATAATCATCACCCCCTCGTGCACCACTAGAACTCCTTGGTGCACTTCTATCCGCCCACATTGCACTTTGTTAACTCATGATCTCAAACATATCATAAGCCTCCCGAATGATCTTTGTCTTGATGGACCCATTAGAGGATGAATCCACATTTGAACGGCAAGGAGGATTTAACCCGGAATAGAAGTGGTTGACTTGTTACCCCAATGTAATCCCATGATTTGGGCACTTCCTAAGCATATCTTTGAATCTCTCCCAAGCTTCATGAAAGCTCTCCATCTCGAATTGTTGAAATGTAGTAATATCATGCTTGAGTTTAGCAACTCTAGATGGTGGGAAAAATTTTGTAGTGAACCTTTGGACAAACTCCACCCAAGTCGTGATACTCCCCGGAGGCAAAGTGTCAAGCCATTCTCTTGCTTTATCTTTCAACGTATGTACAAATAACCTCATCCGGATTGCCTCCACATTCACACCCTCATAGTTGAAGTTGCTACAAATCTCTAGGAACCGTACCACATGGGCATGTGGGTTTTCATCGGTCCTCCCATAGAATGAGATGGTGTTGGAGAATAAATTGATGACATCCGGCCGAAGTTAAAAATTTGGATGATTGTAGGAGGGATAGACGATGCTTGATTGATTCTCGACAATAAGAGGGTTCATGAAATCTCCAAAAAGCATGTCTTCTTCATTAACAATGGGCTCTTGAGCTCTAGCCGCTTGAGGAACAAAACCGGGTGGGATTCCACCCCTTGGAGGAATTGCGGGTGGAGCATTAAGCTCGATGTTAACTCTTTCTCCTTCTATCTCAGTAAGAAGTTGTCTCTTAGCTTCCCGTTGTTCTCTTAACCTACGTCGAAAAGTCCCTCGATATCCGGATCTATTTCAACTAGATCAAGACTCCTACTTCGACGCATGCACAATTAACAACCTAGAACAACACAAGAAAACTAGAAGATTTCTTACACAAAACAAAACAAAAGAAAATTTGTACAAGAAATAAAAGTAACCAATAGTTAAAACTAATATCACTAAAATGTAATTTAAATAGAAACAATCCACGGCAACGGTGCCAAAAACTTGTTCGCTAGAAACACACCGCAAGTGCACGAGTTGCATACAAGTGATAGTGGACTAATTGAGTCCGGTTTATCGATCCCACAAGGATTGTCTATTTCAAATACACTCTAGTATAATTAGTTTTAACAAGATTTGATTGGGAATGTTCTCGTACTAGAATTAAAGTTGCAATTGTAAATAAATAACTAGAAAAATGGTGATGAATAGATGATAAAGGAGTGTAGGGATTCTTGATTTCACTTGACCATTACCTAATTGAATTCACAACAAGCAAATAGAAATGCAATTCATTAATCATGTTAGACCCGATTTTCCAAGCTTAGCCAATTACCTCTCTTGAGTGAAATCAACCCTAATTAGTGGTATTAACCTACTATATCTCTATGTAGATTAAAAACACACCAATTGCATTAAACCTAAGTGAAAATAGCTCAATGGGTCATCTAGGGTTTTAGATATATCTCTATCCTAAACAAGAGCCTAGAGAAAATATTGTATTGATCTAGAATACACAACAATTTCTCAATAATAGCACATCCCATGAAACCTAAGCATAAATGTGGCCACAATAAATGCTAGTCAACAAATACAACAATAAATGCACAAGATAATAAAAAGCTTAAATTCTTAATACAAGCATTAAAATCAACTAAGCTAGGTCAAGCTTCATCAACATCCCAACACAAAATAGTTTAGCCCATAGTGAAATAACAATAAAATTCAAGAATTAAATACATCATTTCAACTATGAAATAAAATAAATAGAGAAATATGAAGATTAAGCAAAAACACTTCCCTTCACCAATGATTCTTGCTTCAAAATATCAATATTCTTCCACAATAATGTTGGTATTTCTCCCCTTAATCAATATTCATCAACTATACTATACAAAATCAAGAGAAATTACAAGAAGAAAATGAGATAAAAATAGAGAAAGAGGGAGCCTAGGGTTTCTTGACTTGTAAAAAGGAAAAGAATGGTTCAAAAGTGACCAAAATCCTTCAAAATGCCCCCCAAATCGCGTAGATCCTCGCATTACAGCTTTTGGGCCGCACCGGGTCAGCCCAGATTATCGTTCCATTTTTTGACCACGCGATCGCGTGGCAGAGAACCTCGCGATCGTGTGGTTGAGGTAAAAACTCTCAAGTTGAGTTTATGACTGACTTCGCGAGCGCTACTTGTAAGAGCCACACGATCGCGTGGTTAATCTGGTGGCTCCGTCTTTCAATGATCAACAATTGGGTCCTCCAACTTTCAGTGTAGACCAACTTGATCCCCAAAGTTTCTAATCTCTTTCAGTTGAGCCTTTTCAAAGGTGCCTTTGAGTCCGTCAACTTTGGAAACTTGCAATTTAGTCCTTTGATCAATTGTACATGCGATCCACCACTTTTCGGAAGTGACAATTTGGTCCCCAAACTTTGACTCTTTGAAGGATTTGACTCTTTTCTCCTCAATTTCTTCAACTATTCATTCATTTAGCTCCTTTCTCTTGCTTTCTCCATGAAGTTGATTTTTAAACCTATTTACACACAAAATATGCACAATTAAATAGATATTTGTCCAAATAACTCAAAAAGTGCCACAAAAAATATATGAAATGTGCATGTAAAATGCACTCAACACTACATTTTGAGCAGGACCTAGTCCATCTGCATTTTGGTCTAGTTCAATATGTACTTGTGGATTGATCGGATTAGCCATTAGGTTCAGATTTTGTTCCTTACGTCATCCTCTAAAGAATTGTTCGATTTCAGGTTTGAAAGGTAGAATATTTCCATTTTGCGAACAAGGCATACAAGGACAAGCAGAGAGTTTTTATTTTTTTGGATTTTGTTGACTTTCTTTATTATGAATCAAAATACTAGATAACTAAAAGTAAACTAAATCTAAAAGCTAAGAACACTAAAAATCAAAATAAACAAATAACAAATTAAAAGTCCCCACAATGACGCCAAAAACCTGTCGTGCAAATGTCAACAATGACTAGTTATCGATTTACTTTGACCTAAGGTTTATAGACTAAGGCAATAAACTAACCTAGAAAATAAAATTGCAAAAGATTCCAAAAAGGACAATAAATTGAGAAATTATAGAACTAAATAATTTAAATACATAAAAATAGAAAAATAAACTAATTGCAAAGGAAAATAAAATGCAATGTTGATTTTCTGTAACAAATTAAGGAATATCGGACGAACGATTTCAAAATAATATTCTAGCTTAATTTCACATCTCAAGTTATTTTCTAAAATTGTATTTGACCGAATTTACACATGTATCTAATTTACCTTTCTCGAGTTCAAACTAGACTTATTTAACTAAGTCAATCATGTTTCTCTACACATGGTCAAAATTCTTCCTTAGCCAAATGCATAAAATCACCTAGAAATTCATAGTTGATCACAAGCAACAAAAAATTCATACCTCTATCTTTTTGTTGAAATTCCCGAATTTTACTACGTAATATAATTGTTAACTCACCTCTTGGATTATGAAGACAATCAGAAAATCATGAACTAGTATTCAATTAATTCAAGCATTAAATGCAATAGTAAAATCAATACGTGAAGCAAAATATAGTCCCAACTTGAAAATTGAAATAAAACTAAAAATATTAAATCTACATCTCAATGCCGATTAAAAATCTAGCTACTCATATGAATTGAATGAGAATGGGGTGGTCGCGCGGCAGGATGTCTTGCGGCCGCGCGGTTTATTGGTTTTCTGTCTGATTCAACGAAGTTCATGAAACTGCACAACTTAATGTGATGCGGCCACGTGGTATAAGGCTCTGATACAATTTTCTTCTTTCCATTTGTATAAGTTAGTCATCTTCTTTTATTTGTTGCGTCAGTCCCTCATCTTTTAATTAGAGCAACTTGGTCCCAAATTTACCTTTCTCTTCAATTGGCTCTTTTCTTCTCTTGATTTCTCTAATTGAGCCCATGGACTTCTTCCTTCTTCCACTTTGACTCTAATTTGCACCTCAATTTGACTTCATCAACTTTTATGCACATGATTTTGCTCCAGTTATCATCCAATTGATGTCTTTGCTTTAATTTCTCATTTTTCTTGATTTTAGGATAAAACCTAAAATATTAATAAATAACGACAAATTAGGCAGAGTTTATGCATGAAAAACAACATAATATCCTATTTTTGATAAATAAATAAGTGTATAAAATACACTTATCAACCAATATGGCATAATCTAGCATACCATAAAGTAAATAAATCAAGAGAGTAAACAAAATCCAAAGTTTTATTTATATCATACTCAACAATACATAGTTTAAGCATTCCTTCACAACAGTATCTATTTCCAACGAAGTTCACTTTTCGGGATAGTACAAGTTTCCTGGACTCAAATACACAGTTGATGCCCGATTTGCTTAACAAATCTCCACTTACTAAATTTCTATTCATGTCAAGGACATATAGTACAATAGTTAGGGTAACCTTCGTTCCGAAAGTGAAGATAATATCAACATTTCCTTTCCCGGTAACTTTAGTCCTTCATTATTCATTTGTATCTCTTGACCATCTTCTATCTCATTGTAAGTTTTGAAGAGTGATCTATTATACGATATGTGTATCATAGAACAAGTATCATACCAATAAACAGGAACTTTTCCATTAATAGTATTCACCTCGCTTGTAGCGATTACGCTCTCCTCTTTTACGGAATTTATTTTGTCCTCTTTATTCTTTTACGTTTTATGTCGACAATCCTTTGCATAATTTCTAGGCTTTCTGCAAACAAAACAATCATCTTTAGACTTCTTTTTGAACTTTTTGTTTTCCCCACTTGGAAATTTACCCTTGAAGTTTTTTTGGAAGGCTCAGTTTTTTCAATAGCATTGGATTTTGAAGTGTCTTCATAAGAGTTATCACTCTTATCTCTTGCTCTTTATTCTTCCTCAATTCTCAAATGTTTTTGAAATTGCTCCAAGGAAAAGTTCTCGAAACTATGAATAATCTTTTTTCGATAACATTGCCAAGTGCTCGGTAATTTTGCTATTATCGCCCCCACTTGAAATGATTTCGGAAGATCAATTCTAACTGCCTTAAGTTTATTCATTGGTACTTAAAGTTCGTGCACTTTTGGGAGTAGGAGTGTTATCAAGAAATTTCAAATCAAAATAGTTAGAGATAAGAAATTTTTAAGTACGTTCCTCCTCGACTTTGTACTTGTTCTCTAGTGCATCCCAATATTTTTTTTTTATATAGATTTTGTATTCATATAAAGATCATAGAAATGATCCGAAAGTGCATTCAAAATGTGACCTCAGCATATTAATTCATCTTCTTCTCTCTTCTTTCGTTCATCCCTTGTTTGTTCGGTGTCTTCTTTGGTTGGTTCTGAAAGTACAGTCAATTCCATACCAAGGATGTAGAAAATCTTCAATGCCATTTGGAGGAACTTGATCTTTTCTTGCCACCTTGTAAAGTTTTTTTCATTGAAACAGTCCAATCTTACCAAATCTTGATTTATGAGTTTGATAGTTATCATCATAGTTTCATTCTCCATTTGGTAAAATATCTTTTTAGATTTTTGTTATATATATATATAGAATATGGAAAAAAAGAGAGGATAAATGAAAAATTGATGCAAGACAAAAGAAGAAAATTGGATCAAAATGAACAAAAGGCTAAACCACGCAATCTATGTCCTCAAACAATATTTGCCTCCTCTAGGTAATTGATGGTGCTTAAGGAATACTTGACAAATAGTTTGTAGGATTCAATCAAGCCAACAAAGGTAGAAGAAAACTCAAGCACTTAAGTTTTCTTCCAAGAACACAAAAACACAAAAGTGAATTTTGTATGTATTTGAACAAAGTTTTGATTTGGAATGATCTTGATGAATCAGTGTTTTTATATTGAAATCTATCTCCAATTTATAGATCTCAAAACACCTTTACGAAATGGAGCAAGCTACTCTGTGAACAGACATGATTTTTCATGAAAAGATTTGAGAAAATCAAAATTTTAACTTCCCAAAGGTCAAAATGGACAGCATGGTTATAGCACTTACGATCGCAAAGCTATACGACTTTTCAATCTGCACCAATTTACTTGCCCCTTGCGATCGCAACCTTTTTGGCCTTGCAATCGTAAGGTGTTAAATAATAATTTTTTTTTCAATCTTCTTTCATCAACTTCAACAAACAAAAAACACTATTTAAACAAATATGAGTTTCCAACACATTATACGAATTTTGCTACTTGTACAAGTAGCTTGACATGTAGGTTAACAAATAAGTGATGTCGAGGTGTGATGATTGTTAATTAAAAATATGATGTGATATGTAAAAAATAAAATTGTTCCATATATGCCTTATGTCAATCAATATGTGAAAATGTATGTACATATATACATACATACATACATATATATATATATATATATATATATATATATATATATATATATGCTTTCTGTCAAAATCCTTTGATTCTATTGCCATTTATAGTGCTTAACAGACAGCACACATTAAATACTTTACATTTTTTATTATGTAAAAAAGACAGAATAAAAAAAAAAAATTCTAAAGAATCTCATTAATCAAATCCATGATTGAAGGAATTTCCTTAGCCAAATGCATAAAATCACCTAAGAATTCATAGTTGATCACAAGCAACCAAAAACTCATAACTCTGTTTTTTGTTGAAATTGCCGAATTTTACTACATAATCTAATTGTAAACTCATCCCTCGGATTATGAAAATAATCAGAAAATCGTGAACTAGTGATCAATTAATTCAAGCATTAAAAGCAATAGTAAAATCAATACATGAAAGCAAAATATAGTCCCAACTTGAAAATTGAAATAAAACTAAAAATATTAAATCTACATCGTCAATCCCGATTAAAAATCTAGCTACTCATATGAATTGAATGAGAAATGGCGCGGCTACACGGTAGGATGTCTTGCGCTCGCGCAGTTAACTAATTTCTGTCTCATTTAACGAAGTTCATACGACCGCATAGCTTAATGTGATGCAGCCACGCGATATAAAGCTCTGATGAAATTTTCTTCTTTTCGTTTGTATAAGTTGGTCCTCTTCTTTTATTTGCGGCTTCAGTCCTTCATCTTCTAATTAGAGCAATTTGGTCCCCAAATTTGGCTCTTTCCTTCTCTTGATTTCTCTAATTAAGCCCTTGAACTTCTTCCCCTTTGACTCTAATTTGCACCTCAATTTGACTTCATCAACTTTATGTGCATGATTTTTCTCCAATTATCGTCCAATTGATATGTATTTGCTTTAATTTCTCATTTTTCTTGATTTTGAGATAAAACCTGAAATATTAATAAATAACAACAAATTAAGTAGAGTTTATTCACGAAAAATAGCATAATATCTTATTTTTGATAAATAAATAAGTGAATAAAATACGCTTAACAACCAATATGACTTAATCTAGCATACCATAAAGTAAATAAATCAATATATTAAATGAAATTCAAAGTTTTATTTATATCATTCTCAACAATACATAGTTTAAGCATTCCCTCACAAGAGTATCTCTTTCCAACGAAATTCACATTTCGGGATAGTACAAATTTCCTGGGCTCAAATACACATTTGATACCCGATTTGCTTAACAAACCTCCACTTACTAAATTTCTATTCATGTCGGGGACATATAGTACATTGGTTAGGGTAACCTTCTTTCCGGACGTGAAGATAATATCAACATTTCCTTTCCCGATGACTTTAGAAAGTCCTTCATTACTCATTTGTATCTCTTGACCATCTTTTATCTCATTGTAAGTTTTGAAGAGTGATCTATCATACAATATGTGAAACATAGTACATGTATAATACCAACAACAAGGAATTTTCCCATGAATAGCATTCACCTCACTTATTGTAGCGATTACGCTATCCTCTTTCACGAAATTTATTTTACCATCTTTATTCTTTTACTTTTTATGTCAAAAATACTTTGCATTATTTCCAGGCTTTCCGCAAACAAAACAATCACATTTGAACTTCTTTTTGAACTTTTTGTTTTCCTCACTTGGAAATTTATGCTTGAAGTTTTTTTGGAAGGCTCATTCTTTTCAATAGCATTGGATTTTGAAGTCCTTAATAAGAGTTATCACTCTTATCTCTTGCTCTTTATTCCTCCTTAATTCTCAAATGTTATTGAAATTACTTCAAGGAAAAGTCCTCGAAACTATGAATAACCTTTTTTATATAACATTTCAAAGTGCTCGGTAATTTTGTTATTATCTCCCCCACTTGAAATGATTTCAGAAGATCAATTCTGACCGCCTTAAGTTTATTCACTAGTTCTTGAAGTTCGTGCACTTTTGGGAGTAGAGAAATGTTATCAAGAAATTTCAAATCAAAATACTTAGAGATAAGAAATTTTTAAGTACGTTCCTCCTCGACTTTGTACTTGTTCTCTAGTGCATCCCAATTTTTTTATTATTATTTTTCCGTAGATTTTGTATTCATATAAAGATTATAGAGACCATCCGAAAGTGCATTCAAAATGTGACCTCGGCGTATTAATTCATCATCTTCTTCTCTCTTCTTTCATTCAACCCTTGTTTGTTCGATGTCTTCTTCGGTTGGTTCCAGAAGTGCAGCCGATTCCGGACCAAAGATGTAGAAAATCTTCAATGCCATTTTGGAGGAACTTGATCTTTTCTTGCCACCTTGTAAAAAAAAATTCCATTGAAGCGGTCCAATTTTACCAAAACTTGATTCATGAGTTTGATAGTTAACATCATAGTTTCATTCTCCATTTGGTAAAATATCTTTTGAGACTTCTGTTATATATATATATATATATATATATATATATATATATATATATATATATATATATACAAGACAAAAAAAATTGGATCAAAATGAACAAAAGGATCGACCACGTAATCTTTGTCCTCAAATGATATTTGCCTCCTCTCGGTAATTGATGGTGCTTAAGGAATACTTGAAAAATAGTTTGTAGGATTTAATCCAACCAACAAAGGTAGAAGAAAACTCAAGCACTCCAAGAACACAAAAACACAAAAACACAAAAGTAGATTTTCTATGTATTTGAACAAAGTTTTGATTTGGAATGATCTTGATGAATTAGTGTTTTTGTATTGAAATATATCTCCAATTTATAGATTTCAAAACACCTTTACGAAGTGGTGCAAGCTACTCTATAAAAAGACATGATTTTTCATGAAAAGATTTGAGAAAATAAAATTCTTAGGTGGCGTTCTGTTTTTATTTTATTTTGTATTTTTATTTTTGAAAATGTTTTGTATTTCCTCTTTTTATTTTTGTTTTCAAATTTGCTGAAAACGCATTTTGTTTGTCATTTCTGAAAATTGTTTTTGAAAATGAAAAGCTGGAAAACACGTTCTGTTTAATTTGCTTACAGAATACTATTGACTCAAACTCATTAATTTTCCTTTCACAATACACTGAAAATATGGTTACATCCAACACACTAATGTGAGCATTAAGAGTCTATATTAACACAACTTGGTCATGTTCGGGATTTGAGGAAGCTCTAGTTCTATTAAAATCCAAAAAATGCAAGTTCTTTCAAAACCACTAGAATCCATTTATCAAAGCATTTTTTGAAATATAATAACAAGAATTCTCACTTATTTTTTTTTTTTTTTTTAATGTTGATATTGAATTCAATAAAACTTTATTTAAGCTTAGTTCCAAGTTAGGATAATTCTCCAAAAAAATAAATAAATAAATAAATAAAATCTTTATTTAGGCTTAGTTCCAAGTTAGGATAATTATAAAAAAAAATAATAATAATAAAAATAAATAAAAAAGTAAAAAATTTATATTAAGCTTAAGTTAGGATAATTCTTATAAAAAAAAAAATTCAAAACGCGGTTTCCGCGTTTTGAACATTTCTTATTGGGCGTTTTGTGTATAAATTTTTTTTTTTCCAAAATGCGTTTTCGAAAATGGTAAAGAGAACGCGTTTTTAGTGTTTTTGAAAATAAAAACAGAATGGTAAAGATAACAAGGCCTTAACTTCCCAACAGTCAAAATGGACCGCAAGGTTATAGCACTTACGATCCCAAGGCTATACGACTTTTCAATCTGCACCAATTTACTTGCCCCTTGCGATTGCAACCTTTTTGGCCATTGCGATCGCAAGGTGATAAATAATAATTTTTTTTTCTAATCTTCTTTCATCAACTTTAACAATCAAAAAACACTTCTTTAAACAAATATGAGTTTCCAATACATTATATGAATTTTGCTACTTGCACAAATAACTTGACATGCAGATTGACAAATAAGTGATGTCGATGTGTGATGATTGTTAATTAAAAATATGATGTGATGCATGAAAAATAGAATTGTACCATATATGCCTTGTGTCAATGAATATGTGAACGTGTATGTACATGTAGCAAGATTAAACACAAGGGCGGATCTAGGGGGGGGGGGGGTGGGGGGCCTTTCTGAAATTTTTTTTTTTAAAAAAAAATAAAATCCTGGATTCATTCAAAAAAAAATGTAGAAGGCTCAGCCATTTTTCAGATTGGCTCAGTCCAACTTGTTGGTTTGGCTACGCCCTTTGATTTTACATACATACAAATACAATGCTTTCTGTCAACATCCTTTGATTCTATTGCCATTTATAGTGCTTAACAGACAGCACATTAAATACTTTACATTTTTTATATGTAAAAAAGTAAAAAAGACAGAATAAAAACAAAATAAATTCTAAAGAATCCCATTACACAAATCCATGATTGAAGGAATTTTCTTTTTCTCCCCCATTACCTTTTTTACACGTTCATTGTATTATATAGTAAATTAATAATATTGAGAAAAACTTAACTTTTTTTTTTCTTTTATTTAGCCACCTTTTGGTAAATGTACTTTTTTTTATTTATAAACCACACAATTTCTGAAATCACTTTTTAACCATACACTTTTCTCTCTCTAATTTTCAACCATTACTTTTTTACCTCAAAATCATAAATAAACCAATTTATAAACAAACAGTGTTACCAAACGGAGGGACTGTGAATGTCACAAAATATAAGATTTTTGTTAAGAGTAAATCCCATATTCATTAAATATCGAAATTATAATCATCATCTCTTAACAACATGAACCATTTTATGAGGATCCTCTAGACTACATCAGAATTCAACAAGTTCAAATGAATGACACGATCTCTATAAAAGCACAAATGAACAACTAAATTTCAATATTGATGTTCTTAAACGAGCCACATGTTGTGAAAACACGTAGATAAATCCCCTTCAATCCAGTCTAATAAACAGTTAATCCAAGTTTGCTTTATACATAATATTCTTTTTCTTTCAAACTTTGGTGGGCAAGTGGCAGCCACTTAAGTCTTCACTTTTACTAGCAAAACATCTGTATTCTCTTGGGGTCTAAAAGAACATGTGAATCATTACACTTCTTATTACATATACCTATATTGTTCATAATCTGCCTCTCAAATTTCTATCTGAAGATCAGTTTTTCAAACTTTCCTTGATAAAAATGATAAGAAATTTAGCTGTTTTTTGTTGGGTATATTTCTTCTGCTTCCGGGCTTCTGCAAATGCTTTGCTTTCTCCAAAAGGTGTCAACTTTGAAGGTAAACACAGATTATTATATTTTAGATTATAAGTAACTTTCAAGATTCCGATTATTTTGGTCTTGATTTCTGTAACTTTCCAGTGCAAGCTTTGATGGAAATCAAGAGCTCATTAATTGATCCTCATGGAGTTCTGAATTGGGATGAAAATGAGGTTGATCCATGTAGTAACTGGGCAATGGTTACTTGTTCAAAAGATAATCTAGTCATTACCCTGTAAGGATAAGGCAACCAACAAGTTTCATGTTTTCAACTTTAGATTTTTCTGCTTATTTTTGTCTGAAAAAAAGTTGGATTATGCAATGTTTCAGAGCAGCTCCAAGCCAAAGTTTATCTGGAAAAATATCGCCTAGCATCGGGAATTTGACCCATCTGCAGAGTTTGTAAGAATCAAAAGTTGACTAGATGGTGCTGGACAAGAGTTCCTGTTCCATATTGTCTAGTAGTGTGCACCAAACATGACACGATTATTTATTTATTTATTATTTATTTTTTTATGCAGATTGTTACAGGATAATAATATTACAGGAGCAATACCTGTTGAGCTAGGGAAGCTCCCAAAACTTCAGACTATTGATCTATCTGATAACTTGCTTACTGGCCCAATTCCCTCTTCTTTATCTCAAATAAAAAGCCTGCAGTACCTGTAAGCACATATTTTGATGTAGTTTCTACAATTTTGACCAATGTTTCGACTCGACTCGACATGATTAAGAAAGACGAGAATCTAATGCAATCATGTCCAGTCGAGTGTAACAAACTAATATAACATGGGAATTCTGTACTCTTACAAGTTTTGAAGAATCTCATGCATGGAACCTACGGTCGTATCGAAGTTGTATGTATAGAAATTTTACTATTACCATTTTTTGTATTGTAATTACAGGAGGTTGAACAATAACACTCTCACTGGAACTATTCCTTCTTTAGGCAACTTGACTCAACTCTCATTCGTGTAATATTTCTTGACAATTTTGCTTCTTTAATGAATATATATATTAACTAATTTCTCTTTTAATGCATTTGGAATTTTCATTTCATTTTTCAGAGATTTGTCCTACAATAATTTGAGTGGTCCAGTACCAAGAATTGTCACCAAAACATTCAAGTTAGTTCCAATTTTCTCAAGTAGAAACTTAAGATTTTAACTTCAATTTCAGTATTTTTAACTTTCAATTTCTCCGTTTTTGCAGCGTTTTGGGGAATCCTATGATATGTGCAACTGGGAAAGAGCAAGACTGCAATGGATCTGCACAATTGCCACTGCCATTCTCTATGAACAATCCACAAAGTAAAAACCTTAAATCAGCTTATTCTTGTTGATTATATAAATTTCTGCGTAGCTAGTTTGCAGTACTGCAAGTGACTAAATAATATAATGAATAAGAATATAAATTTGAACACTGTCTAGTACTATTTAATCAACATGACATTGAATTTTAAGTGAATAATATATTGAATCCATGTCCTGAACTGAAATGTCAATGCTTTTCTTGAAGATCCTCAGCCATCAAGAACGTCCAATAGTCATAAAATCGCCTTAGCCTTAGGATCCAGTCTCGGCTGCATTTGCCTATTGATTCTTGGGTTTGGTTTCCTTCTCTGGTGGAGGCATAAGCACAACCAGCAAATTTTCTTCGATGGTAATGGTACGTATGATGTAATGTAATTACTCAATACTCGATCTCTAGAAGTGAGTCGACTATTTTATATCGAAACTCGCACTTCTAAATGTCAGAACAACATCATGAAGAAGTGTGTCTAGGAAACTTGAGAAGGTTCCAATTTAGAGAACTTCAGAGTGCCACAAATAACTTCAGCAGCAAGAACATACTAGGAAAGGGCGGTTTTGGTATCGTCTACAAAGGTTGTCTCCAAGATGGAGCAGTTGTAGCTGTGAAAAGGCTTAAAGATGGCAATGCTATTGGCGGAGAAATTCAATTTCAGACCGAAGTCGAAATGATCAGCCTAGCCGTGCACAGAAACCTCCTGCGGCTGTACGGGTTTTGTATGACACCTACTGAAAGGCTACTTGTGTATCCCTTCATGTCCAACGGAAGTGTTGCTTCACGTCTCAAAGGTAAAATATTCTAGCCTTATGCTGTGAGTACATGTATCTGTAATCACACAAGTCTCACTGTAAGTGAAAAGACGGCAAAGAAGACTACGTAGACTTTTTTGCTACAGTGAGACATCAGTAAGTACAGATATTTGTACTTGTAGCAAGGTTGAATATTCTAATATCGAGTGTTAGTACTTATTCAGCATATTTTTGCACACTAGACGGTGTTGTTAATTCCCATGTTATGCTCGTGTCTATTGTTCCTATGATGTAGCCAAACCATCCTTGGATTGGGGCACTAGGAAAAGAATTGCCTTAGGAGCGGCACGTGGTTTGTTATACCTTCACGAGCAATGTGACCCGAAGATCATTCACAGGGACGTAAAGGCTGCAAACATATTGCTCGATGATTACTGTGAGGCCGTCGTAGGAGATTTTGGATTGGCAAAGCTTTTGGATCATCACGATTCACACATCACAACGGCCGTTAGGGGCACTGTCGGACACATAGCCCCCGAGTATCTCTCCACAGGGCAATCCTCGGAAAAAACAGATGTTTTCGGGTTTGGAATTCTTCTACTAGAATTGATCACCGGTCAGAGGGCTTTAGAATTCGGGAAAGCAGCAAATCAGAAAGGAGTTATGCTGGATTGGGTAAGTAAACCAAACAGTATTGGACAAATAATAAGAAAGAAACACAAGTTAAACTGGGAGGTCTAATACTGTGTATCAAACATGCAGCTAATTAATGTACGGTACACATGTCAATGGCTGCAGGTGAAGAAAATTCATCAAGAAAAGAAGCTAGACCTGCTCGTGGACAAGGAGTTGAGAAACGACTACGATAGACTCGAGCTTGAGGAAACAGTACAAATTGCTTTATTATGCACACAATACCTTCCTAGCTACAGACCAAAAATGTGTGAAGTGGTTCATATGCTCGAAGGAGATGGACTTGCAGAAAAGTGGGAAGCTTCACATAGAGCAGATGGCAGTAGATGCAGAGCCAATGAATTCTCCACTTCAGAGAGATATTCTAATCTAACAGATGACTCTTTACTGCTTGTCCCAGCAATGGAACTCTCAGGACCGCGGTAACGTAATTCTCGTAAAACGTGGAAATAAGCAGAAGAAGCTACAGTAACACAATTTTTTTAGCATAACACAGATGTAAGATTTCTATGGAATTAGTTTGTCTACAGTTTCATATTAAGGCTCTAAAGTAGAACTGAGTTTGACCGATAGATTCAGATTTGAGAAACTTCAGGCTAGAAGTCACTCAGTGTTTTCTGTTTCTGGTAATGTTTTCAGGTTGAATTTTATAAACTTTTTGTATCTAAATGATCTGTTCATGCATCTTTAAGATCATGAAGTGCTTTGTTCATAAAGCAATATGAACTTTTGAAGCAAGATGTAGAGCCAGAAAACCTCACATCTTTCCAAAGAAAAAATAAAAACATAGATATCGAATTGCTTCCTGGTTCGAAATTATGGAAGTTTCATTTTTCCTTTGTATATGTACATGATTTCACTTCAAATATCAACTCCAAACTATCATTCAGTCTGAAATTCTACAAGTTCAGTGCTTTTCTCTGGTATCAAGTAACACGGATTAGTAGTACAACCATGATAAAGATGCACATCATTACAAAAACAGCAAGCCATGTGGCGCATGATGTCTTGAAACTCTGTGAGTATACCTTCATTGCCCGAGTGTTGGCATGTCCAGTGCTCGCCAAGCTCTGCTCGACTGCTTTCTCTGTTGAGTCAAGTATCTATACTCAAAAAAGTCAACCAACACATGGAGAACAATCGTAAAACCACCGATCGATGAACGATATAGAAAATAGGTTTTAAAAATAATCAGCTCAGTAACCTACCTTGTCTAGAAAGGATTACTTACAAAGTACTGGAAACAAGAATTACGATCTCTATATAAATATATCAAAGCAACCTGGTGCCAAAATGTAAGTGAGATTCGAACTCACTTTCTCTGTGTTCTGTATAGAGTGACTCATCATCAGGGTCCTCTCTTTGAGTTGTCGTGCCAAATCAACCATTTCATCAGTCAAATTGTCTTGAAGCTTTCTGCAGAAAACAACAGATATGATCACTTTTGTAGGTACAATCTGCAATATTCTGATGGTGTACAAAAATAAATAAAGAAGCTCATTGTCAGACCCAAGAATATAAAGAGACCCAAGTAGAGCTTCATAAGAAACTCAGAGATGAACGTCCATTAAGGAAGATCAGAAACTATACTTGCACAAGCCCAGAGAATGTAATACAATATTTCACCCTCTACCATTTCCAAGTTTCCGGGTAATCCATCTACAATACGGTTCTAGATATTATTTTTCCATCACTAACTTGTTGGATTGTCGCGTACTCCACATTTATATCTCTTCTTATCAGTTCAAAGAAATGCGGATAAGTAACCAAATAAAGGAACTTCTCAAATAAACTATTAAGAATTTCGCCACCCAAAATAAAATCACTTCAAGCATACTTAACTCCTCTTTGGTACCCATTGTTCAAAACCTCATTTTTTTTTTTTTTTTTTTTTAAAAATTCATTTTCAACACAAATTTATTATTACAAACCACATTATTTTCAAAAAAATATAAGATGCTGAAAATTTAGACTTCACACTGGAGTGATAATGGACAAGGAAAATAAAAAGGAGAACTCAAATCTTAGTTAAGCCTATGTTTGATCCCTATTATTTTTAACTCATTTTTCTACAATACTTAACCACATATTTCAACAATAAAATATTCTACACATAAACTCAAAACTTTTCTCTTATTTTCAACCACACTATCCTATTATCACTATTCAAAGCTCTCCTTTTTTTTTTTTCCTTCAAATAATGGCATTCAACCCTAAATATGTTGCCTTAAGCTGGGCTGCATATATTGGTTAAAAACTCAAAACTAATGAATTAACAGCAATGATATTCAGACTCATAGCCCCAGTTGAAAAACACCTGCACAAACTATGTAACCTTTTGTCTTGCAGCCTTCAAGCTCAGTTCTGTTCTCCCGCACACCCGTTCTCTTGCAAATGCATGTAACTCTTAATATATGCTTGGATAAGCTTTTACATGCTTACAAGCAGTATGTCCCAAAGAATGTGCATTATAAAACAGCTAGATGTTATGGCTCCAATGTGTGAATATAAATGGAATTTGACAAGCTTATAACCAATTATGAGATTCTCCAAACAAGCACGTAATAATTCAGAAGTTCTCCAACAAATGAGCTGTTCAGACTAATACATCTATTATGTAAGATTTTGCGAGCATTTTCATCAAGAAACTTCATAAATGTATGTACATATGGAAAGTACCTGTGCTTCTCAATATGAGCGTGTGATGCAGAATCCAATTTGACAGACTCTTCTTTATTGTTGACTTTGACGGCATCGTTAGATCTATCTTCTGTTGGAGGCCTGAATATATTAAACGTCAAATTTGAAAATATAAGATATCATATATACACCATGAGCTATATAAACTTCATTTATACATACACAAGTCTCCGCCTCAATCCTCTAGGAGAGTGAACACTTTCTCCTTCTTGTTTGGATAGGATTTGTGTGTCAGAAGTCTCTAAAGAAGGATCATGAGAAATTTGCTTAGTAGACTGCAGTTTCCAATAAAAAAGAGTGCTGTTAATATTATTACAAATACAAACACAATCCATTTCAATCAAAGAGAACTGAAAGGAACAAACAGAAATCATATATTGTGAAGTTCAAAAAGAGCAAATTTTTACCAATTGATCCAGTTTCTGCTTTCTACTCATGACACAGAGTTCGGAAGTCTTATGTTTTTATATATATCCTAAATATTCTTTGTATATTCTAAATATTCTTTTATATGTTTAACAGTTAATCTATTACAAAATAATCTTAAATAAAATATAATTGTTAACGTATATCTTCATTTCGTAAATTCTTTAGGGAATTTATTTGATAAAGGCCTTCTCATAAAAAGCTTTCTTTTTTTCAAAATTAACTTTAATCCTACTTGGTACTCTTCTTAGTTTTCTGTAAATCCTTTTTATGTCTAACAAATCTCCCTCTTTTTTGTTCCACTACCTAAGACATATCAACTTGAACATGACTTATTTCTAAAAGGTCACCTGAGGCACTACCTTAAAGATAATCCCTAATTTAATTGACTCCTAATCTGGGTCACTCAGAATTAACCTAGAAACAGTACGGCTTCTAGAATTCAAGTTATACTTTTTTGATATGCATAAAATGTAATGAATTATCATGTCAAAATAATTACAGCATATTAACAAACATAATAAAAATTCATGACAAGAAGTTTTTAAAATTTTTGAGAGATTTTTAAAACGTCTTAAATAAATTACAACTAAGGATTTCCCTTTCGGGAAGTCCCTAAAAGTCTAAATAAAAGCTTTGAGAAAATAGTAGCTCAAAGTATTCACAGAATTTCTTTTTCAACTATACAATTGTTTTTGAATTGAGAATTTTTCTAACGAAGGAAAGCTTTCAAGGATTAAAGAGCAGGAGTACACAGGTTGTAATCTCTGCCTTGTTTAAATGAAAACATTTCCTTAAAAAATGAAGGCAGCACCCTGGGCGCTAGGAACTTGATTGATCGAGGCAAGGTGCTGGGTGCCCCAGCGCCGCGTTATAGGTTAAAGATTTGCTAGGTTTTAAATTATTTTCTCGGCCCAACTCCCCTGAACTTCCCTGAAAAACTCCACTACAATATAAAAGGAGGGGGAAGACCTAGAGGAAGGAGGGCCGGCAGCCAAAGATAAGAAAAGAGAGATTCAACAGGGTAAAAATGAGCAAGAATCAAGAAATCAAAGGGAGGCAAGAAGCCAAGAACATGAAGGAAGAATATTGAAGATCTTTCCAAGAACTAATTTTTTCTATTCTCTTCATTATGTTGTTTATTTTGAATTGTATAGATTTCATGTATCTTATCATGAACTAATTTATTGTTCTAGGGTTTGATTAGCCATAACTTCAACATATGATTTGAATTTATTTTAGTTATTTTAATGAAAAATTTCATTCTGTTTATTCGTGTTATGATTTTAATGCTTTCAATTAATTTGCCACTAATTGAATGAGTAGATGCTAGTCAATTCCAGCACTCGAGAGAGGAAAATTTAGGCGCGATCATAAATTAACACAGCGTAGATTTTATAGGTTTCGAGAGAAAGTGTAGAATCTATGAAGCTTACTCCATAAAAGAACTACGAACTTGATGAATTCTTAATTTTAATTCGGAATATAGATATTGGGATTGAAATTTAGGATTAATTTCTAACCGGCACTCGAGAGAGGGGATAGAAATACAATTGAGTTTCTTGCTTATAAACATGTGGAAGTTGATTAGAGTTAATTAGATAATTGTGAACCATATTCTATAGTTAGGTGAAATCAAATCCTAAGCCTTCTCATCTTGTTTATCTTTGAACTTGCATTTATTTGTTGAGTTCGTCACTATATTCATCATTAGAATAGTTTAAAACCATTAATCTTATAATTTGATTTTTTAGATAAAATAAGAGCTATTCAATTATAATACTTAGTACACAATCAAATTACAATCCCTGTGGGTTCGACGCTCTAACTCCATTTTTATATAATCACGTTATAGAAAAGGCCTGACAGGTTCTGATCTTGATCTTCATCATCATTACAATCTTAGGGCGAATCTTCTTGTGTCTTTTCTTTCCGTGGACATTCTTGAATCTCTCTCTCTTTAATAATTTTATTTTTTGCAAAAAAAATTTCGAATGCGTTATTGATAGCATCGTCTAAGTTTTCTTTAATATAATCATTTTTCTTCTTTTTAATGATGATTTTCTTTTTTCCATCGGTAGTTCCTTCATTGTTTTTGGAAAAATTCTGAAAATCTTTAACTTGAAATAACATTCTATTATTCATTTGGATCTAGACTGTCTTGGAGGTTTTTCTGGTCATCATTGTTTTGAGATAAATTTGAACCTAACAGTTTAATTGTCTTGAATTCAACTGGAGTATACTTGACTGATAATCAAATTTACCACTGGGTTGGTCTAATGTATCCCAAATCTGTTGTGTATGTTCTGTAACTGGATTATTAGTCTGTTTAGTCTAATTAATTGAACAAGAAGAGGAATCCAATAGTCCTCTGAGTCTATTGAACTTTTGACAAGTTCATAGCATTAACGGATTTATAAGTCTTTACCGGCCACCGTAAGCTATTGAGTTTTTAGGCTCAAAAGTACCTTTGGGATAACTGAGTTTTAACCCAATTATCTCTTTTTCCAGTTCTGAAATTTTCTTTTGAAGAGGGTCTTTTTGTAAGAAGGTTCTAGTTGGATTCATTAATGATCTTAAAATTGTTCTTCTTACACTCACAATGAATACAAAAAAAAAAAGGTTCTTGTCTTTGCTGGCTGAAAAATCCAATGGAGGATCTAAGTAGTTTTTGAGAGAGAGAGAGAGAGAAATATAAAAATTCAATCCTATATGTCATCTGGCTGATTCTAAAGCTTCTTGTAAATTTGTAAAACCTTTGTAAGGTGGACCGTTAAAATCTTTAGTACTTTCTAAAACTCCTAAGCAAGTATGAAACACATCGGGAGTTCTACCTTTTGCAACAACTTAGAATTTAAATCTATTTCTATTCAGATTAAAGTGTTCTGACAATGATTCATGCATGCAAGAAAATATTTTTGGTATTTTGGATTCTTATTGTAAGAAATCCAAAGATTGTCTAAAATACATTTTCTTCTTTTTGAAAGAGAAATAATTCTGTTACAGAACTTACCCAACAGATTTGGGATACTTTAGACCAACCCAGTGGTAAATTTGATTATCTAGTTAAATATACTGTAATTGAATTCAAGACAACTAATCCATGAGATTCAAATTTGTCTCAAAACAATGATAACCAGAACATTCTTCAAGACAAAAGGAAAGAAATACTTGAAGACAGTCAAGATCCAGATGAAGACATGATTTCTATTAATAAACTGTTATCTCGAGTTAAAAGACTTTCAGAAATTTTCCAAAAACAATGAACAAACTACCAAACAAACAAAGAAAATCATCATTAAAAAGAATGATGATATTAAAGAAAAATTAGACGATGCCATCAACAAAGGATTTAAAAGAATTTTTGCAAAAAAATAAAATTATTAACGAAAGAAATTCAAGAATGTCCACATAAAGATAAGATACCGGAAGATTCGCCTTAAGATAGTGATGATGATGTCCAAGGATTCAATAAAGATGTTGCTGATAGAAGAAGACAAATTACTTTAGAAAAGGAAATTGCAGCTAACACTTGAAGACGAGACTTTTTTAAAATAAAGACGTGTAAAAGAAAATTTGACATTAAGAAGACGCGTGAAACTTCTTTGCAAGACAAGATTTTTTACTTAAAAAAAATGTAGATTCCCACTAAAGTTAATTTAGAATTTTAGCTCCCAAGAATTTCTCTATTTAAGGAAATATTTTCATTTGAACAAGGAAAAGATTACAACCCGTGTACACCTGGTCTTTAATACTTGAAAACTTTCATTCCTTAGAAAAATTCTCAATCTAAAAACAATTGTCTAGCTGAAAAATAAACTCTGTGAATACTTTGAGGTACTATTTTCTCAAAGCATTTATTTAGACTTTTAGGTACTTCCAGAAGGGAAATCCTTAGTTGTAATTTCTATAAGATATTTTAATAAATCTCTCAAAAATTTTAAAAACCTTTTGTCATGAATTTTTATTATCTTTGTTAATATGCTGTAAATTATCTTTGCATGATAATTCATTAGATCATATGTATATCATAAAAGCATAACTTGATTTCTAGAAACCGTACTGTTTCTGGGTTAATCCCGAGTGACCCAGATTGGTGAGGATTGTTGGCCGGAGCGAGTCTTGTGATGTCCTCATGGATACCGTGGAAATCAATCAATTAACTTAGGAATTCTTTAAGGTAGTGTCTTGGGTGACCTTTTAGAAAGAATTCGGGTTCCAGTTGATCTATCTTAAAAAGAGGTTTGTTAGACATTTAAAGGATTTACAAAAAACTAATGAGAGTACCAAGTACGATTAAATTCAATTTTGAAAAACAAAGTTTTTTATGAGAAGGCATTTATCAAATAAATTCCCTAAAGAATTTAAGATATTAAGATATATTATTTAATATTATTTAGTAATAGATTAACTGTTAAACATATAAAAAAATATTTAGAATATACAAAGAATATTTAGGATATATATAAAAACATAAGACTTCCGAACTGTGTACATAACTTTAGAATAGACCCTTTTACACTAGTGGCTGAATTTATTCTTTAGATAACACCCACCCCCCCCCCCCCCCAAGTTTTTTATGAGAAGGCCTTTATCAAATAAATTCCCTAAAGAATTTAAGATATATTATTTAAGATTGTTTAGTAATAGATTAACTGTTAAACATATAAAAGAATATTTAGAATATACAAAGAATATTTAGGATATATATAAAAACATAAGACTTCCGAACTCTGCACATAACTTTAGAATAGACCATTTTGCACTAGTGGCTGAATTTATTCTGTAGATAACCCCCCCCCCCCCCCCCCCCGGTATCAGAGTCATTGATAAAAGAAAAGAATTAGATTTTTAGACTTAGAATTATATACGAACCGTAGAAAAACCAAGACAGTAGATAATAATATTATTAATTGTAACATTGAATCTAAACATAAACTACATAGTTTATTTTCAGAAGATCCAAGTCGGAATCTTATTATAGATTTAATTATAATTTTTTTCTAGAAATTTAAAATTAGAAAATAAAAGATTCAATCAGAATTTAGAAATAGTTTCAAACCATTTTAAAACAAAGAATTTAGAGTTAAAAAAATATTAAAGAAAATTTAAATTATATTATAGATCAAAATTGTATTATTTTAGATAAAATAGCAAAGTTAGAAAAAATACCTATAAAAGTAGATTATTCGGAAATAACAAGAATTTTAGCTCTTAATAAACGTAGAGAAATAGAATTAGAAATAAAAAGAATAATAACTAAAATAGAAGAGAAAAAAAAAATCATCTTAGTTAATGAACGAAAACATCATAAAATGTAGAAATTATATAGAAGAGTTAGAATTTTGTAAAAATTTTCACGAAGAAACAGAATGACTTACAAAGTTTATTCCACCTAAAACCTCAAAAACAATTTTAATTAAACGGAATAATTTGATAATTGCATTATTAATATCACTTCATAAGAAAAATAGACACTTAAATAAATCGAAAGTTTCAATTTATTCAACTTCTACATCAAACATAGAAAGTGATTTAAAATTATTAACATGTAAATTAGGAAATTGAAATCTTGAAAAAATAGGAAAAGAAAAAATACCTAGAAAATTACCAAAAGATTTAAAATTTCCAAAATGAGTTTGTCAACACCATTTTTAGGAAGATTTGGAACAATTAATGAAGAATCCTCTAGACCGAGTACATCAAAAATAAATAGATATTTATTAGATAGAATATCAAATAGACCGGAACAACGTGATCAAAGTATGGAATAAATTTTAAATCCACAGGAAGATTATATAAGATTTCAGACACATGGTTTAAAATTACTTAATCCAGATATTTTATGCAACAGATGAATTTTTGAATAAAAAAAACAATTTTTTACACATAATAGAGAAGTTTCAATCCAATGCATAGGCAACCAAGTTATAAAATTGAATTTAATATCATATGATTCCAAGAGAGAATTAAGAAAGCGAAACTATAGATTTATTCATTTAGGTCTGAAAGTTATAAAAATTAAAGGATTAATGAGAAAAAATCTAGGATGTAAGACATTAATTACTATTTATGATGAAAGATTTAATAACATAGACTAATAGACAAAAGTCAAATTGCTAGTATGGAAGTAGATTATATGAATAGTAATAATGGTATAATACTGTAACCCAGATTTTTTAATAACGGTTAAAGATTTTTCAGAAAAAATAAAGATAGGAATCAATACTAAAGGATACGAAGACATAGAAAGTAGAGATACTTTATTAGTTCAAACAGGATTTTTAGGAAGATGTTCTATTATTTCCATGACTAGAGACCCATTGTAGCGACCGAGAAATTTTAAATAATGTAAAAAAATTGTTTTTCTCGAAAAACGTGTCGCTAAGATTTAACCCCGATTTTTTTTTTTTTTTACTTTTAAATGTGAAGCGCGTTCGTCTAGCCATTTTAAAATAAAAATTTAAACCTATTCCAAGTCGAGCTCAATCTCAAATATTTTAAATTACTGATTTTCCTTATTATTTTAAAATCCAAATATGTAATAATTTTGAGTCCAATTTATTAAGTCCAATATTTGGTTATTTTTGGTCAAAAATTATGTAATCCAATTTTGAATATTTTCAGTCCAATTATAAATTTTTTAGCCCAAGCTGGCCCACTTACCAACCTAGAAATTTGTGCCCTAACACATTACTGTTCAGATCTCTCCATTCTCTCCCTCACAGCTCACTTCACGCAGCCAGGTAACACTCTCTTCTTCAACTCCAAAAAAAAAAAAAAATTGCCATAGCCATTTTTTTTCCCAATTACAAACAGCACACACAAGCTGCAACCACCAAGCCTCAACAGACACCACCACCACCGGCCCTCCATCAAGCCGCAACCAGCCTCACCTGCAACATCACCACCCAACCACCGTCTGCACCACAGCCCTTTCACAAGCACCAACAATCGTTGTGGCTCAAAGAGCCACCACCACCTCCACAAATGGTCGAACCAACACCACCACACAATCACAGGAAACCAACTCAACCTTCCCCAACAACGCCATAGCTAAACTGAAGCAACATTTCCGACTGCCTTTCATCCATATAACCACTGGTGGCCAACATTACCAACTGAACCACCATTTCTAACTCAATAACCGAGCTTCCAAGCCCGAGACCACCACTGCCCAACTCAAAAATCAAACTCAAAAATCAAACCCAAACCCAAAGAAAGCTCAAGAAAAACCAAGAAACCTACCTCTTGGCCGGAGTTCCACAAGCCTCAGTTTGGCCTTGTTTTCACACCAAAAGAACGCAACATCCAGCCTCGATTGCACCCCGGTTTTACACCCAATCACAACCCAAAAACCTCAAAATCCTAACCTCAGGCACACCCACGCCACTTTCTGGCCCTGAATGGCGGCGTTACGCCGACTATAGCACCGGTGTCGCGCCGCGTGCTCTCTCTCTCTCTCTCTCTCTCTCTCTCTCTCTCTCTCTCTCTCTCTCTCTCTCTCTCTCTCTCTCTCTCTTGCCTGTTACGAAATGAGGGAAAAGGGAGGAGGAATTTGTTATAAAATTGATTTTGTAAAAATTAAACCTTAAGCCCCATCTTTCCAAAATCTCCTATTTCGGTCCCCAATCATTGTAAAGTATTTTAAAATCAGACCCTCTAGTTTTAAAGTCTCATGTCTCAGCCCCTATTTTTTTTAAAATTTAGTTATTTTAGTCTCTTGTTTTTTAAATACTTTATTTCAGCCCCTGCAGATTTAAAATGTTCTTAATCAGCCCCATTATTTTCAAAATATTTATTTCAATCCCTAAACTCCTATTTTCAGTTTTAATAAATTCCAATTGAGTCCCTAAATTTTATTTTATCATGTGTCAAACCTTAAAATTTCTAATTACTAATCCAAAGTTTTATTTCACATTTTGGATAGACGAAATGTGTGGACGATTGAGAGTTTGAGGCTACTTCCCGCTCCATCTTTTTACGAGATAAATTAAGGTAGACTCGCCCCCACTAATTTATTTATATTATAATTGCATGTGTTATGTGGATTTATGTGATTTATATGCTTATTTGCATGAGACAAGAAAAGAGAATCTCTTATGAGATAAGAAGAGAAATTTATGTTATGCATGTCATAACTTATATGCTTTATTTGCATAAGACAAGACAAGAGTATGTTCATATTGCACTCATTTCATGATGCCTATGACTAAGAAGAGAATATCAGTATAATATTTCCATAATTACTTGTTCAATTATCTTGTAAATTAATTATTAGCAATGAGTCTACTGAGTATGTAGCGTACCCGGTCCTCAAGGGCTGCCGGCCGTCTACTCATGGTCTTTCCACTCCCCCCTGATCATCCTGCTCCTCAAGGGCTGGCAGTCTCGTTTCCAGGAAGTGGATTTTTGCCTCCCCAGGGATTCGAACTTTGTACCTAGGGATTAAGTACAAATTTCATGGAATCCCTGGTACCATTACTTGTCTAATGGTACCAGGGATTCCATGAAATTTGTACTTAACCCCTAGGTACAAGGTTCGAGTCCCTGCGGAAGGCAAAAATCTACTTCCTGGAAACGAGGCTGCCAGCCCTTGAGGAGCAGGACGACCAGGGGGGAGTGGAAAGACCATGAGTAGACGGCCGGCAGCCCTTGAGGACCGGGTACACTACAAAAAAAAAATTTTGTAGTGTACCCGGTCCTCAAGGGCTGCCGGCCGTCTACTCATGGTCTTTCCACTCCCCCCTGGTCGTCCTGCTCCTCAAGGGCTGGCAGCCTCGTTTCCAGGAAGTGGATTTTTGCCTTCCGCAGGATTCGAACCATGTACCTAGGGATTTAGTACAATGATTCTTAGAATCCTGCTACCATTAGACCACGTGGTCTAATGGTACCAGAGATTTCATGAAGTTTGTACTTAACCCCTAGGTACAAGGTTCGAATCCTTGGGGAGGCAAAAATCCACTTCCTGGAAACGAGGCTGCCAGCCCTTGAGGAGCAGGACGACCACGGGGGGAGTGGAAAGACCATGAGTAGACGACCGGCAGCCCTTGAGGACCGGGTACGCTACAAAAAAAGGCGCCTTTTTTGTAGCGTACCCGGTCCTCAAGGGCTGCCGGCCGTCTACTCATAGTCTTTCCACTCCCCCCTGGTCGTCCTGCTCCTCAACGGCTGGCAGCCTCGTTTCCAGGGAGTGGATTTTTGCCTTCCGCAGGATTCGAACCATGTACCTAGGGGTTTAGTACAACGATTCTTAGAATCCAGCTACCATTAGACCACGTGGTCTAATGGTACCAGGGATTTCATGAATTTTGTACTTAACCCCTAGGTACAAGGTTCGAATCCCTGGGGAGGCAAAAATCCACTTCCTGGAAACGAGGCTGCCAGCCCTTGAGGAGCAGGACGACCACGGGGGGAGTGGAAAGACCATGAGTAGACGGCCGGCAGCCCTTGAGGACCGGGTACGCTACAAAAAAGGCGCCTTTTTTTGTAGCGTACCCGGTCCTCAAGGGCTGCCGGTCATCTACTCATGGTCTTTCCACTCCCCCCGTGGTCGTCCTGCTCCTCAAGGGCTGGCAGCCTCGTTTCCAGGGAGTGGATTTTTGCCTTCCGCAGGATTCGAACCATGTACCTAGGGGTTTAGTACAATGATTCTTAGAATCCAGCTACCATTAGACCACGTGGTCTAATGGTACCAGGGATTTCATGAATTTTGTACTTAACCCCTAGGTACAAGGTTCGAATCCCTGGGGAGGCAAAAATCCACTTCCTGGAAACGAGGCTGCCAGCCCTTGAGGAGCAGGACGACCACGGGGGGAGTGGAAAGACCATGAGTAGACGGCCGGCAGCCCTTGAGGATCGGGTACGCTACAAAAAAGGCGCCTTTTTTTGTAGCGTACCCGGTCCTCAAGGGC
Source organism: Ligustrum vulgare (assembly GCA_963555705.1). Taxonomy (NCBI): domain Eukaryota; kingdom Viridiplantae; phylum Streptophyta; class Magnoliopsida; order Lamiales; family Oleaceae; genus Ligustrum; species Ligustrum vulgare. The sequence goes on from OY743172.1 coordinate 54,581,843, forward strand.
TGCCGGTCATCTACTCATGGTCTTTCCACTCCCCCCGTGGTCGTCCTGCTCCTCAAGGGCTGGCAGCCTCGTTTCCAGGGAGTGGATTTTTGCCTTCCGCAGGATTCGAACCATGTACCTAGGGGTTTAGTACAATGATTCTTAGAATCCAGCTACCATTAGACCACGTGGTCTAATGGTACCAGGGATTTCATGAATTTTGTACTTAACCCCTAGGTACAAGGTTCGAATCCCTGGGGAGGCAAAAATCCACTTCCTGGAAACGAGGCTGCCAGCCCTTGAGGAGCAGGACAACCACGGGGGGAGTGGAAAGACCATGAGTAGACGGCCGGCAGCCCTTGAGAACCGGGTACGCTACAAAAAAAAGGCGCCTTTTTTGTAGCGTACCCGGTTCTCAAGGGCTGCCGACCGTCTAACCATAGTCTTTCCACTCCCCCCTGGTCGTCCTACTCCTCAAGGGCTGACAGTTTCGTTTCCAGGAAGTGGATTTTTGCCTTCCGCAGGATTCGAACCATGTACCTAGGGGTTTAGTACAATGATTCTTAGAATCCTGCTACCATTAGACCACGTGATCTAATATCTTGTTGAGTGTTTTGTCTTTCATATCTTGTTGAGTGTTTTGTCTTTCAGTTTTTTGCGTTCTTCTTGTTCTTGAGTTTGTTGAGTTTTTAATCCAGAAAATCGTTCCAAAAAAATTTTCAAAAGTGTTTGTTTTGCTTAATTCTTATCCGAATTAAGTTCCGTTTGTTTTGTCGTGTTCGTTGTCGAATTTTCGGATTTATAAAAAAAAAAAAAAAAGATTATTTTTTTTATTTATTTTATTTATTCCGAAAATTCACCCAAAATTCAAAAAATAAAAAAAATTATTTCCATTCAAGAACCACTTTCTTGAATTTCCTTAAATTCTTGATAAATTCTTGCCTTCCAAGTCAAATTAAAATTCTTGATATTCTTTCCTTTCGAGTCAAATTCAAGAACCACTTTCTTGAATTTCTTTAACATTCTTGATATTGTTTTTCTTTTCGAGTCAACATTAAATTCCTTCTTGATATTTGTCAATATCTGGACCATCTTATTTTGAGTCTCTCAAAATTTTGAAAGCTACATCATAAGGGATGGATTATGATCCGGATTCGTTGTTCCAAACTAGATGTTATGTGGGACAAAAGGTGTGCAGTTTGGCAATTGATAGAGAGTGTTTCACTAATTTTGCTAATATCAACATGGTTGAAAAATTGGGATTATCTCTAATACCACACAGTAGACCTTATTGTGTGACGTGGATGAGGGAATTTGGAGAGTTCCATGTAACCAAGCAAGTGCTAGTGACTATCACCCGTGGAAAATATATTGATGACGTATTTTGTGATGTAGTGCCTTTAAGGTCTTGTGATAAGTGCTTTACTAGCACTTTATTTCTTTACTTGTTGCCTCGAATTACTGTTAGTTTGATCCTAATTAAGTATTGCTTAACGCATTTTATGTTTTATATTGTGTAGGATCGCAAATGACAAGAAAAGAAGGAAAAAGGACCAAAAAGCACGTAAAAAGGAAGTTCGAGGACCTGACATGTAAATAAGTTACGGCCACAACATGAAAGTCACGGCCGTAAGCAGTTGATTGAACAAAAATACGAAAATCTACAGAAACCAAGTTACGGCCGTATTGGAAGTTTCTCACGGCCGTAACAAGTTGTTAGTCACGGTCGTGAGAAAATGTTGAAGGATGTTACGGCCGTAGTGAATGCAGAGTCACGGCCGTAAGAAGTGAATCAATTGCGTAAAATTAAACAGAAAGTGAGTTACGGCCGTAACTCCTTATATTACGGCCGTAACTTAAGCCCGAAAAAAAGGAAAATTGTTTCCTAATTCAACTTAAACTCTATCTTTGGTATTTCTTTTTGGCTAAGCTAGGGCACGAATTTGGGCTCTATAAAAGGAGGAATTCAGTACCAAAGGTGGGAGGAGAATTATTTTTGAGAGCCACCAATATCAAAGTTTGAAGAGAAGAAATTCCGGGCAAAATCAAGGTGAATCAAGACAATACTTTTGGAGAATTCTTCATGGCAATGCGTGGCTAATCTTCTCAACCTAGTTCAAGGGGGACGTTGTGTTCATATTATTCTATTATTCATTCCTCAAACTCGTAACGTAGTTCTTGTTTTTATATTTTATTTATTGGATTTCTCATGAACATCAATTTCGTCAAGAAAATTTATTAATTGATTAAGGTCTTGTCTTTTAATTATTGTGTTGATGTTTGCTAATTTGGGTAATTTGATTCGTATTTGTCTTGTTATTCAATTCATAGTAGCAATTGGTAATTTTATATTTCCATATGAAAATCCAATCTAGATTAATCAATTCGAGCATATGTAATTGATAATTTAGTTCACCTAATTCTTCTTGTTTCCACATAGTTAATGAATTAAATCTAGGGAGCTTATTCTAGGTTGTTCATTCACTCTAAATTAATTGGAGAACTAGTTCTAATTGATTATTATTAAGGAAGAATTGGATTAATCAGAGCTTTTTCATTATTCCGGGTGATAAATAAAACAAAGGAAATAGTACATGCGTCGCTTGGGGAATGACAATATTATGATAGGACACAACCGAACCTGAGAACTAGGATTCTTTATTATTTGATTTTTATTCCAGCTATTTTACATCTTTATTTGATTATTTAGATTAATTGCAATTTTCAACTCAAAACCCCCTTTACGATTCTAATTGACATAACACTAAGTTAGTTCCCGTTCCTCGTGGGATCGACCCTTGCTTCCACTGCTATATTCTTAGTAATAGTGAACAAGGAATTTAATTATTATTTTGGTGCATTACGACACGCATCATCTTGTCATATTTTATTGAGAAAATCATGTAGTCGTATGAGGGAAGCAATTTATTATAAGAGTATGCACATATACAGGATTCTTACTAGAGGGAAAACATTCACACTGTATGGGTTAACACTCGAGGAAGCACTAGACGATTCGAGGAAGGTTAAAAAAGAGAGTGAGAGGAAAGTTGTAGTGAGATTGCAAGAGGATCCTCGAGATAGGGATGTTGAGAAGAAGGAGGGGAAGCTGAAACTAGAAACGGTTGATCAAATTCCAAAATTTGAAGTAGAAGATGAAGAATTGGGTAGTAAGGAGGTGAATGAACAAGGAAATAAAATTGTGGAAGAGGTGATTGAGGATGAAAGTGTGGTTGAAAATAAAATTGTGGAAGAGGTGATTGAGGATGAAAGTGTGGTTGAAAATAAAAATGTGGAAAAGGTAGTTGAGACTAAAAATGTAGAGGAAGTTGAAACTAAAAATTTAGAAGAGATAGTTGAGCTTGAAAATGTGGAGTTAGAAGAGGTGGATGAGTATGAGAGAAAAGAAATAGAAGAGATTGAGCAAGAAGTTACAACAAAAGAAGGAAGTGAAGAGAAGGACCTCGTTGTTAGGGAAGAGGATTTGGAGATGATATACCATGAGTACAAGGATCCCTATCTTGTACTTTGTGAAACTAACATTTCCCACCCTATTTTGCTTAATTCTTTCTTGCAGGTTGAATATACTTGGAGGATTGAGTCACACCACATTTGGCCAAGGAAGTTCTTATTTCGACTCGTCCTTCCAATCCAAGTATTCGACTATTGGTTGATCCTATGTAATGGAGGCAAAAAATTTCCTTTTAATCCAGGCGGTGCGCTGAAACACCATGAACCAAGCTATGATTCGGGACAAATCATCTTGAAGAAGGGGAGAATGATGTGATCCGGGATAGGAGCTCAAAGGAGAAGTCAAGTCACGGACGACGCAACAACATTCGACATAGGAAAATGAACAATTTCCATGTTGGAAGCTAGTCGAGACGACGAGTGGATCAACCTCATTCAAGCCGTCGAAGAAAGTGGTCAAATTTCAATGTTACGGCCGTAACATACAAATCCTCACGGCCGTAAAGAATGAGTATCACGGCCGTAAAGGTTAATATCACGGCCGTAAAGGAGTTGCTGCTTAAAATTGGAATTGTACGTTTTTGGACTTACGGCCGTAAGTCATATGTCACGGCCGTAAGAGTGAATCAGAAGCAAGGTTACGGCCGTAAGAAAATCAGTCACGACCGTAATTCACCATACGCGTAAATTAGGATTTTTAATTATTTCCTTAATTTTAGTTATTTGTTTCCTTGTTTAATTAGAACTCTTAAACCTAGTTTTGACCCTATTTATAGGGATGTAATTTTCATTATTCATTAGACTTTAATACACAACTTTGATATTAATATTGAGAGGCAAATTGCTTTCGCAATCCTTATTCTTTATTGAATAAAATTCGAACTTGCGAGTTAATTCTTGTTTGTTCAAATCTTGGGTGAGATTTATTTTCATTGTGATCAAGAGGTCAACATATCAATTGATTGTGTTGGTTGCTTGGTTCAATTAATTTGAATCAATCTCTAAATCGTGATTCTTTGGCGTTTTTGGGTCGATTCCATTAATTTGTGGGTTGCGTAGCTACAATTGCTACGCGGTTTGCATCACAATTCCACCTACAAAATGAGATTTGTAGGCGGAATTAAAGTTTCTCACAAAAATAATTTTTGTTGGGATATAATTTCGCCTACAAAACTTTAGAAGACAATTTTTAATCCGTAACGTGAGTTTACTTTACCCTACAAATTTTATTGTAGAAGTATTTTTTGTTAGACAGTTTCAATAATTATTCATTGATTTACTGTTATTTTGGCAAATAAATTTGCGCTTCAAAGCGGAGATCGACCTTCCCAATCAGGTCATAAAATTTCTTGTGGGGAATTCACTTTTCCTAGCAAAACAAGGATTGATAAGGCTAACAGTAAAAATTACTGGATTTTATCGCTACAAACACATCTTTTTCAGACAAATTTTTTTTTTTGGGGTAAGATTATAATTAAAGAAAAATCGCAATTTTTTTTAATTTCCCTACAAAATTTATTTTGATAGAAAAAAATATAATTAAAAAAAATATCAAAACTTAATCCAACTTTTTGATTTAAAAAAAAAAACATAAAAACTAAAAATTTCCCACTAAAAATTTATCACTTTCCCTCCCTCCAATCACTTTGCCCTAGAAGGCTAGCTGCCCAACCCTGTTTATCTCGTAATTTTGCAGTCTCTCACCTTGTTTCTCTCTTTAATTCGCAGTATCTTCTCAGTCTCTCAACCTATTTCTCTCGTTATTTCCCAGTCTCTCACCGTGAAGTTTCCCACAAGTTACCGACCGTGAATTCGTCTCTACCATTCCCGAGTGTCAAGCAATTGCCCAAGATATCTCGCCTTGCAATCGTGAATTGAGGTTCGTATCTTCCTTATCCTTCATCTTCGAATAATAATTATGAAATTGTTTACGAGAATTTGTCATTTCTTGGCTGAAATTGTTGGAATTAAAACTGGGTTAGAGATAATAAACATGATGGGTTATAATTTCTTGGCCAAATTTGTTGATTTTTGTTATATGGGTTTCTACAAATTGTGGCTGCATTTCTGTTCTACAAATTGTGGCTGCATTTCTGTAAATCATGGCTGCATATGAGATTAATTAGTTTTTAGATGTTTTTTGTTGTAAATTGTTGCTTCCACTTTGTACAATTTCAATTAAAGTTTTAACTATAGCCATAAATTTTTGCTTTGCCTTCACTGCCTAAGGTGTATGTTCAGAGTCAAGATTTCTGGTTTGCATAAGGTGTATGTTCAATTTCAATTGCTAACTCAAATTCAAGATTTCTGCTTTCACTGCCTAAGGTGTATATATGTTCAATTTCAATTTCAAAATCAAACTCAAGATTTATGCTTTCACTGCCTAAGGTCTGCTTTCACTGCCTAAGGTGTTATATTCAATTTCAATTTCAAAATCAGATTGAAGATTTATGCTTTTACTGCCTAAGGTGTATGTTCAATTTCAATTTCAAAATCGAACTCAAGAATTATGCTTTCTGCCTAAGGTCTGCCTTCACTGCCTTAGGTCTGCTTTCACTTTGCTTTCACTGCCTAAGGTGTTATATTCAATTTAAATTTCAAAATCAGATTGAAGATTTATGCTTTCACTGCCTAAGGTGTATGTTCAATTTCATTTGCAAGATTTCTGCTTTGCTTTCACTGCCTAAGGTGTATGTTCAAACTCAAATATCAAGCATTGAACTAAGCAAGAATGAAAAGATAATGTTGAAAGGTAACTCAACAATAAGTAAAAAAAAAAAAAAAAAAAAATTGACAAAACTAGGAAACTAATTCTATTTAACCTTAAAAGCTAAATTTGAGGCCCTTCCCATTGGATTTTCGATAAATTCAGTGGTGCCAATGGACTATGTCGATTGGCGATCTTGTAGAACTCCTCGTGCTTGACGACATATTTAAATTTCAACCCAATCCAACGGTCGGATCAAAAGTTATGTCCGTTTCAAGATTAGTCGACAAAATATGACTTACATCAAATTCAAAAATGGCAGTTACTAGAATTGGATCTTTGTTCAAATGCTCTTATATAAATTCTATAGTGTTTGAATTGTATTGTTTCTCCATTGAATAAATATTTTTAATTATTATATCAAATATCTTTTAGGGGCTGTAGAAAGTGTATTGGATTGCAGAGCTTCCTTCAATTCAAATTGCAACAAGGTAAGTTCATATAATTTAAGTATTGCATCAATAATATGTGTGATAGTAATCATCGTTATATCTTTGCACCAAAGTCTTTCATCATGTTATTAACATGTGGTTTTATTTCAGTGAATGCTTTGATGTGTGTGTATATTACTACCTATTACAGTCATTTTTTAACTTTAATTTATCTTTAATCATAGTTAACTAATCAAATGTATAAATTTTATACATTGAACTTTATGTCAAATTTATGTACGTTGGTTAAACTCAACTTTAAAATCAAGAATAGGTTAGAAAGTGCCACATGGAGGGCCATTTACGCATCCAAATTTCAGCCCAAAATGTTGAGTATTACAGCTTATCATTTTTTAGTTGTTTACTTCCATCTCAATCTAAGAACTGAATAATTTTATAATAAAAATTAACCGTTAAAAAAAATTAACGAATAAATTTACCTTGTAATTGAATGTCATATATTAATGTTCATGATAAATATATGGTGGCATAAAGTCTTATGTTTTATATATCATTTTTAGGGTTAACTATAATAATTATAGCATGGATCGAAATTGGATACGTAATCCGGATAGAACTAGTGTTGAATATTTGTCTGGAATTGAAGAGTTTGTTAGAGTTGCAAGGAACCATGTTAATCATCGAGGGCATTCTGTGTGCCCATGCCAGAAGTGTAATAATTGCTCTTGGAGGTCAGTTAGTGAAATTCGACAACACTTGCTAATGTATGGAATGTCATATAACTACACTAAATGGACTCGCCATGGCGAAAGACTTGGAGATACATCATGGTCCTCAAATGCTAACTTGTCTTCCATCTCGAGTCCGAGGGATGGTATTGATTGTGATAATGATCAAGTAATGAATATAATCAAGGATGCATATCCATATGCTTCTCACCATGACAAGCAAAATATTTTAGAGAAAGATGATGTGTATCTTAATGATGATACATTAGGAGGCAATCATACGTTGAATATGCATGAGGAAGAGTTTTAAAAGTTTGAACGGTTATTGAAAGAAGCACAAAAAGAACTTTATCCTGGTTGCGAAGATTTTTCTGTACTAACAGCGATTGTGGAGTTGATGCAGTTGAAGGTGAAGAATCTGATGACTAACAAATGCTTCGATGAGCTTATGGGCATCTTGAAGAGAATGCTTCCAAAAGGAAATCAGTTGCCTCCTTCTCATCGACATGCTCATAAGGTTTTGAAAGATCTCGGTCTGGGTTACGAAAAAATACATGCATGTAAATACGATTGTGCTCTATTTTACAAGGAAAATGAAGGATTAGATAAGTGTCCCGTTTGTGATGAGCCTAGGTATCAAAATAGTTGTGGAGCAAAGCAGAATATTCCTCAAAAAGTGTTGCGTTATTTCCCTCTAAAGCCAAGATTACAGCGGCTATACATGTCGATGCATACCGCTAATCATATGAAATGGCACAAGGATGGGCGTGTTGATGATGGTGAGATGAGACATCCAGCAGACACAGTTGCATGGAAGGATTTTGATAAGATGTACCCTGATTTTGCAGCAGATTCTAGAAACATAAGGTTAGGACTTGCGACTGATGGTTTTAATCCTTTTAGTGATATGAACAAACCATATAGTATGTGGCCAGTGGTCGTCATTCCTTACAATTTGCCCCCTTGGATGTGCATGAAAAAAGAATTCTCCATGCTAACTTTGTTAATTCCAGGTAAGCATGAACCCGGTAAGGATATTGATGTTTATTTGCGCCCTCTAATTGATGAACTAAAAGAGTTGTGGGAAATTGGCGTGCATACCTATGATAAAGGGACTAATACCACATTTAACTTGTGGGCTGCAGTATTGTGGACAATTAATGATTTTCCTGCTTATGGAAACTTGTCCGGGTGGAGTACTAAGGGTTATAATGCTTGCCCTGGATGTAATGATGATGGAACATCTGAATGGTTCAGCGATAAGGTTTGCTATATGGGGCATCGACGATGGTTACCGTGGGATCATGTATGGCGCACAATTATGGAGTCTTTTGATGGCAAAACAGAATTTCGTGCTAGACCTAGGCAATTATCTGGTGATGAAATTTTGTCTCAAGTAGAAAACATAAACTTTGGTCAGATTGGTAAACATCCTAATAATCCAAACAAAAATAAGAAGAGGACACCTGAAGAACGAAATTGGACGAAAAATAGTATATTCTTTGAGTTAGAGTATTGGTCAAAGTTAAAAATTAGGCATAACCTAGATGTAATGCACATTGAGAAGAATGTTAGTGACATTATTCTTGGCACTATATTGGGTATAGAGGGAAAATCAAAAGACACAATCAAAGCTCGCCAAGATTTGGAAGCCCTTGGAATAAAAAAATCATTATGGTTAAAAAGGAATGGAGATAAGTGGGTTAAGGGTCATCCATTTTTCACTATGAAGCCAAGTTCAAAAAAAGAATTCCTTCAGTTTTTGAAATCTGTAAAATATCCCGATGGCTATGCTGCTAATGTTTCAAGAAATGTGGTAGTCGAAACTGGAAAAATCTCTGGATTGAAGAGTCATGACCATCATGTGTTATTCCAGCGAATACTTCCTATAGGCATTTGAAAATATTTGCCGAAGGAAGTAGTTGAGCCTATTGTTCAGTTGTCCAATTTTTTCCAACAGTTATGTGCGAAAACGTTACGTATGGAGGACATTGAAAGGTTAGAGAAGGACATTGTATTCATATTTTGCAAGTTCGAACAGATATTTCCACCAGCTTTCTTTGTTTCAATGATTCATTTGATGGTGCATTTACCTGAAGAGGCAAAACTTGCAGGTCCTGTGAGTTATCGATGGATGTACCCAGTAGAAAGGTACATATTTATTGTCATTTATTTTATGTTTCTACGCTAGTACTAATTAGATAAACAACATGTCCAATAATATTTATTCATTTGTAGAATGTTGGGCATGTATAAAAAATATGTCCGAAATCGTGCTCGACCTGAGGGATCCATAGCGGAGGCATATATTGCTCGTGAATCTCACTTTTTGTTCTATGTATCTTCGAAATGTTGAGACACCTTTTAATCGACTTGAGAGAAACTACGATGGTGGCTCTAGACAAGAAAAACTCTCGGTTTTTTCCCAAGTCGCACGACCATTTATGAGTAGCTCAGTATTCCCTTCACGAAGGATGACATGGAGACTGCTCAGTGGTTCATTTTGAACAATTGTGATGAGATTCTTCCTTTTCTAATGTAAGTAGATTATACCTATGTTCCGCTAAAGTTAATTCTCTACATATGCCTATTTACATGTAGTATAAATATTCACTTGTTACAGTGAACATGAGGAGAAGATAAAACACGAAAGTAGTGTGAATGTACAAACTAGGCATAGGAAATTGTTTCCTAGCTGGTTTCGCGAACGTGTAAGTCATTCTTTAGTTGTAATAAGCTTCATAATTTTCGTGCATCATAGTAATTTGTACTTAATTTTTATTGATGTTTTAATCTAAAATTAGGTGAGAAGTTTAGGGGCAACAAAATCACCTTTGTACAATGATGAATTATTTGAGTTAGCAAGAGGTCCTCTTCGAGCTGAAACTTACCAGGGTTGTATTGTGAATGGAGTAAAGTTTGTAGTTTCTGAACGAGATGACTAACTGGCCACGCAGAATAGTGGCGTTTATGTCCCCGGAAATCATGATACTGATAATTTAGACTTCTATGAAAAGTTGACAAGTGTGGTTGAATTGCTGTATAGGCACCGCTACAAGGTCGTTCTACTCAAGTGTCATTGGTTTAATACGAACCCTCATAAGATAGGATCTATTAAACTTGATTACCAGTTGAAATCTGTGAACACTAGTACTCGGTGGTACGATAGTGATCCTTATATTCTTGCAACAATGGCAAAACAAGTATTTTATGTGAACGACCCCAAAGCTGGTGGTGAGTGGAAAGTAGTTCAAAGGATGGATCATAGGAATATATATAATATCCCACAAAAGGAGACTCAAGTTGACAACGATGATACTAATGATGAGGCGTATCAAGAGAATTCTTCTTCAGATGTACCGAACATGGTTGAAGATCACAACTACAATATAATTCAAGGACTAGGTCATGTAGCTGAAGTTCCTCCCATTTTGATTGATATGAAAACTATTACTCGAGACCCTCTTAGAAGAAATGATGGAGACACGGATAATGAAGGCATTGAAGAGGATGATGACGACTTTGTTGAGAAAACCAGTGAGCATGGTTTGGATGACAGTGATTTAGACTAGTAAGATAATTACTTCATTATTTTACCCTACAGATATTTGCTCTCTAGCTTTAGTTTTGTTGCATTGGCCTGAAAATTTTGAGTGCATATAATGATACTTATGAATTTTTACTAAAAGTGTCGTTTACATCTACTAAGGCTTACATATATAATCAATATTTTAACGTGTCGATACTTTATTTTTGAAATTGCTTTGGTAAAATTTATTATTCACACACTAATTATTCATTGATTTATGTGCAGATGACTATGATTTCTCAAAAGAAACGTCCTAACAGCTCACCTGTACCTCGAACACCTAAGGTGTCTCGAATGACAACCACAAATGTGCCTCCACTATCTCAAGCATTGCGTTCTACCAAGTCCAATAACAGGTTTGTACCACCGCTTTCATTGCGAAATTCATTGCAAACCAATAAATTATTACATTCTCTTCATGAGACATCTCATTCTCCCAACATTTCTCTACCAACCACCTGCAACATTGGGACTTGGTCAACCACTGAAACTACACCCAATTTCGCTGCTCCTTCAACTGAGACTAATCTTGTTCTGGCACGCCCTGAAATTCCATGGAAAATTCGTCCTAATCCCGGGGATAAAAATGGTTCCTCCAACCATAATCATGATAGGCCTCCTTCTCATCCTACGAGTTCTGTTCGACATCATCGTGGTCATAAAAAGGTCTCAGGTAATGTCATATTTAAGTTTTTAATTTCTAAACCTTCATTATCTTTCACCCTTTCATATATTGTATAAATTTGCCTCTGTTTTGCATAAAACACGAGCAAGTTGGTTATTGTCTTATTTGATAATTTGATTGGACTCAAATGCACCTCTTTAGCTTGATGATATTGATTTAGTCTTTATATTGTTGTGTTGGATTTTGAGAATTGAATTTGATATTTTATTGTGGGTATTATAACTATTGGTTGGATGTGGAATTTGTTTGAAGTTTTTTGGTTGGTTTTACATAATGAATTAGAGTTGTTGGATATTGTGAGTTTTGTTTGATTGGTAGTGTCCCTTTACAGGTTGGATAAGGACAAATTATAGGGGAGATTCTGTCGAAATTTTTGTAGGACAGTTATTGGATTTTGTGAATGTTGTTAGGTTGGCTATATCCAATCTAGATTTAGGACTTTCTAAACTTACTTATGGTGCTGCATATATTGTGCAGCTCATGTGTTTGGTGGAGCTGAAGGTAAAAATTTCCTTACAACTCCAGAAACTGACCAGGCATGGAGTGAAGAAATAGAGGGGGCTCAAGGTAGGACTTTCATTTTGTTGATAATTAGGCTCTTTAACGCATAAAGTCCATTTATTTGTTCTGTTATGAGGAGATAATATAACTTCCTTTGCAGGTGTATATACGGAAGGCTTGGAAACGACTTCCAATGATCATCCTACTAGAGGGGCATGTAAACAAATTAAGACCTCATGTATTGTGCGAACTACTAGAGAAAAAATTCGAGTTGTATACAACTCAGTGAGCAGACGAGCAGCAAGTTCAGAGATACATAGTTTGTTAGTTCATGATATAGGTGCAATCATTAGGTCACATTGCCCAATGAATACGGGTTATTGGCGGACCATTTCTCTTAATGAGAAAAAAGACCTTATGGATGAGATCACGGTAAGTATGTGTGAGAATGTATATGCCAGTGAATTGAATTTTCTGTGTTTTGTAGGAATAAATAGCTAAGGAAACCTAATAATCAATTTAAATCAAAAGTTATTTCATTTATCATTTTTTACTATGTGATTTATTTTTTATGCTTAGGCAAATTTTAATAATTAAAATTCCCTTATTTTTAATGATTTATTTTCTATTAATTATGTCAATTCCAGACAAATTTCGAGATAGATATGAAGGATATGAGATTGGCAAATTATGTTGATAGAATATTCAATGGGAGATATAGAGAGTTCAAGGCTGAGTTGAGTGCATATTATAAGTTGCGCGAGACACATGAGAATGCATTAAACAACCCTCCTTTAGAGATGCTTGATAGAGATATAGGTCAATGGATGGAACTATGCAATCATTTCAACTCCGATAAGTTCAAGGTATTTTTTGTGTAAGAATTTTTCCTAGTTTTATTTTTAACTTTGTTATGTAAATTCCTAGTTTTATTTTTAACTTTGTTATGTAATCTATATATATATATATATATATATATATATATATATATCTTTGTAGAAAGCTTCATCAGCAAATATGGTGAACCGTTCGAAGAAGATGTACTATCATCGTACTGGTTCACGTCCTTTCTCGTACATAGTAGAGGAGATGGCAGAGGTAGTAAATTTAATTATTATTATTATGTCGTGAATTAATTAATTTTTGTTGTAAATTGAAATACATTGTTTGTCACATTCTTACATGCTATTAGGATGGTTCGAAGTTTCCTGAGGTCCATGCATTTGAGTTAGCTTATGCAGGGAAGAATAAGTGTTGGACTGATAATATAGCTAGGACTCAATATGTAAGAAATATTCAACTCTTCATTTGTGCTTTGATTTTTTCTCTTGATTTGTATTATGTATCTTTTGGGTGTCTACTTATATATATCTTTTTTTTTTCAATACCTTGCAGGATGAGATGCTTGTCAAAATTGATGAATATCTCTTGCAAAAGGCTAAGGAACAACAACTTCCGGAAGACACACCTTTGGAGGAGATACCCGTTGACGATCCTGAGGCTGGACTTAATATCATGATGTCTGTACTAGGTGAGAAACCTGGGCGTCAAATTCGTGGTTTGGGAAATGGTCGACTTCGAAACATTAGGACTACTTCACATGTGCTCAATTTGGAGCAAGATTTGGAAGTAGAACGTACTCCTCGAAAGGCAGCCGATGCATCTCGAGTGAAGATGGAGGAAAGGATGCAAAATAAGCTGAAGGTTGTTGGTCGAAAATTTAATTCTACATTACAATATTTACATCATTCTATGCAGCAGATATGTCATAATGTTCCTGGTTTTGTCATGCCACCATTTACGCCATTGTCAATAGATGATGCTTTCGAGGAAGATGGTGATGTTGAGGGAGAAGAGCACAACTTTGATGAGGATGAGTAGCATATTTACTTAATTTATGAGGATATATATTTATTTTATTATTATTATATAGATGCATTAATGATAGCTATAGAGCATGTTTGCTAAACTATTTTTATATATATTTACATCACATTCAATGACAATGACAATGAGTTTTTAGTTCGAGTTTGATACAATATTTGGAGTTAGTAATATATTGTTTTATATTAGAAATTTAAATTTAAATTTAATTTATTTTTATCCTACAAATAAGTTTTCCCTACAAACAAAAATTCGTGACAAGAAATTAAATTACAAAGTGTTTTCCATACAAACAATTATTTGTGAGGAAAACTACGATTTAGTCTACAACATCATTTTAATATATACCTACAAACATATTTTGTAGTTCAATCTAACATTAGAATACAAAAAAAATTGTATAGGGATAGAAATTAGACAACAAATAATATTTGTCTCTAAAAGATTTGTAAGCTCGAACTTTAGCCAACGAAACATATTTCGTAGGTAAAATAAACATTAGTATACAAATAATTTCGTTGGGAAAGATCTTAGACGAAAAATGATTTTTGTAGCGAAAGAGTTCGTAGGCCCACACCTCCGCAGACAAAGTTACCAATTTTGTCGGCTTATGTCTATCCCCTCGATGTTTGCCACACAAACCTCCCTACAAATAATCTTCGTCTGGAAAGGCTTTTACCCACGAAAAAGAACCTTTCCCTACAAATTTATTTTGTATGCGGAAAGTAAATTTCTTGTAGTGTTACGCCTTCAAGTTCTGAACTTTCCAACTCAGTAAGGACTCTCCAATTAAATTGATTGTGATTAGCTGCCTAACATAAGTGAGAGTATAAATTTCATCCCGACGTCGGAGGACAGTTATTAGAAAATCTTTCCCAGCAAGGTCACATGGTGATAACGATCGGCGATTCTAAATAAATTGTCGAACAATGAATGTGATTTGGAATTTCGTGTAATCAGCTTTTTGTTGGCCCCTAATTTTTGAGAATTGAAGAGGCTACATTTCATCTTCGACCTTCACTGTGAGGCCATAAAAGGAATCCTAATGAAGTTGAAATTAACTTCTGACCATCGCGATTGGGAATCAACGGTGTGTTCATTGCATAAGTCATTGCTAATTTGTTCTCAATACATCACAAATTGTCAAGTTACAATAACATGCACAATCATTACAGTGTGATAACAATACGTATTAGAGATGTGACCTCCGGATGTAATGTAAATCATGTGTAATTAGATCTGTGACCTCAATTTATGATTTTGTCGTGGAAGTTATGTCTGTTGGTATGTGTCTTTTATCACAACATGTGTACGTATGTAACATAATCGTGTGACTTGGTTTCCTTAACATATGACCTGGTAACAACAACATATTACCAAGTTATTGTAACATGTGACCTGATTTTCATAGTATGTGACCTGAACAGAACTAACATAATAATGTTATAGAATTCTTCTAAATCCATTACACATGTCTCTTTGTATTTATGAATACATAGATAGTGAATTTATTGTAAATCCATCACACCTGTCTCTTTATATTTATGAATTCATAGAGATAGGGAAAATTCACTGAAATTTGTTATATCACTTACAAAACTCACTAGAAATATTTAAACTAAAATATGTGCTAGTCTCAAAACTGATTATGGTAACTTGCTAGTAGCAACATGTGACCTAGTCACTGTAACATGTGAACTCGCTTCCATAACATGTGACCAGAGCCAAACGAATTGATGTATAATTATTGTACATCCATGTGACCGCAACATGTGACCTGATCATGGTGGCATGTGACCTAGCTTCCATAACATTTGACCTGAACCAAAATGCTATCTGCTTGAAAACATAATCAAAGAATTCTAAAAATTCATTACATATCACTTCGTATTTACGAACAAATAAATAAGGAAAATTAACTGAACATTGTTATATTAACTAAAAAATTCACTGAACATATTTAAACTAAAACATTGGCAATATCTGCTAGTCTAAGAACTGATTAGATTGACCTGCTAAAAGCAACAGGTGACCTGGCTTCCATAACAAGTGACCAGAACCAAAATAACTGAAAATATAATTCACATAATTCTTCTAAATCCATTACATATGTCACTTTGTATTTATGAACAAAGACCCAAGGAAAATTCACTAAGCATAAAATTCAACTGCTTTTGAAGCTTCTGATGGCTCTTCATCTTTTGCCACATCTTGGTGCTCACTTATGTACTAGATACGGGAGAGGGTTTTTTT
Organism: Ligustrum vulgare; assembly: GCA_963555705.1. NCBI lineage: Eukaryota > Viridiplantae > Streptophyta > Magnoliopsida > Lamiales > Oleaceae > Ligustrum > Ligustrum vulgare. The sequence goes on from OY743172.1 coordinate 54,598,092, forward strand.
TTTTTTTTCATTTAGTAGCTGCATTGATCTTTGATTTAGTAGGACAGGAGGTTGGCAAACTCCAGCACCTTGCTGATGTGGCTACAATGTGAAATCAACAGTATTTCAATGGAAAAAATGAAATACTTGAAAGAGATTTAAAATTCAATTTAAATGGTTCATGGATAAAAGACTAAATTTAGAGAATATGAAAATGAAAACAAATTTGATCCAACATCCATACACAAGGGTTGACATGGTTCACACACTCAGCAGGTAAATTGGAGAAGTGATTGCATAGGACCACTTTAAGTTTTTAATGATACAACTTTAAAAGAACAAGGAAACATAAGTACTAACCACATGTCACAAGAATTGGAAGTAATAGTTAGAAGCTCTTCAAAGTAATTTTATAACTATAGACCTAAAAATCTCAGTTAAATAATCAACAATTATGAACAAAAGAAGGCCAACGCACTACTTTGTGATTGGCAATCCAATTTCAGTTCAATATATGATCTACTAGATAGTAAATGAGGTCACAATCATACCCATTCACTAATGGATTAAAATTCTATTCCGATAAATAGAACCAAGATTATAAATCAGCAAAAACATTATAATTTTTTGAATTTACAACAATGAACCTCAATGCATCAGCTATTGTCGCTAAAAACATACAACTAGAGAAGCAGACATTAAGGCCAACTCTTCTTAAAAGAATTCAGTTTGTTTCTCTTATCAACAATGCATTTATCATGTCACAACTATGCATGAAGGTAGGTCAACCACCCATCAAGCATGGTCACATATTGAAATCAAGGGTATAAGTGATGAAAGCAATATGCCCATAAGCCATATAACTGGAGGTCACAAAGTTGTAACAAACTCATATTCATAATATCAAAGTACTACAAAAACAGCACCTTTCACTTTACAGTAAATCAATGCATAATGAAAATCTATGGCAGAATTTCATGAATCCATATCAAGGTCACATACATAACCGAGGTCAAAGTCATAGAGATACCAAGTTATTTGGTGTCCAAGTCACAATTAATTAAGGTCACGGAAACCAACTCCACCACCACCTTCGACCACTATGACTGCCTTCAACCCCACCCACTTGCACCCCACTACAACCAGCAATTCGCCTGCACCCTTACAAACATAGACCTACACCCCACCAGATCCGCACACATCCCCTTTGCCTCCAGCTATGCCTCCCCCGCCACAATCGCAACCACAATCACTACTTAAAAATCGGATAATGAGTTAAATTTAGCACACTCACCACCATTGCCACAGAAGAAATAATATGTAGAAGATGACATATTAGAATTCATCCCAGGTACAAGTTACAGTAGCAATTTATCTACACTAATGGCGGCGAATCAAGCTCCATTAAACTTCACGAAAACACGTGTAGTCCTTTAGATTGATCTCCACCCACTCCTCACTCTTCAACAGAAGAGGACCTGTAAATGGGGGCTGGCCATCTGGGTAGAGAAATGGAAGAGAGCATTAATGTTTCTCGATTGGGACTTGGGGGGCGAGAGAGAGAGAGAGAGAGAGAGAGAGTTCTGAACTTTTGAATTAGTATTAGGGTTTAATGGTAATATAATATAATTTAATAATTAATATGTTTAATGGTAACATAATATAATTTAATAATTAATATGTTATTATTAATATTAAAATTTATAACGACTTGATTTTTGAAGTTATACAAATTTGGTCTTATATTTAAAATTGATTCCTAAAAAACAAGTGTGGATGTAATTTCCACTTTCTTCAACTTTCTCACGAACCTAATAGACCAACATTGAATTGCTCGTAAGTTGTAACCCATCGTACAAATTTCAATATATCAGAATAATTTTTCAAAAATTCCAAATCAAAGAAATATGGAAGATGGAATAAAATACACGTGTGATTATAGATCGGAAGAACAAAAGGCATTATTTCGCCTCATAAGAAATGGTATTGGAGAAAGGAGAGAAATATTAGAAGATACCAGATGAAAATGGTAGTGGTCAATAGTCGACAGTGATTACGGCGAATTGGACGGTGACGGTAGTTGTACAGGCGGACGCGACAGCGGTTGAGGTGGTCAGTCAGATCATCGATTTTAAATTGGCAAAAGTATATAACTATAGACTAAAACTTTCAATTTTTAAATATAACAAACTAAACAAACTTAAGATTTTTTTTAAAAATCACGTGTTAATTAGTTAATTAATTAATACAATATTATATTAATTATAATGAGTTACCAAACAAAGGCATAATATTATATAATAAAATCAAAACAATACATAATCCACAACCACTTCACTCCACTCCACTCCATCCCAACCCAACCCCGCACTCACCCCACCACCCCGACAACCCATCCCAACCCACCCATAAAATAACTTTTTTCCTTCTACTTTTCTACACTCACCTCCAACACCATCTTACTCACCTCACCCCCACCCCCCACTCCTCCCCAACCCAACCCACCCAACCACCCCGTCACCACTCATCCACCCTATCCCACCCCACCACACCACAAGAATGATTTTACTTCTATTTTTTCTCATCTCACCCACCCACCCACCCCCACCCCACTCCAAAAATAAGTTTTTTTTTTTTTTTTGAGATATTTTTCCACCCCTCCCCACCCCGCCCCACCAAAAATGATTTTTTTCTACTACTTTTTCACAACTCGCCCAGACCCTACCCTATCATACCTCGCTACTACCCCAACCCCACCCACCCCATCCAAAATTAATTTTTTTCTTCTAATTTTCAACTCCCCCACCAACCTCGCCCCAGACCCTACCCCAACCCACCTCATCCAAAATAAATTTTTTTACTACTTTTTCACGACTCGTCCAGACCCCACCACTCCACCCATCTCCAACCCCACCTCACCCCACCCATCCCCAACCCCACCTCACCCCACCCAAAATTAATTTTTTTTTCTCCTAATTTTCCATACCTGTACCCACCCCGCCGGGACCCTACCTTGCCACCAACCCCACCCTACCCCACCAAAATATGATTTTTCTTCTATATTTTCACATCTCACCCTAACAACCCCACCACACCCCACCCCACCCTAGCACCCCACCACAACCCACCCACCAAAAAATGATATTTCTTCTAATTTTTAACACTTCACCTCAATCGCCCCATCCTATCCCACCGCACCCCACCCACCCTACCCTCTCCAAAAATGATTTTCTTCTATTTTTTACACCACACCGAACCACCCCAACCTCACCCAAAAATGATTTTTCTTCTATTTTTTAACACTTCCCCCAACTGCCCCACCCCATCCCACTGCACCGCACCCCGCCACCTACCTTACCCCATCAAAAAATTATTTTTCTTCTATTTTTTCACACTTCACACCAACCATCTCATCTCAACCCACCTTACCCCACCCCACCCACCCACCCAAAAAATAATTTTTTTCTTCTACTTTTTCCAACGACCAACCCGACCTCGACCCCACCCACCCGCCCACCCCACTCCAAAAAATAATTTTTTCTTCTACTTTTCTCCTCCCTGACCCACCTCACTCACCCAAAAAAAATGATTTTTTTTTCTACTTTTCCAACCACGCACCCCAACCCCACAAACCCACCCACCCAGACCCTACCTCACCACAAAAAATGATTTCTTCTACTTTTTCTAGCCCCACCAGACCTCTACCCCACCATCCTCACCCCCAAAATCGCAGTCAGTCACGTATGTTGACACGAGATCACAGTTAAGTCACACAAGGTCACACAGAGTCACAATTACAAATTTAATTGTAAAACCCCACCCCTCCAAAGTCACAGTTGGTCACACAAGGTCAAAGTTTGGTCATACAAAGTCGCAGTTTGGTCAAACGAGGTCACAGTTAGGTCACAAGATGTCACAATTATGTCAAACAAGATCATGGTTAGATCACACGAGGTCATAGGTCGATCACATAAAGTCACACTTCGTTCTTACAAAGTCATAGTTCGATCACACATAGTTATATTTGACAGAATTGTAGGTCACATCACGTCCTTGTCCAATGGTCACACCAAGTCAGAGTTGGTCACAATCTATATAATTGGTCACAATGATCCATAATCGATTACATATTATTTATTTATTGGTCATAGTTACCTAATAATTTGTCATAGTCATCAATAATTGATCACAATTTATTTATTAATTGATCAAAACTTACTTGTTTTCTTGATCACATTCGTACTTATTATAAGTCGCACAAACTCACAATTAGTCAATATTTTGATCACATATACCTATAATTGATCAAAAATATCATATAATTGGTACGTATTATTTATTTATTGGTCATAATTTACACGTTTCCTCAATCATAATTAGTTAACATTTTTGTTACAATTACCTAATATTTGGTCACATTCCGTATTCTTAATTTTCTTGGTCACATCCCCCATTTCTCACAAGTCACAATTAGTAAATGTTTTGGTCACATTTACCTAATAATTGGTCACATCCTGTACTTGATCACACAAAGTCACAATTTGAACATACAAGGTCACAGTTCGATCACACAAAGTCTCAATTCGGTCATACAAGGTTACAGTTCAATCACACGATGTCATAGTTCGGTCACATGTGTTACAAAACTATGACCTTGTGTGATCGAACCATGCCTTCGTGTGACCAACTGTGACTTTATGTGATCGAATTATGACTTTGTGTGACCGAATTTTGCAACTAAACCAATTGTGATCTAACTGTGACCTCGTGTGACCAAATTATGACCTTGTGTGATCAAACTATGACCTTGTATGACCAACTGTGACTTTAGGAATGTGTGGGTAGGTGGGTGAGGTTTTTCAACTAAATTTGTAATGTGACATTGTGTGACTAATTGTGAGATTGTGTGACATGTTGTGACTTTGCATGTGGGGTGGGTAGGGTGGGTGGGGTGGGGTGGGGTGATCGAATTATTAGGTAAGTGTAACCAAAATGTCGACTAAATGTGACTTTGTGTGACTTATGACGAGTAGGAATGTTACCAATTATTAGGTAATTATGACAAAAAATATTAACTAATCATGAAAAAAAGAGTAAGTTGTGATGAACAAATAAATAATATGTGACCAACTATAAATGATTGTGACCATCTATAATTTTTTGTAACAATTGGACGAGGAAAAGTATAAGAAAAAAATCATTGTTTGAGTGGGGTCGGTTTGTTGGGTGGGTGGCGGGGTAGGGACGGGGTGTGAAAAATTAGAAAAAGAAAATTCATTTTTGGGTAGGGGTGGGTTAGTGGGTGACGGGTATAGGGTCGAGACGGGTTGTGAAAAAGAAAAAAAAATCATTTTTGGGTGGGGCAGGTAGTGGTGTGGTTGTTGGGTGACGGGCATAGGGTAGGGATGGGGTGTGAAAAAGTAGAAAAAAAAATCATTTTTGGGTGGGGTCACTTGGTTAGGTGGGTGGTGGGGTCGGGTCGGGAGCGAGGTGGGTGGGGGTGTGAAAAATTGAAGAAAAAAATCATCTTTGGTGGGTGGGTAGGAATGGGATGGGTGGGTGGGTAAGGTGGGATGGGGTGGGGTGGGTGCAAGGGTAGGGTCTAGGTGGGGTGTGAAAAAGTGGAAGAAAAAAATCTTTTTTTGGTAGGGTGGGGTCGATTGGTTGGGTGGGTAGCTGGTAGGGTCGGGGCGGGGTGTGTGTGGAAAATTAGAAGAAAAAAATCATTTTTGGGTGGGATGGGGTTGGTGGGGCCGTGAAAAAGTAGAAGGAAAAAAATCATTTTTGAGGTAGGGTGGGATCGGTAGGGTGGGGTTGGGCTGGGTTGTGGTAGGTGGAAAAGTAGAAGGAAAAAAATCGTTTTTGCGGTGAGGTGGGATAGGGTAGGTGGCGAGGCGGGCAGGGTCTGTCGTGGTCTGTGGTTTGGATAAGATCAATTTGTCACTTTGCGATGAGGTGGGGTAGGGTTGAGTGGAGTGGTGTGGAGTTGGGTTGGAGTGGGATGGGGAAATGTAGGAAAACATCGGGAGAATATAAAAATAAACTTATTTTTGGGGTGAGTCAATTGCAATATTCTTAAACCTTAGGTGGCCAATTATGTAAAATTTTAAGCTTGAAGGACTTAAATTACAATTTTCCCAAAACTTTATTGGCCAATTTTGAGAAATTCCAAACTTTAGGTCCCAATTTGAAAGAAAATCAAACTTTAGAGGGCCAAAATATGAAAATTTCAATCTTTAAAGGTTGATTTTGAAAATTTTCAAACTTTAGGAGCCAATTTAGCAAATTCCCAAACTTTAGGGACTTAATTTAAAAAAAAAATCAAACTTAAAGGACCAATTTTGAAAATTTCCAAACTTTAGTGACTGAATTAGAAAATTTCAAACTTTAGGGACCAAATTAAAGAATTTCAGAACTTTAATTTGGATATTAGAAGGTATTTGTGTGTGTTATTCATTGCGAATATTGATCGGCTCAAAGGAAGGTCAATATTTGGCTCGAATTTCACATGCACCTGTGGTGATAAACACGTGGCAATTATTTGGTTTAACATGTGACCAATAAATCTATCCAAAGAAAGGTTTATTGGTTAACATGTCTTATTTCTAGTGTTTGATCACTGCACTAAGGGAAAATTAGGTGTTTGTGTGTTATTTCATGCGGATATTGATCGGCCCAAAGGAAGATCAATATTTGGCCCGAATTTCACATGAACTTGTGGTGATAAATACGTGACGGTTATTTGATTTTACGTGTGATCAATAAATCGGTCCAAAGAAAGGTTTGTTGGTTAACATGTCTTACTGTCAGTATTTGATTACTACACCAAGAGTACCACTTACAAGTCAATATTTCTGTCCAAAGACTAAATATTGATGTTGTGCTAGGTATCTTGTGATGGGCCCTACCATTATTTGAAAGTATGATTTGCATAATAAGGTACTTATGTGAGCTATTTTGTTTAAGTGTTCTCTATTCGGTTTCAAATTTTGCTAGTAGTATATCTACAAGCTCAAACTTAATCCCTGTATTTATGGAACAAACTTCAAGGATCAAAACAAGAAAATTAACTTTTTGTTGGCTGCATGGATCTAGACCGTGTACTAAGGATTGAGCAACCTGCTCCTCTTACGGATGAAAGTTCATCTAATCAAATGAGGAACTTTGAGAAGTGGGATTGCTTAAATTACGTGAGTCTCACGATCATTAAGTGCGGGATTCTGGAAGCCTTTAGTGGCATAATATCTAAGGAGGTAAATGATGTCAATGAATTCCTTGCCGAAATTAAGAAATGTTTTGTGAAAAAAGATAAGGCTGAAACAAGCACGCTTATGGAAAGCTTGATTGCAATAAAGTATAAAGGTAATGGGAAAATAAGGGAGTACATCGCGTAGATGTCTCACACTGCTTCAAAACTTAAGGAACTAAAACTCGACTCGTCTAATGACTTGCTCGTGCATTTGGTATTGATATCGCTTCCTGCGCAATATAGTTAATTTAAGGTTAGTTATAACTGTCAAAGTAGAAATGGACTTTCAATGAGCTCATTTCATAGTGTGCAAGCTTCTTGCACAATTCAGTCAATTTAAGGTCAGTTGTAATCAAAGGGAGAAATGAACTCTAAATGAGTTCATTCTATTTTGTGTGCAAGAGGAAGAAAAGTTGAAGCAGGACAGAACTGAAATCACTTGGAAAACACCTCTAAAGATAAGGGCAAGAAAACAAATAAAGAAAATAAAGTTGTTAAGGGGCTATTAATTTTATAATCCCAGACTTAAGTCAATTTTTGAAACGGGAACTGCAACATTTTTGAGGGTGTTAAGTTTGGGGGGAGAAATAAGGTTAGAGATATTGTCTTTAAGGAAGAAGTTGAGGAAGGATCGGTTTTGATTCCTACTATTGCTTTTGATAATGTGCAAGTTTCTATACATGTCATTGATCAAGAAGCATATTCGGAACCTCAATTAGACAATGTTGAAGAATCTCCCATCCTAAATAAGGTAAATTTCAGAAGTACAAACTCAGCAACCTCAATAACTAAAGCCATTAAGGAAATCCACGAGAGAAAGGGAAAAATGCTATTCCGGATAATTATATAGTATTTCTCCAAGAACATAAGGAAAATAATGGAATGGTGGAAGATTGTTCAATCAATTTTCATCAGGTCATGCAGGGTTCTAACACTCAAAAGTGGATTGATGCCATAAATAAGGAGTATAAGCATATGCAAGACAATAAAGTTTGAGATCTTGTCCAATTACCATAAGGTACGAAGCCCATTGGTCTTAAATGGATTTTTAAACCAAGAAGGATTCGAAAGGTAATGTGGAAGGATATAAGGTTCGTCTTGTATCTAAGAGCTTTACACAGAATAATGGCATTGATTATAAAGAGATTTTCTCTTTGGTTTCTACGAAAGACTCTTTCAGGAAAGTTAGGTTGTTGCACATTTTGACCTCGAGTTACATCAAATGGATACTAAGGTGGCGTTTCTCAATGGTGACATTGACGGGACGAACTATATGGTGCAATCAGTAAACTTTGTGTCAGTAGACCCAAAGAAAATGGTTTGCAAATTAAAGAAATCCATTGTGTACTCAAACCAGCTTCCCGTTAAGGGTAATACAAATTTCATCAAACAATTATCTCATTTGGTTTTGAGATTAATGTTGTTGATGATTGTATGTATTACAAGTTCAGTGGGAGTAAGTGTATTTTCCTGATTTTGTATGTTGATAACATATTGCTTGCCACTAATGATATAGGCATGTCACATAAAATTATGAGATTTTTGTCAAGGAATTTTGAGATTAAAAATCTTGGTGACGTCTCTTTTGTATTAGGAATTCAGATACACCGGGATTATTCTCGGGGTATTCTTGGATTGTCACAAAAGGGCTATATCGATAAAGTACTTAAGAGATTTGGCATGCAAGACAGTAAATCAGGAGACAGCCCTATCGCTAAGGGAGACAACTTTAGTCTCGACTAATGCCCGAAAAGTTATCTTGAAGTTAAAGAAATGCAGAGGATCCCATATAGTTAAGCTATAGAAAATCTGAGGTATGCTCAAATTTGTATGCGTTTGGATATTGCATACATTATTGGGATACTAAGGAGATATTTAAGTAACCTTGGGATGGATCATTTGGAAATCATCCAAACATGGGTTATAAGGTATTTAAAGAGAACAAAAGATTACATGCTCACATACAGAAAATCGGATCAGTTGGAGATCATATGGTATTATGATTCCGATTTTACTAGATGCCAAGAAAGTAAAAGATCCACATCAGGCTACATTTATCTGCTTGTTGGAGGAGCTATTTCCGGAAGGAGTGCTTAACAAACACTTTAGCTTCTTTCACTTGGCAGAACAGTTTGTAGCAATTTTTGGGGGCATCTAATTATGGAATATAGCTGTGAAATTTTGTCATTGGGCTGCGTATTCTGTACGGTATAGAAAGACCACGAAAGTTATATTGTGACAATAACTCAGCATATTTATATTCCAGTAACAACAGGATCTCAACTAAGTCAACATACATTGACATAAGTTCCTAGTTGTGAAGGATATAGTTCAGAGTGGACACGTGTCAATAAGAGCACATTGGGACAAACTCCATAATTGTGGATCCGCTTACTAAAATATTACAACCTAAGGTCTTTCATGAGCACAATACTTATATGGGTGTTGTATTTCTTGAGGATATTCGGTTTCTGTGGGAGTTTGTATTTTGGGTGCATTAGACACGTTTATTGTCCTTTTGGATACAGTTTAAAGTTAAAGTTATTTAAAGCTGTAAGGTTTCAGGTTTATTATCTCTGAACTTGTTTAAGGATGATCTCACTAAAGTTGAACCAGTTGGAAATAGGCATGTTGAAGATCACATTACATGTAATTTTCATACTACACATACATACTTGATCCATGTCATCAGTTATGTCGATATACGTGACCATTGAAGGTTTAGTTACGATTAATGTAGCGAAAGCCACTTTGATCCTATGTTGATATAATTGATGGACCAGATTGTTTGGGGATGCATTCAGTAATGATAGCAAAATTCTGAGTACTCATAAGGTTATGATTGATACACAATTGTAAGGTTACACATATAGCCCAAGTGGGAGATTGTAAGGATTTTAATCAATCGTGTGGGCTTATATGTGAATTATTGTGTATTGAATAAAATGCTATCAATTTTTGTTAAGCTCATTTAAAGTGATCTAATAAGGATTTAATATATATCGGGCTTTAATGCATCTAATTAAATGTATGGGCTTTTATGTGTAGATACCAGACCATTACCTAATTCATGATGGGTCGGATTAGGTTAATTGGCAATTCAGTATATAAAGTCGGTTATGGTCCCTGAATCCTACGTACTGTTCATCTTGTCTGACATCCCATCATCAGAGAGAAAATAAGGACTACGTATCGATTTAGAAGATCCAAACACCGCCGAATCGTTTATCGTGAATCACGTTTGATTAAGGTATGCTTCCGCTTAAGTTATTTAATACACACACATATAAAGTCAACTGAAATCCTTTTGTTTACTTACTTTTTCTTTTGTGACAGTTACTTTAGGATTTCATTCAAAATATTATCCTGCGGTTTTATCCATAAATTCATTTAAAACGGTTTTGTTGTATCGTAGAGTTATTGAGCAGTTGCTTTAGGATTTCCGCCAACATATTTGCGTGCGTTTTTTATCCATAAATCCATTTCAATCGCGTTTTGTTGTACTGTACAGTTATTGAGTTAGTGGGTAATTTAGGCCTGATCGGATAAAATTAAATTGGAGAGAGAGGAAATTGAAATTATTTGATTGATTTATTTGTGTTTTCTAAATAAGATGTGTGGTTAAAAATTGGAAAGAGAAAATGTGGATGGTTAAAAAGTGAAATGGAAAATTATTTAAATTAATTTTTGTGTCTTTTTTGTCTTGTAATAAAATAATTTGAAAATTAATTTGTAAAAAGAACATAGATAGATCTTAGTCCCACAATTTCGGATGTTCATGTGTTGAGTGTTATTTGTGCTGTGAGTTGTTCTAAACTCTGAAGAGTATTCAGTTGACAAAACACCTACGTCCTTCAATTTTCATCTAAGCAGAGTACGCAGACAATTAAAATTAAATTCAACCCACAACAATGATGTTAGGTGATTTCGGCAATATAAAAGGGAAGTGGATCTTCGTAGTTTCCACAAAGCAGGTTCGTTTTAAGTCCATTATTTTTAACTACAAATCTGGAGAAAATATTAGGCCTCGTTCTCTTTGCTATTTTCAGGCCATTTTGAGTTTTCAATTTTCAAAAATACTCAAAACGCGTTCACATGTGTATTTTCGAAAACGAAATTTCGGAAACAAAAAAAAAAAAAAAAATTTGCAAAACAAATCCTTTTCTCGTTTTGGGTGTTTTATGTTCAAAATAAAACACGCATTTTGGGACCCAAAACGCGATGAATCTGATTGAGAAAGGGAAAGCAAGAAATCTGACTTTTCTCTCTCTCAACGTCCTCTTTCTTCCCTGCCTGCGGCGACTTCAACTAGGCGTTGCTCCTGCTTCCACATCCGGCCCGCCGTCCATCTCGCTATCAATTCCACCGGCGTCCACGTAAGTATTCCCTATCTTGGCTATTGATTTTCATGTTTATTTGCTTTATTTTTGTCGTTTTTTGCATTCTTGTTTATTTTTTTATACTATTTTTTGCATTTACAGCTCTATTTGACAGATTGAGATGATTTGGTATAAATATTGTTTGAATCCATTGTATATGAAGCAACGAAATCCGAATTTTTCAGCTCTATTTTTCATTTTTATTTTTTGCATTTTCAGTTTTATTATGCCTGTACCTGAGTTCCAGGGATTATGAAGCAAATGAATCCAAATTTTACTATGCCTGTACCTGAGTTCCAGGGATTGTGACAGTCGAAATTTCACTGTGCTACGTATGTATTGGATTGAATGGCTATGATTACATGCATTTTTTTGGATTGAATAGCTATGATTTCCTATAAAAATTGTATTGGAATGAATGGCTGATCATTCAAATTTCATGCATGTATTGGATTGAATGATTATGATTTCCTATAAAGATTGTATGGGAAATTAGAAAAAGTATGTGGTGCGCTAAAATTACAATCAACTCTTGAACTCCAAGTTTGACACTCAATATGATAGATAGATGCTTTTATAAGAGGAGTCAATCCCCACTGTTGTTATAGATAATTATAAAGGTTATTCATTGTATGAATGAATTTGCATTGACATGTATCAGCATAGAGCCATAGAGTGAAATTGAAGATCATTATCATATGTTTTTGAATAGTAAAATTAGAGCATGGAATGATGAGGACAGTTGCTTGATTAATCTTTAGTTCAATAACTTTTGCCTCTTCAAAATATTGTTGTTGCAATAGACTACTAACAATCTTAGAAAACTGAATTGTGAAACAAAAATGTAGCCACTGTACATTTTTCTGTTCCTATTCAGTCCTTGTGTTTTTTATTGTGTAGGTTTTTCAATCTGTTTAATTTTCAGTTTGCACCTTTCTTCTCTTTCCCGATATAATTAACTCTTTCTTAAGCATTTTTGAAGTTTTCTTGGTATTATAAAATCTTTACAACTGCATTCTTTTTACTTTAAAGCTGATGATAGCATTGTATGTATACATTCTCCTTCTAAACATCTTTTATTATGCTAAAATTAGTTGTCTATCCGTGCGATGCACGGAATATATAATTTTTAAATCATAATTTTAAAAATATCTTGATTCAATCATATCAAATAAAAAATACAGTTTCAATACAAAATGTTATTGAATTTGAAACTTTAAAAAAGACAAAACTATTCAAAATAAAAAATGCAACATATACACTAAGTATACAGCGCCACTCAAAATTTGGTACTCATTTAAATTTTTTATATAATTTTTTTTTTATTTTTTTATTTTTTTTAATTTTTTTATTTACGTTTTTCTCTGAAAATTTGTCCACCTCATCACCTATTTCCCTTTTAATATTTTATAATTTTTTATTAACTATATTTTTTAATGTGTTGCTTACATATATTTTATTTGAAATCAAATATATTAATTAATATATTTTTTCCTTGTTTTTAAGCATGCTAATTTCTGTTAAAATGATGAAATGATTAGCCACCGTTTGGTAATAATGTTTGATTTATAAACTTGTTTATTTATGATTTTGAGGTAAAAAGTAGTGGCTGAAAATTGGAAAGATAAAAAAAAAATGTGTGGTTAAAAAGTTGATAGAAAATAATTAATTATTATTGTAACATGCGTATTGAAGAGCCTATTCATTTATTGACATATTATGAAGTAAAATTTCAATGATTTTATTTATTTATTTTCAAAATATATTAATTCAATTTTTTAATTTCTAACTTAACAAATTTATATACCATATATTTATTTATTTTAAAATATATTAATCCAAAATTTTCATTTTCAATGTAACACATTTACATAGATATGATAAGACATTTATTTATATTCAAATATATTAATCCGATTTTTTCATTTCCTACGTAATACATGATATTGAATTTGAAACTTTAAAAAAAAAAACTAATCAAAATAAAAAAATTCTGCATGTACACTTAGTGTACCGCGTTACTCAAAGTTTAACACTTAATTAATTTTTTTTATATAAATTTCTTTTGACTTTTATTTACTTTTTTCTAAAATTTGCCCATCTTATTATCTATTTTCCTTTTAATATGTTATAATTTTTAATTAACTTTATTTTTTTAATATATTGCTTACATATATTTTATTCGAAATCCAATATATTAATTAATATATTTTATTTTTCCTTATTTGTTAATCATACCAATTTTTGTCAAAATGATGAAATGATTAAATTTTCTACCAATTTATCATTGGTGGTAAAAAGTTGATAGCAAATAAATAATTATATTTGTAATATACTTATTAAAGAACCTACTCATTTATTGACATGTTAGAAAGTAAAAATTCAATGAATTTATTTATTTATTTTTCAAAATCTTCATTTCTAACTTAAAAAATTTATATAGCATGGATTTTTTATTTTCAAATATATTAATCCAAAATTTTCATTTTCAATTTAACACATTTACATGTCATTTATCTATGTTCAAATATATTAATACAATTTATTTTTTTTATTTCATACATATCACATTTACATAGATATCACATTTATTTATGCTCAAATATATTAATCCAATTTTTTCATTTCCTACATAACACATTTACATATATATCACATTATTTATGTTCAAATATATTAATCTAATTTTTTCATTTTCAATGTAATACATTTACACATAATATATTTATTACAAATCTTACTAAATATGTAATAAATAATAATTTTTCCTATAAAAATATTTATCTTTTTTTTATTTTTTTGTATTTATTTTTTTATACATAAAAGTAGAAATGAAGAAAGAGAGTGCAATTTTCCCTCCAAAATGACTAACTCCTCATTTCTACTTTTATATATATAAATATAAAGATAAAGATAAAGATAAAGATAATTCCATCTTCAATGGTGGCACTTTATTCATGATGTATTACCTGGATCGTTTTGCTTCGACAAGATATTGTTTCAAGAGGCTCTTTAATCATGATATCCTTTATGTTGTGTACAAGGGGAAGGAAATTTGAGTCTTGATGTGGAGTTTTTATCATGTCAGGGAACGAAACCCATCTCCTTAAAATAGAACAAAGGAAGGGGGCCATCAGAGAAAGCGAGCAGGGAAAAGATAATTAGTTTGTATGCTTGGTTTGGTTAAGTATCTTGGCGTCAAGGTGTCAGTAATTGTTCTCTGTTTATGAAGGGGACGGTTGAGTACGCAAAAATATCTGTTGGCTAACACCTATTTTATATTATTAAATCCACCGGTGGACAACAAGTTGTGGGCTTGACCTTGGTTGGTTGGTGCAAGAATCTTTGTGTACCTGATTGTCTCCGTTTAATAAGGGGGTTGGTTGAGTAGCATTCTTAGACTTTTTTCGAGTTTGGTAGCAAGTTTGTACAACTTGTTGGCTGCTTTTCAAGTCTTTGTTCTATAAGATGATTTTATTGCCAAAACTGGGGCACTGGTATTGGAATCAATCTTGTTTTTGTTCCAAATTCATCAGTTGGTCGGAATTTACATGTTGAAGTGGGACAAGGATCATCCATTTTCACTTGACGTAAGGATATTGGAACGCAACCTGATTTTTGTATTTGAAATGTAATTTGTTTTGGTACATGATCATGCAAATTTTAGGCAGTGACTTGAAGTGTACCAATTTGGTAATAGAATTGAAATACCTGGCAATGGATGGTTGTGATATCGATAAATATAACCACATTCTTGAGTTTTATATGGGTCTTTTGAATTAACTTATTTGTATAATCAGTGAATTGTGCTCATTCTCAAAATTGTACAACTTTGTAATATGATCTAATATATATTAATTAGTTTACATTTAAAGTTTTAATACTTTTTTTTAGGCAAGAGATGAATTATTGTTAGAATAATAAAATATTAGTTGAATATATGATTATTGAAATAAAAAATTATTGTACTTAAATAAATGAATCAATAGATTTTTTACATAAAAAAAAATTACAAAATAATGATTCTCAAAATTTCAAAGTAAATGCATTTTTCAACTTTCTGTTTTGAACAACAATTTTCCAAAATTACAAAGAGAATAGGTTTTCAGCAATCTCAAAACAAACACCCAAAATTCAAAACTCAAAATAAAATTCAAAACTCAAATTTGAAACACATAGAGAACGGCCCCTTAGTTTCTACCATTAATAGGGAAAAAATTAGATCTACATTCCTCAACCACATAATTTATGATTGTTGGTGAAAAAAGATTGTTTGTTTGCCTCTGCACAAAATATAAAAAACTGTAAGAAAATTATAAAATTATTAAATGTATGAAACAATTAAAACATGAACAATATTTTGGCTGAATCTTAAACACAATATGAACCGACGAAAATATTGCAATGCATAACGAAATCACATACAACACAGCAACTAACATGTATTTTTGAACTACCATATTTTGGGAAAATTTATTACAAAGTATGAAATATTTATAATAATTATTGAACAATGTATATGTAACAGATTTTTCGGGAACTTATCTTTTCGGCATCCAAGGACTTGTAGATGAGTTTCACCATAGTCGTCAAGAAGTTTTTGGATTTTTGTTATGGCATTAGATACAAAATTTTCTGATTCAAAATGAAAATAATGAAGTTAGGCGGCTGAGACTTTCACATGTAGGGTTTGTTCTTGAGCACTAATTTTTGGGCCTATTGTGCAAGGATCTAATGAAATTTTCCCAGTAAAATATAGGGAGTAATGGAGCTTGACAGATCAAGCATTTCTTAATGGTAGATGTAGGCTATGATTTCGAGATCGATTAAAGACTTCCAGACGAGAAGTGGGTTTCTGGTTTGTTGCCTGAAGAAGAAGGAGGTAGTTGTTGACTTCTCTTTTTGCCAACAAATAAAAATGGTTGTATTTTTCAAATTGATAGGTGGGTTATATATTTTTGAACAATTTGTCTAAGTATACAGCTCTTGAATTTAAATACCGGTGTTGAAATAAAGTTTGAATATTGTACGAAATAGAAAAGGTAACAGATGGAAAGCGAACTGAGATCAAAGTTGGATAAATTCACGTTTAGTTCGATACCGATCTGAAAGCCAGGTCGAATCAACGAAATCAAATAACAAGAGTTTTGAGAGCTTTTTCATTTTTTTCTCTTTTTTTTGAATAGCATTTATATCCCTTATTTATAGTAAGTGAGGAGACAAAACATAATCATTACAACATATCACGTCTGCAGTATGTAACTGACAATGACTATTAACATTGCTGACAATATGACAACAAATGATTATACTGACATTTTACAAATAATCATAATTACTGACACATAATACGGCTGATTTGACGTTTTAGCAGCGCCGCCAGTCTCACCGCGTTCGGAATTCACCTCGGCATCAAGTCACCTCGTTTTTGGCAAATCACCTCTCTCTTTAAGTGGAGGTCGGTTCCAAAATCACCTCGGCAACTTATCACCTCGATTTTGGCAAATCACCTCGGCAACTTGTCACCTCGGTTTTGACATTCCACCTCTCTCTTTAAGTTGAGGTCGGTTCCAAAGTCACCTCGGCATCAAATCACCTCGATCAAAATAAACCAGGTGTCATTTTAAGTTGAGGTCAACATTTTGAATCCACGTCAGCACGATAAACAACAAATGTCCCCTCGATATCGGTCCGACAAAGATTTTGTGGACGGATCTCGAAATCCCAGTTGTCTTACAGCCTACTAATTGACGTCGCCTTTAATTTTTATCAATTTCCAATTGCCAGGTGTCGTTGTGTGAATGGTGTGTCAGTTCTCGGATCAAGTGTCGCCGCCTCCATAATTTCAACGCGTCTTGTCATTATGACTGATTAATGATCTCTCTCTCTTCTCTCCTTATAAATAGGGGCATTCTCCTCATAAGAAACCTATTGAACCTTCGAAATTCTCTCTGCCAACATCAGATCGTTTATTTACACGACCTTGATTTCACCTCGTTATCAGATCAGAACAGCTTATTTCTTTCGTCAGGTGAGGGTGTTTTGACGTTTCTTCTCAATTTTCTCTTGTTTCTCTTGTTTTGAAATTCCTTTCCCCCCCTTTTTCTAACTGTCGAGCTCGTTATAATCATTTTTAAGGATGAGCAATAGTATTAGTTTTGAGGAAAGTGGGGTAAGGTCGGAGAATAGGGGTAAAGAGGCCGAATTGTCTGTGTCCTGGGAGGAGAGTAAGGAAACCCAGTGCCTCTTTCAAGGCGAGGAGGATGATGATGAAATCCCGCAGTCCATACCTTTAGCGATAGTACCAGAATCCCGTTCCATTTTGGCTAGTTCATTTCGATATCCTTCTACTGCCACTTTTCAGCGACCTGACCCCTGTACTAGTTACAGTTCGGATTTTGCTTGTAAACATTTTCGATCTGAAGCCACTGAAAACGAATTACAAATTTGGAAAAATAAATATAGAATTCCAGGATATGTACACTTTCTCCTTCTCGAAAATTACGAACGAGCTGACCAGCCACCTAAAGGTTGTGTAGCTACTAATTACCAAATTCTGGAGGCAGGCCTCAGGTTTCGACTTCCGTTCATCATAACTGACTTTCTCCGATCTTGGGGTGTAGCCCCTTCCCAAATTCACCCTAATGGTTGGAGGTACATCCTTGGGTTCATATCCCTTTACAATTGCTTGGGATACAACGACCCCTCAGTGGACGAATTTAATTTTGCATATCAGTTTCGAGCTTATGGCAAAAAAACGGGATGGTTTTATGCGATGCAGAGGTCAGTCTTTAGGGGTCGAAGATTGCTGATTGATTTTCCTGAATCAGTCCGCTCTTGGAAAGAGAAGTGGTTCTTCGTTGGGGGAAATTGGATGAGCCCCTATCGAAGTGATGGAATCAGTTCGACCATTCCCGTTCTCTATAGGGATAAATTCAGTAAGTTTTTATATCTGGGATATTTTGGAGCTGAATTGTTCTAATATTAATCATCTCGTTTTTTGCAAAGGTGAGAGAGGCAGATTTGGACCCAAAAGTCATCGAGAGGATTATCCATCTGACCGACCAACCTGACCACTTTAGATCGGTAAAAGAGCTTCTAACTGAAGAACGCTTGTTTGAATCAACCCTTACTTTTGTCGATCCATCTGATTACTACCCTCCACTTCCAAAATGTAAGTTTCACAGATCAATGCACTACAGATTTTTAACGCCTTGTATTTTTTAGGTGTATACTAAGAACACTTACTTCTGTATATCTTTTCATGTCAGCCCGTAAAAGTAGAAAGAAGATGAAGTCAATGAAGGCGAAGAAACTTGCAAACGCCAAGGCTGACGCTCGCAAGAGAGCTGCCCAGAAACAGACTTCAAGGGCCTCACCTCCTCCCAAAGAGTATCCGATTGACCCACCTCTTCAAAAGAAATCCAAACGAGCCGAGGTCGCCAAAGAGAAAGCTGACATTCCAATCCCACCGCCTCAAACTTCTGGGGACCAAGCTGGGTCTTCCCAATCTGCCCTGCAGGGGGGTTCGTATCTGGGAGTGCATCTCGTAAAAGTTGAACTGGCAAGTTCTCTAAAAGGGTCTCGCCCCAAAATTTATAGGGAGTTTGTGTCAGCGGCCAACCTAACTCCTATGGGCTTAATGAAGGTCCCCCTGCAGACTAAGGTGGCCATGGATGTTCCGGCCAAGACCTGGACACCTCGTCAAGAGAAGTTCAGCGAAGATATGCCTTTGGATGACCTATTGGCGACCGGAACTGCACACGTCGGTCAAGCTTTGAATTATCTTTGCCGGGCTCAGTCTAGATTAAGCAAGGCGACCTCCGACACCAGAAAGTTCAAGAAACTCGCTGACGACGCCAGGAGCATGTTTGAGGCAGAAGTGAAGGCCAGAAATGAGACAGAGGCCAAACTGAAGGAGGCCCTTGAAGAGATGGCCAAGTTTAAAGAGACCAATCTTGAGCTATCCAAGTTCAAGGATGAAGTGCTTCCTCTTAGGGAGGAGGTGGCCTCTTTAAAGGATAATCTGGCCCAATTGCAGGTCGCAAAAGAGAGGCTCTTAAAGGAATTGGACGAGGCCAATAATATTGAGACCAGCCTGAAGAGGGAGAAAAATGAGTTAGAGGCTGCTGTCCAAGGTTCCTACAAGGAGGCCGTGAAAAAGTTTAAAGACTCATGGAATACGAACACGATGTGGACGAGACCTACTATCTCACATTCAAAGAGATAGTAGAGGAGCTAGAAGAAAAACGACCAGAGGTGGATATAAGTTTCTTAAAAGAGAAACTCGAACTGGTCTACAAAAAGTATTTAGAGCTGATGCCTGACGAGGTCGATGAAGAATCCTTACTCTCTCCACTCACTGAGTCTCAAACCAACCTGCCAGAAAAAGTCGTCAACATTGAAGAATAGTCACATATCTTCAGATCAATGTTGTCTTGTAACTTTCAATCTTGTTTCTTTTGAATAAAAAGAGAATTTCATTTTAGCATTGATTATTTCAAAGCCAAACAAAGTGAATTATGAACGAAGTGAGTACTTAAGCAAATTTCAGACGTTAATTCACTCAATATGAAATGCAGAGGTGAATTATAAACGAAGTGAATACTTAAGCAATTTTCAAACGTTAATTCACTCAATATGAAATGCAGAGGTGAATTATAAACGAATTGAGTACTTAAGAAATTTTCAGACGTTAATTCACTCAATATGGAATGCAGAGGTGAATTATAAACGAAGTGAGTACTTAACCAATTTTCAGACGTTAATTCACTCAATATGGAATGCAGAGGTGAATTATAAACGAAGTGAATACTTAAGCAATTTTCAAACGTTAATTCACTCAATATGAAATGCATAGGTGAATTATAAACGAAGTGAATACTTAAGCAATTTTCAAACGTTAATTCACTCAATATGAAATGCAGAGGTGAATTAATAACGAAGTGAATGCTTAAGCAATTTTCAATCGTTAATTCACTCAATATGAAATGCAGAGGTGAATTATAAACGAAGTGAATGCTTAAGCAATTTTCAAACGTTAATTCACTTAATATGAAATGCAGAGGTGAATTATAAACGAAGTGAATACTTAGCTCGAGATATTCTTACCCAAAACACTTCGTTGACAGAACGGAGATCGGTCATTTTTCACCTCGGTATTTATTCCCCAAATCACCTCGTTTGTTGAATAGAGGTCGGTCTTTTTCCACCTCGGTATTTATTCCCCAAATCACCTCATTTGTTGAGTGGAGGTCGGTCATTTCACACCTCTGTATTTGTTCACTGATGATCATGGATCTCCGACCTCGACTTCTCACGGGGACCTATTTCGTCTTCAAAATGAATCGCCTTATTATGTTGATGACATCCTGCCTTATAGGTATTTACGGATCATCAACTAAGGTCTTCGTTTTGCCTCTCAAGGAGGTCTTTTTCGCCTTTAAGACGGATTATCTTGTAATGTCGATGATATCCTGCCTTATAGGTACTTACGGATCATCAACTAAGGTCTTCGTTTTGCCTCTCAAGGAGGTCTTTCTCGCCTTTAAGACGGGTTGTCTTGTAATGTCGATGATATCCTGCCTTATAGGTACTTACGAATCATCAACTAAGGTCTTCGTTTTGCCTCTCAAGGAGGTCTTTCTCTCCTTTAAGACGGATTGCCTTGTAATGTCGATGATATCCTGCCTTATAGGTACTTACGGATCATCAACTAAGGTCTTCGTTTTGCCTCTCAAGGAGGTCTTTCTCGCCTTTAAGACGGATTTCCTTGTAATGTTGATGATATCCTGCCTTATAGGTACTTACAGATCATCAACTAAGGTCTTCATTTTGCCTCAAGGAGGTCTTTCTCGCCTTTAAGGCGGATTACCCTGTAATGTTGATGATATCCTGCCTTATAGGTACTTACGGATCATCAACTAAGGTCTTCGTTTTGGAAACATCCATTCAGATTTGCATACTTTGAAACATTAAAATTTTCATTCATTTGATTACATCTCACTTGACATCAAAAAATATTCACATTCGATTTCACATCCTGTCCTACTGGAAATATTTCTTCAAGTGTTCTGCGTTCCAGGGGTGTTGAAGCTGAATTCCATCAAGTGACTCTAGTTCGTACAACCCATTGCTCACGACCTTCTTGATTCGATATGGACCTCCCTAGTTTGGTCCCAGAGGCTCACGCGTCGTGGTCGTCTTCCTTAATACTAGATCCCCCATTTGGAACTTTCTCGGCCTCACCCTGGAATTGTAATACCTCGTGCTCCTTTGCTTGTATACTGCATTCCTAACTTTTTCTTGTAATCGCTTCTCCTCCGTAAGGTCCAATTCAGCAGTGAGGGCATCATCGTTATCTTTCTCATTGAAGTGAGTGACCCGAAACGATGGCATACCCACCTCTATTGGGATTACAGCTTCTGTTCCGAAAGCCAAAGTGAACGGGGTCTCTCTAGTTGATGTCCTGTGGGTTGTCCGGTAGGACCACAATACTCCCGATAGTTCTTCCACCCACGTTCCTTTCAGGTTTTCGAGTTTGGTTTTCAGATTATGCTTGATAATTTTGTTCACCGCTTCAACTTGTCCGTTGGATTGAGGATGGTTCGGAGTGGAGAAATGCTTCCTGATACCCAGTCCTTCACAAAAAGATTTAAACCTTTCGTTGTCGAACTGTTTCCCGTTGTCTGTCACAATGGATTGTGGGATTCCGAACCTACAAATGATTGAGTTTCGTATAAAGTCTGTAGTTTTCTGCTCCGTAATTTTGACCAACGGTTCAGCTTCTGCCCATTTCGTAAAATAATCCACTGCAACTATAGCAAACCTGTTTCCCCCCTTTGCAGTTGGCAATGGTCTGATCAGTTCTACTCCCCATTTAGCGAACGACCATGGGCTCATAATCGAAGTCAGCTCTTCGGGAGGGTTCCTCATTATTGGGGCGAACCTTTGACATTTGTCGCATGTCTTTACAAATTCAATCGTGTCCTTCTTCAAGGTAGGCCAAAAGTACCCCTGCCTAATAATTTTGAATGCCATCGCTTGTCCCCCTGTATGGTTCCCGCAAATGCCCTCGTGAATTTTCTTCATCACATATTCCGCCTCTTCATTGTCTAGACATTTTAACAATGGTAGGGAGAATCCTCGCTTGTACAAGTCATCCCCAATTAAAGTGTACCTCGCAGATCTGATCCTCAAACTCCTGGCCTTCACTTGATTAAGTGGCGTCGTCCCTCACTAGTACAAAAATCACCAAAAAAAATGAGGAATATACGTCGGTTTTTAGTAAAACCGACGCCTATAAAAGGACGGTGGCATTTTTGTAAATATAATTAAAGAATGGGCGTCGGTTGTAATATTACAACCGACGTATAAAGTTTAAACCTAGAGAATACGCGTCGGTTCCTCAAGAACCGACGCGTAAAACCGGAGATACGCGTCGATTTTTGAAGAACCGAGGCGTATTCTTTAGAAATTTTTTTTTTTTTTTTTTTTTTTTTTTTTTTTTTTTTTTTTTTTTTTTAACTTTAGGCGTCGGTTGTAATATTTCAACCGACGCCTAAAGTAAAAAAAAAAAAAAATAAAAAATAAATAAATAAATAAATTTTGCCTTTAGGCGTCGGTTGTAATATTACAACCGACGCCTAAAGTCAAAAAAAAAAAAAAAAATTTTTTTTTATTTTTTTTTTACTTTAGGCGTCGGTTGTAATATTACAACCGACGCCCATTCTCCGATTTCCCGCGTTATTTACTTATGCGCAGAAAACTCAGATCATCTCTATTTTTTTCACTACTCGATCTCTTCCCGCCTCTCTCTTTATTTTTCTCTCACTCGAACCACCGCACTATGACGCCGCCGCCGCCACCACCACCATTCCTCCATTTCCCGGCAACGTTCATCACCACATTCCTCCCCTCGCTCTTTATCTCTTCCTCTCCCCGAATCACCGGAGTTGCACCTCCACCACCGCCGCGCACCTCCACCATCTCGTAAGAAACCCACCTCCCTCTTTATATATGTGTGTTTTTATTTATGTATATATATAATGTATGTAAATATATGTGATAATATTTATGCATGTATAATGTATGTAAATAATATGTATATATATGTATTATATATAATGTATATAAATGTATATATGTTTATATATATATATATATATATATATATATATATGAGTATTTATATTATAGATGTGTTTGTATATATGTATGGGTGTTTCAACTAGTTATTGATTTAATTTTGTATTGTTGATTTTTAGTTATTAGATGGATAAATTGCAATATTTGAATTATTGAATTTCTATATTGCAGCTGAATGGATGAAAGAAATGTGATGCTACCCCCGCAAAAAAAAAAAAAAAAAAAAAAAAAAAAAAAACTTTAGGCGTCGGTTGTAATATTACAACCGACGCCTAAAGTCAAAAAAAAAAAAAAAAAGACTTTAGGCGTCGGTTCTACATTTAGAACCGACGCCCAAAGTTAATTTTTTTGTTTTTTTTTTTACTTTAGGCGTCGGTTCTAAATTAGAACCGACGCCCAAAACTGACTTTGGGCGTCGGTTTACAACCGACGCCTAAAGTTGAGACTTTGCGCGTCTGCTTCATAGACGTCGCCGCTACAACCGACGCGTATTCCGTTTTCCAACCGACGCGTATTCCTGTTTCTGTACTAGTGCCTTCTCTTAAGTATTGGATAATTTCATCATTCCATGTCCTCTTCAGAGAGGTTTGTAAGACGACTGAAGGTGATGGGTTTAAGGCAGATCGCGCCAAGGTTTCGATTGATATGCTTTCCAATTCAGACGTTCCTTCGCTTGTCGCTAAGTATCAGCCTGACTATTTTTGGATCGAGGGATCTGGATAATCTCTGTATGCCTGAACTTCTTCAGCTCTTCTAAAACCTTTGCTCGGTAGGTCTTCATCTTTTCACCTCTGGCTTCATACGTTCCCTGGATTTGGTTGATTATCAGCTGGGAATCACTGTGCAGGATAAGGCTATCAACACCCATCACTTGAGCCATGTCCATCCCTACAATCAGAGCCTCATATTCAGCGTCATTATTGGTCGCCTCGAAATCAAAACGGTAAGAGCTGCAGAAGAATTGATTATCTGGGCTAATGAGAACGACCCCAGCCCCTGCTCGGTTTCCTGCTGATGATCCGTCAACGTATAACCGCCAGGTCCTATCTACCTCCGCACAGCAACTTAAGTAAGTTGGTGTGAGCTCCACCATGAAATCAGCTAAGGCTTGCCCTTTGATGGCGGCTCTCGCTTTGTACACAAGGTCGAATTGTCCCAACTCTACTGCCCATTTCAGTAACCATCCAGAAATCTTAGGTTTTTGTAACACCTGCCTCAGAGGGTAATTTGTCAATACTTTGACCTGATGCTCCAAAAAGTAGGGACTCAATTTTCGAGTCGACATTATCAAAGCATAGGATAATTTTTCCATTTCAGAATACCGAAGTTCGGCGTCGTGCAGGGCCTGGCTGACATAGTAGACAGGACGTTGAACTCCCTGCTCTGTTCTCACAAGGACTGCACTCATTGCCAGTTCTGAAACGGACAAGTATATAGAGAGCACTTCTCCCGATAATGGCTTGGAAAGGATGGGCGGGGACGCCAATTGCTTCTTCAGTTCTTCAAAGGCCGTCTGGCATTCTTTCGTCCACTCAAAATCCTTATTCTTCCTGATAATATCAAAGAATGGCCGGCATTTATCCGTAGACCTTGATACAAAACGGCTTAAAGCTGCTATCCTTCCCGTCGACTTTGCACCTCTTTAATTTTCCTTGGTTCCCTCATCTGCATCAACGCTTGTATTTTATCTGGGTTAACTTCGATCCCCCTTTG
Organism: Ligustrum vulgare; assembly: GCA_963555705.1. Classification (NCBI taxonomy): domain Eukaryota; kingdom Viridiplantae; phylum Streptophyta; class Magnoliopsida; order Lamiales; family Oleaceae; genus Ligustrum; species Ligustrum vulgare. The sequence goes on from OY743172.1 coordinate 54,623,559, forward strand.
GTTTACCAGGTAGCCCAGGAATTTTCCTGATCCTACTCCGAAGGAGCATTTCTTGGGATTCAACTTCATTCAGTAAGTTCGCAGTATTCAGAACATTTCATCAAGGTGCTGAATATGGTCTTCAGCTCGGATACTCTTTACGAGCATGTCATCGACATATACCTCCATTGTCTTCCCGATGAGATCCTTAAACATTTCATTCACCAAACGCTGATACGTTGCTCCAGCGTTCTTTAAGCCAAACGGCATCATCTTGTAGCAGTAGAGTCCTCGATCAGTCATAAACGAGGTGTGCTCTTCATATGCTTCATTCATTGGTATTTGGTTATACCCCGAGTCAGCGTCCATGAAGCTGAGGAGCTGATGTCCGGCCGTAGCATCCACCATTTGACCGATTCTGGGGAGGGGGAAACTATCCTTGGGGCATGCTTTGTTCAGGTCGGAGAAGTCAATGCACATCCTCCATGTCCCATTACTTTTCTTTACCAGCACTGGGTTAGCTACCCACATGGGATAGAAAGATTCCCTGATAAATCCATTGCCAAGTAGTTTCACCACCTCCCTTTCCAGCGCCTCATACCGTTCAGGATTAAGCGACCTCATTTTTTGTACCTTCGGTTTGAAATCAGGATTAACGTGGAGATGATGGAACGCATGTTTAGGGTCAATCCCTTCCATGTCTGAGTGAGTCCATGTAAACACATCTGAATTCTTTTTCAAAAAATTGATGAGGTTGGTCCTGATGGGCTCAATTAACCCGTGCCCTATCTTGAATTCGACATCGGGTTTTACCTCGTCAACTTTCACAGCATCCAACTCTTCCACAGGTCCTGACTGACCCCTATCCTGTGTACTCCTTGGATCCAGCATTTGCAGCTTTGTTATCGGCTCGTCTTCTTCGTTTGGTTCTACAATGGGACTTCCTTTTTCCGCCATTTGGACATTGTTGGAAGCGAAGCCCAAATTGCACTCCCGCGCAACCCTCTGATCCCCCCTTATGGTAGCCACTCCATGTGGTGTAGGAAATTTCAGACAATAGTGATAGATTGAAGCTGCTGCCTTAAGCTCGTGGAGGATCGGTCTCCCCAATATGGCATTGTAGTTCGTCATGACGTCCACTACCACAAAATCAGCAATTACGCGTCTCTGACAAGATCCTGTCCCCAACTCCACTAGTAAAGATATTTCGCCTTTTGGACAGATGTAGTCACCCGTGAAACCCTGAATCCTTGTCCTCCTCGGCCGTAAGTTACGCGGGTCAATTCCCATTCTTTCAAAGGTCTTCCAGTACAGCACATTCACAGCACTGCCGTCATCCACTAATGTTCCGTGGATCTTTATACCGCTCACCGGCATCGTGATCATCAAAGCATCTGAATGTGGTTGGAGTACCCCCTTGGCGTCTTCCTCAGAGAAACTGAAAGACTCTGAATCGTCTGATGTGATTGCATGACTACATATTTGATAGCTATTTCGAGCTTCTCGGGCGGATTCTCGTCTTTTCCTCTTTGACCCGATCTGCACTTGATTTCCGCTCACAATTGTACGGATTTCATTCGCCCGGTCTTTACCGCGGGGTTCTATTCCATGATGGATGGCGTACTTCTCTTGTTGTTTGAATTGCCTTCCTGAATCCCGTAGTTCAGAGGCATATTCTTGTAAGCTTCCCCTCTTTATTAATTTATCAATTTCAAATTTCAAATTTCTGCACTCGTCCGTGGTGTGCCCCACTGACCTGTGGTACTTGCAATACTGGGATGAGTCCAAGTTACTCGGGTTCTGCTTTATCGGCCTGGCCGGCGGAATTATCCCCTTATCTTTCTCATTCATAAAAATGACCTCAGTTGACGCATTTAACGGGGCGAGCTTACCTCTCTGATCAGGATTGTATGGATGGAACCTATCAACTGGCTTGTAATCTCTCTTCTTCCCAAAAGTATTTGTTTTGAATTCTTTCCTATCATCCTTGCTTTCCTACCATTCCCATGTTCGCCTCTGCTGGAGGTCGCGAGAGGGCAGACCTCCTTGACACACGAGAATTCCCTTGCGAATCATCACCACGTTGTGCCCGGTGACTTCCTGAATTTTGCCTGTTACTCATTATGATGCAGGAGCAAGTATGTGATTGCTGAATATAAGGATACGGGACCTCCTTCTAGCGCCAATTTGTTGACGTCTCTTTTTGTCAACAAATAAAAATGGTTGTATTTTCCAAATTGATAGGTGTGTTATATATTTTTGAACAATTTGTTTAAATATACAGCTCTTGAATTTAAATACCGGTGTTGAAATAAAGTTTGAATATTGTACGAAATAGAAAAGGTAACAGATTGAAAGCGAACTGAGATCAAGGTTGGATAAATTCACGTCTAGTTCGATACCGATCTGAAAGCCAGGTCGAATCAACGAAATCAAATAACAAGAGTTTTGAGAGCTTTTTCCTTTTTTTCTCTTTTTTTTTTTTTGAATAGCATTTATGTCCCTTATTTATAGTAAGGGAGGAGACAAAACATAATCATTACAACATATCACGTCTGCAGTATGTGACTGACAATGACTATTAACATTGCTGACAACATGACAACAAATGATTATACTGACATTTTACAAATAATCATAATTACTGACAGATAATACGGCTGATTTGACGTTTTAGCAGCGCCGCCAGTCTCACCGCGTTCGGAATTCACCTCGGTCAACATCACCTCGACATCAAGTCACCTCGTTTTTGGCAAATCACCTCTCTCTTTAAGTGGAGGTCGGTTCCAAAATCACCTCGGCAACTTATCACCTTGATTTTGGCAAATCACCTCTCTCTTTGAGTTGAGGTCGGTCACAAAATCATCTCGGCAACTTGTCACCTCGGTTTTGACATTCCACCTCTCTCTTTAAGTTGAGGTCGGTTCCAAAGTCACCTCAGCATCAAATCACCTCGGTCAAAATAAACCAGCTGTCATTTTAAGTTGATGTCAACATTTTAAATCCACGTCAGCACGATAAACAACATTAGTGAAGAGGCTTGAGTGATTTTGTGGAGTGAGTGACGGCTGCTCAATAGAATAATAGGGTTTGTGTAGTGAGGGAATTAGTCCTCATATATAAATAATTCTAGAATTTTCTTAGGGTTTACATCTCTTGAACCAAGTTTAAGCTTCTGTTAAATTTTGATTTTTTTTTAATTCAATGAAATGATGTTTAACAATAATTTGTCTAACATTTATGTTTATTTAATAGAATTATACATTGGTAAGTGTATCAATTAATTGTTTTTTATTAACCTAATAAACTTAGTTGTTTTTTAATTAACCTTATAAACTTAATTGTTTCTTAACAAAAAGTTAATCTATATATTAATAAAGACAACTAATATACTAACCAATTTTGACTGGAATCTCAATTTTCAATTGAATCTAAAAGCATTTTAATTTGGAAGTTTTTTTCCCATTTTTCAGCATTTCCACGGATACGAAGTAGTGGAGTGTGAATGTGGTGGCCATTTCATTTCTACAAGGTTACTTAATTCTAATTTCCATTGTACAATTTTCTCATTCGATCAAATCTGATAATATGTTGCTTTCTTCTTTGAAGGAAACCATTGATTTTGGGGTTTTTTCTTTGATTCTTCGGGTTCAATAGCTTCTTCTTCTAAAATTGGTTGTGTGGACATGGCAGTGATAAGATGTGCTCCACCGTCGATGGTTGTTCTGGAAGCGATGCTGGTGCTAGAAGGTCTCTTTCTACTACGATAATGCCTTCTTTATCAGTGGGTTGCAATGCCATCAACACCAATGGTGGTTCATTTTTTTATAGAAGCAGATTTCGATTCTAATATTATTTTGTTATATGAATTAGATATTATATTAGTTATTTTATGAATTATGTATTGATTTATTTGTCGTTAACGAAAATATATAACGAAAATTTCTTAATGTTTGTTTCGATCCGACCCGATCCGAACCCGAGACGATCCGAGATTTTTACTGTTTGATCCGATCCGATCCGATCCGAAATCTCGTGGAGCGGATTTGGATCGGCACTGATCCGCCCCGATCCGCTCCATTGCCATCACTACTCTTTCTACTACGATAATGCCTTCTTTATCAGTGGGTTGCAATGCCATCAACACCAATGGTGGTTCATTTTTTTATAGAAGCAGATTTCGATTCTAACCGTGAATTGGTCGATATTATGTATCATATATGCTATTTTTATAACTCCCTAATTCAAATTGTACAATGATTTTGAATAATTATGTCGGTTCACTCATCATTTGTAGATCTAATAGATGGATTATTCATGTTAATATAGTCGACAATTATAAGTAATTGTCCATCTATTGTAAACCAAGAAATTTATATAATTTTTTATTTCACATTACAGTCTTATTTTATAAAATGAGATTATGACGTTAGATTCATTTCATATTGTTTTCTAATATCATTGAAAATTTACTTTGTTTGTTCTTCAATTATATTAATATAGATTTGTTATCATCAAAAGTATAATCACCATTACAGTCGAATTTGATTAAAACAAGTCAAGACAATCGTTGACGATAAATTAATTATAACAAACCATCTCAAAATTAACTAATTTCACAAACAAGCAGATAAATCACATTTAAAAAAAATTAACGAAGTAATGTAATGTTCTCTACAATTTACACAAAGACCTTAAAAAGTAAAAAATAAATAAATAATAAAATCTAAAATTTTAAGGTCATAAACGAATTTCAATTAAAAACATTATTGAGAAATATATATAAATAAATATTTGTATCCTATAAAGCTGAAATTGATATTGTGTATTAGCTTAAAGATCATAGTGACATAGTCTTTAAGGCTGATCAACACTTGTAGCATTGCACTTTAAATTTTCATTTTTTATTTTTATTTTTTAATATATACGTACATCAAGAAAATACATATAAATAATAGGAAGAGTACATTTAAAAATCATACTCCTTTCCCTATCGTGGTGATTTTTTCCCAAACCTCCTCCTTCCATCAGCAAGATGTCAAAACATACTCAGAATTTGATAACAAGGTGCAATGCTCACATATGGGATTATACACGAGTTGGGAGAGGAAATATTTGTTCTAAACCTGTAAGTTTTAACCTCTTCCTGTTTCACTAACATTTTAAATTACTATATGGTGCGAATTAATATACGGTTGTGGTTTGGAGATGGTCGGCTGAGGCTTTGGGCGCCGATTGCGTTATTTTTGTTGTGAAAATTGGTTGGATCAGTGGGTGGTAGAGGTTTACAGTCGGCTAGTGGAGGTGGCGGATTGTGTGGTGTTGGTTGACATCCGGTATTACAGATTGTGGTGGTTTGGCGTTGGTGATGGAGGTCGGTCGGCTATGGAATTCAGTGATGGGATTCTCATACCGTTGATGACTAGAAATTGATTTCCTATCATCAACGTTTGAGTTTCGACAATGAGAATTCAAGTCCAAATTGATATTAAAAAATTGGAAGATAGAAGGATTCATACCAAAAGTTTCTGCACGAGTTTTTTGTTTGTATTATCAAATTTTGTATTATTAGAGTTGATACATCCACCCTTTTAATGTTATACTTTTTACTTTTATTTATTGAGGTGGTGCCATCAATGAAATAGTGAAGAGGAGAAAACAGAAGATGACAATAGGTAAGTGTGGTTGAGCCTTTTTTATTTTATTTTATTGGGAGCTGTATGGTTTTTGAATTGTGAGAGAAAAATGCATACATCTTTAAGCTGAGCCTGAGGGGATCAAGTTTTTGTGTGGACTTTTGTTTTATTTGTGCAATAAAGGGACATGAAGTTATGTTCGTTGTAAGAGAGCTGAACATCTTTAGAGCCATTGCGCTTTCGATGTGTTACGTGTGAGATTTTCTCTTCGATTTTGAAGTTTGGGGATGAGGAATGATGACCGGAAAATTGGTGGCAGTGATGGATGTCCAATTATGCCAAGGCCAGATCATCAAAGCTCTTTCAAGCTACTTGAGGATTGTTTCTTCTGGTGGCACCACCGTAGCCTTCACTGTGAGGTCTGCAGGCAGCTTCAGGTATTATGGAGAGAGAGTCTCATACCATCGATTGTCGGGTGAGACTTGAAGACATTTTCTTTCAATTGGAAATCTATAAGAGAAAATTTATGAACTTACAGCCTGTTTAGTTATTATTTACTGCCAAATATGGTTGATATTAAACTGAATAAGTTTTGTTTGTTGAAATTGCTTGCCACTGTATATGGACTTCTATTTGATTATCTTCTTTTCCTTTCAAAAATGGGGAAAACATGTGTTTTGGGCATGTAAAGTTTGCAAAGAAATAGCTTTTGCTTCCATTTTTTGTTGAAATTCTAGCTTCAAATGATTATTTGCAGATCAAGGTTGAAACTTTGCAACTTCAAGTCTTAAACTCATGGTATTATGTAGATTTGGTCCAGCAGTGTGTTATTCTTATATATTTCCTTCTTGGTGGGTTAGGAGGGAATTGTAACCAGTATTTTATGTATGCAGCAGTGGGGTGTCTCTGACAATTCAAGTAGGTTTTCAGAAATAAGATAATGAATTCTCTCTCATTTATTTTTTGATGTTGATATTTGTTAAAATTTCAGGATTTTTAAATGCTAGGATATATTTTATCTTATCTTGCATAGATTTCTCTAGCACTAGCACAATATTTTTTCTTGAAAAAGAAAATTGCAATTTCCAACATATTGAGTTTGAGAAAATTGGTTCCCACTTTCAAGCACAATATCACTTATATGCATGTATTTTTTTATCACGTTATGGATCTTTGCAACTGAATTGGTTATGTCAATCAATTGTGCAACATATTTTTATATGGTAGATTGGTAGTCCTGAAATAGAATAGAATGTAATGGCTTTAAACGCTTAGAATTTTGATAGTTTCCATTATTGCGGTGTTTATAAAGTTGTCTGTATTCTTTTTCAAACGTTCAATGCTTTGCGTTGTCAATGACATGTTACTCTATTACCGGAAAAATGGCAATATCTCCACATGAATATTTTCGGGGTCTATGGCCCTTTTTTCTCTCCTTTTTCTATTCAGGGAGTTTGGTACGAGACTACGAGTGGATTTTATATATATATATATATATATATATATATACACACAAGTTTGGGAGAGTGTTTGTCAATGGTTGACATGCTTCAATATTTGGGCAAAGTTTTGCAGTATTGTTGAAATATAAATATTGGATCGAGGATCATATCCTTTAGCATTTGTACACAATTAACAATATAATTCTTGCTGAAAATTCTAATGAGTTGGTCGACTCTCATTACTACTATTCGACTATTAAAGATTTTATGATTCATGGTCCGTGTGATAGAATGCGACATGACTCTCCATGTATGTCTAAGGGCAATGCACTAAGTATTACCATAAAAATTTACATAATCCACAATTGTTGATGATACTGGACAATCGATTTACAGAAGTCGTGACAATGGAAGGACTGTGAATAATAACGGTACAAAGCTTGATAGCCGATATTTTGTTCCTTATAATCGATATCTACTAAAGAAGTGTGATTCTCATATTAACGCTGAATGGTACAATCATGCTCGATACATTACATATCTTTTCAAGTATGTGAACAAAGAGCATATATGACCAGGTGATCACAACTTTTTACCAAAGCGTTGCTAATGATTGAAGTAAAGATATGGTCAATAACAATGGAAATAAAATAAATGTGACAACTAATGTTGTATATAATGTGATTTTTCAAAATTTGTAATAATCTTGATAACAGAATTATTATTATTATTATTATTATTATTATTATTATTATTGGTACTCGCTATTGCTACTTTTTATTGATTTTTCACATAAGAGGGTTAATGTAGTCTCTTACTACGAATAGCATTATTCCATATTAATTAGAAATGAGCCTTTATAACAGTCCTATTCAAATTTATTTGTATATAAGGAAGTTTTTCAAAATTTGTATCAATCTTGATAACATAATGCTTATTATTATTATTATTTAAATTGATACTGTATTTTCAATTGTACTTTTTTATTCTATAATTTAGTCAATGAAATTTATCCGTGCATCGCACGGATGTGAAACTAGTTATTTTAAAAAATCGGGTGTTAATTAGTAATTAATAAATATAATATTGTATAATATAAAAAAATTTACGGTAATTATATTGACACCACCGATTTTGTTAATCACACTACATTTTTCGTATTTACTAAATTGACCACAATTAAATTGATTGAAATAACCTCTCCATTCTATTAATTTTTCTCATTTTTTATTCTTATGTACACTATATATATTAACCACTCCAAATTTCATGTATTTCATCAATGCAAAGGTAATTCAACTCAAAATGCAAATTCAACTCAAGGAATCAAAGCAAAAACATAAAAAGAACCAAAATTTGTCCAAGAAGTATTTCACTTACACGATGTAAATTTTTAATGGCCATTGATTAAGTGCGTTCCTGTTTCTGAAAGTGGGTAAATGCATATGAAAAAACTGAGAATTTACATTGAGCTTTTGTGCTGCTGGGCAGGCTCCCTTTTAAGGCTTTTATACTACCACTCAATTCCCATTTCAGTTAACAGTGAATCAATGCATTGGAATTTGAAGTTAAACTTGGAAATTGTCAAATCCGATCTGGGTTCGTCATCTTCATTTTGATTTGATTTTTTTTTTGGTAGTCAGATCTGAAAATCTAATAAATTAACATTTGTGTTTTATAATCTATTCCACATTTGAGAAAACGATATAATGTACTTTTGTGATTCTAATTTCAAAGTTGAGCAAAATTGGAACTTTTTTATTTTTGTGTTAGTGTGTTTTCTTGGTGTATTGTGTGTTCTTGTTATATTGTATAAAATTTCAAGTGTCCTAGTGCGTGTTCTTGGTGTAGTGTGTGTGTTTTGTGTGTGTGTATATATATATATATATATATATATATATATATTAGTATGTGTTTTTGGTGTTGAAGTGGTATACCATGTTTTATTATCTTTTTTTAATGAAGGTTGTATATGTAAAAGGAATATGGTTTAATTATAAAATTTATATTTTAATTAATGTGTATATATAATGTGGTGTGGTTAACAAAATTATTGATTTCAATATAATTATCCAAAAAATTATCTATTATATATTTAATTAAAATTAATATAATATTTAAATAAAAAAGTTATCAAACAATAACTTGTCTCCATCTAACATAGCTCCCACCCCCGGTGCCACCCACCCCACTCCACCCTAAAAATGTTTTTTTTTTCTACTTTTCAACACTCCACCCACCTCGCCCAAGAGATGACAATGGGTAGGTTATGTCAAACTCGTACCCTACCCACTAGAGATTTACAACATCCATACCCTATCCATTATCCATTTAAAAATGGTGGGTCGGGGATAAGTCGGAGGCGGGTCGAGGGGTACGCTTCTATACCAATTTGAAACTCATTACCTATTATTTATTTATTTATTTAATTTTTTTAATATACGTGTTGGTGTGATAAACTCTAAAACCATATGAAGTGACAAACTCTAAAACTATATATATACTTCCATGATTTACGTTGATATATAATGATATCTACAAGAGATTAAAAAAGCAACTATTGTTGATAATATATATATATATATAATATTTTATTATAAAACTATCAAAATCTGATAAATATTAGCCAAAATTCACTACCGAGACGACATATTGAAGATTGGAGAACTTACCTATAACATACTTGCACTTATTTTTTTAACGATTTTAGTATTTCAAAAATTACTTCTCAATGACAATATATGGTCATGTCGCTCCCTTATATTTTTTAAATGATTTTTATTCACACAATTACTTTTATTTTAAATTCTATAATTCTTTAAGGAAATTAATGGGTATGCGTGTCGGGTTTTAACGTTTACCTCCATACCCGACCCACAAACCCATTTAGTCGAGTAATCCCCGCCAGTTTATGTCAGGTTTCCAACGGGTATCGGGTCCGCGGGAATTACAGCCTTCCCCCGCCCCTACCCCCTCCACACACCCTACCCCAAAAATGATTTTTCTTCTATTTTTTCCCATCGCACCCCACACCACCGCACCCCTCCCATCCCACCTCAACTCACAAATAAAGTAACAATTTGTCACATAGTCATATTTTAGTCACAAATTACAAATATAATTGCAACTTTCACCGAAACCCCACCCACCAATATCCTAACCATGACCCTACCCACCTCGCGCCCGACCTTACCCCACCCCATCCCACCCCACCCCATCCCACCCCAAAAATGATTTTTCTTCTATTTTTTCCCGTCTCACCCCACCCCACTCCACCCCACCCCTTCCATCCCATCCCATCACATCCCATCCCACCCGCAAAGTCACAATTGATCACACAAAGCATATTTTAGTCACAAATCACAATTATAAATTTAATCGCAAATTTCATCGCAACCCCACCCACCAATACCCCCACTAGCTCATCCACAAACTTAGGAATGGTAACGGGGCGAGTATGGGGCGGGGATACCTTTCCCCGTCCCCGCCATATTAAAGATTTACCATCTCCATCCTCGCCCCTTCCCCATTTAATCTAGGACGGGGCGGGTAGGGGATGTGCAAATCCCCGTTTACATCCTCATTTGTTATTAATTTTTATTTTTTTAAGTTTTGAAATTATTTTGTACAGATATATAAGGAAACATGCAGGAACAATCCTAACATTTTCTAAATCTAATAATTTTTATACATCCTTTGAACATTAATTGAATTTATACATATTCATCTTTGTTCGTGTCTTTAAATTTTAATGGAAATTGTTAATTGGGGATGGGGATCGGGGACGAGGGCGGGGATGGGGATAAGATGGCCATCCCCGTCTTTGTCGGGGATTCCCCACCCAGTTTGGGGCGGGTCCCCATCGAGTTAGGGTATTCCCTATCTCGTTGCCATCTCTACACCAACCCCACCCCTACGCTGCCAACTCACAAATGGTCACACAAAGTCACATTTCGGTCACAATTGTAAATTTAGTTACAAATTTCACCCTCACCCCACAACTCACAATTTGTCACAAAAAAGTCAATTAAAAATTTAGTCACAAATTTCACTGCAACCCCCACCTCACACCAACCCACCCACCCACCCCATAAAATCGCGATTGGTCACATAAAGTCATATTTCGGTCACAATTACAAATTTAGTTACAAAATTCACCCACACATCCCACCCTACCCCGTAAAGTTACATTTGGTCACAAAGTCACATTTTGATCACAATTACAAATTTAGTAACAAATTTCACCTCACTCCACCCCATCCCACTCCACCTCAACCTACCCTACCCTACCCTAAAGTCATAGTTGGTCACACAAAGTCATAATTATAAATTTAGTTGCTAATTTCACCTCACCCCACCTCATCTCACCTCACATACCCCACTCCACCCCATACCACAAAGTCACAATTGGTCACACAATGTCACATTTCGGCCACAATTACAAATTTAGTTACAAAATTCACCCACCCATCCACCCCCGCAAAGTCACAGTTTGTCACACGAAGTCACAATTTGTCCCTTCACCAGCCCCACCCCACCCCACCCCATCCCGCCCCGCCACACAACACCTCCACCTTATCCCACCCATCTGTAAAGTCACAGTTGGTCACACAAAGTTACGGTTCGACACAATTACAAATTTAGTCACAAAACCCACCCCACCCCTTCCCACTCCGCCATACCAAAAAAGTCACAGTTGGTCACATAAAGTCACAATTTAGTCACCATTACAAATTTCACCCCATCTACACCCCCACCTCCACCCCACCAGCAAAGTCATAGTTGGTCACAATCTCTAATATAATTGGTCACATAATATTTATTTATTGATCATAGCTTATGCGTTTCTTGATCACGATTAGTTAATATTTTCTTTTTTTGTCACAGTCATCTATAATTGGTCACATATTATTTATTTATTGATCAAAATTTTACTCGTTTTCTTGGTCATATTTCGCACTTATTACAAGTCCCACTAAGTCACAATTAGTCAACATTTTAGTCACATTTACCTTACAAGTGGTTACATCCCATACTCCTACTAGTCACAATTAGTCTTTAGTCACATTTACCTATTAATTGTCACAATTGCCAATAATTGGTGACAAACACCGCCAACTCCACCCTCGACCTCACCTCACTGCATCCCCAACCAACCACCACTTGACTGGCACCACCACCACCACCAATAGCAAAGCTCCACGGTCCACACCACCAACATTGCCACCTCCCCCTCCCCCTCGGCCACCACCACCAGCAAAACTCAAACATAACAGACTTTAAATTTAACAACACCGCCACATCTCAAATTGTTACCCCCCAAATTCTCAATGATGGAAACCCTCCAACTCACTCAATAGAACAAGAAGAATCAATCTCAAAATCACCACCACGTGGTGGAGCAATGACCTGTGTGCAGCGGCTCCACCACACCAACAGACCAGTTCCTGCCCGCCAGGAATTGGCGAGATTCTGGTGTGCAGAAGGCGCCACGGCGTTGCAGCGCACCTTCTTGTTGCGTGCAGAAGGTGCCCTTGTTGCTTGCAGAGGTCCACCGCGCACGACACTGCTGCTGCTGCCACTCGCGTTCAACTCTGGTTCTGTCGCCAAGGTCAGCTCGTGCTGCAGTTGGTGTTTAAGAGAGAGCGGTAGAGAGATGAAGACAGGAGGGAAAGGGAGAGGGAGAGGGGGAGTTGAGAGACGGTGAGTTTGTGTTTGGAGTGAGCTCCAAAGCTGTCAAATTATGTTTAATTAATTAAATAGATTAATTAACACTTGAAATGTAAAAAAGTTTTTAGCGCCCTAAGAAATTTGAATTATGACATTGAAATACATGTTTGTGTGTAATTGTCCCTAAGATTATTGTGTTGGTCCGAAGATATTGATGTGCAATTACGAGGGAACCCAAGAAATGTGACGACAAATGTTGTATGTAAGGAGCTTTTCCAAAATTTGTAATATTCAATGCTTATAATTATTTACTTTGGCAATGTACTTTGTCAGGTATCGTTTAATTTTTTATTTTTATTTTTCTGAATTGTTATGTTTCAGCACATTATTTTTTGTCAATTTAATATGTCCGAGCATCGCATGAGTGCGGAACTAGTTTTATTTTATGCAATTATACGAAAAAAGTAAAATGAGGTTGTCGATAAGATTTATGTGATAAAAATTCATATTTAAACAATTTTACATTTAAATTATAATTTTTTAAAAACGATTAAATGTATAAGTTAATAATGATTGATTCCCATATTTCTTTGAAATTCATTAAGATTTAGTTTTGTTTTTTTTAAAGAAACCTCAAACCAAGAGGTGTCAAGACGGATGGGCCAACCAAACCCGTGAAAATCGACCCGGGACCGCGGGCCGATCCGTTACTCATGCGGGAGGTTCACAGGTCAAGAATGTGTGAACCATGGATTTCGTGAGCCAAACCTTCACCCATGAAATTTTTATTTATTTATTTATTTTTTAAAAAAGACTATTTTTATTAAATATAGTAACATTGAAAATATCCATTCTTACACAAACTCTAGTACAATTTCTAAAGCTAAATCTTATTTTTTTCTCCCTAATAGCTAAGAGACGTAATGTTCTTTGATAGTAGTAATTAGAAATGCATTTAGCATTTAGTTGTTACTTGTTTATGTTTTATTTAAATTTGTAAATTTAGAAGTAATTCATGTAACATAAAATATAAATTTAAATTCTATATAAACATTTTATGGTATAAATATGAATTCATCGTTTTGTATTTAGAAATTTAACAAAAAAAAAATATTATAAATATGAAAAATTATATATTTTTATTTATACGGGTCAAATTTGTGGGCCGACCCGGACCGACCGTGAACCTGCAGGGGGTGGGCTTTTTCACGCGGGCTGCTACCGGGCGCATATGTTGACGGGCTAACCTGACCCGGATCACCCGGATTGACGCCTCTAATTCAAACCCAACCCTCCCACGTACTCGAACCCAGGACATGCCTGGTAAGGGAACAAGGACACTTACCACTAGACTACACCCTCTTATAGGGCTGGGCATTTCAGTTTTCGATCTCGATTCTCAAAACTCAAGAGTTGAAATATTTCAGTTCCGATTCGATTTTGGTTATTTTTCAGTTCTCTGTTTGGTTCTTTTGTTAAAAAAATAACTTTGAGCAAACGTGAAAATGTGTGCAAAAAAATAAAAATAAATAAGTGTTGAATAAAAATTTCCCAAACAAAACCATCTATGTGATAAAATATTCAAATTAAATATATTCAGGTTCTAAAGATACTAAGGACAGTTATAGTATTATATCCCTACGGCAATAAAAAAAGCAGGATCTTCATCTTCTATTATTTTACGTACAAATGCTAAAATGCCCGGATCATCCAAACTAAAATATTAAATGATAATGATGACACATAGACACATTTACCATAACATAAAATCATTTAGCTCATTTAAACCTAGATATACTTCGAAGATAAAAATGATTTTTAATGAACTCTTATCTCAGACTTCAATGTCAAACCACAATTCACTAATGCACCTCCAAAAAAGTCACATACGTGTCAAACCACACATCCTTCCAAAAATTAGTTCAGTAATATCAAAACGACAATTTTGCCTTAATTTGTAAAATTGCACCAAAAAGATGTACTAAATCAATGTGAGTGAGAGACCAAACATCCAATCTTTTAAAATTGGTGCAAAATTTTTTATGTAAGATGAAACATGATATGAATTATTCAACAATTATCATGTAAAGCAATACAGAAAGTCTTAAAAGTATCTTGTGCGCTTAATTCAAATTAAAAATGTTCGGTTCTTGGTTCGATTTTCGATATTCAAATAGGAACCGATTGATTTTCAGCTCTCCATTTTTTTATTTTAGTTCGGTCCATTTTTTTATTTTAGTTTCGTTTCAGTTCTCATTTTTTCCTAAAGAGCTGACCAATTTCAATTTTTTTGTCCACCCTACCCCCTTAGCCCTATTAAGATCTCATTTGGATATACCTAAATTCAACGAATTTTAATAAAGATTTATTAAAACTTTAATTGAGAACATCTAAATTTAGAATAACTTTTAAAATTGATTAAATTATTAATTGATAATGCACCTGTAAATTTCACAACTTTTTAATGAAATTCTTAAAAATTATTCAAATTCATGAAACTCATTAAAATTTATAATTTTTTAAAATTCATCAAAATTTCAATTATGAACAATTCGTAAAATGCATTGCATTACCGAACGAGTTTTACCTACACGAATAAAAATAATTCAATGGAAACATATTGGATGTTGATATGAAATTTATATCTTATTTTATATTGAATTGTTTCTCACTTTGTGAATTTAAATACGAAGTAAAAGAATACACAACTAAATGCATCCATAATATTATCAATCACTTGCAAAATTATAGTTTAACTACATTCCATCTAGGTTGATACCAACTTAGCCTCAGTTTGATAATATGTTTTTATTTATGAAAAAAAAAGCTATTTATGAGGTAAAATATTTGGTTGAAAAGTAGTTTGAAAAAATGTATATGATTAAAAAGTGATTTGAAGAATTTGTTATTAATAAATCATTAGTTTATAAACAAATTACCTAACACATTGTTAACTATAATTGACATATGATAGCTTTCAACATATATTTTTTTTAAGCTTGGGTATTCTTTCATCCAATACCCTATTAAAAAATTTGAACACAAATGCTGGCTCATTCGAGCCGACCCCTTGTGGGTCATGGTTCAAGATGGTTTGGCCCGTCGAAATGAAAAATATTTTTTTTTTAAATTAAAAAAACATGTTATTCTTTTTGTTAAATTAATAAATACAAAATAAACAATAATGGTAAATTCACATTTATAATAAGAAATGTTGATATGAAATTTATATCTTATTTTACATTGATTTGTTCTAACTTTGTGAATTTAAATACGACTTAAAAGAATACACAACTAAATGCATCCATATTAATATTATCAATTATTTGCATAATTATAGTTTAACTACATCCCAATTAGGTTGATACCAACTTAGCTTTAGTTTGATAAGACTTTTTTTTTATTTATAAACAAAAAAATTGCTATTTTTGAGGTAAAAATTTTTGTTGAAAAGTGGTTTGCAAAAATGCGTATGATAAAAAGTGGTTTGGAGAATTTTTTGTTAATAAATTAGTTTATAAACAAGTTACCTAACACATTGTTAACTATAATTGACATATGAGAGCTTTCAATATTTTTTTTTTTTTAAAGTTTGGATATTCTTTCATCCAATACCCTATTAACTGCACCAAATGCATACTCGGATGCCACATTTTAGTTTGGAACATCTTGTAGATCTCGTGACATTTTTAATAATGTTGTGTATGACCGCTCATTTAATTTCCACCATCATGAAACATTTAAATTATCTACTTCATCTCAGGTAGTAAATTATGATGATCGAATTTGTTAATCTTTAAAAGAGTCGTGGAACGGATCTTGTTTTAATTTTTTCAATAATCTATTTTTTATGGGCTAGCGGGTTAATCAATGGGCATGATGGTGTTAACTGACAACCTATTTAACCAGTGAATTGCCCATTCATTCATGGGTCAACATGCGGTCTCGAGTCATTACGAGACATTTTGACGGGCCTGATTGGCCCA
This sequence comes from Ligustrum vulgare, assembly GCA_963555705.1. NCBI lineage: Eukaryota > Viridiplantae > Streptophyta > Magnoliopsida > Lamiales > Oleaceae > Ligustrum > Ligustrum vulgare. The sequence continues at coordinate 54,640,272 of OY743172.1, forward strand.
CATATCCAGATACCTCTATCTTAATATTTAATTTATTAATATCTTTTGACTAGCACATAAAGCAAGTAAAAGCACCTGCACAAGACAAAATCTGCAATAGTACTTTTCTTTTGTTTGAACATGCTAACTTCAAATTTAATGCGGACTCATCGGACAAATAAAAAAAATGTGTGATGAACTTTACTTTAATGCCGATGATTTCCTTAATTCGTTCTCATAATGAGAAAGATCTTTATTTGGACCTTTCATCTAGCATTTAGTGTATGAATAAGAAATATGATTTCCTTTATTAACTTCCCAGATTTGTGGTATATTCTCAGGAGTGCATCAGTACCCGAAAATGACAACTGGAGACTTGCACTTTATTTCGTTGCAAAGAAGTGTTGGTTTAGGCATTCTAGCAAATGCCTTTGGTGTGTTAGAGCATCTCGAATCATACTCACTCAAAAATAGAGAATTGTCAGGGCCATCTTGACATGGCCGAACCTGCCTAGAGGCAGGTGAGGCCATGGTTTCAGGGCCCATATTATTTTTGGGCCCTTTTTTTTTTTTTTTTAATTTTTTGTTTCCTTCAGTTTTTTCCTTAAAAAAAAAAAATTCGGGGGCGCTGCCCCCGAAGCCCTGTAAAGCCCAGGGCCTATATCTCAAAAAAAAACTGTTTGTTTCAGATCTACAAAATCATAGGTACGGATCTTGAACATCACTCTTAGTACCTGACGTACTGAAGACCATGTCTTTTGGATTCATGATACCAAGGGAGCTTATTCAGTTCGGAGTGGATACAAGTGGTTGATGCTCTTGAAATCCTCGGTGAAACATCAGACAGCTAATCCCATTTGGAAAAAGATATGGAAACTCAAAATTCCACCAAAGGTCAAGAACCTCCTTTAGTGAGCTGGCATAGATGTTCTCTCCACCACAAACCTTCTGCGCATCAAGAGAATCAATGCTGAAGAGAGTTGTCGAGTTTTCCATAATGCCTCTGAATCTATTTTTCATTGTTTTGCTCACTGTGATTTTGCTAAACGGGTATGTGGTGCGGCAGGTTTCACTCTACCAAATAATACCACTACTACTTTTCTGGATTGGTTGGGACTATTCTTTGATATTAACACATGTTCAGTGGAGTTTATAGGTATGATTTGTTGGGCCATTTGGTGGAATCAAAATGAAGTTGTTTAGAACGCTCACATATATTCAGTTCCAAAGGTAGTCGACATGGCCAAATTCATCTACCATCAGTGGATTGAAGCTCAACATGAAATCGACGCACCCCAAGTTATGGATTGTTGGACTCCCCAATTGCTGGCTCACTAAAATTAAATGTCGATGCTTCTATCTTCAGCAACCAAATGAAGGCAGGTGTTGGTATGGTCATTAGAGACGATTTCAGGGCTTTTATTACAGGTAAATTTGTTCTAATTTGGGGAGCTTCAGACCCTTCTATTATTGAGGTAATGGGTGCTCGTGAAGCATTGTCATGGATAAAATGTCTCATTTTCTTGCGGTTAGCGTCGTCGAGATGGATGCCTTGCTTGTAACCAATGCTCTTTATCAGAGGAACCGAATCATTCTTATTTTGGTTTTATCATAGAAGATAGTAGCGACTTAGCTAGAGATTTGCTTAATGTAAGGTTCACTTGGATTAGTAGACTAGCTAACCTCGTTGCCCATGAACTTGCTAGGGCGGCTGGTCCTTTGTCTCATCCATTAGAATGGCATAACTCTCTCACCCTTTATCTCTGATGCACTTAGCCTTGATGCTTTAAATGAATAAGTTTTTCTTCCTCAAAAAAAGGGAGAAAATTAAAGTTGTGAACGTGTTGGGCTCGCAAAAATGCATATCAAGTCTAAGAAGTACTTATTGAATCGTTAAAATAGATAAATAGCAAACCCCAAAAATTTAGTCCTCAATTTGGATTGAGGCCGACTCCACAGCGGCAATTCATTGCATATCAGGACGGGTGGACCTTGGTTGATTCAGGGGATTCTCAGACAAATCAGAGATATTCTTCATCTGAATAGGGACACTATCTCTCACATCTATCGTGAGGGCAATCAGGTTGCCTACCACTTGCTTTTAAGGGATGGGATCAGAGAGTGTACCGAGAGTATAGACCGGAGGATCTACCATGTAGCATCAGGGAACTTGTGTAGATTGACAGATATGGACTTCCCAGGTTTAGAGGATTATATAGCCTAGAATTTATCTGTTTTTCTTTTGATGTACGGGGTATGTTTTTCCCCATTTATTCCTTTCAATTTGTTATTCTCTTGTGCTACGTTATCTCTTTCTTGGAGGTCAGGTGTATGCCCCCCTCGTTACATGTATTATTTCATTTTAATGTTAGCTCTTGGCCCGTATAAGGATTAACTATGAATGGCTCAAAAAAAAAAAACCTCTTCAAGAGAGCTAACGAAGGCTCCAAATGCTCAAATCCCAAAGACCTAGCAGTAAGTCGATACTCACAAATGGAAGGAAAGATTAGTTACCCAAAGGAAAGATGAGATCACGATAGGAATGATGGGAAGAAACCACCTTATCACCGAAACAACACTATAAAGACTGTAAGAAACGGAATGGAGGGCAGACAATTTTATTTAAACATCTCAACTTCACAACAATCACATCTTCATTTTGGCACCACCATGGGGCTCGAGAGATCAAATATGGTAAAACGTAACAAAATCAAGAAGAAGGTTCTTCAGATATGCGTGCCTCGGAACAAACAAACCTTGGAGCAACTGAAGAAAGTATATAACCATCAACTGAAAGAAACCTTCTTAAATGATTAGTACAACATGAGGCGTGTACAACATTTTCTACAATGGAGCAAATTAACAACATGATCTATGCAAAGAACCCTCAAACCCATTATGGCGAAAAAAATTCTAAGGCAAGGATACTATTGGCCCACAATGAAATATGAAAGACAAAACTCACGACAACATTAATCGTCGACCAATAGTCTCTCTAAACAAATTATATGACCCTTCCCATTTGCACAATGGGATATCGACATCTTGGGCCCTATTTCACTGCATTTCGACAACTCAAATTTTTAATAGTGGCCATCGATTACTTTACCAAATGGGTAGAAGCGAAAGCTGTATGAAAAATCTTCGAACAAGAGATAAAAAAGTTCTGTGAAAGAATGTATTGTGTCAATTCGGGATCCCACAAGTATTGATATCAGATAATGGACAATTTCAGGGATCGAAATGAGAAAGGTGTATGAAGAAGTCTATATCAAGGAATTCTTCACTATTGTCTGCCATCGTTAGTCAAATGGAAAAGAAGAAAAAATAAATAAAAATAGACTACAAGTACTAAAAACAAAAATAAAAGGCTTAGAAGGATATCCAGATGAACCTTAAGGTATTTTATGGTTATAATGCACCACTCCCAGAACATCAACAAGTGAATCATCTTTCCTATTGACGTAAGGAAGTAACGTAGTGTTCCCAATGGAAATCAGGGTACCAAGTATGAGAATTCAAAACTACAACCAAGATGCAAATAGTCATTTCGACCATCGATCAACAACTGTAGATGATCGGGTCATTACGACCATTAGCTCTCCACGGCTGATTACTATCATTACAGCCATTAGTTCTCCATGGCCAATTACAATAAATAATCGAGTCTTACAACAATTAGTTCTTTGCAATCCACCACAACCAACTCATTATGAGTCATCTAGACCAAAGATCTAAAAACAACTAAATGCAAGAAAAACCACAAAATAAATCAAATGAAAGGGTATGCAAGAATACACCTAATTAGGGCCAAGAATTGTTTGCACATAGATGAAGTGGAAACCTATTTGCATTTCTCTATCGAATTTGTAACGCCCCGAAAATTATAATGTCCCTATTTACTAATGATGACATTGTAAAAGTATTTTTAGAATTTATTTATTTTTACAGAATTTAAAGAAAGAAAATTGAGAATATTATTAAAAAGAAAATTTACTAAAAACTTTTTTAAACACCTCTCTTCAAGAGAATTGTTTGATCACTTTCAACCTTCGTTGATTGCATATAATATATGCATGGATAAATTCTCGAAATGAACTTCAAGATTATGAAGCTTGTTCTTGATTTGATCAGCGGATAGTCCATGGTGAATTTTTAAAGTATGTACTTTATCGAATGGTTAAGAAAACTAGTTTTAAGTTGCTTACTTTGACAAGCCATAACTTCTTCCTAGGTTTACCATTTCAAGCATGGTAAAGTGCATATGAAAGTATGTCGTGAGTATTTTGAAATAGTACTAAGAACACTAGATTTTATATCATTTACTATCTCGAATTCAAGCTCAAACCTAGCCTCTCAAAACTGGAATTTATGGAATAAGCTAGCATAAGATGTCATGCTAGCCTTGTCTCGTCTGCCTTCTTAGACATCACAACTTATCACCTATCCATAGTATTCACCTCTTACTTGCATGTCCCAAATGTTAGACCTCCAGATTGTGAACATGGTAGGGATAACATCTCCTTGTCACTACTTAGCCCTTAGTCCAAGGTGAGAAATCCTCTACAACCATGGTTGTTCACCTATGATTATTCATATATTTATTATTTTGATTATAACAACAAGATTACCCATATTTGTAAAAAGTTACAATCCTTAAGTTTTTCTTATATATCTCAATAAGCATTCAAAGGCTCGAATCGTCATTCATTGAGTAACAAGCAAAAGAGACTCGAAGAAAACAAGAAACATTGAAGACTAGAGTTTAGAAGTTTTTATGTTGAAACTTCAAAAATACTTGTAAAAGTATCGACTCTTCAATCTTTAGCAAGTGCATAAAGCTCAACTCATTTTCATAAAATCATTAATTGCATAAAAATGTTTTTTTACTCATAACATGAAATAGATTTTGGGAAAATGAATATTTTGATAAAAAATTAAATTTCCAAAATCAAGTCATTTCGGTCGACCGAAATTCACTGATCGACCGAAAGTCTGATCAACTGAAACTCTGTTTTACTTAGCTAAAAGTCCAAAGGTTAAAAATTCATAGCAGCTATTTTAATTGCTCAGTAGACCGAAACTCATGAATTGCTCGACCGAAAGTGTCGGAGTTGGTTTTTCTTGTTCTATAAATACCCATCTCTCTTGCATTCAATTCCAACAACTTATAAGAGCAATTAAGAGAGTATATTCACTTGAAAATCATTGAGCTTGATTTTATATTCTATTTCATTTATTGCAAAGATTCTTTTGATTGATAAAATTATTAATATACTTTTATCAAAGAATCTATATTGAAAAAAACTCACTACTTTCATTCATTCTTGATTATTAATTGAGTTCTTCATCACCAAACACTTATATTGAAGTGTACATCTCTCTTCATACTTAACTTGTAATATTTGTTAAGAGGGATCATTGGTTGAAAAACTTTTACACAAGCTAGATTATTACATGTCATTCTTCAAAGTTTTTACAAACACTTTGAGCTTTAAACATTTGCTAACTATTGAAGTGTTATCCTAACTCTGAGCTTTAATTGACTATATCATTTGTTAAGAGGGTTTGTTCAATTGTAAAAATATCATTTGTATTTTGGTGGTTTCGAGATCCTTGCGAAAATTGTAAAGTATCTGTGCTTCTTGTTGTAAAGTCATCTAAGGATAAGTGCTCCTTTTTGTAAGTCACTTAAGGATTTTGTACTCCTTGTTGTAAGTAAACATTATAGAGTATTTGGCCTTACTCGTGACATAGAGCTCTGTAACAGAGGACGTAGATCATGTTGGTTGATTGAACCTCTTTAAATCATCGTTTCCATTCTCTTATCCCTTTTACTTACTTTCATTGCACTTGAGTTTATCTCATTATTTCATATTGTGCAATACTTTCAATAGTGTTATTTGCTAAATTGTTTTAGTTTACTTATTCCTATCACTTTACCTTGATAACTTAGTTACTTCCATCATAAAGTGTTTATAATTAATTAATTCATTGTTTTAAACATGAGTCTATTTATCGAAAAAGTTTTGTAAAACCAATTCACCCCCTCTTAATTAGTTAATCTTGGGTTATCAATTGGTATCAAAGCCTAGGAACTCATTTATTTAGATTTTACAATCTAGAGTTATAGCTAACCAAAATATTTAAGGGCATTCTACAAATCGTCCTCCATTGTTTGATGGCACTCATTACAATTATTGAAAAATTAGGATGATGATGTATATATATATATATTGTAGCGCCCCGAGTTTTAAATACCGGTTCACCACTTCATCGTCTGATCTAACTTTTAAAATAATATTTTAGCGGAAGAAATAATTGAAATTCATTTTTGGCAACATTAAATAAACTGTAATGGTCGATAAAATTGAAAACATTTATGAAACAATTCGAAATAATAAATCGAGCCATTAATATTGTAAAACAATTGACAATGTCATAATTTCTCAAATAATTGAAATTCTCAAAATTATCCAACGTTTGGAAATACAGATCATCAAAATAAGATTTTCAACTATTTAACGACTATTGTCACAATCATCCATCACTTGCCACCCTCTCCTAAATCTGCAAATATTGTTAAAATAGAAATGAGCATTCATAGAAATACTCAGTAGACTCATCGCCAATTAATAAATCTACATTATAATTGAACACATAAATGCAGTCTCTTTAGAAATCATAGTGTGTGAGTAGTCTTCTCGTGCATTAAAGCACATGGATTCTCTTTGAAAATCATAGGCTCTTTGAAATCATAGAGTGTAGGTAGTCTTCTCGTGCATTAAAGCACATGGCTTCTCTTTGAAAAATCATAGACCCTTTAAAATCATCGGGTGTGGGTAGTCTTTCTTCTCGTGCACTTAAGGCACATAAGTTATGCATAACATCATCATTTATCTTGCAAGATATTCTCTTCTTTTTTTCTCATGGATAAAAGCATATAAATTATGACAAGCATAACAACATAAATATTTCCAAAGAAATATATTCTCGTCTCTTTTCATAAAAATGACTTTCACATAAGTCACATAACATACACATTCACATGCAATCATAATTTAAATCAATTAATAGGGGCGAGTCTACCTTAAACTTAACGAGTGTGGTTGAGCGGGAATGACTTCAATCTTTTAAATCTTCGTACGCGTCATCTAGCCAATTAGAAAAATAAGTTAAATTAGTCTTTTGAAATTTATAGTTTAAAAATGATAATTTAAAATTTAAGGACTGAAATTGATGATTTGAAAGTTGGGGGACTAAAATAAATACTTTTAAACTTGAGGGACTAAAGTGTAAATTTCTCAAAACTTTCAAGGCTCGAATAAAACGCTATTAAAATATTCAGGCTGAAATAATTAGATGTTTAAATTAAAGGATAGAGTTTTTTTTAAAAATATCTGAACTCATGGCCGAAATGAAATATTTGGAACATTGGGGACTAAAATGTAAATTTTCAAAACTTGGGTTGAAGCTAAAAATGGAATTAATTTGTAGGGATTGAAATAATTGATTTTTAAAATGAAGGGACTGATTAAAATCATTTAAAAACTTAAGGGGCTGAAATGATTAGTTTAAAACCCAAAAGGACTGATTTAAATACTTTTAAAAACTTGGGGACTAAGATGCAAATTTCGAAAATTAAAATATTAAAACAAAATTCACTCATTCACTCTCTCTCACTCGTTCGGTCCCAGCAGAGAAGAAGGAAGGGGAAATGGCGATCGGAGCCCGCTCCGGTCTGGGCTGCTGTCGGCGCTGTCGCCTCTGTCACGTGGTGACGGGGAAGGCAATTGTGAGGGTTTGAGACAAAAAAGGTTTTTGGGGCGATTTTGGGTATAAACCGTGGTTGGTGGTCGCAGTTTTCGGCTAAAATCCAGTCAAAACAGTCGACAATCGAGGTATGTGAATGGGTATGGGTTTTTTCTTGGTTTTATGGTTTTAAGTCTAGCTTGGGCAGTGGCGGTGGGTGAGGGGTTGGTTCTCGACAGTGGTGGTTTTGTACGGTGGTTGAGGTGATGATGATGTATGTAACACCCCAAGTTTCAAAGTCTAAAACCTAGGCGTGTTAACTTCCATTCACATTATATGCGGAATTAAATCGTTTACACAATTTGAATTTTTCATTTATCTATTATAAATTTTTGCAGAAATTTCGGCAGAGTCTCCTCTATAATTTGGACATAGCCAACCTGTAGAGGGACATCAAAACCATTTTAAAATTTAAAACATCAATCACATTCATCATCGCCAAAAACAATTCATTCATTCCTCAAACTCCTCAAGCATAAGATTTTCCAAAATATCAACAGACATTGACAAATGAAATAAGAGGTAATTTAACCTCTAATACATTATCCATACTTAACCAAAACTAACTTCAATCAAACCATTATCAATAATAATGAATGAAGGAATAAATTTAAATGATAACTTGAATAAATTTAACTTTATTAAGTAAGGCGACAACGGGTACTATCTGAGTCGGCCGCCAAGTGCTCTCCTCTGATCATCTAACTTTCATCACCTGAAACATGGGGAGGGATTGGGGTGAGCTAAAGCCCAGTAAGTAAACTTTATGCATGAATGCATGCTTATGACATGAAATTCCTTAAACCATTCAAAGTAATTACCCTTCTTTACTTTCCTTTTCAAGACATTCATACTTTCCAACCTTTCACTTAAACATTAAAAAAAAACTTTAACTTCATTTCTATCGTGAACTCACTTAGTGTATCTTCTAGCCAGTCATAATGCAGTGGGCACATTTCCTTATTCAGAACAAGGTTAACACTTTTCCACCGCATAGCGGTTTAAAATTTTGCCACCTTCAAGCGGTTTAGCAATCGTCACCGCAAAGCGGTTTAATATTTGCCACCTCCAAGCGGTTAAGCAATCGTCACCGCAAAGCGGTTTAATATTTGCCACCGCCAAGTGGTTAGGCAATCGTCACCGCAAAGCGGTTTAATATTTGCCACCTCCAAGCGGTTAGGCAATCATCACCGCAAAGCGGTTTAATATTTGCCACCGCCAAGCGGTTAGGCAATCGTCACCGCAAAGCGGTTTAATATTTGCCACCACCAAGCGGTTAGGAAATTGTCACCGCAAAGCGGTTTAATATTTGCCACCGCCAAGTGGTTAGGCAATCGTCACCGCAAAGCGGTTTAATATTCACCACTGCTACATCAATTTAATTCGGGTACGCCGGTCTCCCGTGCCCCATTTCCCACTCACACCTTTCATGGTATAGAAGTACATCAATTTATTCTTAAAACTTGGGATACATGCATTTTGAGGAAACTTAAACTTACCACATTCTTCGTTTAAAATCATTTGACTTCCCCAACCCAATGAAAATGCATGCTGGACGATGTAACGACATGATAACATGTATGCTTAAACCTTCTCTTAGTAACACATACATGTATAAAGTTCATAGAAGGCACCACAAGTAAATAAAGTTCAAGAATATAACTTAAGTCCATTAATTACACCTGAAACATTTAACTTCAATGAAAATAGGGGAAGTTTACTTACCTGTAGTCCTCAGTAGTTACTTTGCCTAATATGCAGGTGGAAGTCTTGGTTGCCCGTGACGTCAATGTACCGTTTCTCCTAATTAATTTCCATTCATTAACAAAATATGGCTTTTGGTGAAAACCACATTTAACACTCTTAAATGAGGTTGAGACTTTCATGTGACTCAAAATATAATAAACGCATTTAACACCACATATAATATCATATTCGAAGTAATACATTAAGTTCAAGGACAATTTGAAATCTTACTTATCAATTTTCATAAATCAAAGCTAGGCATTACTTATTCAAAAAAATGATCTTGCACTGAAAATTTATAACTTTGAACATAACTTAAATTTAAACTAACTTGTTTCTAAAAGGTTAAAGTTTACTCTCCTATACTATTATCCCAAAATCCCAAAAATCACACATGTTTGTTTAAATAGTCGTATACATATTCATGATCATATATACATACATTCACACCTCAAATTTAATATTATAGCACAGCAATTAATCAAAGTTTCATGAGTCCCCAGTCTGAGAAATTTTTATTTTCATCATAGCCAAAATCTGAGTATATACCTATGTCCACATAAAAATCCAAAATTTATATATTTACACGCATCTATACATACATAATAATATACATTCATATACATCAATACTCTACACATAACATCATTAAATCCTAACTTCATGGTTAATTTCGAAAATTAAACAAAAATTAAAAATCTGAAATTAAATGTAAAAATCTGAATTTATACATATAAGGTGTATACATACATTATTTACATAGAATATATATATATATACATCTGTATATCGAATTATGGATGTGTGTGTGCGTGGAATTGTGTGAAACCGTGGTGTGTGAGTGTGCGGTTCGCGTGTGTGTGCGTGTGTGTGTGTGTAGGTGTATAACGCGAAGAGGAAGGGGAAGAGGGGGAAGGGCTTACTGTCGGTGGGGGCGGCGGTCGGCGGTGGAAGGGAGGAGCCGAGGGAGGGAGACGGAGAGATGAGGCAGGGAGGGAGGGTGAGAGACGAGAGAGCGAGGCAGAAGAGAGAGCGAGGTGAGAGACCGAGAGTGAGCATGAGGATTTGATTAGGTTAGGTTAAGTATTTAAATCTTTTGGAATTTGCAAATCAGTCCCTCAACTCTCCTCTTTTGTTTAAGTAGGTCAATAAGTTCTATTTACCCTCGTTAGACACTAAACTTTCCCCCCAAATTTCAAATTGGCATAATAATATAGAAAATAACATGCTTAGGCAATAAGTAATTAATCACATAGAATTGCACGTAAATAATTTAAAATAATCAATTTAAAATCTTTCAAATTGGTACATTGATCGAGCTGGCGTCCAAGTTCTTCCACTGCAAAAAAAAAAAAAAAAAAAAAAAAAAAAAAAAAAAAAAATCCCAATTATAGACATTAAAGATCATAAAATCATAATTTATAATAACATTCATCACAATATTACGTGAAATTTAAAATTGCACGAGAAATGAAAAGCGGTCTTACAATGTAGTTGGCTTGTAGATTGGTTGAGTCGGTAGTGGTGGTATTGTGCAGGTTGTGGTTTCGGGTTGTGTGAAATTTGGGTGGTTCCATTTTCGACAGTGTGGCGGTATTGTGGTGGTGGATTGGCCGTGGCTATGGAGTCTTGGCAGGGGCTGGTGGTGGTGATCCTGCAGTGGTATTGGTTGATAATGGTGGTGATGTTTGGGTTGTGACGAAAATGGTGGTTGGTTAGTTGGATAGAAATGGGCAGGTTCGGTTGTGGTGTTGTGCCTGCGTGTGGTGGCTGCAAGGTTGTGTGAGTGGTGGTGGTGGTGCAATGAGGTGGTTACCTGGCTGACGGAGGTGGCTGGAAATTAGTGTTTTGGTGCTGTGGTTTGAAGTTTGCTAATACTCCAATTTGCTGTGAATGGAGGTGCTGGAAATGATGCTGGAATGGAGTTGAAGAAATGAGTTTGAGGTTGTGGTTGTGTTGAGAGAGGGAACCTGAAATTGTTGAGGTGTGAATTGGAGAGGTTGGTGATGTAGAGCTAAGGTATGGGATTGGATGTGGTTGGTGGAAGTTGGTGGTAGTATAGATTGATTAAGCATTTTGGAAGTCTTAACAAGCAAGACATGAAATTCGAGAAAAATAATACACGTGAATCAACTGAGTCGAAAAAATGAATCTGATAAAATGAGCGTGACGTAATTTGGAATTTAAAACGATTTTGAAAATAATAATTTAAATAAATAAATAAAATAATAAAATTTTAGAAATTCGGAATTTATTTAAAATCGAATGGACTCGATATTTCTCGACTTGGCTAGATGAATACGTCGTAACTTTAAATTAAAAACGGGTGAGATAGCAGCAGCACGTTTTTCATAATTTAAAATAATTATTTAATACGTGAAAATTTCTTGGTCGCTACATATATAAATATATATATATATAATGTTTGGGATGTTATTGAATTTGGTCCTCATAAGCTTACTAAGGTTACTAAGGTGGATGGAAAACCGGATGAAACTATTTCAAAACCTAGAGAACAATATGTGAGAATGACAGAAATAAGTTGTCTTTATATGCTAGGGCAAAAAATCTTCTCTATTGTGCTTTAAGTATTAATGAATTTAATCGTATTAGCACTTGTGATTTTGCACATGATATTTGGTATGCATTAGAAGTTACATTCATGGGTACAAACAAAGTTGAAGAAACTTAAGTTAAATCTTTTGTATAAAAACTTCGAAAATTTCTTTATGAAACAAGATGAACACATTGCTAGCATGATTACTCGATTCACCAATATTGTTAATGGTCTTAAAGGTTTTGATCGAAAATTTACTAATCGTGAACTTGTTAGCAAAATGCTTGGGTTTCTCTTAGAAGATTGGGACTCATTGAGGATGTTGGTAGAGAACACTAAAGATATCAACACATATCATTTGGAAGAGCTCTATGGAACTTTGATGACCTATTCTTGCCGAAATAAAAGAGAAGTCTAGAAAAGTAAAAGAGGAAGAAAAGAAAGATCCTCCTAGAAGACAAATTGCTTTTAAATCATCAAATGATGAAGAAGCCTCAAACTTAAACAAGAGTGATGAGGAACTTGATGATGTCTTTATTCTTGTCAATAAGTGGAGAGGCTTTCGTAACAACCATAGATTCCAAAAGAAAGAAGACAAAAGTGAAATCGAATGTCCCAACAAGAGAAAATTCTTCAAAAAGAAAGCTCTACAAGCAACTTGGGATGATAGTGATGATGAGCAAGATGAAAATGAAAATCTAGATGAGGTTGCAAACATGTGCTTCATGGCCATTGAGAATGAGGTAAATACAAATGACATTCCCTCTTATGATGAATTATTTGCCTTATGAAAAAATCATTGAAGCTTTTGAAAAACTTCCTCTTAAACCCACTCTTAAAAATGAACAAATTTTGTTGAAAAATGAAATCGAAAAGATGTTGGAAAAACAAAAGGTTGTTGAAAAGGAAAATAATGATCAAAATGCCTTGATTATAGAAAGCTTCTCCTTGAAAGAGAAAGTTTTAGATTTAACTTACATTATTCACAAATTCACTCAAGACGAGAAAATTTGACTTGATTCTTGGTACACAACAATGTGTCTTTGATAGAAATGGAATTGGAGACAAACCATCTTTATAAAAATCTCTCAAAAATATTTTTGTTAAAGCTTCCACTTCTTATTCCTCTCATCAAAACATTACATGTAGTTTTTGCAATAGAAATGGACATGTAGCTTTTAATTGTTTGGTGAAAAAGAAACTACATTTTGAAGACGAAGATAAAGAGCAATTGGTTCTTAGATAGTAGTTGCTCAAAACATATGACCGCAAACAAATCACTCTTATCAAACTTCAAAAGAAAGGATGGAGGTCATGTCACTTTTGAAGATAATGCCAAAGGAAAAATCATTGTCATTGAAAATATTGGTAATCATCTATCTCCATCTATTGAAAATATTCTACTAGTAGATAATCTCAAACATAATTTATTAAGTATTAGTCAATTATGCGTTAAAGTTTATCATATCAAATTTGATTTTTCAAGATGCCTAATCAACGATGCTACAACGAAAGAGGTTTTATTTATAGGAAGCCGAATTAAAGATGTTTATATCATTAATATTGAATTTAAAAAAGAATTAAAATGTTTATCAAGTTTTAAGGATGATACTTGGTTATGGCATAGAAGATTGAGCCATGTAAGCATGGACTTAATTTCAAAAACTTCAAAAAAATGCTTTGTTAAAGGCCTACCAAATTTGAAATTAGAAAAGGACAAGATTTGTGATGCTTGTCATATTGGAAAACAAAGTTCTTTCAAATCTAAGCAATTTTCTTCAACCACAAAACCTTTACAACTTCTTCACATGGATCTCTTTGGACCTTCTAAAACCGCAAGTTTAAGTGGTAAACACTATGCTTTTGTCATTGTTGATGACTTCTCAAGATTTAATCGGGTTTTGTTTTTGAACTTGAAATATGAAGCTTTAAATGTATTCAAACATTCTTGCAAAAAAGTTCAAAATGAAAAAGAATACTCCATTACAATTATAAGAAGTGACCATGGTGGAGAATTTGATAAAAATGAATTTGAAGATAATTTTTCGGCTCTTAGAAGGCTAGAACACCTCAACAAAATGGTGTAGTAGAAAGGAAAAACCGCATATTACAAGAAATGGCTAGGACCATGTTGACTAAAAATAATTTACCCAAATATTTTTGGGTCGAAACCATTATCTCCACTTGCTATATTATGAATAGAGTTTTGATAATTCAAAAGAAAACCAAAACTTCATTTGAGCTTTGGAAAAACAGAATTCCCAATATCGGTTACTTTAAAGTTTTTGGTTGCAAATGTTTTGTTCTAAATACAAAAGAAAATTTGTGACAATTTGATTCAAAATCTGATATTAGCATTTTTTTTTTAGGATATTCATCTACTAGCAAAGCATATAGAGTTTTCAACAAAAGAACTCTAGTAGTGAAAGAATCCATGCATGTTAGTTTTGATGAAGCTAACTCTCTTGATCAAGAGAAATGTGTTGATGTAGGTTTAGAAATTCCTTTTGAGCAAATGAATATTCAAGATCAAAATAGTGATAGTCCCAAGGGAATTGAAGAAAAGGATTTGGAGGAAGCAATCCCTCAACAAGAAGAAGGAGAATTCTCCAAAAATCCAAGTGATCCAACACTTCCTATTGAATGGAGGTTCACCCCATCTCACCCAAAGGAGCTTATAATTGGTGATCCCTCTAAAGGGGTAAGTACTAGAAACTCTACAAAGGGATTTTTAAATAATTGTGCTTTCATTTCTCAAATTGAACCAAAGAATTTCAAAGAAGCCAAATTTGATGAATTTTGGATTCTTGTTATGCAAGAAGAACTAAATCAATTTGAAAGAAATCATGTTTGGGACTTAGTTGATAGACCAAATAATCAAACCGTTATTGGTACAGATGGATTTTTCAAAACAAACGAGACTAAAATGGTGTAATTGTCCATAGCAAAGCTAGATTAGTGTCCCAAGGTTACAATCAAGAAGAAGGTATTGATTTTGAAGAAACTTTTGCACTGTTTGTTAGATTAGAATCCATTCGTATGCTTATAAAGGTTTCACTCTTTAACAAATGGATGTCAAAAGTGCATTTTTAAATGGTTTTATTCAAGAAGACGTCTATGTTGAACAACCTCTCGGTTTCAAAAATCATGAATTTCCGAACAATGTGTTTAAACTAAGAAATGCTCTATATGGTTTAAAACAAGCTCCTAGTGTTTGATATGAAAGATTGAGCAAATTTCTTATTTCAAATGATTCTCAAATGGAAAATGCGGACACCACACTTTTTATCAAGACCAAAAAGGAAGACATGATTGCTGCACAAATTTATGTTGATGATATCATTTATGGTGCAACTAATATTTCCCTTTGTGAGAATTTTCAAAATGCATGAGCAATGAATTTGAAATGAGTATGATAGGAGAATTAAAATTATTTCTTGGGCTTCAAATCAAACAAACTAATGAAGGAATCTTCATTAGTCAAGCTAAGTACATTATAGACATGCTCAAAAAGTTCGAGATGGAAAACTTGTAGCCAATGATTACTTCAATAAAATTTGATAAAGATGAGCAAGACTCTTCAGTTGACATAATAAAATATCGAGGTATGATTGGATCTTTCATTTACTTAACCGCAAGTAGACTCGATATTACGTTCAGTGTATGCTTATGTGTTAGATTTCAAGCCAATCTTAAAGAATCTCATTTTTAAGTGCCTTAAAATGATTTTTTAGATATTTATGTGGCATTAAAACTTTGGGACTTCGGTACCCAAAAGGCACTCACTTTGATCGCATAAATTACTCGGATGTCAATTGGGCGGGATGTTCTATTGATAGAAAAAGCACAAGTGGAACTTGTCACTTTCTAGGCTTTGCTCGTGTCATGGTTTAGTAAGAAACAAAATTCCGTTGCACTATCCTCCGCCAAAGCCGAATAGATCTCAACCGCTAGTTTTTGTGCTCAAGTGTTATGGATGAAACAAACTCTTGGTGATTATCACTTATCTTTTGAACATGCCCTCATTATTTGAGATAATACTAATGCTATTAATTTGTTAAAAAATCCCATCTTGCACAAAGCATATTGAAATTCGACATCATTTTCTTAGAGATCATGTGCAAAAAGGTGATATTTACTTGGAATTTGTTAGTACCAAAAACCAATTAGCCGACATTCTTATAAAACCTCTCACTCATGATCGATTTTCATACATTAGAAGAGGTTTGGGTATTATTGACGAATATGATATTTGTGGCTAAATTTATTTTATATACATGTTTTAACAGAAATTTTTGCAAAATTTTATTTTTGCAGTATTTCGGTTGATCGAAATGTATTGGTCGACCGGAAGGTTCGAACAAAACGTTCAACGGAAACATATTTCGGTTGATTAGCTGTACAACCAAAGCTGAAGTTTCAGTCAACCAACACTCGACCGAACCCGCCTGCATCTACATGTTTTCAAACCTGTAGAGTTTCGATCGACCTAAAGTTGTGCGATTATGATCTTTTAAAATTAGATTTATCCCAATTTTCTTCAATTCCAAACCATAATATCCGGCTCGTCTCTTCTCAATCAAGATCAAATCACTCAATTTCATTAATAATCTTCCAAAATTTCCACATATCAAAAATATTTATAAAAATCTTCATCAAAATCTCCCACTTTTTCTTTCAATTTCACCAAGAAATTTCAAAAACCCAGATTTTGAGGCAAAAACTTGAACAATTCCCATTTCTCTTCTAAATCAATTTTAATTCCATCAAAACCATCATTCTACATTCAATCTTTTAAATACTACTTATTTCCTACATTTCTCACCAAAAATTTCAAGAAATTCGACAATTTCCTCACTTACTCTTCCCAAAAAATTCGAATTTCCACAATGCCTCCAAAGAAGAAGTTGAAGAAAGATGAACCAAGCTCATCCCACACTAAGGTTGACACATCCCTACCCGACCATTTCTTCGATTGCCAAATTTTGATTTGTTAGTCCATCAAATTCCTCGAATTTTACACACAAGCCCCTTCATTCCATATCGAAGAATACTTTGAAGGAATTGGATGGCAAAATGTAGTACTATTGAAGAAAATGCCTACCCTAGACTTCTTAGGGAATTCTTTCCAGATGCAATCTTGTGTCATATAAAAGACAAATGAATCACAATAACTCGGGCAATTCTTCGAAACCTTTTAGGCTTAGAACCTTGTGATAATCATGCTTGCTTCATACATTATCCCATTAGGTTTGAAGGTTATAATGAACTCGAAGCATGCTCTTGAGTCACCGATCGACCACTTGATCAATCTATGACTTTGAACCTTAATCACCTCACTATTCCATGCAAAGTCCGTCATCATGCAATTGCTCAAGCAATTGTACCTCGTAGTGGTCATTTTGAAGAAGTTCACCATCTTGACCTATTCATCCTTGATTCTCTTCGTGTAGGTTGAAAACTAGATTTCCCATATATTTTCACCCAACATGTTTGTCATGTCCATTCCTCCCCCCATGTCTTATGGCTATCCCACGGTATGATCTTCACTAAAATCTTCAATCATTTCAACATGCCCATAGACAATGAACCTATTCTCAAACCTAAGCACACTGATCTCATCAACATTAATACTCTCAAACTCATGAAAATTGTTCAAGGTGTCGAACAATGGGTGTGTCATACTTAGGGGTTCGACAATGCTTTGGGGCCTACCATTTGACCATTTATCGAAGAAGAAGCAAAAGAAGAAATTGACATTGGTGAAGGTTCGTCTGTGGGTGAAGGTGATGGTGATGGCAATGGTGATGGAGAAGGAGGTGGCGATGGCTCTCCTAGACTGAGACAAAGGACAAGAATTCCACAACTTGCACCATCCATGAGCCTTTACATCACGAGGGATCAATACAACCTCTTGAATGGGCGCATTGACTCTCTCACTACCACCATACAAGTGCTTGATCAAAGAATGGAACAAATGCACTTGTCTCAAAAAGCCTTCTTTGAGTGATATTCTATGTTTGATGATTTTTTTCTCATAATCATGAAACTTTTTATGTTTTTCAAATTACTTCTCACTTTATGTTTTGCTTCTTGAAATGATATTAATTCACTAGTAGAAAAACGCGAAAAAAAAGGGGTTTAGGCGTCGGTTCTCGACGAACCGAATCCTAAACCCGGTTCAGGCGTCGGTTCTGGTGAACCGACGTGTAAACCTTCGACTTTACGTGTCGGTTCACCAAGAACCGACGCGTAAAGTCGAACCGTTCGACTTTACGCGTCGGTTCTTAGTGAACCGACGCGTAAACCTCCGGTTCAGGCGTCGGTTCTTCATGAACCGACGCCTGAACCGGGTTTAGGCGTCGGTTCTCGACGAACCGACGCCTAAACCTAATATATTTAATTTAAAAATTCGCGTGATTTAATTCCATTCCGCGCATATCCCTCTCTCACTCTCTCTCAACACTTCAACATCGAGCCATCACCACCACCGTGCCTCCACCAACACCACGACGCCACCAACACCGCGACGCCACCACGAACCCGCCTCCATCGATCTCGTAAGAAATTTACTCTTATATGTGTGTGTGCGTGTATGTATATATATATGTGTGTGTGTGATATGTGTGTGTGCGTGTATGTATATATATATGTGTGTGTGTGTGTATATCAGTGTGTATATATATGTATATGTGTGTGTTTATATATATATATATTTGTACGTATAAAAATGTTAATATATATATATATATATATATATATATATATATATATATATATATATATATATATATATATATATATATGTTATAATTTTGGTATTGTAAATAGTTAATTGATATAATTTGAATTATTGGAATTATATTGAAATTATGCATGGAATGTTAGGTTATGAAATCATACTTTGAGCATTTTAGGAATTAAGAATTGATTTTGGATTAATTTTGGAGTGGTTGATGATGTTGAAGTTTGATTTATTGTGTTTGAGTAGTGAATATGTGGAGGTTGAACATTTTTGTTGTATTGTGACATTTTGATTACAGGTTGGGTAAGTCCAACTTATAGGGGAGACTCTGCCGAAATTACTGTAGGATTTTACAAATAAAAAATGAAGATAATAGTAATTATAGGTGATTTTCACTATCATAGAATTAACCATACTAAAGAAATAACTAAACAAAATATACAAGTAAAATTATGAAGTATTCAACGTAATAAATTATCGTATGCATGTGATTTCAATTATTAATATATAGTTGGTTCAAGTATATAACTATCATTACAAATATTCACTCAAAAGTAATATTTTTTTAATTATATCTTCGCATATAGGTTATTAGATATGGATCGAGATTGGATGTACGGCAGGCGTAATACACATGAATATTTGAAAGGAGTTGAAGAGTTTATGAAATGTGCGGACGAACACATGAGAGAGAAAGGTGAAGCAATGATTTTGTGTCCTTGTTGTGATTGTAAGAATCTGAGAAAGTTTCGTAGTTTTGAGCAAGTGAAGAGTCATTTGATTCGTCGTGGGTTTAAAGAAGGTTATAAACGATGGATATGGCATGGTGAGAGTATGCTTCCTAGGACATGCACTAGTGACGATGAAGGTGGACTGTAGGAGAATAATTTAGGCAATATTGATGAGAATGATGTGGAAAATGACAATAATGATATGATAGACGAAATGATGCGTGATATACAAGGGGAATTCATTGAAAAGCCTCATGTGTTCGATAGCTTGTTCAATGATTCTTAGAAGACTTTGTTTCCTGGATGTAGAAAATTCACAAAATTGTCTGCTGTGTTGAAATTGTATAACTTGAAAGCAAATAGTAGGTGGAGTGATAAGAGTTTCACGGCATTACTGGAACTCTTACGAGAGATGCTTCCGGAGGATAACGAGCTTCCTAGTTCAATTTACGAAGCAAAGAAATTGTTGTGTCCAATGGGAATGGAGATCGAGAGGATACATGCATGTCCAAATGATTGTATACTGTATCGAAATGAGTATAAGGACTTGCATCTGTGTCCAAAGTGTAGGGCATCACGGTATAAGCGAAAGAACATGAATGCTAATTCTGAGGATAAGAAAAGCCCTCCGGCAAAGGTGTTGTGGTACCTACCCGTAGTACCAAGATTTAAACTTTTGTTTGCCAATGCAAAGGATGCGAAGAACATGCGGTGGCATGCTGATGGGAGGAAACAAGATGGAAAACTAAGACACGTGGCCGATTCTCCTCAATGGAGGAACATTAATAGGTTGTTTCCTGATTTTGGGGGTGAAGATAGGAATCTTAGGCTTGGACTATGTACAGATAGAATGAACCCGCACGGTAATATGAGTAGTCGACATAGCACTTGGCCGGTTCTTCTAACGATTTACAATCTTCCTCCTTGGTTATGTATGAAGCGCAAGTATATCATATTGTCTTTGTTAATATCAGGGCCTAAACAACCGGGGAATGACATAGATGTTTATCTTGCCCCACTAATTGAAGATTTAAGACTGATGTGGGATGAAGGTGCATCGGTGTTTGATGCACATAGCCAAATGAATTTCACCTTACGTGCTATGATATTTTGCACCGTAAATGATTTTCCCGCATATGGTAACTTGTCAGGTTATACGAACAAATGACCTAAAGCATGTCCCGTTTGTGAAGAAGACACGATTGATCTTTGGTTGAAAAACTGTAAGAAAAATGTCTTTATGAGTCATAGAAGATTTCTCCCCGCTGATCACCCTTATCGAAAGAAGAAGAAGGCATTCAATGGAAAAATTGAGGATCGAGCAGCTCGCTTGCCGTTAACAGGAGGTGAGGTATATGAACGAGTTAAAAATATTGATGTTTTGTTTGGAAAACCTTTTAAGCCTCCTCAAAAGAGTCTTTGGAAGAAGAGGTCCATATTCTGGGATCTACCTTATTGGCAACATTTATCAGTAAGGCATTGTCTTGATGTAATGCACGTGGAGAAAAATGTTTGTGATAGCATCATTGGGACATTGTTGAACGTTCAAGGGAAGACGAAAGATGGTATCAAAGTCAGGAAGGACATGGTATAAATGGGGATACGGGATCAATTAGCACCGCAAGAGTCCGAAAAACGTACTTATTTACCTCCAGCTTGCTATACTTTGTCCAGAAAAGAGAAAACATGTTTTTGTGAGTGCCTTCATGGTATTAAGGTTCCATTTGGATACTCATCAAACATCAAAAGTCTTGTGTCGATGAAGGACTTGAAATTGGTTGGTATGAAGTCTCATGATTGCCATGTGTTAATGCAACACTTGTTACAAGTTGCAATTCGAGGCATACTTCCAAAACATGTCAGACAAGTCATAATAAAACTTTGTTTTTTCTTCAATGCAATTTGCAGTAAAGTTGTTGACCCAGAGGCGTTGGATGATTTGCAGGCCGATATTGTTATCACTCTATGTCAATTTGAAATGTATTTCCCGCCATCATTTTTTGACGTTATGGTGCACTTACTTGTTCACTTGGTAAGAGAAATTAAGATATGTGGTCCGGTGTTCTTGCGGTATATGTATCCATTTGAGAGATACATGGGTATTTTGAAAGGATATGTCAAAAATCGATTTCGACCCGAAGGCAGTATCATTGAAGGTTATGCCGCTGAGGAGGCTATTGAATTTTGTACTGACTACCTTGATGACGTTGAGACTATTGGTGTTCCTAAATCTCGTCACGAGGGAAGACTCGAAGGTAAAGGGACGATTGGATGCAAATCAATTGTCCCTAGTGTTGAATTGCGAGATAAAGCACACCTCCTAGTATTACAACACCTTTCTCAAGTTCATCCGTATTTGGACGAGCACATGTCCATCCTAAGGCAGCAGAATCCTTCTAAAGGTGAAAGGTGGGTAACTAATCAACACAATCGTTTATTTGCAAAATGGTTCAAAGATAGAGTCATGAAAGAGTTGTCACAAACGTCGAATACCATTGTTGAAACGGTAAAGTGGTTAGCGTATGGTCCTAGCACGATTGTGAGATCTTATGAAGCATATGACATTAATGGGTATACGTTTTACACTAAACATCAAGATGATAAGAGTGCGGTGCAAAACAGTGGAGTGACACAAGTAGCACTATCATGAGATTTTTCAAGTGTTAAAGATAAAATGCCAATAGATGCCTCGATGTCCTATTATGGTGTCATTGAAGAAATTTGGGAACTTGATTACAGGGAGTTCAAGTTTCCTCTCTTCCAATGTAAATGGGTTGATAATCGACGGGGTGTTCGGGTGGATGAATTAGGTTTCACTTTGGTGGATTTTGGACGGTTGGGTTATCTTGACGAGCCATTCATACTTGCATCACAAGCCAAGCAGGTATTTTATGTTCTTGATCCTGCTGACACTAAGTGGTCAGTGGTCCTTCAAGGCAAGAGACGCATTGTTGGCATTGGTGATGTAGTAGATGAAGAAGATTATGATCACTTTGATGAAACTCCTCCATTTTCTATTGGTATACAAGGGAGTGCAACTTTAGAGGAAGATAACATTGAATCCACTTACATGCGTTGGGATCATGAAGAAGGATTATGGATTGACTGTCGTTCTTGATTATTCATTGTGTGAGTTCATTTATACATTCTCGCATGCATATAACTCTCTTTTGTTCTTTATATATGCTCTATACATTGTTCATATTAATTGTGTGAGTTCATTTACATATTCTTGAATATAACTTTCTTGTATTTTTTATATATGCTCTATACGTTGTTAATAATCATTTATTTATATGTGCAGGTACGTAGACAATTTTCCCAATATAATGGCTGAGTCTTCACATTCTTCAGATGAGCATAGTACTGCCCAAAAAAAAAGTACAAGAGGGCCAACTATGTGCAAAAACATGAAGAAAGCGGGCCAACAAGTGAATATAATTGAGTTCGATGACAAACATAGGCCGATCGGACCAGGCACGAAGAACTTCAAACATTTTGTCGGATCTTTAGCCCGCATTCATGTTGACATATACATCAGTGATTGGCACAAAGTCGATCAAGGCCTGAAGGACATGATGTGGGAAGAGATAAAGGTACTATCACTTGATACATGGTAAATAATTGAAAAGTGAATGTAATTTCTTTATAACACCACATGTTATCATTGTCTTTCAGAGGGAATTCAACATTCTCGATGACCGTCCAAAAAAAAGTGTTATGCTGGTTGCGGGGATGAGATGGAAAGATTTCAAGACAAGGCTGGTTCATAATTTAATTACACATGACCACCCAAAATATACATCTCCTACCCAGCTTTATGATTTCTTGACCGAAGAGTAATGGGAGTTGTTTAAAAAAGAACGACAGACGGAAACATTTCAGGTATATTTAAATGTACGCATGTGTCTTGTTGAGTGAAAACTAAAAACCTGTGATTTATTTCAGGAGAAAAGTAAGAAGGCGAGGGATAGTCAAATGCGGAACGAGCATCCTCATTATTTGGGCTCAGCCGGATATGCAGGGATGAAGCCACATTGGCTAGTAAGTGACCCGCTATCTTCTAGCTCTTCATGTGACATGATTAGCTCCTCAATTGTAAGCGAGGATCGCAGCCTCGATTGGGTTCGAGCTAGATCGAAGAAGAAAGAAGATGGAACGTATTACATCCCCAACGAGAAAACGAGGGGGGTGTTTGATAAAATTGTAAGTATATCTTATCGATTTCTCATATATTCAATTGAAACTTACTTCAATTCTTATATTCAGTTTTCAATTTTTTTAACAGGTAGAAAAAGCTGAGCAAGCCACGCAGGGGACATTTGTGTCGAGTAGACAACATGATATTCTGAGTGAAGCCCTTGGTAAAGAGGATCACTCTGGTAGGGTGAGGGGATATGGCGTGTATGTCACCACGCGGGATGTTTACGGCCGGCCCGATGATTACCTTAGACCATCGTGTGGGGTCGTGTCAGTAGACGACATTAAAGATATCATCAGGAAGGAGATGGAGGATAGCATCACAGAGCGGGTCAGGCATCAAACCATGTCGGAGATGCAAAGTAAATTTGACAGTATGCAGAGCGCGTACCATAGTATGCAGAGTAAATATGATGCCATCCTCCAGCGCTTGGGCCTCAATGTTGATGCCGAGGTGGAGGTAACTGCACAGCCCCGACCACCAACTCGAAGTAGTTGCTACTCTGTGAATCCAGACCCATTTGACCATAAAGTATTTAGTTTTTTTAGTATTGCTTTTTTTTTTTTAAAATGGAAAGGCCTGACATATATGTTGAAAAATAGAAGCCGATTCCCTGTCGTCTCGCCGTATTTGTTGATGGTGACAAGCAAATAGTGGCCAGCGAGATGGTTTATCCGTCCGGACCCGAGACTGTGGCGCATCATCAACCACTCTGGCTTGATCATGTGAAGGTGTCCGTTGACCATGTTATAGATGGTGCAGAAGCGTTCTATCTTCCAGCGCCATCTCAGCACCACACCACGGTGGGGGAAGCTATTGGAAGTTTTTTCCAATGGCCTAAGGAGTTGGTGATTTTTGGAGAGGTAATAAAATCGAGTTATATAAAAGTTTATGTCAATATTAATTTCTTTTAAATTTGTATCAGACGTGTTATAATGACAAAAATTGTCTTATTGCAGGAAGAGGCCCCAAAAAAGATCGTAAAAAAATCTAATAAAGGGAAAAGGCCTCAGAGTTTTGAATTGTCATCTACCCAGCGACCTGCGATAGTCGACGATGAGACTTTACTACGTCTGGGTGATAAATGCAAAATGTTAAACACCCTGGTCCTTCAATTGCCTGTTGGTGATGACTTCTATCAGGTGCCCGTCGATGCCTCCATCTTCAATTGTACGTTCGAGGATGGTATTTTTGTTACAGTCGCAGACATTACTGATCTGCTTAAAATGCAATGGTTGGATACATCTATCCTACAAATATTTGCATTGTAAGACTTCTGATCACAAATTACAACTTCAATTTATATCATTGTTCGATCTCTATTTATTGGTGTCGTTATTATTAGGTACCTTCATGAGTTATGTCAGGATTACGGTATTGATTCAATTGAATTCATGTCTCCGTCACACATTGCGTCGGTGTCGGTAAGAACAAATGCCAATGGTGTTGTAAATTATATGGACGAGACCATGAGGGCAATGCAAACAAAGAAATTCATTCTAGCACCGTATTTTCAGGAGTAAGACCACTCTCTTGTTAATAGTTAATTTTTTTTTTTGTAATTTGAAAAGCACATGTTTGAATTTGTATTTACATGTTCATAATACGTAGGAACCACTAGATGTTGCTAGTGATTTCTCCTCAGAAGAGTACGGTGTACTTATTGGATTCAGCTAGTGCATTTAAGCGTGACTTAGATATCAAGCCTCTATTGAATACGTAAGTTATGATAATTTTCATGAAATAATTGTGGAGTTGTGGTGAAATTGATTGTGGAGTTGTGGTTTCACTTTGATGAATATATGTTGTGATTGTTGAGAAGTTGTGATAGATTCTATAGCAACGCGTCTATTTACAGGTTGGATAAGTTCAATTTATAGGGGAGACTCTGTCAAAATTTTTATAGAAATCTTAGTTTTTGTATTTATTTATTTTGTAACTGGTTCGAATAATTTAATTCAATTTTAGGGCTTTCAAACTATACTGGACACAAGGAGGCATTAGGACAAGAGCCAATACAACGTGGCTAAAAATAAAGGTATGAAAACACATATTTAAAATATATTACAAATCTTTGAATTATTTTCATATTCTATTTAGTGTGATTATTAATGTTAGTTTTCATTGTGAAAATTTCAGTGTCCTCAACAGCCCGGAGGTTCTGAGTGTGGCTACTACGTCATGAAAAATATGTATGAGATAGTCACTGAACACTTTCAGCGTCCGTCGTTGGAAAAGGTATAAGTTATTGAACATGATAATTGTTAATTATTCCTTCATATTTTATTACAAAATAATTGATAATTCATTTTGATTATTTGTAGGCATTTAAAGAGTATTACTCAACGGAGGAAATTGCTGAAATTCAAAACTTATGGACTAAATACTTCGTCAATAGGTGTGTGTAAATCGACGTGTATTCAAACTTCTATTTACTCAATTACATGTGACATTAACAATCTTGTAAATATAATTATTTCTCATTTATTTAACATTATTTTAATTATGTCGATTATATACATATTTGATGATGTGCATGTGGAAAATGTTCAGTCCACGTTTAGGTGATTGCAGGTCATGATCGACCTGCAGTGATCTGGATCATTGCAGGTGACGTCCAGGTCATTGCAGGTGACATCTAGATCATTGCAGGCCATGACCTGCAGTGGCCTGGGTCATTGCAGGTCATGACCTGCAGTGGCCTGGCTCATTGCAGGAGACGTCCAGGTCATTGCATGTCATGTCTAGGTCATTGCATTTTACTATATAGGCAAATGAATTTCGTGCCAAAAAAAAAAATTGAAAACGCGTCGGTTTTTAGAAAACCGACGCCTAAAGTGTACTTTAGGCGTCGGTTGTGGATTACAACCGACGCCTAAAATATTTTTTTTTTTTTTTTTTCAACTTTACGCGTCGGTTTATTAACAACCGACGCGTAAAGATAGCATTTTACGTGTCGTTTTACAACCGACGCGTAAAGTCTTTACTTTACGCGTCTACTTCATACACGTCGCCACAAAAACCGACGCCTAATCTCTTAGATAACCGACGCGAAAGACTGTTTCTGTACTAGTGATTTGTGTTGCGATTGAAGCATGGATAAGTTGACTGTGATAAGATAGTATTCTTATCGGTTTGTTCAAAACAGGGGGAACTGTTGCCAATTTTTTAAATTTGTGATTGTCACATGGGAAACGTAACTTATGATCTTCTTGATATAGATGCTATAAGTATTTTATTAAGGGGGAATATGATTACATTTTTTTTTTATCAAGCTTGTACTACTAATCACACCTAGGCTCATGATTAAGGAACCGATGCCACATTTTTGCTTATGCCAAAAGGGGGAAAATAGGGTGATGATTTGTTGATGATTTGGTTAGCTTGAATATGGATAATCTATATGCATAAAAATGGACAATTTTATATGCTAGATTATTCCACTTTGGTTTATAAAAGATAGGGAGAATGCATGCTAAAATTAAACGTATCAATTATTCTCATTTCCCTATACACGCTTTAGTTGCATATATTATAATTACAAATCATCTTGTTTTTCATAATTAGAAAGGGGGAAATTGTTGACCAATGATTATTCATATATTTATTGTTTTGATTATAACAACAAGATTACTTGTATTTCTAACAACTTTCAATTCTTAAGTTTTTCTTGTATATCTCAATAAACATTCAAAGGTTTGAATCATCATCCATTGAGGAACAACCAAAAGAGACTCCAAGAAAACAAGAAACGTGAAGACTAGAATTTAGAAGTTTTTATGTTGAAACTTCAAAAATACTTGTAAAGGTATCGACTCTTCAATCTTTAGCAAGTGCATAAAGCTCAAATCATTACTTTCATAAAATTGTTTTTTACTCATAACATGAAATAGATTTTGGAAAAATGAATATTTTGATAAAAAATTAAATTTTAGAAATCTAGTCATTTCAGTCGACCGATATTCACTAATCGACCGAAAGTCTGATCAACCAAAACTCTGTTTTATTCAACTGAAAGTCCAACGGTTAAAAATTCATAACAACTACTTTTAATTGTTCGGTCGACTGAAACTCCTGAATTGCTCAACCGAAAGTGTCAGAGTTGGTTTTTCTTGTTCTATAAATACCTATCTCTCTTACATTCAGTTCCAAAAACTTATAAGAGTAATTAAGATAGTATATTCACTTGAAAATCATTGAGCTTACTTGATTTTATATTCAATTTCATTTATTGCAAAGATTCTTTTGATTGATAAAATTATTTATATACTTTTTATCAAAGAATCTATATTGAAAAAAATTCACTACTTTCATTCATTCTTGATTATTGATTGAGTTCTTCATCACCAAACACTTATATTGAAGTGCACATCTCTCTTCACACTTAACTTGTAGTATTTATTAAGAGGGATCATTTGTTTAAAAACTTTGACACAAGCTAGATTATTACATGTCATTCTTCAAAGTTTTTCAAACACTTGAGCTTTAAACATTTGCTATCTATTGAAGTGTTATCCTAACTCTCTATATACTTTACTTGATTATATCATTTGTTAAGAGAGTTTGTTCAATTGAAAAATTATCATTTGTATTTTGATGGTTTCGAGATCCTTGTGAAAACTCGATTGTATAGGATAGATACTCCTTGTTGTAAATTCACATAAGGATAAATGCTCTTTGTTGTAAGTCACTTAAGAATTTTGTAATCCTTGTTGTAAGTAACAATTATAGTGGATTTGACCTTACTCGTGACGGAGAGCTCTGTAATAGAGGACGTAGATCACGTTGTTTGATTGAATCTCTTTAAATCATCATTTGCACTCTCTTATCCCTTTTATTTACTTTCATTGCACTTTAGTTTATCTCATTATTTCATATTGTGCAATACTTTCAATAAGTGTTATTTGCTAAATTATTTTAGTTTACTTATTCCTATAACTTTATCTTGATAATTTAGTTGAATCCATCATTAAGTGTTTATAATTAATTCATTGTTTTAAACTTGAGTCTATTTATCGAAAAAGTAATGTAAAACCTATTCACCCCTCTTGGTTAGTTAATTTTGGGTTATCAATGTTTTCTTCTATTTTCGTGCATCCAACCTTACCCTTTAAATAGAAGTGAACTTGAAACATAATTCACACCAAAAATCAGTGTTGACACGCTGCCAAAACAATTCTTCATCTTTAAGAAACCCTAGGTAAGGATTTCATTCCATAATAATGTTTCGATATGTTACAGTTCATTCTTTTCATTGGAAAACATGTCTTGTCAAAACCTCTCATCAAAAATAGGGTTTTGGATTAAAGTAATCAAGAAAATGAAGTTTTAGTTTCTAAAAATCATTAGGTTTTGACACCTATTGGTTTTGTGTCGATATCTGGGCTCAAAACGATAAAACATGACTCTCTGACACTTTGATATTGACACCAAAATAGTTGGTGTCAACACCAAATTGATAGCCCGACAACCTGACTTAATTTAATTATAACTTTTGTTTTACAACTCTGATTTGCAATTCGTAAAGTTTATTGAACTCCAATTTTGTAACGACTCAGCTCCCTCGCTGGGGCCTTCTCCATGTTATACTCATGGTATTTCCACTCCCTCCTGGTCGTCCTGGTCCTCAAGGAATTGGTCTAATGGTAGCAGGGATTTAAAACTCTTTGTACTTAACTCCTAGCTACAAGGTTCAATCCATGTGGAAGGAAAAACCCACTTCCTGGAAACGAGGATGGTAGCCCTTGAGGACCAGGACGACCAGGGGGGAATGGAAAGACCATGAGTACGACTCGGATAAGACCTCAGCGAGGGAGCCGGGTCGTTACAAAAAAAAGAATTTTGCCTTCCATGGGTTTCGAACCTTGTACCTAGGAGTTAAGTACAAAGATTCTTAGAAACCCACTATCATTAGACCAAGTAATGACTTGGCTCCCTCACTGGGGCCTTCTCCGCGTCATACTCATGGTCTTTCCACTCTCCCCTAGTTGTCCTGGTCTAATGGTAGCAGGGATTTAAGAATCTTTGTACTTAACTCCTAGGAACAAGGTTCAATCCCTGCGGAAGGCAAAAATCCACTTCCTGGAAACGAGGCTGACAATCCTTGAGGATTAGGACGACCAGGGGGGAGTGAAAAGACCATGAGTACGACATGGAGAAGGCCCCAACGAGGGAGCCGGGTCATTACAAATTTCAATGTTATTTCAAATGATATATTATACAGTTTGTAAAGATTTATACACTAGGAGTTATGTACTTATTTTTCCACCTACTCTATGCTAAGCTAGTTGAAAGACTTCCATTCAAAATAATAATAATTCTACGAGCTATCATGGATCTATTCATCCAAAGTAAGTGGATATGTTTATGTGATTTATGATTCATTATAGTGTGAGTTGAATATGATCATTTGAATTACTTGAATATATTTACTTGAAGTACTTTGAGTATGTTCACTTGAGTCATTTGATTAAAGAAGAAAGTTATGTTTACTTGAGTCATTTGATTAATGAACTACGTTATGTTTAATCGAGTCATTAGATTAATGAAGTAAGTTATGTTTACTCGAGTTATTTGATTAATGAAGTAAGTTATGTTTACTTGAGTAATTTGATTAATGAAGTGAATATTCGATACATTTATATGTGAAATAATGTGTTAACATGTTTTAATGCAATGGAATTTGATGGATCATACATCATAAAGAAAATCTTTTGCATGAGGAATATAGATTTGAACTCTAACCCCCTCAACAAAAATATGTTGTTTGGGATATCGATATTGATAGTGAGGGCCTTGCGAGTCCAAGGTACCGATGAACAACTTGTGTAGATATAATAGCCTTATTGGAGTTGAATGAGGTGAAAGATGACAAGGATAGAAGCTCTAGAGGATGAAATAGTCATTTGTAATCTGAGGTGGATCGTGAGGGCCTTGCCACTCCAAGTTACTGAAAAACAACTTGTGGAGATCTAGTAGCCTTATTGGAGTCAAATAAGGTTAAAAATGACAGGGATATAAAACCCCTAAAAAATGAAATAGTCCTATATAATTTGATGTGTTATGGTCATTTTATTAATATCTGGTTTATGGAAATGATAAATACTTAGAGGTAGAGGATATAATCTATAATCGGGCCCTAAAAGCATGATTTTTAAAAAGAACATGCACGTGCATCAATTACTCATCCTGTTGAATTAGTTGATTTATGTTGTGAGTTTTATATGGATTAGTTGTTTAATGAAATAAGTTGAATATTTTATTTGAATTATCTGTGACACATACTTAGTAAATATTTGAATAGTACACGTAGATGTTTGTTGCAAATGTTAAAGTGCAGTTTACTTAAGTTATATAAATGTGATGGCATGAGATTTTTAAGACATAGCTCATCTTGTTGAAAGTATTTAACACTAGTATCTATGCATATTAGACTACGCTTTCTCCAATTTACCCCACTCATGATCTTGATATGTTGTCATATACTTGGAGCTTCCTGATGATCTTAAGGTATGGAGGTATATAGACGTTACATGTACATGATTGAAGTTATTGGTTGTGACCAATTATGATATGTTTTGTGTTGAATGTTAGGGGTATGAGATGAGCACCATAGTGGACATATCATTTCATGCATTGCGGTATAGCATGCGGTTATCAATAATGGAATTATCCATGATGCACAGGTCATCGATGATACGATATTTGCATGATATCTTAATTATAATTGGATATTATGATATAGATATGTTGTTTGATCATCCGGTGATACGGCGCATACAACACAACACAACACATCACGATCATGATATGTTGATTATTTTAGATATACGGATATTCAACCAATATATCGAGCTGTATTACATTGACTAGCTCATTTCAAATGATAAATACATAAATCTGAACTTGTCTTGAGTATGTAGGGTTGACTCTCATGTCATGCATTGAAGTATAGTATGCGATTATCAATATTGAAAAATATCTATTATGCATGGATCATTAGTGATACGATACTTGCAGGATATCTCAATTATAATTAGCTATTACGATAGAGATATGTTATTTTAGTAGCCAGTGATATGGTGCCTACAATACTTTACAATCATGATATGTTTATTACTTTGGATATACAGATATTCAACCTATATATCGAGCTGTATATCTTTAACTAGCACATTCTAAACGATACATACATGCATTGAAATGGTCTTGAATACATGAGGTTGAGTTTTATATACCAATTTGTAATAACAATTGTGCAGCATATTTTTCTCACTATGCACGAATGTTAACTTCTCAGGTAGCTATTGACGTAAAAATGATTGGTGTGAATATTCAAATAGCTTGACATAGAGTGTTGCACGAGGTGACAACCTGTGAGTTTTTATCTTACCATCGAATAAGAACTTTTGTGCTTGAACTGTCATACTTTT
Organism: Ligustrum vulgare; assembly: GCA_963555705.1. Lineage (NCBI taxonomy): Eukaryota > Viridiplantae > Streptophyta > Magnoliopsida > Lamiales > Oleaceae > Ligustrum > Ligustrum vulgare. Next base: position 54,672,475 of record OY743172.1, read on the forward strand.
ATTGAACTCATTATTTAAAAGTCAAGATCTTTTGTTTTAGAAATTTATATCGTTCCTTTTTTAAGGAATTTGTTTAAGTAAAAATTATTTTGAAACCCAATTATGTTACGTCATTCACGTAACTAGAGAAAATAGAAAATGAAAAATATTTAGTTGATTTTGGGGTTTCACAAGAGTGATATCAGAGCTATAATCGTGGAAAAAAAAATCAAAAACTCGGGTGCTTTAGAATCGCTTAATAACACCTCTGTCAAACATCTCAACATGTATACCACCACCAATAACAAACATATTTTCATACTTTTGATAAAAATAAAGCATTCATCCTGTGACATTTCTGGGCTTAATCAAATGTTAATTTGCAAATAATTATATGGTTTTATAGAGTTTGGATGAAGTTTTTGTCCATGTTGTACCAACTGTTGGTCGGATCTACAAATGCTTCGATGACTTTTGCAAGAGATAATAACTCTGCATCAGTCTAGTTGGAGACCAAAACTCATCTCTTTTTTTTTGAGTTTATTCCAATTTTTATATCTACATTTGACATTTTCTTGGTCCAGTACAACCATTTTCATAGTAGATTGCTTTGACTCTTGCTGGGAAACCTTTTTTCAAGGAAATATTTTCAAATTTTAGTAAGGTTTAGTAACTGTTCTCTCTCACATTTATGGCTTCTCAGAATGTTTATATGTGGTTAACGAACATGTGATAACCCATTTTCACACTAGTCAAAATCAAGAAGTTGTTTAGTCAAATTCAAATATTCAAATGGTCAAGTCAAATAAGGACATAAGTTAAACAAATAATTTTATTGGGACTTGAATTGTAATTACAAAAGCTTGAGAGTTAAGATTATAGGAAAATAGAAATTTAAATATTTAGTTTTCAATTATTGGAAGTTAGGAACTTAATTCTAAGTTATATAAAGATTGGGGGTTGATTTTGTAATTAGGCAATACATATCAATAACAAGAAGATAAGTGATTACCACATTTTTTTTGGACAAAAATTGACCACAAGTAGAGATGTAAACATGAATGAAAAAGGAAAGAAAAGGAAAAGGAAAGAAGGGGGAATGAAAGTGGAAAAAGGAGAAGAAGAATTCTATATCGATTTTTGCATTTCGGGCTCTTAATTTATCCTTGTTTTTGAAAAGTATGTTAGCTAAATTTCTAGGGTTTATGAGGATTTTGATTATACTCGAATTATAGAAATTATTAGAGGTTATTGTCATATATTTGTGGTATTAAACAAGATTATGACAATAAGTGTTTATTGGAAGATTGGGGTTGAAGAAATTGAAATTTAGAATTGGGTTTGTAAACTAGAAGATTATTATTTGATTTTTCTTGTGCTTTTATGATATTAAACATGTGATCATGATATATTAGATTTGGATAAGGATTTTAGGTATGATTTTACTTAGTTTCTTTGATTTTTCTCCAAAGTTTCGAGCAAAATTATGCACAGGTGCTATTTTTGAAATTATTCCCAAGAAATGTTATTTTTTGTCTATAGTTTTGTGACATATTTCCATATATAGGAATTAGCGACAGATTTCAATATTTTGGAGTTTTGTTTTAATGCTGTTTTTGTCTAAGCATTAAATTCTCAGATTTGGAAGGTTAGAATGAAGTTATATGACTAATATTGAAGTCTAGGTGTTGGATTAAAACATTCATATGGGTTATATGAGGTTGTGACTTGGATTCTTAACGTATAAAGCCGTCTTTGTCAACCTTTAGTTTGCTTGAAGTTTTTAGTATGAGAATTAGATTAAGTGTTAGTTATTGGGGATATGGTGTTCTAAGAACTCTTGTGAAGGATTTATTTGTTGTTAGTGATTTTAATTAGTATAAGAAATTGGGAATTTTATATATCAAGTTTTTGTTAATTAATATTTATTCCAAATGATAGAAATATTGCTTAAGGCACCTATATGAATAAATATGATCTCTTGGACAAATATGATATTCCAAACTTGGTACAATGAATTAAGGAGGTGACAAGAAGATTGAAAATGCCTACCGACCTAACTAGTTCGTTGTTGAGAACTCGGTTAGTGTAAAAATTTAATTATTTTCAAATATTGATAAATTGCTTATACAATTATGTTAAATGTGATTATGTGATTTGATTGTCCAATTATATGGTTATTTTGAAATGCTATTAGAATATTAGATTTGTGAAATTAGGAAGATTGTGAAATGATAATATGTTAGATGAAATATGAGATAGGTATGTGATATCGAAATCGATCAGAAAAGTACCCGTGATTATATACTTATTCTAGTTCATTGAGACGATCTTGGTTGTGTTCTATACTACAGTAAGGGGTCTTGACCGGGTATAATTTTACCATGAGGATGTCTAACCGTGTAAGATATAGTTCACTGAGACAGTCTTGGCTGTATTTTAAAATTGATTATCAGATGTCTTTGAGACCAGCTTAAGAGGCATGTACCCAGATTACTAATTTAATCAGAGGGTACATTTTTGGTGGATTTTCCACCATATATTGATGTGATATGATGAGATTATATCATTGATTTGACAATGAAATGATATTTTAAGGTATTATGATAATGTCTCTTAGTTTGACTATGGTTAAATGGTATTACAATTGAACACTTAAATGATGTGGACTAGATTTTTTGATAAATGAGAAAGTATAATTATTTTTTAAATTCTCCACTCACTTATCTATCAACTCATATATTTTCTCACCATTTTTTTAACAGGTAACAGTTAAGTTTTTGATGCATGAAGAGCCTATTGATTTTGGAGCCACACCAGTATGACATGTGTAGGTTATTGTTTCATTTAAATTAAACATTTAAATATCATTTTAAGCTCATGTTATTCGACAAAATGAGCTGTGTTTTAAATTGCATGAGTTTTAGTAGATCATAGTCAGCCTTGGTGGTGGGTTCCTCGTCTAGCTGACATCCATCATCGGTGCACGCCATGTCTCGATCTGTTAGGGTGATTTCGGGACGGGTCGTGTCAGATTTGTATTAGAGCATGGTTTGTAAAGTCTTGAAGTTATCATTTTTTTATGCATTAGCATATAATGCATATGTCATATGTGAGCACATGTCACGGTGGCTAAAATCAAAGGGTCTTAGCTTTGTCTTAAACTTATATTGCTACTCAAAGGTATGAAAGTAGAGATTATGAAAGGATATTTTTAATAGATTCATGAGTAATTAGTATGGGAAGATATTATTTTCAATGATAAGATGGTTTGAAGATTGATTAGTTGTTTATTAGCATTGTGGTGCATGTAACCTGGTATATGATAAGAGTACAACTTGAAACAAATTATCGATTTAGAGTGAGAATATTGATGATTTTGCAGATTGTTTATGTATAGACATTTAAAGTGATGAAGTATAGAACAACTTAAGTATCAATGTATATGTGGGATTATATGATCATTTGATGTATACATAGGAAAATATCAAGTTATATCTTGCAAGATAAGTGCAGGAAATTTTGTGGTATTCTGGTAAAGAATCCTAATTATTTGGGAGCTAATTGTTTATTACTATAATTTGAATTTTGTGTACGTATTGATCACTTATATAAGATGTGTAATACCGCATTTCATTTTCGTACCATTTAAAATTTCACGATATATTTATGTTAATGTTATTTGAAATTTGAGAATTTAATTTAATTTTACGTCAATGATTTGAATTATTTTGCAGTGGAAGGACTTGGACGTCGTCTCGATCAATGTACCAATTTGAAAGTTTATAAATTGGTTATTTTAATTGTTTACGTGTAATTCTATGTAATTAATTATTTTTATTTGTTAAGCTTGTTAAATTCTATTTGTCATTGAGTAGTAAATTGTTTAAATTTCATTAAATTGAGATTGGGAAAAAGTTTAGGGCGAATTGAAATTGTATTGGGAGTTGTGGACTTAAATTTCTAAATTAGAGAGAATTGAGGGGCCAACTTGCAAATTCAAAAAGATTATGTCTAAACCTAATCTAACCTAAACTCTCATACGCTCGACCTCTACCTCTCTCTCACTCACGGTCTCTCTCTCACCCGCCCTCACTCTCTCGGTTTCTCTCGGTCTCTCAGCCTCTCGCCCTCATCTCTCCGTCCCGCCCTCGACTTCTCCCTTTGTCGCCGGCCATCATCACCACCACCACCGTTCACCTTCACCACGGTAACGTCCCCTTCCCCTTCCCCTTCCCCTCTCACACGCAGTCACTCGGATTTCACTCGTAGCCCACGCCTACAGTCTATACTCAACACACGCACGATTTCACCCACGCACATTATTATATATATATATATATATTACTTGTATGTGAAATCTTCAGTTTTCAACTTATGAAAACAAATTTCAGATTTTCGAATTTGGGAAATTAGATTACTATTTGGCTTAAATGTGGAAAAAAAAAAGGGTAATGTTTATATTGATGTAAATGTCGTCCTTGGGCATAATTTTCAGATTTTTAAAATTTGTTTGGTTAACTTTCCTGGTTTTAGATTTATCTATGATTTTGGACTTATTATTGTGAATTTCAGATTTGGGGCTTAATTGGATTTGTTGATTTTTTTATAACTAAATTGGAAATTGTATGTATATATTGGTGTATATAGGAATTTATGTAAGTATGTATGTATTTTTACCACAATTTTCAGATTTTAATTTTGTGTAATTTCGAGTTAACCATGAATCTGGGGAATTAATGATGTTATGTATATGAATGTATATATTATTATATATGTATTCATGTTATGTATGTGAGAATTTCATATCTTAAATTTGCTAGCTGAAAAGGCAATCCTTATGTATTAATTTTAAAATCTGGGAATTTTATGATGATGACTGATACCTATAAATATAGATATCGAATGTATGTAAATTTCTGACTGTAAATGATAATGGTTGTTAATTGACTTTCTATTGGTTCAATGATGATTTTAATGGAAGTTTTCAAATTTGGGGATTTCAAATAATCAGGTTGTTTAAACTGAATTTTATGTACATTTTTTATTATAATTGTCATTTTCAGATTTATGAGTAAGTAGAACGGCAATTGAAATTGTCCATGTGACAATTTAGTTTGATAATATTGAGTAATTTTGATGTTGGAATGATTTGATAAGTAATATTTCAAATTTTTGTCCTTAAACTGAATGTACTACTTCGAATATGATATTATACGTGGCGTTAAATGTGTTTGTTATATTATGAGTCACACGAAAGTCTCGACCTCCTTTAAGAGTGTTAAATGTGATTGTTTCACTAAAAGCCATATTTTGTTAATGAATGTGAACAATTAGGATATTTGGTACATTGACGACACAGACAGTCGAGGCTCCTCCACTTGCAAATTCAGATAACGGTAAATGCTAAGGACGTCAGGTAAGTAAACTTCCCCCTATTTTCATCAAAGTTGAATGTAAATGTGAAATGTGTAAATGATTGCCTTGTAATCTACTTGCCTTGATGAATTTCATTTACGTTATGGAAGTATATGTTATTGAGAAGAATGTTCAAGCATGCACATTATCATGTCATTGCATCATGAAGCATGCATTGGCATCGAAATTGGGAAGTCAAATGTTTTTAAATGAAAGAAATGTGTCAAGGTGCAAGTTTGTTCAAAAGTTATGTATCCCAAGTTTTTGAAAGAATGAATCCGTACTTCTAGTTCATGAAAGTTGCGAGTGGGAAATGGGGCGCGGGGGACCGGCGTACCCGAATTAAGTCGCTTTGCGACGGAATGTTCAACCGTTTACGGTGGACTGTTAAACCGCTTTGCGGTGGGAAAGTGAATGTTAAACCGCTTTGCGGTGGAAATGCGCATGTTAATCTGGTTCCAAATAAATAATTGCCCACTGTATTCTGATTGACTAGAAGTTACATCAAGTGAGCTCACGATGGAATGAAGTGAAAGTTTTGAAATGTTAAGTGAAAGTTCGAAAAGTTTGAAAGTTCTGGAAAGTAAAGTAAATGGGGATACATACATGGAATTTTTGAAAAGCATTCATGTCATAAGCATGCATTCATGCATACAGTTTACTTACTGAGCTTTAGCTCACCCCAATCCCTCCCCAACATTTCAGGTGATGAAAGTTAGGTGATCCGAGGAGAGCACTCGGCAGCTGACTCAGGCTATACCCGCATCAACTCTTTTAAAATAAAGTTAAATTAGAATTTATTTCAATTTCTAATTATTAATCCTTTAATTCATGTATTATTGAGATTAAATTACCTCTTATTTCATTTGCTAAAGTTTATTTACTTGGAATTGTATTGTTGAGGAGTTTGGGACTTATTATAATGGTTTGGATGATGTTTGGGATGGAGTGAGTTGTGATGTGTATTTATAAATGGTTTTGATGCTCCTCTACAGGTTGGCTATGTCCAATTTATAGAGGAGACTCTGCCGAAATTTCGCTAAAATTTTATAATAGATAAATGAACATTTTTGTCGTGTAAACGATTTAAATTCTGCATTTTAATGTTTAAACGATTTATTTCCGCATTAAAAGAAAAAGGGAAGTTAACACCTAGGTTTAAGATTCTTGAACTTGGGGGTGTTACATTTTTGGTATCAGAGCTAAGAGTTTTAAAAGCGATTCTGTAGACTTTTAAAATTTATTTGAAAATGGTTCGGGTACTGAGTCACGCCTCAAGTGCATCTTCCTCGATCATCTGGTAAGCTAAGTTTTGTTTAAATTATGAAATGTTATTTGATGTTCCAATTATTGTAAATTCTTGAATGCTAATGTGTAATGTCGGAAAGTGAAAGGTTAAGAATGTTGTCAGTGATTATGACGAGTATATCTTGGTTATGTAAATGAGGAAGTGAGAAAGTAATGGTTATTAAAAATTTGGGTGCCGTTTATTAGATCTTTTTGTGAAATAAGTAATGGATATGAATGGTATATCGGCATGAGAGTATACAATGTCCAAACGAGAAGTTGAGAAGTCATCGAACTTAGTATTAAGCATTGATCGTATTTGATCTCGGAACTACCCACTCATTTGATAGTCCAACAGTTATAGGAAAATTGATTTACCCATTTGGAGACAAAGTTTATATTGTCAACGCCATTTGAAGAATTGTTGAACTAAAGTTATGTGTTGAGAAATGTCTCAATCATGGTGAATGGGAAGGAGTAGATGATGGATTTCATAACACTGAATACCCACAAACTTGATGTCATACTAGGAATGGAATGATTATTATGGTATAAGGTTTCAATCACTGGCTACGTTAAGGTGGTATTTAAACCGTTAAGGTGGTATTTAAACCTTCAAATGAAACCCTTTTCGCTTTGTTGAAGTAAAGGTGAAACTTCCTATTTCGATATTATCAGTGACGAAGGCTCGTCAATTGATGAATAACAGTTATTAAGCCTACCTGGTTGCAATAATTGAAGTGCCTAAGGTGAATACTTCTCTCGAACAAATTTCTGTTATTCGAGAATGACTAAAGATGTTCTCAGAAGATCTTTGTGATTTACCGCCTAAAAGAGAAATTGAATTTGTCATCGATTATGTGCGCAACTCAAGTATCCATGGTATAATATCGGATGGCTCATTCGTAACTTAAAAGAGCTCAAAGTGCAACTATAGAATCTCATGGACAAAGGTTTTGTTCGACCTAGCTTTTTGCCATGGGGGTGCTCAGGAGCTATATATGAAGAAGAAAGATGGTTTTATGAGACTTTGCATAATTGATTTTTGACATGGCAAAACCAGTCTTATGAAGTTGTGATGAGATGTTGAGATTATGAGTGTAATGATTTTATTGAGACTTCTATGAGAAAAATTATGAAATTTGAGATTTAAAGATTTAATTCTTAATTATTGGGAATTAAGGAATGGATATTGTGTTTGAGTAAGTGAATTATTCCTCTATTTTGAGAGAAATTTATAATGTTGTTTGGTCTTGTAACTAAGAAGTTTTAGAGATGACAAATTATTATGGTTTGGTATGATTTTAAAGAAATAGTAAAGATTTATTGAAATTTGGAGAGAATTTTTCCATAGGCTTACAGAGATTAGTGAAGAGACGTGATGTCATTGGGTTATTGAATAATGACTTAAGTAATCAGCAAATATTTCTTTATACAGAGTTTAGAGGCTATGTTGAGAGCTTGCATTTTAGACCTTTGTGATGGTTAGGAAAACCATTTACCGTCTGTTGAATTTACATGTAATATGATTATTGGGATTAGTCAGTTACCATGAATGGGAGATATTGAAAATATTTTACGGTGAGATGCCTTAAAGGAGTAACCACTTATTCAAAGTGAGAAATTGGGGACATGCGATTGAATGTTTGGGATTATGTGAGATAATGATTGTCATAAGGTCAATTGTATATAAAAGGTATAATAGACGATTGTAAGGAATAATGTGATGATGAGAACTGAAGGTGATAATGTATTGAAATTATGAAATAAGTTGACCATCCATGAATAAGTTATGTTGTATTTGGTTCTAAGTGGAAATTCGAAGAAAGATGAATCTCAGTCATGGAAAATAAATCAGGTTTCATCGTAATTTGAATGATTCACTGATGTACGTTAAGTTTTCATTGATGATACTAGAATATCATATGAGAGATTGTTGGATGAAATTGGTGAAAGAAACTTTATTAGGTCCTAGGTTTGTACAAGTATTGCAGAAGTAATGCATCTGATCGGAGGAAAGTTTAGGATGGTACATACCATGAAATTGTGGAGATTATTATTGATGGTATCTTGATTCAAAAATAAGAAATGAAATTTTAGGCAATTGTCCTGGTGGATAAGATTTGTGGAAAATGAGAATAAGACTTCAGAATGATTACTTATTATGTAGTAGTGTGCAGAAAGAGTGACAATGGCAGAATTTAAGATTTATAGAGATTGGTATATATAAGATTTTCGTGATTTATTGATGTATAAATGTTCATGTGATATATATGATGGTTATTATACTGTGATCTTAAGGAGATTGATATGATTAAATGTTGAGGTCATAGGGTATGGTGACAAGTGGCATGTCACATGATTATCACAAGTTATGGTGAATAGATAGTTAATGAAGGTCACGATTGTCCTATGGAAGAATAGTGTGATGATATGTTTGAACTAATCAATGGTTGGTTTATGACAAGATAGATGAATTTATTTAAAATTTTGGTGATGTAGTTGTGGTTACTCATTGTTGGTTGTGCATTAGATGTGAGTAGAGCATATTATTCATTTTGAGATCTCCATGGAATATACATAAATTTGGATTGGTTGAAATCTAAGATGATCATTAGTGTAACTTTTACTTATTGTGGAGTTGTATCTTTGGGTTAAGTAAACTTGATGAGGAATCCTATATGAATCACAAAAGTTTTATTCATTGGTGATAGGTCAATGATTTATTTAGAAAATACTTGGTTAGAGTATTATTATGATGATTTTGAAAGCATGGATTCTTAAATTAGTACCTTGGATTTAGTTTTAAGATGAGGGTATGATGTTGAATACTTGATTGCAATATATAAGTATGGATTACAGGATTTAAGTTGATACTCCGATTTTAAAAGAAATGTCAGCATGTTCAGAAAGGATTTCGTTTGTAAATCTTTCCAGAAAGATTCTGTCAAAGTTTTAGTATTTCTACTGTATATTTTGGTATGGACGTCAAGTTTCAATAATTCTGGACTATAAAGTTTTATTTTGGTCAATCTTCTTGATTTTAGTTTTAAGAATGTGATCAATCAATATATATTAAGGTTTAGACGTTAGAATAGATCCTATGAAAGGCTGGAAATAGAAAGTTAGTGAATGGATTCATAAGTGGGATAATGTCGGTTGATGGTATCCTACAACAATAGCTATCAAACTTCGATCCGTATTGAGTACTATACGATAGGAAATGTAGATTGGCAGTTCATTGGGATGAAGTAGGAGAAAGAAGATTATTGGGTCCATAAATAGTACAGCAGACAACTGAAGTTGTTGAAAAGAGTCGTCAGTGGATGATAACGACACGGAGTAGACAAAAGGGTTATACGGACAAAAGGAGGAAATCTTTGGAATTTGCCGCAGGCGATATGATCTTTTGAAGGTAACTCTTATGAAAAGGGTCATGAGATTCGAGAAGAAAGTTGAGCCTTTTTATTGACCCTTTGAGAGGCTAGAAATGATGAGTGACCTAATTTATTTGATTGCATTGCTACCAAAACCATCTGGGATACAAATGGTGTTTTTACGTTTTATTGTTGAGGAAGTACATTTCGGATCCCTCTCATATTCTCAGCTATGAGTCACTTAATCTTCGTGAGGATCTAACTTATGAGGAAGCACCTGTGAGAATTCTAATGAAAGCAGGCAAAGAACTTAGAAGGAAGAAGATAACTCTAGTTAAAGTCCTTTGGAGGAATCATGCAGTAGAAGAGGCTACTTGGGAACGTGAAGATGAAATGCGTACCAATGAACCACATTTTTAGTAAGTTTTAATTTCGAGGACGAAATTTCTTTAAGGGGGTAAGGAACTGTAATACCGCATTTCATTTTCGTACCATTTAAAATTTCACGATATATTTATGTTAATGTTATTTGAAATTTGAGAATTTAATTTAATTTTACGTCAATGATTTGAATTATTTTGCAGTGGAAGGACTTGGACGTCGTCTCGATCAATGTACCAATTTGAAAGTTTATAAATTGGTTATTTTAATTGTTTACGTGTAATTCTATGTAATTAATTATTTTTATTTGTTAAGCTTGTTAAATTCTATTTGTCATTGAGTAGTAAATTGTTTAAATTTCATTAAATTGAGATTGGGAAAAAGTTTAGGGCGAATTGAAATTGTATTGGGAGTTGTGGACTTAAATTTCTAAATTAGAGAGAATTGAGGGGCCAACTTGCAAATTCAAAAAGATTATGTCTAAACCTAATCTAACCTAAACTCTCATACGCTCGACCTCTACCTCTCTCTCACTCACGGTCTCTCTCTCACCCGCCCTCACTCTCTCGGTTTCTCTCGGTCTCTCAGCCTCTCGCCCTCATCTCTCCGTCCCGCCCTCGACTTCTCCCTTTGTCGCCGGCCATCATCACCACCACCACCGTTCACCTTCACCACGGTAACGTCCCCTTCCCCTTCCCCTTCCCCTCTCACACGCAGTCACTCGGATTTCACTCGTAGCCCACGCCTACAGTCTATACTCAACACACGCACGATTTCACCCACGCACATTATTATATATATATATATATATTACTTGTATGTGAAATCTTCAGTTTTCAACTTATGAAAACAAATTTCAGATTTTCGAATTTGGGAAATTAGATTACTATTTGGCTTAAATGTGGAAAAAAAAAAGGGTAATGTTTATATTGATGTAAATGTCGTCCTTGGGCATAATTTTCAGATTTTTAAAATTTGTTTGGTTAACTTTCCTGGTTTTAGATTTATCTATGATTTTGGACTTATTATTGTGAATTTCAGATTTGGGGCTTAATTGGATTTGTTGATTTTTTTATAACTAAATTGGAAATTGTATGTATATATTGGTGTATATAGGAATTTATGTAAGTATGTATGTATTTTTACCACAATTTTCAGATTTTAATTTTGTGTAATTTCGAGTTAACCATGAATCTGGGGAATTAATGATGTTATGTATATGAATGTATATATTATTATATATGTATTCATGTTATGTATGTGAGAATTTCATATCTTAAATTTGCTAGCTGAAAAGGCAATCCTTATGTATTAATTTTAAAATCTGGGAATTTTATGATGATGACTGATACCTATAAATATAGATATCGAATGTATGTAAATTTCTGACTGTAAATGATAATGGTTGTTAATTGACTTTCTATTGGTTCAATGATGATTTTAATGGAAGTTTTCAAATTTGGGGATTTCAAATAATCAGGTTGTTTAAACTGAATTTTATGTACATTTTTTATTATAATTGTCATTTTCAGATTTATGAGTAAGTAGAACGGCAATTGAAATTGTCCATGTGACAATTTAGTTTGATAATATTGAGTAATTTTGATGTTGGAATGATTTGATAAGTAATATTTCAAATTTTTGTCCTTAAACTGAATGTACTACTTCGAATATGATATTATACGTGGCGTTAAATGTGTTTGTTATATTATGAGTCACACGAAAGTCTCGACCTCCTTTAAGAGTGTTAAATGTGATTGTTTCACTAAAAGCCATATTTTGTTAATGAATGTGAACAATTAGGATATTTGGTACATTGACGACACAGACAGTCGAGGCTCCTCCACTTGCAAATTCAGATAACGGTAAATGCTAAGGACGTCAGGTAAGTAAACTTCCCCCTATTTTCATCAAAGTTGAATGTAAATGTGAAATGTGTAAATGATTGCCTTGTAATCTACTTGCCTTGATGAATTTCATTTACGTTATGGAAGTATATGTTATTGAGAAGAATGTTCAAGCATGCACATTATCATGTCATTGCATCATGAAGCATGCATTGGCATCGAAATTGGGAAGTCAAATGTTTTTAAATGAAAGAAATGTGTCAAGGTGCAAGTTTGTTCAAAAGTTATGTATCCCAAGTTTTTGAAAGAATGAATCCGTACTTCTAGTTCATGAAAGTTGCGAGTGGGAAATGGGGCGCGGGGGACCGGCGTACCCGAATTAAGTCGCTTTGCGACGGAATGTTCAACCGTTTACGGTGGACTGTTAAACCGCTTTGCGGTGGGAAAGTGAATGTTAAACCGCTTTGCGGTGGAAATGCGCATGTTAATCTGGTTCCAAATAAATAATTGCCCACTGTATTCTGATTGACTAGAAGTTACATCAAGTGAGCTCACGATGGAATGAAGTGAAAGTTTTGAAATGTTAAGTGAAAGTTCGAAAAGTTTGAAAGTTCTGGAAAGTAAAGTAAATGGGGATACATACATGGAATTTTTGAAAAGCATTCATGTCATAAGCATGCATTCATGCATACAGTTTACTTACTGAGCTTTAGCTCACCCCAATCCCTCCCCAACATTTCAGGTGATGAAAGTTAGGTGATCCGAGGAGAGCACTCGGCAGCTGACTCAGGCTATACCCGCATCAACTCTTTTAAAATAAAGTTAAATTAGAATTTATTTCAATTTCTAATTATTAATCCTTTAATTCATGTATTATTGAGATTAAATTACCTCTTATTTCATTTGCTAAAGTTTATTTACTTGGAATTGTATTGTTGAGGAGTTTGGGACTTATTATAATGGTTTGGATGATGTTTGGGATGGAGTGAGTTGTGATGTGTATTTATAAATGGTTTTGATGCTCCTCTACAGGTTGGCTATGTCCAATTTATAGAGGAGACTCTGCCGAAATTTCGCTAAAATTTTATAATAGATAAATGAACATTTTTGTCGTGTAAACGATTTAAATTCTGCATTTTAATGTTTAAACGATTTATTTCCGCATTAAAAGAAAAAGGGAAGTTAACACCTAGGTTTAAGATTCTTGAACTTGGGGTGTTACAAGATGATTTAGAAATCATGAAAGTCTATAAATGTAATATATGATAAGATTCTCGCATAGGATAAGCTGATGATAATGTTAAACTATTGATTGGCGGATAACAATATGTTGTTGGGTATATTATGCAGGGAGGAAAATTAATATTCATTTGACTTCAATCAATTTTTTTTTTTTTTTTTTTTGGTTATAAGAGGTGTGAGAAGAATAAAGACAGATTCCACAAAGATTACTTATGGTGAGGTAATATGTTGCTTAAAAAAAGGAGTAAAGAATTGTAGAATTGAAGATTTATATATATTGTGAGATTCATATATGAAATTTTAGTGGTGTATTGATATGTGAAAGTTCATGTGATAAATATGATGGTTGTTATTTTGTGTTCTAGGAAATTAATATGATTAAATATTGATGTCATGTGATATGCTAAAAAGTTACATGTTACATGAATAGTGAATACTACAAGATATGGTGAATATCAAAGTAATGGATGTTATGATTGTCCTATAGAAGAACAGTGTGATGATGTATTTGAGTTATTAAGTTAATTAATTTTATCTTGATCATTGGTTTGTTATTGTGAAATATGACTTTTGATTGGAAGCTTTGTTTTTAATCATAAGATATGATGAATTTATTTAAAATTTTGGTGATGCAATTTAGGTTACTTATTGTCAGTTGTACTTTTAGAAATGAGTAAGTATTCTATTTCATTGAGAACTACTTGCCATTGGATATACATAATGCCTATTGGGTTGATTAAAGTCTAAGATGATCATAAGTGTGACATTTACTTATTGTAGAAATGTATCTTTCGGTTGCATAATCTTGATGAGAATTCTTTATATGATAATCGGAAGTCTTTTCACTGGCGATAAGGAAATGAACTTTTTATCGAATGAGAGTATAGCAATTTCATGGATTAAATGTTACTATTGTTTTTATAGAATTTATTATTTAAATTTATCTTTATTTGAATGGTAGAACGAAGAGAATTCCAAAATTCGTAAGGGTTTGTTAAGAAGTGTGAAAGATTTTGTTTCAGGAACCTCAAAGTTATTAACTCCTGTGGAAATATCTATCCCCGTATTTAAAGATGATTTCTGTTTTGATTTATGGTAAAGATTTATATCAGAATTTAAGAAGTGTTCTAAGTAGAAAGATAAATGTTAAGATTGTGGTGAAGAGACATGATTAAAACACGTGAGTTTAAAGGATATGATATTAGTTATTGGTTGGTTATTTATCATTTATCATTCATGGAGTTGATTATAATGATTAGATGAGATCATGTATGATGCTGAGATATTTAGAGAATTTATCTTATTGTGATAAAAAGTGGTAAAAGAAAGTTATTTGGATGTAGTCATTGCTATGGAAAAGAACATGATTAGAGAATAATACAAAAGATGACATGAACCGAAAAGATGACAAAAACTGAAGTTTAGGAGAGCATAGCATGTAGTATCTTGAATTTAAAATTGGGAAATAATCATGTTACTCCAAGGATAGGTAAAAAGAAAAAGTTGAAAAATGTCATACATTGATCATTGATGTGTTACTACAAGTTTACAATGGGCTTATCTAGTATTTAAGAAGGTATGCCTTGTTTATGTTGGGAATTTACTTAATCATGCACATCGAAATTTAAAATATTTTCAATTCCCAAACGAGGATTTGCTTTGTATTTAGATAGAAATCGTGATAAAAATAATACCTCTTGATTATTTTGCAGACGGATCTGAGAATCTTGATTCCTTCAATCTATTTGCACACCACAGCTGTCCAATTGTCCAGCCTCCAAAAGTGATCCACACGAGAGAACAAGAACGATAGGTTAGGGTTTCTCTCTTCTTGTGCTAGCAAGAGAATAATGAATTAGGGTTAGCTGTTCCAAACCCTAGTTGTTTATTAATTTAAGTTAGAGTGGGCTTGACCCATAACTTAAACACGACCCGGTCCATGTGGTTTAATTAATCCAATTAATTAAACATGGGACATTAGTTAATCAATCCAATTAATTAACTCGAACCTATTAATAAATAATATAATTAATTAATTCTAAAAATGTCGAATACCTGTTAATTAATTAATTCTAATCACATTCTTCTAGTTCTCCCCTTGTGTGTGACCCTTTAGGTTCCCAACCACGATGTCGAACTACATGAATTATTATTTTGATCTAATCAAAATAAGATTAATTAAAACTCTCATTTAAATTAATCATTAATTCTCCTAGATTAATTAATTCACATTAGTTGTCCCAGATTGACATCTAGCAACGTGTCAGGGCAATACATGTGATGGGAAATGTCACGTGGTGTGACAAAATCAAACTGGTTCGTTTATCATGAAACTTTAATCACTTCGTCAATATGATCCAATCAATTACGAGATATGGAAATGTATCAACCTCGTTTATTGATCATGTCTTTTATTTCGCTCTTAAGTAAATAAACGTCGAAACTATTTTCGACTTTATTAATTCACTTTGGCCAAAGATTTCGATATCGACATAACCAAATAAAACGCAAATCATAATCTCTTACTATCTAAGAGTGACGAATCCTATATTGATCATTCACAACCTTCATGTGATTCTTAACATACCCGAATGACATCGTATTAGCGACTCCTTTCAGAGCAACATCCGACATCACTAAAGTATGACTGCCCTCATATAAGGTACTATGATGACCTCAAGTTAAATGATTAATTTCACTAAGAACGTTAGAGATTAACCACTGACACTCAGATAGTTATCCATGTGGAATCTCCGTTACGGGTCTCCAATGTTTTGTTCTCTTAACAAAACATCCACGTGTTCATTTAGATTTCTCTACATCTTAGCTTGTGAGATCAGCTACTCACTTCTAAAGTGGACGATGACACACGTGTTGGTCTATCCGTATCTCGATATTACTTTACGACCAAAGATATTTAAGATTCAATTGTAACTTATACCTCACGATCACAACTCCTTGTAATTACCAAGTTATCAAGATTTGAATCTATGGACTCTGTTGATTTAATTTAGCAAGAATAATAATATTATTATAAATCAATTAAATATCAGATTTTCCATATATTAAATGCATCAAATATATTAGTAAGTGTTTGGTCAAACGATTGGATCTAGGGCATAACACTTACAGTTTATGAAGTTAAATGTCATATTAACTTGTTCTTTGAGATCATTAGTGCAGTTAAAAAGGACTCAACTTAGTATTGTTGAAGATATCTCGACTTAGCATAATTGAAGAGATTTCGAGTTGAGAAAAGGCAAAGATAGTGTGAGATAGGAAAGAATGAATTTTATGTGTAGTTTGTTGGAGAAATTATTCAGTAGAATGGAGAATGTAAAATTTACGTCTTCTCTTTATTTATTCGAATCCTAGTTGATTGAATTTCAAGGACGACATTCTTTGAAGGGGGTACGATTCTCATAACCTGTTTTCACACTAGACAAAAGTCAAGAAGTTATTTAGTCAAATTCAAATGGTCATGTCAAATAAGGACATTAGTCGAACAAATAATTTTATTGGGACTTCAATTGTAATTACAAAAGCTTGAGGGTTAAGACGATAGAAAAATAGAAATTTAAATATTTAGTTTTCAATTATTGGAAGTTAGGGACTTAATTTTATATTATATAAAGATTGGGGGGTTGATTTTGTAATTAGGCAATCTATATAATATATAAAAGTAGCTGAGTCAACCTCAGTCAACTTCATTGTTTCCCTCCAAAACTCTTGTACTATGTGCAGATTTTATTTATTTTTCCAATTTTTTGGGACTTCAATATTTATCATGTTCACACTACTCATATCTCCCTTCCAATAATCAACTTCAAAACCCACTTAAAAAATAGTTGGGTCTTCAATATTTATTTATTATTTTCAAAATCGCTGACGTCTACTTACAGTCTTCAATATTTATTGTGTTTATATGGCTTCTATTTTCCGCCGCCTAATTACACTGGAAAATCAGTTATTATTATTTTTTTTCCTTTTTCACTTTTTCAGAATTTGTTTTATTTTTTCCCCTTTTTCAAATTTTGTTTATTCATTTTTGTTTTCTATATCTTTTTTTTTTTCCATTTCCTTATATACAACCTCTTTCATTTCTGTTATATATAATTATTATGAAGATATACACAATAATAAAAGATTCAATTAAAGGGTTATTTCTTTGAAAAAATGTGTACTGTTTAACATGACCGCTCCACTCCACCTTCTATTATGATTCAAAATTCTTGGTGCGGTGGTAATGCTTATTAGTTATTATTATTACAAACCAGTTGAAAATAAAAAATCGTAAATTATTTTTTGAAAAGGTAAAAAGGATTGACACTACTCTTTTCTTCAAGACCAGTGATATTTTGAGTCGTTGAACATAGATTTGGATTTCTGATAAAAAAGAAAAAATATTAAAACAATAATATTGTAGAGAAAGCTTCGAAAACAATATAGAGTGCAAAATTATTTTGGACTAATAAGATGATTTGTTAATAGTCTATTTATATTATGTTCTAAATTTTTCTGTTGGGGTTGCAATGTGTTAACTAATGTTGGGCTATTTAGAATAGTTTTGGGTTGGATAGATATGTTAATGGTTTCGGACGTTTAGTGAAGAAAAAACATATCATTCATGAGTCAGTATATATATTTGATGAAATTGTATATCACATTGTATAAAAAAATAATAAAAACAAGAAACTAGAATTATCATTTTTTAAAAATTTGCTTTTATCGAGAAGTTGTTTTTTATTTTTTATGATATAAGAACGATAATTTGTTTGATTTTACTTATTTATATTTGACTTTTTTATGTCAAAACCTCTCTTTTCATAAAAAAAATGTGTTCTTCTAACGTTTTCAATCTTACAAATAAATATTTGTGTTCAGTTACACAAATCCAAAGTAAAATTTTCAATTAAAAATTATGTTGAAATTTTATTAATAGATAATACTCTCTCCATCCTACAAAGATAGTCCACCATTTCTTTTTTATCCGTCTTAAAAAGATAGTCTACTTTATTTTTTAAGAGTGAAATTAATATTTTATATTCCATTTTGTCCATAATCTGTGTGAAAATGCGTAGATGTCTATCTTTATGGAACGGATGGAGTACTAAATTATAAATCACATCATACATATAGTTTTTTTTTATAAATAATCTTATTTTTAGTTATTTAGTACATCTAAAAATTGGAGCTCTTTTTTATAGCGTATTATTAAATTATTAAATATTTTTATAGATAATTACATTTAATACGTAATTAATTTCTTATAATAATTGTTATATTTTATTGGTCTTAATTTTATGGATAAATATTTCGTTTAGTCATACAAATCCAATGTCAAATTCTCAATTAAAATTATATCTAAAATTTATACACATTCGTATTTTTATAAATCACGGTGTATTGAAATTTTTATAACTAAATCCTATTTTTAAATTATTTATTACATATACATATTAAAGTTCTTTCCTATATTGCATTATTTATCAAAATTATTTCAATGACAATTACATTTAATTCTTAATTAATTTTTTATTCCAAAAAGTCTCATATCACATTTTTTAACATTAACGGTTAAAAAATTTAACTATATTGTTTGAAATGATATAATTATTAATGGTTTTTGTCCTAACTGTTAATTTTAAAATTTTAAAAAGTATTTAACCATACCAAGATATTCTTTGCTATATTTTACTTCAAATTTTATGATATTTTTTCACAATAATATATAAATTGTCTCCCAATTTACTTAACTAAAAATTTAGATGATCAATACTAAATTATAATTTCAATCAGAAAATAATTACGTTGTATAAATATTGAAAACCTAAAATAACATAAATTTGATGCAATATCTTTGTCAACCTCGCAAAATTTTTATTATTATTATTATTATTATTATTATTATTATTATTATTATTATTATTATTATTATTATACATGTTTTTCATTGTCTATGGTCAAAATATTGAATTTTATCTTTTATATGCATGGTTTCTATTATTAACTTTTTCATCTATTGTTTGAATATTCAGAGTACATAAATACTGGAGATCCTATATTTAAGTGTTCATTTTGCAAGACAAATTTTTGATTCGAGGAGATAGTGAATAATTGTTACAAAATTTCACGATCGTATTCTATAAGGTCAAATTCTATCTGAAAGTAATGCAGGATACAAGTTCTTTATTCCAAGGATATCGTTGGGCCATTCAAATTTTAGAATACTTATTAGATTTCAAAAAAAATAATTTTCATTGAGGGTGTCATATACCATGACTATCAATAAGAGTCAGGCACAATCATTTTCACATGTATAACTTCTCCCTAAAAGGTTGATGTTTATACATGAAACTAATAAATGATGAACTTATCTCTTATTTGTGAATGTTATTTATTTTGTTTAAGGATTCATTTAATTTCGAATAGGATTATTTTTATTTAGACGTTACCGACCACAAGCAGAGAAGATATAAACAAGGAAGAAAAAGGAAATAAAATGAAAACGAAAATGAAAGAAGGGGAAAGAGAGGAAAATGGAGAAAAAGAATTCTGTATCAATTTTTGCAGTTTTGGGCTCTTAATTTATCCTCGTTTCTGAAAGGTTTGTTAGCTAAATTTCTATGGTTTATGAGGATTTTGATTATACTCGAATTATATAAATTATTAGAGGTTATTGTCATTTATTTGTGGTATTAAACAAGATTATGACAAGGAATGTTTATTGGAAGATTGAGGTTGAAGAAAGTGAGACTTAGAATTGGGTTTGTAAACTAGAAGTTCATTCTTTGATTTTTATGATATTAAACATATGATCATGATGTATTAGTTGGATAAGAATTTTAGGTATGATTTTGCTTAGCTTCCTTGATTTTTCTCCCAATTTTACGCCAAAATTATGAGCAGGTGCTAATTTTTAAATCATTCCCAGAAAATGTTATTTTTGTCAATAATTTTGAGATAGATTTCCATACACAAATTCACGACAGATTTCAATATTCTAGAGTTTTGTTTTAATGTTGTTTTTGTCTAAGCTATAAATTCTCAGATTTGGAAGGTTAGAATGAAGTTATATGACTAATATTGAAGTCTAGGTGTTGGATTAAAACATTCATATGGGTTGTATGAGGTTCTGACTTGAATTCTTAATGTATAGAGTTGTCTTTGTCAACCTTTAGTTTGCTTGAAGTTTTTAGTATGAGAATTACATTAAGTGTGTTTGTTTGCCTAGAATTTGTCATGGAAAATCAAAATAATTTCCATCTTTTCTCACTTTTGTTTGTTTGATAAGCAAAATTTGGAACGGAAAATCTTCTCTCAATACGTCACGCACCATATTTGCCTAGTTTATGTTGCAAAGTTAATTTTTAGTTACGTTTGATTAATTTTGTTGTTGTTAATGACTTATTTTTGTTTCAAAAAATAACATTATTATTATTAAGTAAAAATATGTTAAAAAAGTAAAAAAAAAATTAAAATAACTAAATTTCACTTTGTTTGTCATGGAAATAATGTCAATCAAACCTTAAAACATGGAAAATTCTCCACTTTTTTCATCTAGAAAATTAAATTAATCAAACACTTCCAATTGATATTTTTCAAGAAAATATATCCTTAGAAAATATTTTATTTCCACCTATTTTCCACCCTCCTAATCAAACTCGCCCTAAGTATTAATTATTGGGGATATGGTGTTGTAAGAACTGTTGTAGAGGATTTATATGTTAGTGATTTTAATTTGTATAAGAAGTTGGGAATTTTATCTATCAAGTTTTTATTAATTAATGTTTATTCCAAATGATAGGAATATTGCTTAAGGCACCTATATGAATAAATATAATCTCTTGGACAAATATGAGATTCCAAACTTGGTACAATGAATTAAAGAGGTGACAAGAAGATTGAAAATGCCTATGGACCTAACTAGTTCGTTGTCAAGAACTCGATTAGTGGAAAAACTTAATCATTTTTTCACAGACGGTGCCAATTGATGAAGGTTGAAAATTTCGACCATTGGAGTACGCTCATCAGCTCCCATTTACCTGAAAAATTGGATGCTTTTCATCCGACGTGAGCATTGACATGTATTTTTCATAAATTAAGCAATATAATGCTCGCAATATACAGAGATGCACGAGATGGAGAACTATCTTTTTCCTGGCTCTTTCTTCTCTACAAACACCTCAATCTATGTGGAGAAGTCCAAATGTGGGAGGTTAATTGTCATGAAGTGGGAAGTTACATTTTCCCACTTACCACTTAATTATTTTCTTTATTTTACCTATAAGTATCAATATGCATTGTTTTATTATTTTAATAAATAATTTTTTTTTTGTTAAAATTTGTGGTTTTTAAATTAATGAATATTTAACAAGAGTAATGTTGGAATGTAATGGGATGAATATAATACTTTAAGATTTTAAAAATTATAATAGGGATGAATTTAGAGTGGAATGGATATAAAAGTGATGTAGATATTTAGTGTTTAAATGAATGAATTTAGTGAGGGTAATAATTGGAATGTAATATGGATCAATATAGAATTTTTTTAAAATTTTAATATAGATATATATTCAGAGTGAAATAGATATATATAAAAATTGTGGATCAAAATACATTAAAACTAATGATATAATTATTAATTATTCAAGTACAACAATATCTTTTTATATATTTCTGCATCTGCAATATTTTCTGTTATCCCCCCCCCCCCCCCCCCCTCCCAATTGTTGTAATATGCGACCTATTTCCTCTGCTTTAAACCTATTCTTATTTCTCTCAAACCTATTATTATTTCTTTCATACTATTTGTTTTTCAATAATTCCCCTTGTAAACTTTTTCCAGTCCTGATTGTAGCCTTTCCATTATTTCTTTATCTTACAGTACTTAGGACACCAAAATAAATAAATAAATAAAATTAAAAAATGAACATTTTTTAAGTGAACTCCACAAGTATTATAGTCAAATTGATGAATATATTTTTATTCTTCGACAACTCGACTTCTAAGAAAAACTTAACTCTAGTTTTATTTGAAACCCTTTGATACTAACTTTCAATGTCAAATTTGACCAAGATTGATTGAGCACCAATCTTTAAAGGTAGAGAAATAGCTTAAAATTACATCGTAATCGATGCTTTAGCTCTAAGAGTTCTAAAACTATAAATACAAATGAATTGAATTTATTATTTTGTAAGCCTAACCTCATAATAGAATTGACTAACGTACCTTTCAAATTTAATTATGTTTATACCCTAAAAAACCAGGCGACAAAGGCTTCCACGCTAACTTGTCAATGCCCACAACCCACACAAGTGTCAACATCTTACAAACATCGCCTTGCTGCCATAATCAAGTATATATATAAGAACAACACTATATTTATACCTTCAAAAAGTAGGCGACAAAGGCTTCCACGATAACTTGTCGATGCCCACAAACCACGCAAGTATCAACATCTTACACGCACCGCCTTGCTGCCATAATCAAGTATACGAGAACAACACACCATTGCAAGCAAACAAGAAGTTTAATCAAATCTCCAGCTATGAAAATGTTTTCATTATATGACAACTTCCAAAAATTGTCTTGAGATGGAGCCCAAAAGGCCAACACCAAGTTGAAGTCGATATGTAAATCTACTCAAGGCTAAAATATGCAAAAACAAGGCAAAGGGTCTTCTCTTGTCTTAGTCTAAACAGATAATAAGCCAAACTGAAGAATTAATTGTTGTGCGGAAGCGAATTAACCGACGGTTCGACCAATGCAAAAATAGAAATAACGAATTCGAAAGAGAAAGAGAACAACACAAGATTTACGTGGTTCGGCAAATTGCCTACGTCCACGGAGGGAGATTCCAAATTTTCACTAATATGACAAATGTGGAATACAAATATCTCTACCTCACCAAACACTCTTTCTTACAAACTACAAATTATCACAAGAGAAAATCAATGAATGTTTTCTTCTTCTACTTGTGATTTTGGGATGAATTCAATGGAAGAGGAGAGTCCTATTTATAGGACACAAAAAATGAACCATAGCCACATTTCTTGACTCCATGTGTATGGTAGAATTCTTAATGGTCAATTACCAAATTGCTTTACCTAATTAATTAGGTAAAGATTAACCAAAATTAATTTGAAGACACTATGGTCAACAATCTCCACCTTGGCTTCAATCTTGATTCAAATGAACTGCTTCCAAACAAAATGAGAAAGAGTGTCTCCAATTGTGCCTGTTGGCACTACACACCTCGTAGGTGTTTAAATTCGCAGGATGTTAATCAAGTCCAAACAATGATTGAACTTGATCGCTGTTACCACTTTGGTCAACATATCTACAGGATTTTCAGCTGTTAGAATCTTTTGAAGTAGGATCTCCCCTTCTTCAATAATTTCCCGCACAAAATGATATCTAACATCGATGTGCTTCGTCCGTGCATGGTAGACTTGGTTCTTTGCCAAATGAATAGCACTCTGGCTATCACAATACACAGTGATTTGTTTCTGAACGACTCCCAATTCACCAAGTAACCCCTACAGCCAAATTGTCTCTTTAACAGCCTCTGTAACTGCCATATATTCTGCTTCTGTCGTAGACAAAGCGACTGTAGACTGTAAAGTGGACTTCCAACTGACTGGAGTTTTTGCAAGAGTAAACACATATCCAATCGTTGATCGACGTTTATCCAAATCACCAGCATAGTCAGAATCAACATATCCAACTACGCAATGACCAAGTGAATCATCCCGCTCAAACACTAAACCAATATTAATGGTTTTCAAAATATACCTTAAAATCCATTTCACAGCTTGCCAATGTCCTTTACCAGGACTATGCATATACCTACTCACCACTCCAACTGCATGTGAAATGTCAGGTCTTGTACACACCATTGCATACATCAAACTTCCAACTGTATTTGCATAAGGAGCTTTTGACATGTATTCTCGTTCCGCGTCGGTGTTGGAAGACATCGTAGAGCTAAGCTTGAAATGAGGGGCAAGTGGAGTACTTACAGGTTTTGACTGATTGTCTAGACCAAAACGTTGTAATACTTTCTTCAAATACTGCTTTTGAGTCAAACAAAGCTTACCTCTGTTTCTTTCTCTGCTTATCTCCATGCCAAGAATCTTCTTTGCCTCACCGAGATCTTTCATCTCGAACTCTTGGTTTAACTGAGCCTTCAATCTGTCAATTTCTTCATGGCTCCTTGATGCAATCAGCATATCATCAACATACAAGAGTAGATATATGAAAGATCCATCTTTTAGCTTGTGAAAATAAAAACAATGGTCAAACTTGCTTCGTGTGTACTTTTGCTCCAACATAAACTTGTCAAATCGCTTATACCACTGCCTCGGTGACTACTTAAGCCCATATAGCGATTTGCTCAATTTACAAACCCAATTTTCTTTTCCAGCAACCCTGAATCCTTCTGGCTGAGTCATATAGATTTCCTCTTCCAAATCACCGTGCAGAAAGGCGGTCTTCACATCAAGTTGAACTAGTTCCAAGTCAAACTGCACTACCAAGGCCAATAAAATACGAATGGAAGAATGTTTTACAACTGGAGAAAATACTTCATTATAATCAATTCCTTCCTTCTAAGCGTAGCCTTTAGCCACCAACCGTGCCTTGAAGCGAACCTCGTTCTTGTCAGGAAATCCTTCTTTCTTTGTAAATACCCATTTGCACCCAATTGCCTTCTTATCCTTCGGAAGTTGAGCTAGCTCCCACGTTTTGTTCTTCTGAAGGGACTGCATTTCATCTGCCATAGCTTCCTTCCACTGATCATTTTCAGAACTTCTGACAGCTTCTTTGTAAGTAGAAGGAACATCATCATCTACAATTGGAAGTGCATAGGACACCATATCAACAAATCGAGCAGGTTTTCGAATTTCTCTTCGTGGCCTATCAACTGCAATTGATCTTGGTTGCGATGGAGGTTCTTGGGTTGAAACCTCCTCTTCTTGTTGTTCTTCAACATACTCCTCTGCTATTGGAGTTTCACCTGCTGGGTCAATCAAAGTTGCATCAAACTCCACCTGTTGCGGAACTTGCTCCACCTGCTGCTGAGCACCCTCGGTCACCTTTTTCAACATAGCAGATTCATCAAAAGTGACATCCCTGCTAAGAATTATCTTCTTCATATCAGGACACCATAAGCGATATCCCTTTACTCCAGAGCTGATCCCCATAAACAGTGCTTTCTTAGCTCTTGGATCCAACTTAGATTCTTTTACATGGTAGAATGCAGTGGAACCAAAAACATGTAAAGAATTATAGTCAGTAGTAGGTTTTCCATACCAAACCTCCATAGGTGTCTTATTTCCAATGGCAGCAGATGGTAAACGATTAATGAGATGACTCGCATATATTACTGCCTCAGCCCAAAATTTCTTGTCCAATCCAGCATTAGACAACATACATCGAACCTTCTCCAGCAATGTTCGATTCATGCGTTCAGCCACCCCATTCTGCTGTGGTGTATTTCTGACTGTGAAGTGTCGCATAATACCTTCATCTTGGCAGATTTTAAGAAACGGATCACTCTTGTATTCTCCACCATTGTCTGATCTGAGTGTTTGATTTTTCTGCCCGTCTGCGTCTCCATCATCTTCTTCCATATAAGAAAACGATCTAATACTTCATCTTTTGTCTTCATCAGATACACCCAAACTCTTCTTGAAAAATCATCGACAAAAGTAACAAAATAGTGCATACCTCCCAAGGAAGATGTCCTTGTAGGTCCCCACACGTCTGAGTGAACATAGTCCAGAATACCTTCTGTATTATGGATTGCAGTACCAAACTTTACTTTTGTCTGTTTTCCCAAAACACAATGTTTGCAAAAATCCATCTTGCATGTTTTTGCTCCTTTCAATAGGCCTTGCTTCACCAGAATTTGCATAGCTTTTTCACCAGCATGTCCCAACCGCATGTGCCAAAGTTTTTTGATTTCTGAATCTTCGTCTTCTCCTGATGCTGTAGCCGCCAATCCAATAACTGTATTACCTTGGAAGTAATACAAATTATTTCTCTTTATACCTTTCATTACCACGAGTGCGCCTTTAGCAATTTTCAGAACTCCATCTCGTATAGTCACGAACATGCCTTTAGATTCTAAGGCTCCCACGGAGATGAGATTCTTACTCAAATCTGGTACATACCTTACGTCTGTCAGAATTCTAGTTGATCCATCATGACATCTCAAACGGATTGAACCTATCCCTGTTGTTTGCAAGATCTCATCATTGCCGAGGTAAACAACACCACCATTTAGTTCTTCGAGTTTGAAAAACCACTCCCTGTTGGGACACATGTGATAAGTGCAACCCGAATCCATAATCCATTCGTCTGAGTGAGATATACTTGATGTACTAGCTAGATCAAATTCTGACTCATCATCTTCACACTTGGCTATATTGGCTTCTGAAGTAGCTCCAGCAATACCTTTAACCTTGTCTTTGTTCTTCAGCTTTGGACAATCCTTCTTCCAATGACCTTTTTCATGACAGAAGGCGCATTCATCTTTAGCAGGCTTGCCCTTCGAACGAGATCTGCCCCTTCTTCCGGGATTACGACTTTGAGCACGACCTCTTATAATATAGGCTTCTCCTGCTGAACTTCCATATTCCTTTTGATCCTTCTTTCGGATCTCATTGTTGTACAAAGCAGCACATACTTCATCAAAAGTAATTTCATCCTTTCCATGAAGTATCGTAGTGACAAGGTGTTCATATTCATCGGGAAGAGAAGTCAAGAGCAACATGGCCTTATCTTCATCCTTTAAAGATTCTTCAAGATTTATCAACTCAGCTACCAATTTCTTGAACTCAGTAATATGGTTGTACATAGTTGTGCCAGGTTGATATCGGAAGCGAAATAACTTCTTCTTCAAATAGAGTCTGTTTTGGCAGCTTTTTGATATAAACTGCTTCTCCAACTCCTTCCATAATTTGCTTGCCGATTTCTCCATCATATATGGGAACTTTTGCTCTCTAGTGAGACACGAACGGATGATCACACAGGCACTCCGATTGATTCTTGTCCATTCTAGATCATCCATGTCAGCTGGCTTATCTTCTTCAAGAGCAATGTCTAGCTCTTGTTGAAATAGCGCATCCATAACTTCACATTGCCACATAGTAAAGTTATTTGTGCCATCAAATTTTTCCACGTCTATTTTTGCATTAGTTACCACTGTTCTTGTTGAAGACACAGTGGGCCTTGAAGATCCATCTAAAATGGCTGGAGGTGGGTCCTCAGTCTCCGTCGACATTTTTCAAAAAAAATTAAATCTCAAAAAAAATATATACCAAGATCCCTGTTCTCAAAAAAAAATTTCTGATGTGGAAGATCAGTCAGTGCTGCAACCACAGAGCATACTTAGAATTTTAAGAGAGTCAAGGCTCTGATACCAATTGTTGTGCGGAAGCGAATTAACCGACGGTTCGACCAATGCAAAAATAGAAATAACGAATTCGAAAGAGAAAGAGAACAATACAAGATTTACGTGGTTCGGCAAATTGCCTACGTCCACGGAGGGAGATTCCAAATTTCCACTAATATGACAAATGTGGAATACAAATATCTCTACTTCACCAAACACTCTTTCTTACAAACTACAAATTATCACAAGAGAAAATCAATGAATGTTTTCTTCTTCTACTTGTGATTTTGGGATGAATTCAATGGAAGAGAAGAGTCCTATTTATAGGACACAAAAAATGAACCATAGTCACATTTCTTGACTCCATGTGTATGGTAGAATTCTTAATGGTCAATTATCAAATTGTTTTACCTAATTAATTAGGCAAAGATTAACCAAAATTAATTTGAAGACACTATGGTCAACATTAATCAGCACATAACATGTTTCAAATTGTTATGATCCAGATTTAACCATGTAGACCTATTAAACGTGTACAGACAGCAACCTTAACTATAGTATTTATCTCATGGGCCATGTCATATTCGCTAGATTTCATCTCACTGTTACTAAGTCTACGTATCCTTATAAGGGTTTGTCTGATAAGGGATTTTTTGCCATTAAAATGCAAATATTTTCCAACTTTCCTCAAATTGCCTTGTTTCATAATCTAAATTTTGCCAAGAAAATATTTTCTTCCTTACACCTCACGTGCCTGTTTTGCACCGGATTTGAGGAAATGATTTGCCAAGCATTTTGGTAGGAAATCATTGACCATGTTACATGGCAAATGATTTTTGTCATGTTTGATCAGTTTTATTGTTGTTAATTGATTTTTTTTTTCTTTTCAAAAATTAACATTATTATTATAAGTACAAATGTGTTGAAAAAGTAAATATATATATTGATTAAAATAGCTAAATTTTACTTTATTTTACATGAAAAATAATGTCAATCAAACAATAAAACTTAAAAAATTCCCCACTTTTTCCATCTAAAAAATTATATCAATCAAACACTTTGAATTAATATTTTCCACGAAAATAATTTTCAAATAAATCAACTCCTTGAAAAATATTTTCTTTCCACCAATTTTTCATCCTCGCAATCAGACCCTAAAAGTTTTTACCTCTCGGTGACAAAAAATGCCTGCTCTACGAGGACGAAGACATCACCAGAAATGACAGAAAGAAAGGAGGTTACCATTTGACACACCTCATCCAATATAAACTTATACAAGATGCCAAAACACAGTTGGATTCACTGCAATAATTCACATGGAATGGTGGTATTGATTGATGAAGAAAGAGAATGAAAGGTATTCTTATCAAAAGAGGGCCTCTTCTGCTTATTTGATATCATTGATCCTATACATTCTTTGTCATTTATGTAGAGTGGGGCTCATCTGTATTCCCATTTCAAAAGCTTCTTTATATTTATGAGGTAGACTGATGAATAAAGAAGATGGTAGTTCCGAGCATCTTCAATAAAAAAACAACTTAATTCTGTTTATTATTTGGATTAATTTTCCTGAACAGTGTCTTCCAGGGAAAGGGCCAAAGATTCATGGGGGCTTCTGACAGCTAATCACTACTTTTCTCCAATAATGAAGGTATTATTTCCACTATCAAATATGACTATGTTCTTTTCATGGAATATTTGTAGATTGACAATTAATATACAAGTATACTTTTGAAAAAGTAGTTGTTTTAATTTCTTGTTAATCGATAAATGGTTGTTTTCTTTTTCATTTTCTCGTATTTTTGTAGGTTTAGCAAGATGGATTCCTCTAAAATAGACGAAGACAATGAAAATTGTAGCAGTAACGAGTCTGGGTGGACAACTTATATTGCGTCACCAGAACATGATGGTGATGGTGATGATAATGAAGATGAAGATCATACTGTTGATAGAAAAGCCGATGCTCATGATTCTGAAGACGGTGAAAGCGATGACTCTATGGCTTCTGATGCCTCCTCTGGCCCGAGTCTTCAAGAATGGTCGAGTGGAAAGCTAAGAGGAAGCCATGCAGCAAACAAAGATCAAAGAAAATTGTTTGGTAAGAAACATCACCAACACGAAGAGAAGAAACCATATAAGAAGGAAATGGAAGCAGCAAAAGCCAAGCCGGAAAAAAAGGCAAGCAGTGCTGGCAGATCCAAGAAAAAATAACGAGGCGTACATATGAAACTTTGAACAAATTATCCTCCAAACATTCTGCCTAAATCTATTCTAGTCCTTTGAAGTATTTCCATGAATGCCAAAGTTCTAAATAGATTTTTTCGTATTCGATTTCCAATTCGGTGCAATATCAAGAAACAGATTCAGGCAAGTTTGCTCTCTTGATTCATTACACAGATCTCAGTTGTCACGACCCGTCCCGAATCATCCTACTAGACTTAGAACTTGATGTGTGCTGATAGCAGGTGCCAGCTAGATATTGGACCCACTACCAAGGCAACCTTGACTTTTCTTTGACTAAAGAATTTACTGAAAATTTGACATGATCTCCCTTATAAATTAGACTAAAGTCACCTGAATAGCAACAACATTTCCCAAACATACATATATCTCATAAATAGTGGGAACTACCTCTGCATCTAACGCACATACTAATCAACTAAGTGTAACCAACTCGATCATTTAATATAATTTACAGTACATCCCAAATGAAAATAAAGCTGAGAGATTGCAGTGAGCCCTTAAACTTAGATACTTAATTAAATAACTCACATTATCTTATTCTATCCGTGGCTCGACTTGACAAATCAACACGCTCCAAATGCTTCGCAATTCACATTCACCTACATTATATAAAAATATATGGGAAAATAATGAGTTTGTAACTCAGTGAGTGGACAGTTCATAAATACGTGTATTTTCTCATTTATACATATTTACTGGAAAATTTATATGCTTTAACTTTAAAACTTCGAAAATCGGATAATTACTTTTAAAACTGAAATCACTGGAATCATACTATAAGCTGAAGTCTTGATTCTGTAAACTGAAAACTAAATTCTTAATTCTTAATTTACTATAAGCTGAATCCTTTATTCTGCAAACTGAAAACTCAATTCTAAAATCTTAAATTCTGATAAATTATATAAATGCTGAAAAATCACACCAAAGGTACCCAAAATCTGATAATTCTGAGATTCTAAACTTCTGAAATTCTGGTCATACGCGCGCAGAGCTGCCCGAAGGCTATGAACTTGTCATACACTATGGAAACGCATTCACAATAGTGCAGAGCGAGTAAAGTCACTATATCTGGTCTCATACTGTGGAAACGGATTCACATCAGTGCAGAGCGGGTAAAATCACTATATCTGGTCATACACTGTAGAAACGGATTCACATCAGTGCAGAGCGGGTAAAATCACCTGGGTACTTTCGGGTGGTTTTTAAAATCTCTTTACATACATTGGAATATCTACTACTGATGTAATATTTCTCAAAACATGATTTAACTAAACTGAATCTAACTTTAAAAAGAGTTGCTTATTAATAAAGCTTCACTTTATTCTAAAAATCATGCTGTAAACTTAACACTTGAAAATAACCAAGTTCTGGAAGTTATATAATTATGTACAAGTACTATAATAAATAAATATTTCATAATGCTTTTAGAATTAATAAATATTAAACAAATACTTATTTTCTTAAGAAAAGTATTTTCCACTCACAGAGCTATTGACTGAAATCTGCATGTGTTGATAAGCCTATCAAATTTCCTCATCGTTCCTGAAATAAAAATATAATTCTTTTGTATTAAAATCAACTATATCAACCATTGAAAATCGTTTAATATCATCTATAAAGTTATTTCATTTCCATCTATCTCCTTACTAAAATTAAGGAATTCTATACTTTATGCTTTTCTTTCTATAAAAATCCATACTTCCCAAATCGTGATTAATATATAAAATCTCACAAAGCTCTCTTTTAGTCCTTGTTACCCATTTTTCATCCAATCACGCTCCCTTACTTATTGAATTCCCAACATACTTCGTGATTGGTGCACATAGAAGATTATATCATTTGAAAATGTACTCATTTGTTTCCATATATTAATGACCCATTTCCATAACCAAAAACATGAGATTAGGCACAATTATCATATAATGCCATTTCCTATCACAGCCCCTTTTCTTCTTATTTAATCTTAATACTTAATCCACAATTATTTATATATATATATATATATATATATATATATATATATATATATATATATATATATATATCAAATCAAGTGTTTAGAATTACATAATCATACCAAAATCAAAGATCAAGGCACTAGTTTAAAAACTCATTCCATAAATAAATCAATTTAACCATCAAAATCCACATACACAACTTCTTTACAATCTAGTTAGCTTATTACCTCATATCCATGTTAATAAAGATTAATACTAGCTAAACTTCAAATTTAAGCTAATAATCCATGAACCCTAGAAATTAAATTAACACACCTCTAGGAAATAATGATAAATTAAGAGCCCAAAATAATAAGGCTTTATCCATACCTCTTCTTTTTCTCCTTTTTCCTCTTCTTTCCCTTCCTTTCTTCTCTTCTTTCTCGACATTTTTGCTTCCTTTTTCTCGGACTCTCTCAAAGCCTCTGTTGTCTCCCGAAATTGATGGAGGAAATGGGCTTAAGGTCCATTTAAAAATGTTCTAAAATGAAACAATTGCAAGACAAGTTCCAAACCTTCCCATAATACAAAAATCAAATCCTTAAATAAACAAAAATAGAAAACTAAATCTCTAATTTTCCATTTCTATTATTTAAAACCTCAAACTTTTGTAATTACAATTTAAGTCCTAATAAAATTATTTTTCCAACTTAAATCCTTGTTTGACTTGACCATATTGAATATTTGACTTTGACTATGAAATTTCTTGACTTTTTGACTAGTATAAAACCGGATTATTACATCAGTTCACAGAGTTCAGTTCTAATTTTTGAACATAGTTATTACTCAAGCACTTAAATTTTCTCTCATTTGCTAATTTGTTTTAAAGCTGTTTATATGATCAAGAAAACCCTTAGATGTTCTAGATGCTACTCAGATTGATCTCGCTGCTCACAAATATGCATAAGAGGGGGAAAAATGTTTTGATGCAGTCGAACTTTGTTCCAAAATATAAGAGCACTATTCTCCCCGTTTTTCCAAAACCGGTGTTAAATGTTCCTCACAAATATTGCTGTGGTTTAGTTTCGAAAACCTGACCACTTGGATGGTTTTATTGCATTTCCAATATGCGAGTTTATAAAGGGTGTGTTTTTCTCTGTGACCCTACACGTGGACTCTTCCTGACTGTTGGATTATTTTGTCTCTTGGGTTGCCTTATTATTTAGCTTGGACGATTGAGGCTGCATCCGATTCATTCTTGATTGCTCTTGCTTCTCTTTGCCTTCTCTATAGAATTTCTAGGGTTCGTCTCATCTTCTACACTTCAAATTGTAAATCTTAAGTGATAGTTTGTGTAGTAGGTACTTTGTGCATTCTGCATTCTGTGAGTTGATATTGTATAATTTCGTTGGAAAACTGGTTGGTTGAGGCGAGAGAAATCGATTGGGATGTCGGATTCCAAAATTTGTAGTTTGTAATCTGGTATTTTAGTGGACCTGGAGCGTATTCTACATTGGTAGATGCTCAACGTATGATTAGCACTTTTATGTGAACATCCGAACCCATTAGTGGGTGAAAAATTTGTTAGTCTTGTTTTAACGTTTCCGCAAGTTTTATATTTTGGGCGATTTGTTGTTTAATCCATTTTTGCACCGGATCTGGAACCAACAAGTGGTATTAGAGTCCTACATTTCAAAACTAAAACATTTTCTATTTTGATTTTGTGAAAACCAAAAATCTGGTTTTGAAAACTTGCTTCCCAGTAAAGGATAAATTCTGATTTGATAGATTTTCTAAAATATAAGTTTTTGAAAGGAAATCTGTTAGATCCTTTGCTTATTCAACTTGTGGTTGGATTCTTGGTTTGTTTTTCTGCAAAATCTTGTATTTTCTGGCTTGATCCAGTTGTATCTTGAAAGATCTTCTACAACTCGTTCTGACACATGTAAGTGGTGCCTGACTCACAGAGTTCACCCTATTTTCCTTCTCACTTCGAGTTCACCTAGTTTTCTTGACTAACTCTGACTTCATACTAGGTCACTTCTTTCAGAGGTTCTTGTATAATCTCTTCAACTCTTAGTGTAGTTTTTTTTTTTTACTCTGGTTATTAAGGTAAGAGGCTTGCCTCTGTTTAACTTTGTCTAAGATCTTCTACGAGGATCTGGGAATCTAAAGGAACAGGGGATTCCAGGGTCTTCACCCTTTAAATCGTGTGAACTGAGTAGCACGTGTTATTCTGATATCTTATTGTCACATGTATTATACATAATTACGACTACTTCTTTTTATAAAGCTATTATGTCATATAATTTTAGTCTCATGTATATTTGCATGTTGTTTTGTATTTACTGCAAATATTTTTTATCATCTTGAACTGTTTATACTCGTTGTATTGTATAAATTAGATTTTTTTATCATACTTGTCATCATATATAATTCACATAAATTTGAAATTTGACTGTGGAATGGTACTAGGGACTTCAGTTATGGCGCCAAAAGATGAGAGCTCTATTATTATAGTAGAAATGTGCCCTGATGTGCTAAGGCTCTGACTGGGGAATGGGCTAGTGAGATTAGTTCCTTTAGGAGAATGGAGTTAGATGAAATTGCCTGGAGTTCTATTTTCTTTCATCTTTCTGATATTTTTATTAGGAAGGTTGGGAAAATCACCAGTGCTCAAACCTTATGGGAAAATTTAGAAACTCGATTTCTAACTACATCTATGAATCATAAATTTTATCTTCTAAGACAATTCTATAACTTCATATTCAATCCTTCCTCTAGCCTTGAAGAAAACTATAACAAATTCACAAAATTGATTCAGGATCGTGCTGATTGCAATGAAAAACTCTCTGAATATCAATAAGTCGTTGCTCTCCTAAATGATCTAAGTGAAAAGTATAGGTAAATAAGAAATTCCCTTGAATATGGAAGAGAAGAATTAACTGTTGATTTTATAATCTCGTCTTCAAGAAATAGAAAACTTGAATTAAAATCTGATTTCAAAGATGTTAGAAGTGGAAAGGGTCTATTTATGAGAGGAAAACAGAATGTGAAAAATTACAATAACATTAGTAGTCATAACACTTACAAGAAAAAGAATCAGAACTACAGATTTAAAGAAATAAATAATAATAACTAAAAAGTCAAAGAAATAATCAGAAAATGCTTTTATTGTGTTAAAAATGGCCACCTGATAAAAGATTGTTTCAAGAAAGCCTCTAATATGAGAGAAAAGCCAAAACCTGCAAAGTCTTGTCTTTGTTGCTGCTGCAAATAGAGACCTAAATGAATGTGTTCTTGACTTTGGTTGCACCTTTCACATGTGTCCTGTAAAAGATTTGTACATTGACCTAGTTGACCTTAATGGTGGACTGGTTCAGATGAGAAATGATATGAATTGTCCAATAAAAGGTGTTGGAAACCTAAATCTTTCTCTTAAGAACAATCATATTCTGAAGTTGAAGGGAACTAGATATGTTCCAGATTTGAAAACAAGTCTAATATCCTTAGGTGAATTAGATGAGGAATATGAAATTAAAATTCATAAGGGCTATACAAATATTACCTTGAATGGAAATGAAATTATCTGCACATCTAAAGTGAATGTGATTTATACCCTGCAGGCCAGACCTATTGTTGGCAAACTCTCTACAACTATAAATTCTCATTTTGAT
Source organism: Ligustrum vulgare (assembly GCA_963555705.1). Classification (NCBI taxonomy): domain Eukaryota; kingdom Viridiplantae; phylum Streptophyta; class Magnoliopsida; order Lamiales; family Oleaceae; genus Ligustrum; species Ligustrum vulgare. Next base: position 54,708,265 of record OY743172.1, read on the forward strand.
GCTGCTACAATCTGGCATAAAAGACTTGAACATATTAGTGAAAAGGGTTTGATAACTTTGAATAAACTTGGTCATTTTGGAAAGGATAACGTTGAAAATTGAGATTTCATAAAGAATGCATTATTGGGAAACAAAACAGACTTCCTTTTAAAATTGGTATTCATAAATCCAACTTCATACTTAAATATTTACATGCTAATCTCTAGGATCCAGCATCTATAAATACTATAAGTGGGCTTAGATATTATCTACTTATTGTAGATCATTTTTCAAGAAAAAGTTGGACTTTTCTGTTAAAAGCCAAGTCTGACAATTTTCAAAATTTCAAACAATGGAAACTGATGATTGAAAAACAAGCCAATTGGAAAATTAAAGCACTTACAACTGATAATGGTCTTGATTTTTTAATTCTGAATTTGATCTTTAGTGTAAAGAATCTGGAATTTTTAGACATTGCATTGTAACACACCCCCCCCCCCCCCCTCAGCAAAATGGAGTGGCTAAGAGGATGAATAGAACCTTATTGGAAAAGGTTATGTGTATATTACTTAGTTTTGGCCTTCCAAACTGTAAAACACACCCCTCAGAATTCCTTCAAGTGCTCTTGATTTTCAAATTCCTAAACAACTGAGGTCCAATAAGTCTCCATGTTACTCCAAACTAAAGTGTTTGGTTGTGCTGCATATTCAAATCAAAGTGAAGGAAAACTTGAACCTAGATCCTTAAAATTTATCTTCTTAGGATATGGGAAAGAAACTAAAGGCTATAGACTGTAGGTTAAGGAACAAGGTGGGTTCAAATTTATTGTAAGCAAAAATGTAATCTTTAATGAAAATGATATGCCCTGTCTTTCATCCTCAAAACAAAGAACTGAAGACATTTCTGCAGTTAAAGAAACAGTTATTGAAAATTATACTCTTGACTTTGTTGAGATTGTTGTTCAAATTGAGTTGGAGTCTACTCAATCTAAATTTGATCAGGTTCAAAGTGATGAAGAAAATGATGCGTCATCTATTAAGACCACTGTGTTTGATTACATGCTGACTAGAGATAAAAGTAGGAGAAATGTAATACCCTCAACTAGAATCAATAATAATGATTTTCTGACATTCTTTTTTGTTCTGGACTCTGTCAATTCTGAACCTAATACTTTTGATGAGGCTGTTAATTGAAAAGATTATGTCCATTGGAGGGATGCCACGGATGATGAAATGTAATCTTTAGTCAAAAATAAAACATGTGTTTTAGTTAAAAAGCCTATGAATCAGTAAATAGTTGACTTTAATTGGATTTATAAATTCAAAGATGATGAGTCTAATGCTAGTGAATTTTTTTTTTCTGATGTTGATAAATATACTTCTATCAAAATATGGCTTGCCTTAACTAGTTATTTTAATTGGGAAATCGATCAGCTTGATATTAAAACTAATGCTAGTGAATTTTTTTTTTCTGATGTTGATAAATATACTTCTATCAAAATATGGCTTGCCTTAACTAGTTATTTTAATTGGGAAATCGATCAGCTTGATATTAAAACTGCATATATGAATGGTGATTTAGATGAAATCATTTACATGAGCTAGCCTAGAGGTTTTGAAATAAATGGTAAAATTGAAAAAGGTTTTTTTGTTGAAGAAATCTCTTTATAGCCTAAAGCTGACACCTTGGAAGTGGTATAAGAAATTTAATATTAGTTATATGTAATTTTGATTCATGTTTCTGTTATAAAGGATCCGGTGAGCTTGAATCTGTTTATCTTTTATTATTTGTTAATGATATGTTACTTGCCTACCATGACAAATCTGAAATTGAAAAGATTAAATCAAAATTAAAATCTGAATTTGAAATGAAAGACCTAGGAAGTGCAAAAAAAATCTTAGGAATGGAAATCAAAAGATATAGAGGAAATTGCATTTTATATGTGAATCAGCATTCTTATGTTTTAAATGTGCTTGAGAAAATTTCTATGTTTGATTGTAAATCTGTTCCATTGCCTTTTGCAATTCATTTTAAATTATCTTTTGACCAATCACCCAAATCACCTGAAGATTTGAATAAATGGAAACTATACCTTATGGTAATGATGTTGGCTCTATTATGTACTTCATGGTTTGTGCTAAACCTGATTTAGCTAATGGGATAAGTATTCTAAGTAGATATATGGCTAATCCTAGTGAAACACACTGACTTGCTATTAAATGGATGTTAAGATACTTAAATGGTTCTGCAGTTTAGGACTTAGATTTAAATGATGCAAAGATGGTATTATGTTAAAAGGATATGAAGATTCTAACTTTGCAAGTGATCTTGATAAAAGAAGATCAACTTCTTACAAATTTACCCTCTTTGATGGGTGTATTAGTTGGAAATTCCAACTGCAAAAAGATAGTTTCCCCATCTTCTACTGAGGTAGAATACATTGATGCATGTGATGTTGTAAAAGGAGCAATATAGCCTAGAGGTTTTTTTTTTTTTAAAATAAACTGGATTTGCTGGAAATATTATTAGGTTGTATACTGATAACCAAAGTGTCATACATTTGAGTAAGAATCTTGTTTACCATGATAGAACAAAAAATGTTGATATTAAATTCCATTTTGTTAGAGACATGGTTGAAAATGGTATGATCATTCTTGTTAAGATACCTACTGAATTTAATCCCTCTGATGTTGGTACTAAAATCCATCATTTAAATAAGTTTATAAACTGTTTAAATACTCTGAAAATTATTTATTAAAGTTTATTCAGATTATTTACTTAACTATTTTTCGAAACCATTTCTTCTTATTGTTTTACTTCTTTGTGCGGTGCGCTACCACATGCGGGCGGCTAGGGTTTCAAACCATAGTTGCTTTGATTTGAAAAAAGACCTTCGGCCGAAAATTATAAGTTTTCTAGGACCACTTGTGCAATATTTAAAATTTGGGTATTTTCACCTTAGGTCCTTAATATTAATGTGATATTAAGTTTAGTCCCTGATATTTTCTAATTTCAAATGTGGCCCCCTAAAGTTATAAATCACTAAAGTTGGGTCTTTAAAGACTCTAGGTTTAATAATCCAGCCCTTGAAGTTAGGAATTTCTCTAAATTGGCAACTAGAGTTTTATAAAATTGCAATTAAACTCTCAAAATTAAGGATTACTTCATATTTGGCCTCTAAAGATTTGAATTTTTTTTATTTAATTCCTAAAGTTTTGGATTTCACAATTTAAAGTCCCTAAAGTTTTATAATTTTAAAATTTTGGTCCCCAAAGTTTCATATCTTCATTTTTAGATCCCTAGAATTTTTTATTATTAACTTTTATTAATTACATTTAATACTTGTTTTTTTTTTCTTTTTTTTTTTGGCAAAAGTTTTCTGATTTAGAAAGAAGTTTGGGCGAGAAAGTGTGCGTAAAATGATGACAGTTATATTATTATTGTATGTGTGTGTGTGTATATATATATATAATGATTACAAGAAGAAGGTTTATATAAAAACACTAAATACATAATTTACCTAATAGTTCCTAACTATTCTAAACTACTATCTTGGTTCATACAACATTAATTGTTCATTTCAACACTCTCCCTCAAGTTGATGCATGATAAAGAATCAACTTTGAAATGATGTAAATACAACCTAATACTTTAATTGCAACTTCAAGTAATTAGTAGAGTACTCCCTCTTTCTTCCAGTTCCATTAGTTTTATTGGGTCAATGTCCATAACGAATGATCATTTGAATATATAAAAATGTACAACCCCCAATAACAATGTTAACGGAACCCTTACTCTAGATATGTAATACCACTTTTTCGTTTTACGCGTATTCTTGATTTTCACGTAATTATTTTGTTAATGTTATGATAAATTATTTAAATGTAATTATTATTGTTTAAAGTTTGATTTATTTTGCAGTAGAAAGAACTTGGACCCCTTCTCAATCAATGTGTCAAATTGAAAGTCCATAAATTGTTTATGTGAAATTCTATGTGTGATTATTAATGATATTTACTAATATTGCTATTTCTTTTTTACTTGAGTTGTAAGTTGCCTAAATTGCCTAATTTTAAATTGGGAACAAGTTTAGTAGCCTTTCAATAGTTAATGGAAGGTTTGGGCTAAATTGCACATTTACCTAAAGTTGGGACTTAATTGCAATTTTCGAAATATAATTTAACCCTAAACCTCTTCCCTCCCACACAACCAGTATCTCTCCCCTCACCCCTCTCACACCCGAAGCCACTCTCTCTCATCGCATCTCCTCTCGACGACTCCAACTGTCGACCACCACACCACCGGTCACCACCTTGGTAAGGTCAAACCCCCTTCCTCTTACTCTATCACATACACACTCGCTACACATGCACATACACACTGGTTCAAACGCACCACACCCCACGCCCGCACGCACCCGCACACACACACACGGTTTACACACAATACACCCACAGTTACTTATATTGATTTGTATGTATGTATGTATTAATGTGTATATATGTATATATAGGACTGCAATTTTCACTGTGGATTTTCAGATTTTGAAAATGGAAGATTTAATTTGGTTAATTGATATTTTTAGTTTAATTTTGAGATTATAATTGTAAATTCAGAATTGGGAAAAATTGTGTATATGTATATTTGGTATATTTTAGATTTGGATTATATTCTAATTTCGAATTTGTTAATTGTAATTTTGGGTAATGTAAAGGTATACATGTGTGTAAATTCAGATTTTCACTGGGTTTAAATTTTGAAACTTAATTGTTAATTTTCAGATTTACGAATAATTAGAAATGTAATTGGGTAATTTTGTAAAGTTAAGTTAAATTATGTAACTGTGAATTTGAGTTTGAATTAAAAGGTAAGAAAACGTTATAATTTGCATTGAAATTTATTGCTTCTTTCCAATATGGTTTTATGTGTTTTAGTCATAACATAAGGTTACATTTGGGTTAAATTGAAGTTTTAACCTCGATTAGGAGTTTTGTTAGTATTGAAAATGATGATAAATCTGTTTTTGAAATCTAAAGTTATATTTTGTTAATTAATGGAAATAATTAGGAGAATTGATACATTGACGTCGGCGGAAACCAAAACTTCCACCTGCTATTTAAGTAAAGCAACTACTAAGGAATTTCGGTAAGTAAACTTCCCCTATTTAAGTTTGAATGTTAATGTGGAATTAACATGCTTAAGTGCTTGTCTTGCAATTTACCTGCTTTTGATGATTTTGTTTATTTACATTATATAATTATGTGTTATTAAGATAATGTTCAACATGCATGTTATCATGTCACTGCATCGACAAGCATACATTGTCATCAAATTTGAAGATCAAATATTTTTAAATGAAAAATGTGGAAAAGTGCAAGTTTTGTTTAAAAGTTATGTATCCTAAGTTTTAAGAAAGAAATGGGTGTACTCAAAGACGGATGTACAGGCCGGCGAGCTAGCGCGGCCGCGCTAGCTCACCGACCGGCGATTTGTAGATATTTTTTTTTTCAGGACAACAGGAAGAAGAGAAGCCCAAATGCTACAAAGCCCATAAATTAAACCCAAAACCCAAACAATATTATTACCCAACCAAGAAGTAACCCAACCCATTGAACCCAACCACAAAACAGATCGTGATCAGTCATCAAATCAGATTATACATACATTATACATACGTAAACGCATGCAGCGCAGCGTTCTTCTCTGTCTCTACTGTGGAATCACGCCACGTTGCCACCGCTCACTGTAGTCGGTCGCTGGGCGCCTGGGCCTGGATCCGTCCGAACCGTCACCCACATCCACACAGTCGAAGTGTCGAACTGTCGAAGTCGCACTGCTGCTGCCTACTGTATGTAATCTGATTTTTGTTTCCTCTTCTTTTTGGGCTGAAATATAAATATATAATTGGAAACTGGAATTAAGATTATTTTAGCTGTATGATTGGTTTCTTGAATTTCAATTGATTTTTGAATTGGTTGTTGTGTTCCTAGATTTTGAAATTAAAATAATGATTTATGAAAAATGATGAACTTCATGTAAAAAATTAAACTTATTATAGTGGGCTCTTTTTATTGTAGTTGAAGGATATGGGTCATTTCTGTTTGTTAAAATAATGGGGATTCGGTACATAAATTTATAAGTATTTAAATAAGATCCAAGTATTTATGTTTTGAAGTGTTATTTGAAAATTTATTGTTGAGATTTGGTAAATATTTGTTTTTGAATTGTGTCCATTTATTGAAATTTGATGAATATTTGATTTGATTAGTGAATCATAATTATTGACTTACAGATTATGGAACATTTTTTTCAACCAAAACGAAAGTTTCAACCTAGTGGTTCTAGTTCTAGCGATCCTGCAACTGCTTCTAGTAGACCACATGAATTATTAGACGTTGATAACACTGGTAAATCTCACACTGAATTCAATATGGATGAACTTATATCGGATCTAGGGAAATGATCCCCAATCGAGTCATATGATTATAACATTAGAGACGATGTTAGGCTTGCGTACTTAGAGAAAGGTCCTTGTCAACCACATGGACATGATTTTCCTAGAAGAACAATGGGAAGTGATAATAGATGTTTTAAGAAAGAATGGTTCAATGAATTTTATTGGTTGAAATACAACGTAGAAAAGGATGCTGCGTATTGTTTGTATTACTATTTGTTCAAGCCTGATAGAGGCAGTCAAGGGGGTGGGCATGCGTTCACTAAGACTGACTTTCGAGATTGGAGTCACAAAAAGATTCTGAGTGATCATGTCGATCTTTATGACAGTGATCATAATATAGCTTTTGAGAAATGCAACAACTTAAAGAATCAAAAACAAAGTATCTCTTTTGCTTTGCAAAGTCAAAGTAGTACCCAACAAAAAAGTTACAGGACAAGGTTGATTGCGGTACTAGATTGCATTAGATTCCTTTTGATGCAAGGATTGCCTTTTCATGGTGATGATGAATCACAAGAATCAAATAATAAAGGAAATCTACTTGAGCTTCTACACTGATATGCTGCTCGGTGTAAAGAAGTCAATACTTCAGTATTTACTAATGCCCCAGGAAATGACAAAATGACTGCACCCACGATCCAAAAGGATTTAGTTGACTGTTGTGCTGTAGAGACGACCAGGGCTATCATGAATAAGATGGGCGATTCTTTATTTTCAATCTTGGTTGATGAGTCTCGTGATAATTCCGTGAAAGAACAAATGGAAGTTGTTTTACGATTTGTCGACAAATGTGGACAAATTAGGGAGCGTTTTTTGGGTATATCACATGTTAGCGACACTTGTGCACAGTCACTTAAAGATGCAATTGTTGCAATGTTTGCTCGGCATGATTTGAGTATATCTAATCTGAGAGGTCAGGGTTATGATGGAGCAAGCAATATGTCTGGTGAGTTGAACGGATTGAAATCTTTGATTTTAAGGGAGAATTCACATACTTTTTATGTTCATTGTTTTGCTCACCAACTTCAGTTATCAATTGTTTCGGTGGCACGTAGAATATATTGCTTGGTGATTTTTTAATACGCTCTCTATCGTAGTCAGTTTAGTGGGTGTATCATGTAAGCGTGTAGATGTACTTCGAGCAAGTTATCATTCCGAGATTCAGATGAAACTTGGTATTAGGGAAGTTTGTAGTGGCAATGGTAAGTTTCAAGAAATGAATTTGGCACGACCAGGTGACACTAGATGGGGCTCGAAACTTCGTACAGTAACTCATTTCATCAGTATGTACAATAATATCTTAGACGTTCTTGATATTGTATCACAAGATGGTGCAAATGTTGATCAAAGAGCATTGGCCGATCGACAGATGACCATTATGAAACACTTTGAACATGTCTTTTGTCTTCATTTTATTTTTGACATTCTTGTCATTACAGATAATCTTTCATAGGCATTACAAAAAAAGGAGCAAGACATTCTGAATGCTGTGAGATTGTTGAATGTGTGCAAGTATGAATTGCAAACCATGAGAGAAAATGGTTGGAATAAATTGTTGATTTGTATGTTGATTTGTACTGTCATGTTATATACTCAATTTTGCAAGAGTTGAATGATCGTTTTCCAGAGACAACTACTGAGCTCCTTATTTGCATTTCATGTTTGAATCCAAAAGCTTCATTTGCAGTCTTTGATATTGCTAAATTGCTACGTCTTGCTGAGTTTTATCCTTTGGACTTCAACACTAAAGAGTTGTTATTACTTAGACCTGAACTTGACAAGTTTTTTATATTTGTCATGACAACGCTCCGCAAGTGCACGGGTCACGCAAGTAATAAAGTGGATTTTAAGTCCGAATATCGTTCCCACAGAGATTGTTTTAAATCGTATTTTAAACTACTACCTTAACCGGAACAAGAAATTTGTTTGAGTTTGAGAATTTTGATTTTGAAAATTAAAATAAAGATTAAACTAAAAAATTGACAAATTTGATTTTAAACGAATGAAAATAAATGCGTTAGAATTATGAATCCATTTTGACTCTATCATCCATATCTTAACCAATTATTTAAATACAATTCACGGGTTTTGAAAATCCATATTCCTAATATTGTCAAGACTCCCTTTCGGACAAGAATCAACGCCAATTTCTATACACAATCCGACTATATTTCTATGACGAATCTAAATGTATAGAAAAGCATTACAAGTTTTGTGAATACTATAACAGATAACACAAAGCATAGGGGTATATTTCTATCTCCTATCGGACTTTGTGGCAATTGACACAAGTCTAATGAAATCTCAATCTTTCGAACTTAAGAAATCACAACCTAAAATCATACAACTAGTGATCAAGTAATTGCATGATAAAAAAAAGTATAAATCAATTGCTCAAAATCATGAATTGCATAAATTAAATAATAGATTAAAATATGGAATCAAGAAATCAAAACTTCATCACAATTCCAACACAATTAACTTAGCCTAGAAACATAATAGAAAATAAATAACAAGAGATATGAAAAGATGTAACCCAATTCATCTCCTTGCAATTGTATCTTCAATCTTAATCTTGGCGTGGTTTGGATTCCTCGGCACTTTGACAGCGTTTTGGCATGAATTATGAAGATTGGGAACCCCTAATTTCGTGCCTTAGGTCTGGTATTTATAATTTTCCCCGAGAATTAGGTTAATGGAGGAGAAAACTACTGAATTCCGCGTAAAAAGCCCAGCTGAGGCCCATTCGGGACTACTGTACGACTGCACGGTCTTACGGTTTAAGGCAATTTCTTACTTTTAAATGTTACAAGTTGGTCCCCTGTCTTTTAATTGCACAGCAAGTCCTCCAACTTCTGATTATTGCAATTTAGCCCCTGAACTTCTAATTTCTTCCAAATTCGATTTTTTCTTCAAATTAGCTATTTGATTGACTGCATCAATTCTTGATTTGCTCACTTTGACACTTTTTACATCCAATTGCTCAATTTTAGCTTCAATTCCTTTGTTTTCTCGACTTTGGTATTATTTTTGAAATGTAAACAAATAACACAAAATAAATAGCAAATATTCTAAAACAAACATATAAAATCCTACTTTTAGGATAGAAATAAGTATATAAAATACACTTATCAACACCCCCAAACTAGAACTGTTGTTCGTCCTCGAACAAAATAAAACTAAACTATAAATTTAAAATGGTAAATTAAATAAAAAATATGTTTTTGCTTTTGTCAACTTATTTACCATGCGCTTCAACGATCCAAATTGACGATTCACTTTAGACAAAGAAATATTAACAACATAAAATATTTTCATTCATCCGATGCTCAACTTCATTGTGTGTGTGTGAATAGCCAAAATCAGATGCAAACTTATGCAAAAATAAACTTGACAATGTGTGACTTTTTATGCAAGAGTCAGCCCGAATCCCGTGTGGTCAAAAATGATTTTCTTTTGATTTTCCTTACCCTCTCATGGATGATCACAACCTTACTATTTTTCTCTCATATCCCGAGGTCTTTCCTATTGATGTGGTTTCTAAACATGTATAAATTGTATTTTTTCACACAAGGCAGTTAGGACTAGACAAGTATGCACGACAGACCAAGAAAGATTAACAAAGTGTTAGGAATTTCAATCAACAAAGCTTATACCATTTTATTCTATTTTTCTTTCATATGGACGACTTTTTCTTTTAATGTCCTTGTCTTTTACCATCTTTGTGCAATACTTTTCATACTTGCTTTCTATATGACCCCTGTAGCGAGCTTTATGTCGGCAGCTCCCAACTCAGTTGAGCTTAGGGTACCAGGTTCAAAGAACCCCTCAGACTTAATTACTCGAGTCATAAAGGCTTAAATAGAAAAGTTAAAGATGTTTTAACGTCTTATGTGTAAGTCCACTCTCCGTACTTGCTTTCTAGTTGACCCCTATAGCGAGCTTTAGGTCGGCAGCTCCCAACTCAGTTGAGCTTAGGGTACTAGGTTCGGAGAACCCCTCAGACTTACTTGCTCAAGTCAAAAAGGCATTTGAAGAGCGGAATAAGACTTTCAGCATTTTTCTGTTTTTATGCTGGTTATTATGGTTTATACCCGTTGATCGAAACCCCTTACACTAAAGATGTAAAATTAAAAAGTTCAAATCCTCAATCTACCAATGCACACTCAATCTAACCTTCCCACCCCCAAACTGCTTCTTGAGTAGTTTGGTTCTACATTTCAGGTCGGGATCTAAATTTCTAAAGGTTGGGATATTACAGTTAGTTCTATGTTCAAGGTGCACAAGTTTACCCCACAAATATCAAGCATCTCCTTACACAAGTCATTATTTGAAATTGGCTATGTGCTCCAATTTGATTACAGTCTTACATGGATGAATGTTTACGAAAAATTTTGTTCACACGTTGTCCAATTTTCTAACTAAAGCACAAAAGTCCATTCAAATCATGTCATAAGCAATAAATAAGTCAACAAAATTTTTCAAAATTTTTACTTTTTATGATTTTTTCACATTTTTCAATTTTTTTTTTTTTGAATTTTCTACCCAAAATCGAATGAATGTGTACATGAAGCACATGAATGAGCCCACCCCCAAACTAGAATTATGCATTTTCCTCAATGTATTCAAAGCAAATAATTAAATAAAAACACAAAATAACAAAGAGGGTGTTATGTACTTCCCATATTTGGAGAGGTGGTGTTCTCAATTTGAAGCTTTGATCTTCATGTAGCTTGGATGATTCGACCCCTTACTTCATTTTCCATGTTTGGCATGCATTGTCCCATGATGATATGTTCCTCGCAAATAAACATTAATAATCATTAGAAATATAATTATTACATAGGAACTAAAGAAAATCAAAACAACACACCCAAACTAGGACTTAGAAAAATTTTGAAATATTTGAAAAGTGGTCTACTACTGACTTTCAGCCCTTGTCATCGCCTTGAAAAAGTGAAAATTTTCCGAGACATGTCCTGAGCATATGAAAGTACATAACTTGGTCTACAACATATCAAAAATTCAGCAGATTTGGAGTTCATATGGGTCACGAAAGGATGTGACAAAGTAGGTGCAGTGAAACTGAAAACAGGTGCACTGCTGCCTGCAATGGTCTTGCAATGAGGTGCTTTGTAGTGCAAAGATGTTCATGTTGAGTTCTATGCCTTAAATCTGTGTAAACAATGAATGGATGATGCACAAATGATGTTTAACATGTAGTGAAGGTGATCATCCAAAAAGAATTGCCAAAACTCAACAAAAACCTCATTGAAACATTTAATCAAACACCTAGCATGCATTTAAAGAAATCAATGAGAATCATAGAATTGGAGACTTGAATTAAGCCAAAAAATTTCACCTAATAATCACAATTCAATACCCCAAGTTCTATCCTAAGCCTATCACTATCAATCCACAATATTCAATTTCCACAAAAATTTGAAGAACACAAGAATTATGCATAATTTTGGAAATTGGTGAAATTTTTTTACCTTTGGATGATTTTGATGCAATGCAAGGTACGATTTTGAGTTATAATGGTGTGCAAACTTAGGGGAACAGTTGGGGATTCAATGTTGGGCGATTTGGGGGAGGAGAAAACGGGTTTGAAGTGGTTAAAATGAAAAATAACAGCATTTTAAACATTCTGCCGAATCTTCCAGCAGAAGACCGTGTGACCGTACGGTTATATCACCGTGCGACCGCACGGTTCAATTGGACAGTGACTTGTAATTTTTTATTTTTCAATTTTAGACCCCGTTTTCGACCCCTAAATGCTTTCAAATGCATGCAACCAACTTCTAACCAATATGTTCATGTCCTAAGCTAAGTGATCAAGTGGAAGATTGTGATAAAAAGCAACAAAACAAATAGAAAAACACATAAATCCTAAAAATGCTAAAACATGCAAGAATAGGAGCAATGAAGTTTTCAATGCCACTAACATGTCAAAATATGAATTCTAAGCATGCAAGTGATCCTAAAATGCAGTGTATAGCATCAAAACAATAATAAAGAAAATAGATAAAACAAATAAAGAAAAAGGGTTTGAGAAGTTGGGTTGCCTCCCAACAAGCGCTTCATTTATAGTCTAGAGCTAGACTTTTTGACAAACTCTCAAGGTGGCTTTAGATTAGATGGTGTAGCCTCATCATCTGCCCTTACCTTGTATTCATACCCCTCCCAGTACGCCAATTCCAACTCGACATCTATCCTGGAGCAATTTTCTAGTTCTGGTTCATGGACATCAAATTGCATCATTGTGAAAGTCACTTCTTGATTTTCAGCCCGCAGCACTACATCTCCTTTTTCTACATCAATTAATGCTCGTACAGTGGCTAGGAATGGCCGACCAAGTATCAAAGGTAAATTTTCATCTTCCTCCATATCTAAGATGATAAAGTTCGCTGGGAATATGAATTTGTGAACTTTCACCAATGCATCCTCCACAACTCCATATGGGTGACAGATTGATTGATCGGCCAGTTACAGTCTGATATTGCTTTCCTTTGGTTCACCCAGTCCCAATTTCTTGTATAAAGACAGGGACATCAGATTTATACTTGCACCTAGGTCACATAAGACCTTGTTGAATTTTAAATCACCTATAATGCAAGGTATTGAAAAGCTCCCTGGGTCTTTGAGCTTAGGTGGCAGCTTGTTTTGCAGGATTGCGCTGCACTCTTCATTCAAAGTGACCTCCTCAAGTTCTTCAAGCTTTTTCTTGCTAGACATCATCTTTTTTAGCAGCTTGGCATAACTTGGGATCTGTGTGATGGCTTCCAAGAAAGGAATATTTATGTGCAGTTTTCTAAGCAAATTCACAAACTTATTAAACTGCTTATCCTCTCTTGTTTTCTTCAGCCTTTGTGGAAATGGAATATGAGACTCGTGAGGCTTAATTTTTTATTTCACCTCATGGTCATCTTCCCTTTCAGCCATCTTCTCAACATTATCCACAACTTTTTCAGGAACTCCAGCTGGCTTTTTAGCATGAATCTCAGGAAGTTGCACACCACTACGCGTAGTGATAGCATTTATCTCATGTTGCACTACATTTATAGCCATTAGTTGTTCCTTTGGGTTTACCTCAGTATTTGCAGGTAATGTACCCGGAGCTCTAGCTGTGATCAACTGTGCTAACTGTCCCACTTGAGTCTCCAGATTTTTTATTGAAGCCTGTTGATTTTGAATGGTGGTTTCAATTTTTCTCATAAACTGATCTGTTCCAGACATGAACTGTTCTGTCCTTTCCACAAACTTCCCAAGCATTTCTTCCAATGCAGGCTTTCTCTCTTCAGTGTTGAAATTAGGCGCAATATGTCCATTAGAGTGATCTTTCCAAGAAAAGTTAGGATGATTGCTCCATCCTGGATTGTAGGTATTTGAGTATGGATTATTCTGGCGTTGACCTCCTTGTATATAGTCAACTTGCTCCAATGGACAAGCCAGAATAGGGCAATCTGTAGTGGCGTGGTTTGCACCACACTCTTCACAAGTCTTTTTTGCACTTTTTGATGAATGACTCACCAATGCTATGCCCTCCACTTTCGCAGCCAAAGAGTCTATTTTTGCTGATATGGCAGTGTAAGCATCAACTTCCTGATGCCTTCTTTTGAACAACCCTGTCTGATCCCCACATGGTATTTGTATTTGCTATCCTCTCGAAGAGCTCCAATTCCTGCCGATGCTCTTTGTGCTTAAAGAACCATTTGATGAGGAATCAACCATGTTTTTAAAATGTGGAAGTAGTCCTTCATAGAAGCACTTCACTTGATCACCTCGTTTGATCCCATGGTTTGGACACTTCCTCAGCATGCCCTTAAATCCGTTCCACGCATCATCAAAGGATTCAACATCTTGTTGTTGAAACATGGTGATGTCATATCTCAGTTTGGAAACCGTAGCTAGAGGCATGAATTTGGTGCAAAACTTTTGGACCAAGTGGTTATACTCGCAGCTGGGCGAGAATCCAACCACTCAAAAGCCCTATCTCTTAGAGTGTAAGGGAATAACCTGAGTCTGATAGCATCATCAGATATGCCCTGATATTGAAAGTGTTGGCACATGTCTAAAAATTTAGAAACATGTGTGTGTGGGTTTTCATCAGGTCTCCCATGAAATTGCTGTCCGTTTGGAACATGCTGATGACATTGGTTTTTAATTGGAAGTTTTCCTGTCCAAATGGTGGATAGACTATGCTGGATTGACTTTGAACCACCTGAGATGTCATGAAGTCAACCACCAACATGTCATCTTCATTTATTGGATCAGCAGGGGGGAGAAGATTATTGTTGTTCGCCATTTGATTTTTTTGGTTTTTTGATTTATCTAGTTCTCTAACCTCTCTTAATCTACGGTGTAATGTACGTTCTATCTCCGGTCAGTTTCAAAGAGATTCCCTTTTTTCGAACGTAGCATACACAACTAAAAGAAAGGAAACTAGTAACTAACTAAAACAAAGAAATTAAAATCCTAAAAATTAAAAATAAAATTAAAGCAAGTAAAAAGTCCAAATTAGTGAAAGTAATCTAAAAATAAATTTAAATAACAATCCCCGGCAACGGCACCAAAAACTTGACAACGCTCCGCAAGTGCACGGGTCGGGCAAGTAATAAAGTGGATTTTAAGTTCGAATATCGTTCCCACAGAGATTGTTTTAAATCGTATTTTAGACTACTACCTTAACCGGAACAAGAAATTTGTTTGAGTTTGAGAATTTTGATTTTGAAAATTAAACTAAAGATTAAACTAAAAAATTGACAAATTTGATTTTAAACGAATGAAAATAAATGCGTTAGAATTATGAATCCATTTTGACTCTATCATCCATATCTTAACCAATTATTTAAATACAATTCACGGGTTTTGAAAATCCATATTCCTAATATTGTCAAGACTCCCTTTCGGACAAGAATCAACGCCTATTTCTATACACAATCCGACTATATTTCTATGACGAATCTAAATGTATAGAAAAGCATTACAAGTTTTGTGAATACTATAGCAGATAACACAAAGCATAGGGGTATATTTCTATCCCCTATCGGACTTTGTGGCAATTGACAAAGTCTAATGAAATCTCAATCATTCGAACTTAAGAAATCACAACATAAAATCATACAACTAGTGATCAAGTAATTGCATGATAAAAAAAAGTATAAATCAATTGCTCAAAATCATGAATTGTATAAATTAAATAATAGATTAAAATATGGAATCAAGAAATCAAAACTTCATCACAATTCCAACACAATTAACCTAGCCTAGAAACATAATAGAAAATAAATAACAAGAGATATGAAAAGATGTAACCCAATTCATCTCCTTGCAATTGTATCTTCAATCTTGATCTTGGCGTGGTTTGGATTTCTCGGCACTTTGACAGCGTTTTGGCATGAATTATGAAGATTGGGAACCCCTAATTTCGTGCCTTAGGTCTGGTATTTATAGATTTCCCCGAGAATTAGGTTAATGGAGGAGAAAACTGCTGAATTCCGCGTAAAAAGCCCAGCTGAGGCCCAGGCGGGACTACCTGCGACCGCACGGTCTTACGGTTTAGGGCAATTTCTGACTTTTAAATGTTACAAGTTGGTCCCTGTCTTTTAATTGCACAGCAAGTCCTCCAACTTCTGATTGTTGCAATTTAGCCCCTGAACTTCTAATTTCTTCCAAATTCGATTTTTTCTTCAAATTAGCTATTTGATTGACTGCATCAATTCTTGATTTGCTCACTTTGACACTTTTTACATCCAATTGCTCAATTTTAGCTTCAATTCCTTTGTTTTCTCGACTTTGGAATTATTTCTGAAATGTAAATAAATAACACAAAATAAATAGCAAATATTCTAAAACAAACATATAAAATCCTAATTTTAGGATAGAAATAAGTGTATAAAATACACTTATCATGTCACAAGGCAGAATGCTTTCTTTAACCCCCAATAGAGTATCATGCGTAGCTAAGAAATTGGTTGAAACAGGGAATTCTTGTTATTTTCCATTGGTTTATAGGTTCATTACATTGTCTTTGATATTACCTATGGCAACTGCAAGTGTTGAAAGGGAATTCTCTGCTATGAATCTAATCAAGAGTGACTTGCGCAACAAAATGGGAGATCAATGATTGAATGACAATTTGGTTGTGTACAGGAGCGTGATATTTTTAAACAGATTGAGAATGAGGCAATATTACGGTGTTTCCAAAATATCAGACCTCGAAGAATACAGTTGTCCGAGCAAACGGATACCGAATGATGTCAGTATCATGTATTTTGCTTCTATTTTGTTTTGTATTGGATTACATGTTCATATATTTCATTACGACTTTTTATTGGATTTCAATTTTCTATACTTATTCATTAATTTTTAATATTATTTAATTAAATAATAAAAAAATTCTCCCTATTTCGATCATTACGTTCGTCTGTCAACGGTCAACGATCCTCAATCAAAGTAAACGCTATAGTTGGACTCTTTGGATAGATCCGTCACTGGGTGTACTTCTGTGTCATGAAAGAAGTGAATGGGAAACGGGGTGCGGGAACAAGCGTACCCGACAGAAAATGTTAAATCGCTTTGCAGTGGAAAAGTTAATGTTAAACTGCATTGTGAGGGTGAATGTAAATGATTTTTACCGCTTCATGGTGGAATGAAGTACCACAATGCAGTGGAATGAAAGTGAATGTCAAGCCGCTTTGCAGTGGAATGAATCTGGTTCCAAATAAGACAATTGCCCACTGTTGTCTGATTGGCTAGAAGATTCACCAAGTGAGCTCACGGGAAATGAAATAAAAGTCTTTAGAAATGAATTGAAGTTTCGAAATGTTAAAGTGAAAGTTTGAAAATTTTGGAAGTTAAAGCAATGGGGATAAATATTTCAAAGTGTTTAAGCATTTCATGTCATGAGCATGCAACACGTGTATAAGGTTTACTTACTGAGCTTTAACTCACCTCAATCCCTCCCCAACATTTCAAGTGATAAAAGCTAGATAATCTGAGGAGAAAGCATTTGATGGCAGACTCGCAGAGTACCACGATTACTCATTTTAAAATAAAGTTTGATATGGGATTACATAAATTCTTTAGTCACCTTTTTATTAGTTCATTCTTTTAAATTGTTTATTGGATTTAGTTTTGATAAGTCATTTGTCTCTTTGGTAGTTCATTAATCCTCCATTGAGTTAAATAGAGTTTATTGAATTAAAATTATTATGTTGAGAAGTTTGTGATTGATTTTTGGAGTAATGTGATGATGTTGAATTTGATTTTTAATTGTGGTTGAACTTGGTGAGGTTGGATATTGAATGCGTTGGGTTTTATGTTTTTAAATGGTTGTGATGTCCCTCTACATGTTGGATATGTCCAATTTATAGGAAAGATTTTGTCAAAATTTTTTAGAATTTTATGATACAAAAATGAAAATTTTTGTATTTAAATGATTTATTTCCGCATATAAAGTGAAAGGAAGTTAACACATCATACCATATCTGCTACTTACCATATTTGCCGCTAAGAGAGGTGGCACCATTGCTCCATAACAGTGATTTATTTATCACAACCACTACAGTTGCCACTAGGAGAGGTGCCTCCACCGCTCGATGACAATGAGACATAAGCCAGTAGAAAAGATAATAGTCTAATCATCAAGGTCAACTTAAGAGATACTGGAAGTTAATAAAAGAAACTAAGAAAAAATAGGAGACACAGGGAAACAAAAAGTTTAGGGTTTGAATTGACAAAATCAAAAAGATAAGGGATTGAAATGTAGTTTTTGAAAAATCAGGGACCAAAAAGCAATTTTGAAAGATTGGTGATTTAGTTTACAAAATTTAAAGGTTAAGGGACTAAAATATAATTTTATGAAAGTTAAGGGTCCAATCTATACTTTTGAAAAGATTGAGTAAACTTTTGGAAAAGATTAAGGACCGAAATACAAAAATTGAAACAGTGTGGGCTAACCTGCAAAATCTCCAAAATGAGTGGCTAATCTGTAATAGCCCAATAATGGCCTAATTGCAGTATCCCAGCTAGTCCACAGTCCAATCTTTCCAAGGCAAATCTGAAATGATCAATAAAACGCAGCAACCCATGCATAATATCCAGCTCATACATCACCCAAATCTCCACAAACTCTTATTACTCAAGCTTGAATGAAACTCACAGAGGTCAAAATAACATTCTTGTTCCAACCTTCATCTTCAAAACTTAGCCCTAAATATCTTCTTGCCACAAAACAAGCCTAAGCCCCCTGCCACCGTCATCGCAGAATTTTTTTCTTGCGGATTTTATTTTCTTTCGCTCTCATTTTCCCAGTCAACAAAGAACCAAGAATTAAACAATCATCATCGAAGAACCAACAAATGACTTAAAAAATGATAAACCCGAGTCTGAAAAGGGGCCATCTGAGCTCGTCGGAGCAGAAGGGAACTTCACTTTAGTTCCTAGAGGTAGAGGAAGACTAGCTGAACTATTGGAGCATCCTCGCTGGACAAGGAATGAAATTTAGGCAGTGACTTGTTTAACCTTAACTATCACAACCCACTTTAATTTTACAAGTCAAATAATTATTTTATCAAGTCAACATTTATTTTTGACCAACTTAGTCAAAGTGGGAACAAATTTAAATAAGTGGATATTTTGAGGATCATTTAAATTTGATTATAAGTTGAGGGACTTAACTTATTATCATTTATATTTGAGATTTTATTGGATTGATAAATGAAGGACCAAGCATGCAATTACTATCAAACTTAACAATGTATTCATATTAGGGGACAACAATTCAACCACAAACACACATACACTTACCAGAGAAGGAGCTCGGCAGAAAGGAAAAAAAAAACGGTGGGGAAAAAAAAGGAAAAGAAAAAGGAAGAAAGAAAGAGAAGGAAAAAGGGGGAATTTCATTCAACATTCAAGACTTCATTTTCACTTTCAAGAGGTAAGGCAATACCCATTTATTTGATATATGGTGTTGATTTTAGGGTTTTGATTTTTGAGTTAAATGTTAGATTTTTGGATGGATTTATGGTTCACTTGAAAATATTGAGCTAAATATTTAAGTTTGGTTGAATACATTGTGGTTACATGCTAGGGTTTGTAATAATAGTGGATTAAATTCATGATTTGGGCAAGATTGAGTTATTGGAGCTTATGTTAAATTATTTCATGCTTAAATGCTTAAATTGGTGATGTTATTTGGAGATTAAATTACCCATATAATTAAGTTAAAGAATTAATCCATTACTAGTTTCTTGGAAAGGGGTTTTGGTGTCTATGAGCATTCCATTGAGGTATTGGTTAAATAAAGGATATATTAGTTATAATGAAGTTATATTTCACATAAGAGAAGGTTGGTTGGATGTAATGTTGGAGGCATATGAAATTTGTGGTTATTGTATAGGATTTTATTTCATTTTGAGCATTTATTAAAAATTTGTAATTAGTAGAGTTGATCCAAGGTTTTAATTTAATTTTCAGGAGGCGACACGGAGATTGGCCAGGCCTATCAGCCAAACTAGTTTTCAGTCACAATCTCTATGAGTGGAGAAACTTATTTTTCCTTAAAGTTAAATTTTAATATTTAATGGCATAAATTTTCCATACGATTCATGTTTTCAATTAAGTAGCCAAGTTACAGAAATTATTACTTTTCGCACATACAAGTTTAGAAGCATGATTTTAGACTTCTTCTTTTAAAATTTCAAGTTAATCAAATTATAAATTTAGTATATTATTCTATAAAGAATTTGTTACATGTAAATTATTATTGTGAAAAATCATCAGGAAGTACCCAGGTGATATTACCCGCTCTGCACTGATGTGAATTCAGTTCCACAGTGTATGACCATATTATCATATTATCAGAGGTCTTTGGGACCCACTCTTGTGCACGTATAGGCTTTGGGCCGTGTACTAGGGTGCTTTAGCCTTTGGGGCAGTCTATGCGCATATGACACAGTTTATCAGATTATCAGCTTATCAGATTTGAATGGCTTTGCCTTGTACATCGAGAGTACTCTGTACTTGAGTAAAGTTATTCATTGGGTACACTTTGATGTGATTCTTTTCAGTACAGTATGATATATTTATTCATAGAAAAATATTTCTGCTTCTCATTACAGTTCAACGAATTTTTAGTATTATCAGACAGTTATCACAATTTATGCCATGGTTTCAGTATTTATAAATTCTCATTTTAGTTAGATGTGCTTTTCAGATAAGTAAAATCTTTTCTTATGTCAATCAAAAGTTATAGTTACAAAACAAATAGTGGTTTTATAAAGAATTATAAACGAGAAAAGTATGACTAGTTTTCAAACACTCCACTCACTGAGTTAAAATTTCATATTTTTGTAACATTTTCCCTACCAGGATACTTTTGAGTTTTGAGAGGACGTTGGAAAGCCTGCCAAAGAGCTACAAGATCATTTAGTTGTATGTTTCTAGTTTTCATCATTCTTTTGGGATCCATGTATATATATTTAACTCGGTCCATTCTCGAGTTATTGTTTTGTCAAGTGCTTAGTTGATTAGAATGATATGTTGATGTATCAAATCTAAGTGGAATGGATGATATGTAGTAAGAACTAGATGGGCAGGCATGAGCTCTTTTGACTTTTGATATGATGATGAGAAGGGATATGGATCCCCAGTATTTTACATGTGGTTGTTTGAGGATTTGTTGATTTGTTACAGGGAGGTTATATCCAATATTTAAAGGGAACTCTGTCAAATTTTTTTTAAAATCATGTGGTATTACAAGAAGTTTCAGTAGCCTTGGTGGTGGGTCCAGTATCTAGCTGGCATCCATCATCGGCGCACGCCACGTCTCGGGTCCACATAGGGTGATTCGAGATGGGGTCGTGTCAAGTGGTATCAGAGCATGGTTTTAGAGTCTGTTGGGTTGTATTGCATATGTATTGATCTTTTTCTGTCAACCATTGTAGAGAGTTATGGCTCGTGGTGGCAGGACTCGCAGGCAACCAAATCTAATTCCTCAGACTCAGAATGCTCCTGATGGTGGACATGTAGGGGATGCCGGTGGGGCCGCAGAATCAGTTCACCAACCTCAGGTGCATCCCGAGGTACATCCTCCAGTGCAGCCTCAGGCACAAATGCAGGAACAGCCTGACCCTGTTACTGACAGGATCGTTGCAGCTATTGCTTCCCTCCTACCGCACACAAAAAAGGATAATCTCATTGAGAGAGCTATGAAACTTGGAGCAAAAACTTTTATGGGTACATCCAACCCAGCTGATGCAGAGCTTTGGATGAAATCTTTGGAGAATATATTTGATGTAATGGAGGTTCCTGAGGGCAAGAAGTTACGTCTTGCTATTTTTCTGTTGAGGGGAGGAGCTGCAGATTGGTGGGCATCATATCGATGTCGGTATCCAGACCCTAGCGTTATTACTTGGGCTATGTTCACGGATGCTTTCAATGAGACTTATTACCCTCCATTTTATAGCGATGCAAAACGTGATGAATTTTTGAGATTAGTTCAAGGATCCATGTCTGTTGCCGAGTACCATTTGAGGTTTGTAGAGTTGTCCAAGTATGCTAGTAACTTAATCGCTGATGAAAGAGAAAAATGTAGGCGATTTGAGCAGGGGTTGCGATCAGATATTCGGCCTTACGTGACAGTTCATGGGCATCAAAATTTCGGGTCATTGGTAGAAGCGACTTTGAGGGTCGAGACAGCTATCATAGATGGACGCAACCAAAGGGCACAGACGAGTTTTGGAGGTAGTGGCCAGACAGGGGCTTCAGGGTCTAAGAAGTAGAAAAGGGTTTTGGCCAAGTGCTACAAATTCTACAAATTTTAAATCAAAGTCTCAGAGTTCGGGATTCAGTAAGATGTCAGGTCGGAGTCAGAGTTCTGTACAGCAGACTGGAGGGAGTCATATACATCCACAGGGCTCTATGCAGAGATCTCAGGGATCGAGGCCTAGTCAGAGTTCTGATTTTCGTAGCTTTCCACAGTGTCAGTCTTGTGGGAAGTTTCATCCAGGAGAGTTCCTTAAGGGAGTTGGAGTCTATTATCAGTGTGGTCAGATGGGACACATGAGGAAGGATTGCCCAATCAAATCTCAACAGAGTAGCGGACCACACATATCATTTCCTTAGCCAGGTGTTAGCAATGTAGGGCAGAGTCAGAGTCAGAGTCAGAGGGATATCTCAGTAGGGTCGACTGGCGGTGCTCAGTCTAATGTTGCTAGAGGTAGTACTGCTAGATCTGGAGCTCAGGCAGGGCGTAACAGGACTCAGGGTAAGGTATTTGCTATGACCCAGAAGGAGGCAGAGGAGTCACCAGATTTGGTTATTGGTATGTTATCTATTTTTGGTAGAGATGCTCGCACATTAATTGATTCAGGTGCTACACATTCTTTTATTTCTTATGCACTTGCTTGTCATGCTGAGAAGAAGTTAGAGCCTTTAGATAATGAATTAATTGTAACAACGTCGGTAGGAGTATCACTTTTGGCTAGTGATGTGTATAGAGATTGTATGATAAGGGTGAACGACAGTCATTTGAGGGCAAATTTAATTCCTCTTGATATGCATGATTTTGATGTTATTTTGGGGATGGATTCTCTCTTTGAACATCGGGCTACAGTCGACTGCTTCCGCAAGGAAGTGGTGTTCAGGAAGCCAGAAGAACTTGAATTTGTTCTTGTTGGAGAACGCAGAATCTTACCATCATGTGTTATATCCGCTTTGGATGTACGTAAATTGCTAAAAAAGGGTTGTCATGCATATTTAGCTTATGTGATTGATACTAGACTCACTAATCCAAAACTTGAGGATATCCCTGTCGTGCGAGACTTTCCAGATGTGTTCCTAGAGGATCTTCCGGGACTACCACCAGATAGAGAGGTTGAGTTCTCTATTGATTTAATTCCAGGGATGGCACCTATTTCACAAGCACCATTCAGAATGGCTCCAACAGAGTTAAAAGAATTGAAGGTACAACTGGAGGAATTAGTGGATAAGGGTTTCATTAGACCCAGTGTTTCCCCATGGGGAGCGCCAGTCTTATTTGTGAAGAAGAAAAATGGTACGATGAGACTGTGTATTGACTACAGACAGTTGAATAAAGTTACGATTCGTAACAAGTACCCGTTACCTCGCATTGATGATTTATTTGACCAACTTCGAGGTGCTGCAGTATTTTCTAAAATTGATTTACGATCAGGGTATCATCAGCTGAAGATCAAGGATGCCGATATACCAAAGACTGCTTTTAGGACTCGATATGGCCATTATGAGTTCTTCGTGATGCCATTTGGGCTTACTAATGCCCCAGCTGCATTTATGGATTTGATGAATAGAGTTTTGCATCCTTATCTGGACAGATTTGTGATTGTTTTCATTGATGATATTTTGGTATATTCTCCTAGCAAGGATGAACATGCAGGGCATTTGAAAATTATATTGCAGACCTTGAGGGATAAGCATTTGTATGCGAAATTCAGCAAGTGTGAGTTTTGGCTGGATAAAGTTGTATTTCTAGGTCACGTGATATCAGCAGAAGGCATTTATGTAGATCCGATCAAGACAGAAGCTGTGATGAAATGGGAGCGCCCTTCTAATGTGACAGAAGTGCGAAGTTTTCTTGGGTTAGCGGGTTATTATCGTCGATTTGTGGAAGGATTTTCCAAAATTGCTCTTCCTTTAACTAGCTTGACTCGAAAGGATTCGAAATTTTTGTGGACACCAGAATGTGAGAAGAGCTTCCAAGAGCTGAAAAGTAGATTGGTTTCCGCTCCTATACTCACTCTTCCTTCTCCAGGTGAAGAGTTTGTAGTCTATAGCGATGCATCACGCCAAGGTTTGGGCTGTGTTTTAATGCAGAATGGAAAGGTTATAGCTTATGCTTCTAGACAATTGAAGAAGCATGAACTAAACTACCCAACTCATGATTTGGAATTGGCAACAGTGGTTTTGGCACTAAAAATCTGGAGACATTATTTGTATGGTGAAAAATGCCAAATATTCACGGACCACAAGAGCTTGAAGTATATCTTTGATCAAAAAGAATTGAATTTGAGACAGAGGTGATGGTTAGAACTTATCAAAGATTATGATTGCAAAATTGATTATCATCCGGGGAAAGCTAATGTAGTTGCTGACGCTTTGAGTAGGAAGGTCAGTAACCATTCCACCAAATCTAGTACGATGTGTTCAGCTTTAATTGGTGAATTTAGAAACTTACATGCTCAGTTGTCCACAACTACTACAGGGGCACTCTTAGCTCACTTTCAAGTGAGGCCTATTTTGATAAACAAAGTTAGAGAAGCTCAATTGCAGGATTTGGCATTGAAAACTTTGGAAGCAGAAGTTACTGTTGGCTTGCGAACAGACTATGAAATCAGGGATGGTGCATTATTTATGGGAAATAGGCTATGTGTTCCTGATATTCCAGAATTGAAGAAAGAAATATTGGAAGAAGCGCACAGTTCAGGTTATGCTATGCATCCAGGTAGCACCAAAATGTATCATACCCTGAAGGAGCATTATTGGTGGTGTGGTATGAAAAGAGAAATTGCTGAGTTTGTATCGACATGTTTTGTCTGCCAATAGGTGAAACCCGATCGCCAGAAAACAGCTGGACTTCTTCAGCCACTGCCTTTTCCGGAGTGGAAATGGGAGCATATTACTATGGATTTCTTATTTGGTCTTGCACTCAAAATGGACATGATGGTGTTTGGGTGATTGTCGATCGTTTGACCAAAACTTCAAGATTCTTGCCGATCAAAGCTACTTTTTCTCTGAGTAAACTAGCAAAATTGTATGTGGATGAGATAGTCAATTTTTATGGGACTCCAGTGTCTATTGTATCTGACAGAGATCCTAGATTTACTTCTAAGTTTTGGCCTAGTTTGCAAGATGCTTTGGGTACTAAACTACAGTTCAGTACAGCTTTCCACCCACAAACAGATGGTCAATCAGAGAGGACCATACAGACCTTAGAAGATATGCTAAGAGCTTGTGTTCTAGAGTTCAAAGGAAGTTGGGATTCTCATCTGCATTTGATGGAGTTTGCTTATAATAACAGTTATCATTCGAGTATAGAGATGGCTCCTTTTGAAGCACTGTATGGAAGGAAATGTAGAACGCCTGTTTGTTGGGGTGAAGTAGGCGAGAGGAGATTAGAAGGACCAGAATTTATTCAGATAGCCACAGAAACGGTGAAAGTGATTAAAGAGAAGTTAAAAGCAGCTCAAGATAGACAAAAAAGTTATGCAGACAGACGCAGGAAAGATCTTGAATTTGCTGTTGGAGATAGAGTTTTCCTTAAATTGTCTCCTTGGAAAGGTGTGGTTAGATTTGGCAAGCGAGGGAAATTAAGTCCAAGATATATTGGACCTTATGAGATTGTGGAACGAATTGGTCCAGTGGCTTATCGTTTAGCATTGCCAGATAAGTTATCTAGGATTCATGATGTATTCCACATTTCGATGCTTCGTAAGTACATTCCAGATTCATCTCATATTCTCAAGCCACAGCCAGTGGAACTTAAGGAGAATTTAACTTACGAGGAGGAACCAGAAGGGATACTTGAACGAAAGGAACAAATTCAGCACGACAAGATTATTCCATTTGTCAAAGTTCTTTGGAAGAATCATCCAGTGGATGAAGCTACTTGGGAAAATGAAGATCAAATTAGAGCCAAGTATCCTGACCTTCTAAGATGGTAGTTGATTGAATTTCGAGGACGAAATTCTCTAAGGAGGTAAGATTGTCACAACCCACTTTAATTTTACAAGTCAAATAATTATTTTATCAAGTCAACATTTATTTTTGACCAATTTAGTCAAAGTGGGGACAAATTTAAATAAGTGGATATTTTGAGGATCATTTAAATTTGATTATAAGTTGAGGGACTTAACTTATTATCATTTATATTTGAGATTTTATTGGATTGATAAATGAAGGACCAAGCATTCAATTACTATCAAACTTAACAATGTATTCATATTAGGGGACAACAATTTAACCACAAACACACATACACTTACCAGAGAAGGAGCTCGGCAGAAAGGAAAAAAAAAACGGTGGGGAAAAAAAAAAAAAAAGGAAAAGAAAAAGGAAGAAAGAAAGAGAAGGAAAAAGGGGGAATTTCATTCAACATTCAAGACTTCATTTTCACTATCAAGAGGTAAGGCAATACCCATTTATTTGATATATGGTGTTGATTTTAGGGTTTTGATTTTTGAGTTAAATGTTAGATTTTTGGATGGATTTATGGTTCACTTGAAAATATTGAGCTAAATATTTAAGTTTGGTTGAATACATTGTGGTTACATGCTAGGGTTTGTAATAATAGTGGATTAAATTCATGATTTGGGCAAGATTGAGTTATTGGAGCTTATGTTAAATTATTTCATGCTTAAATGCTTAAATTGGTGATGTTATTTGGAGATTAAATTACCCATGTAATTAAGTTAAAGAATTAGTCCATTACTAGTTTCTTGGAAAGGGGTTTTGGTGTCTATGAGCATTCCATTGAGGTATTGGTTAAATAAAGGATATATTAGTTATAATGAAGTTATATTTCACATAAGAGAAGGTTGGTTGGATGTAATGTTGGAGGCATATGAAATTTGTGGTTATTGTATAGGATGTTATTTCATTTTGGGCATTTATTAAAAATTTGTAATTAGTAGAGTTGATCCAAGGTTTTAATTTAATTTTCAGGAGGCGACACGGAGATTGGCCAGGCCTATCAGCCAAACCAGTTTTCAGTCACAATCTCTGTGAGTGGAGAAACTTATTTTTCCTTAAAGTTAAATTTTAATATTTAATGGCATAAATTTTCCATACGATTCATGTTTTCAATTAAGTAGCCAAGTTACAGAAATTATTACTTTTCGCACATACAAGTTTAGAAGCATGATTTTAGACTTCTTCTTTTAAAATTTCAAGTTAATCAAATTATAAATTTAGTACATTATTCTATAAAGAATTTGTTAGATGTAAATTATTATTGTGAAAAACCATCAGGAAGTATCCAGGTGATATTACCCGCTCTGCACTGATGTGAATTCGTTTCCACAGTGTATGACCATATTATCAGATTATCAGAGGTCTTTGGGACCCACTCTTGTGCACGTATGGGCTTTGGGCCGTGTACTAGGGTGCTTTAGCCTTTGGGGCAGTCTATGCGCATATGACACAGTTTATCAGATTATCAGCTTATCAGATTTGAATGGCTTTGCCTTGTACATCGAGAGTACTCTGTACTTGAGTAAAGTTATTCATTGGGTACACTTTGATGTGATTCTTTTCAATACAGTATGATATATTTATTCATAGAAAAATATTTCAGCTTCTCATTACAGTTCAACGAATTTTTAGTATTATCAGACAGTTATCACAATTTATGCCATGGTTTCAGTATTTATAAATTCTCATTTTAGTTAGATGTGCTTTTCAGATAAGTAAAATCTTTTCTTATGTCAATCAAAAGTTATAGTTACAAAACAAATAGTGGTTTTATAAAGAATTATAAACGAGAAAAGTATGACTAGTTTTCAAACACTCCACTCACTGAGTTAAAATCTCATATTTTTGTAACATTTTCCCTACCAGGATACTTTTGAGTTTTGAGAGGACGTTGGAAAGCCTGCCAAAGAGCTACAAGATCATTTAGTTGTATGTTTCTAGTATTCATCATTCTTTTGGGATCCATGTATATATATTTAACTCTGTCCATTCTCGAGTTATTGTTTTGTCAAGTGCTTAGTTGATTAGAATGATATGTTGATGTATCAAATCTAAGTGGAATGGATGATATGTAGTAAGAACTAGATGGGAAGGCACGAGCTCTTTTGACTTTTGATATGATGATGAGAAGGGATATGGATCCCCAGTATTTTACATGTGGTTGTTTGAGGATTTGTTGATTTGTTACAAGGAGGTTATATCCAATATTTAAAGGGAACTCTGTCAATTTTTTTTTTAAAATCATGTGGTATTACGAGAAGTTTCAGTAGCCTTGGTGGTGGGTCCAGTATCTAGCTGGCATCCATCATCGGCGCACGCCACGTCTCGGGTCCACATAGGGTGATTCGAGATGGGGTCGTGTCATTAATGGTTCCTCCCTTGGCAGTACATCATTTGGTAACCTTTAGCTTTCGAGAAGAACTCTACCGAGTGGGACTGAACTATCAACTTTATGGAGAAATGGAGGATGGTGAGGTCGGCACTTGTCGACAGGAATAGATTGGAGAAAAAATTGGAGCAAGGTTTTACGTATTTTAGTTGTTACGGTTTATTTTCAGATCTCATTTTTCAGATTTGTGAACCAAATTCTTTAAATGAAAAAGGGTAAAAACAAAAAAATGATATATTAACTAAAACCAAAAAAGATTGGCTGGACTAGTGGCACAAAGGCCGCTCGACGAAAAACTTATAGATTGTGTTTTTTTTGCTCTGATACCAAGTAAAAATATAAAGTGGAATAGAAATGTATTAGTTAGATATAAAATGATTATAGGAAGAATGTTTAAATAGAAATACAAAATACATAATTTGTCTACTAGTCCCTAACTATTCTAAACTACTATTTTGTGCATAAAACATTAATTCTCCATTTGAATAAATGAAACATTTCATTCTGAGAAACTTCAAGGGCAATATGTCTAAGGAGAAAATTGCTATGACGTTCATTGAGGATATTAAAAAAATCTTTTTGCTAAAAATGAAAAGCTTGAAACAAGTACTCTTTCGGACAAACTTGTTTCAATTAGGTATAAAGGTAAAAGGAACATAAGAGATTATATAATGAATATGTCAAAAATCACATTCTAACTAAAGTAACTAAAGGTAGATGTCATGGCCGGGATTGCTCGTGCATCTGGTTTTGTTTTCTTTCATGCACAACACAATCATTTTAAAGTAAGCCACAACACCTAAAAAGGATAAATGGACTCTTAATGGGCTCATAACATATTATGTGAGAAACAGACTTAAGCAAGATAAGAGTGAAAGTGCACACTTAGCAACCACTCCTCAGGATATGAAAAGGAAAATAGGAATGGAAACAGCAGTTGGGTAGGGATGGTAAAACTGCTCGTCGGCTCGAGCCGCTCGGGCTCGGCTCGGGCTAAGCTCGGCTGGCGGCTCGAGATTTCGAGCCAAAACTCGAACCGAGCTTTTTTTTAAGAGACGGGTTTTGGCTCGGCTCGACTCGAGCCAAAAAAAGCCCGCTATAAAAAGCTCGATGGAAGCTTGATCAATGAATTTCGATCACGATCTCGACTCAAGTTGTTATATATATACATTTTCAATAAAAATTTATGAATTTTTGCTATAAAAATAAAATTAAATTAAAAGTTCGGGACTTGGCTCGGCTCGACTAGGAAAAAGCTCGTCGAGCTTTATTTTTGGGGACAAGCTTTAGCTCGGCTCGGCTCGGCTCGAGCCAAAAAAAGCTCGAGCCTTGATCTTCGGCTCGTTAGCTGGCTCGGCTCGTTGACATCCCTTGTTGGGACACAACAAAAAGTGCAATAAACAGGATGAGAAATTTATCTGTTACTTTTGTAATAAAGGTAGACACATAAATATAGAATACTAAAATTTTGCGTACTAAGAAATGTGTGCTTATCGATTTTTTTTATTTTGAAGTTAATTTAACTTCCATAGCTTGACACACTTGGAGGACGTATTCTTGTGTTACTATTCACATAGGCGTGTGCATTCAGGGTTGCCTGTAGAGCCGATAGCCAAGTGATACTAAAGTATTCATCTGTTAGGGTAATTGTAATACAGTTATAGTTGAGGCTATAAGAAATTGTAGTATTAAAGGTTAATTATTATTTGAGTTTAGAAGATACTTATGAAGAACCATCATTTAGATGAAATTTAATTTATGTTTCTAATATTGGACAAATTTGGTTAATTATTGTTCATTTGGAAAAAATAAAGTTAGTCCTTTTATCATAATTCAAATCACGTTGGATTGATTCTTTACTTTGGAATGATAACATATATCAATTGGATATACTTGCCTCATATAATGAACCTTTAAATATATCTTAGTACAAAATTCAAACTAAATATTGAGGATTTTGTTGCATTGTGACTTGTGTCACTTAGGACATGTCTCTAAACAGAGAATTGAGAGAATAGTGTCTAAAGGGATTCTTGAACCATTTGATTTAATAGACTTCTGAGTCTGTGTTGAGTGCATAAAGGAGAACAAACAAGAATTAGGAAACTAGGTGCCAATGAAAGTTTTGGCATCATAGAACTAATTTATACTAATATATGTTGGCCATTCCTTACAATTTCTTGGAATGGGCAACGGTATTTTATTATGTTCATAGATGATTATTCAAGTTATGACTGACTATATTTGATTAATAGAAGTCAAAATACATAACGTATTTAAGTCCTTCAAAGTTGGATTTGAAAATTAACTTGGCAAGAAGATTAAAGTTGTCAGATATGACCATAGTGGTACAATGCCAGGAAAACCTAGCATGGATGGTGTTGTTGAGAGACGAAACGGGACGCTTAAGGACATAACAAGAAGCATGATTAGTAATTCTTATTTGCCAGAATCCCTCTAGAGAGAAGTACTAATTACTACAGTATACATCCTTCAAAGAGTTTCAAGCAAAGTAGTAGCTAATACCTCTTATGAACTTTGGATAGGTAGGCACTTGCATATTTGGGGATTTCTAGCTAAGGAAAGGCCTTACTAGTCGAATGAAAAAGAAAATGGACTCAAAAGTCAAAACCATTAGTTGTCATTTTATTTGGTACTCTAAACTGTCAAAGGGTTACATATTTAATGATCCCTTGACTGAATCAATTTGTTTAGACGAGAAATGCAAGATTCCTTGAGGGTGTAGAGTTTGGAGGGGAAAATGACTTTAGAGACATTGTGTTTGAAGACGAGTTTGTTTCTCCAAGAACATGAGTTTGACATAAGGTATATGAAAGATGATCCTGTCAACTTCTAAAAAGTCAAACAAAGTTTTAAATCTTAAAAGTGAATTGATTCCATGAAAATGAGATGAAATTCATGAAAGATAATGACGTTTGGGATTTTGTCAAATTGTATAGATATGTAAAGCCCATTGATTGCAAATGGGTATTTAAGAACAAGGGAGATTCAAAAGGCAATGTTGAGAAATTTAAGGCTCAAATTGTTCCCAGCGATTTTACTCATAAGGACGGTATCGATTATGATGAGGCTCTCTCTGGTTTCATCGAAAGACTCTTTCAAGACAATCATGGTGCTTTTAGCTCATTTTTACTTGGACCTACATCACATGAATGTAAAGACTACATTTATCAATGGTGACATTTATGACATGATATACATGGTGCAACCAGAAAACTTTATGTTTGATGATCCAAATCAAATGGTTTGCAAACTAAAGAAATTTATATATGGTCCTAAGCAAGCTCCCTGTCAATGGTATCACAAAATTCATCAAGTCATTATCTTGTTTGGATTTAAGATAAATAAAGTTGATGATTGTAAGTACCATAAGTTTAGTGTGAGTAAATGTATCTCCCTGGTATTATATATCGATGATGTACTGCTAGTAAGCATCAATATATGCTTATTGCATGAAACTAAGAGATTCTAACTAACAATTTTGAAATAAAAGATCTTGGGGATGCTTCTTTTGTATTAGGCATACTGCCACATTGAGATCGCTCTTAGGACATCCTTGGGTTATCAAAAAAATAGCTATGTCAATAGAGTACTTAGAAAATTCACCATGAAAGATTGACTGGGGCATACATCCATTGTTAAGGGAAATGAGTTCAGTCTCATTCAGTGTCCAATATTGAGTTTAAAATGAAAAGGAAAAGATGTGTAAGATTCCTTTTGCATTGACTGTACGAAGTCTTATATATACTCAGGTATGGTTGCATCTGGATATAGCGTTATAGTGGAAGTATTTGGAAGATATTTGATTAACAATAGGATGAAGAATTAAGTGATAGATATGCTTTATTATTATTTTCTGCAGAATTAAGTAGATGTTATATTTTCAAATCTTTGAATTTGATGTTTGAGGTTTAGCATTAAGGTAGGGAAGGTTTAGCATGATCTCACTAAACAATATAGTTGGACCAGTTGGAAATATGTATGTTTATGATCACATTGCATGTAATTTTCATGCTACACATTCATGCTTAATTTATGCCATCGAATGTGTTGGTGTGGTGACAATTAATGAGTTTAGTTACCAATATATTTGTAACGAATGTCACTTTGGTCTCATACTGACATTTAGAAGGACTAGATTGTAACAAAGGAGATGTTTCAAGGTAAGATAGCATTTTGGTGCACATAAGACTATACAATATAATTGTTTTGGATTTCATGTAGTCCAAATGTAATGTTGTTGCATTTAATCTTTTGATGGGCTACATGGTTATATTACAATTATATTGAGTGGAATTTGCATTGATACCAACCTTCGAGACTCGTTATGGAATATTGCAACTCAAAATAATATATTATGAATAATGGATCATTTATTTTATTTTATTTTATTTTTGTAAAAATGCCATGTAATCTAAAAAGAGAAAAAGGGATATCAATATATGAGATAAGAGATTTCAATCTCAAATAACAAAAAGAAACGTAAAATTTTAAATCCTTTATTTTACTATACTTCAATCTTAAATGAAAATATGTTGCAAAACTGGTTGACCAAACGGTTACAAAATTGAATTTTCTTGTGGTGCCGAAAATCTCTCTTATGAACATTTTTCAATAACTGCCTTTTCTTTTGTTAATTTTTTTCCTGGCAATAAAATAAGAATTCTAACCAATATCAAACTCAGATTAACCTACGCACCCTATATCATCTGTAATACTCTTGGCATCAGTTTAGAAATTGCAATCTTAAGCTCAAATTCACTGATTTTGACTTATAACACGACATTACTGAAGTCTTTTTCGCAACGTGTATACATTTTATTTTGGAAAAGGTATGATTCATTTATGTCAATACACTTGAAGCATAAAACGTTGTATGCTGATATACACTAAAACACATTGAGCTATTTCGGTATTAATGATAATTATATTTGTATGTAAATATGAATAAATTTTATACTTAGTTTCTGGTATACAATTAATTTATATGGATCTTTTATTGTTTCTAAAATTGCTTTCTTATTGAAAATGAATGCAGAGGGACTTCAAAAGTAAAACAGTCAATACATGCATAGCTGTCCAGTATGATCCCATGTTAGATTTTTGAGAAATGGATTACTCACTACTCAGCGTGGTATCACTTCGGTATTGATGTATAATAAAGTGAACTTGCTTAATTAGATTTCTGAAATGGCATTAACACTTGTGTCATGTGGGCTAAATCAATATATATTACACACACACACACACACACACACACACACGAAGTTTCTTAATCTGAACCATAAAAGGACAGATTCTTTCTTAAGTTAGTGAAAAATATTAATTTCATCCAGGACTAGGATATGGTTTGGATAACTGTATTTGTTCACTTTGGCAGAGATCGGTTTTATTCTAATAGCTATTGTGAATACTTTTTTTGTGGAATAATTGTGCTAATTGATTGTTCGTACTCCAAACTTATCATTTTGATAGATACCTAGCTGGATAAGGATCATGATAGGATCGATCCACGCTGTAGTATCTGGTGATGCTGAATGGTAGGATTAGGATTGTGAAAGATGCTATGTTGGGCTTTTACTTAGTACTAAAGAAAGTGAAACTAACAAAAGTAACTAACTCGTCCGTGCAGATGTTTCTATTTGGTCTCCGATACAATTCTGGAATACCTAAGATAGATGTTGAAAGTAGCAATTCACGTACTCTACTTCTGTAGGGTAATGATGTGTCTAACCCTTTTGGCACTGATCTTCTACCAGCGAAACAGAATTTGGAAGAAATGGGTAATGAAATAACAGATTACATAAATAATATTCTAAAAGTTGATGAAGCTGAAGTATCCGTTGTAATAAGATAACAAGATACAAATCAGGTTGCATTTTTGGGAGAGTCTTCATAAATGAGGAGGTCTTAATCACCAACGTCGGTCTCCATGCACTTAAGAATAGACTTCAATATAGTGTTGAAGTCCGACAACAAATCATATGCACTAAAATGTTTAGAAAGTTGTTGAAATTGGATCTTTCGCCTTTCGGGTATTGAGAACTGGATTGATAGGAAACATTAAGATAAGAAAGATGTCTAAGAGCCATAACTGTACTATTGACACAATTTTGTGGAATCACTGATAAGAGACAAGTTTAAAGTTTATTAATTTCTAGTTTTATTTAGTACACGTTTCTCTCTACTGGGAGAATCTATACACCTGAGGACATTATGGAGGACATGTTAGAGACATATGGAGTGACACTCAATAATGACAAAGCATGAGAACATGCAATAATTATGATTAGGGGCTATCTATATGAGTCGTATGGATATATATACATTCATACATGTATATGGCCGAATTTGCGAACGCTGGATCTTATACCAAGATCAAAATAGTTGAGAACAATTTTTTATTCAGTTTTGTTGCATTGGCAGCATCAATTACAAGGTGAAAGCACTGTAAACCAGTAGTTGTATTCAACAGGACATTCTTGACGAGTAGGTACGGTGATATACCTTGTTCACTGCATGCACAAAAGATGCGAAAAATAACATATTCATTCTTGTATTTGGTGTTGGGAACTTGACAATTAAGCACATAAAGAAATATCCATTTGAAACTATGTTCGAGTGTCTGATGTACACCAGTCAAAAGTGATTTTTCCAGAACCTAAATGATGCGAATGCAACATTTATGCACCTTCTTACCAAGCATTATACTATGTTGAATGATATGGTAAAAATGACAATGCGGCTACATGTTGGTAAAAAATTTCTTGGTTTATATATAATTAAATCTCGAATACCATCTTAATAAATTTTAATCTTGCTCTTGATTAGGTTCACCCCCAAGTGACATTGTTTATCAAGTACATGATGAGAAAACATTGTATGTGGTAAAATGGAGAACCAGAGTTGTTCATGTAGAAGATTCCAGCTTTTCTATTTTCCTTGCCCACACGCAATCCCAGTAATCTCAAAGTCAAAAAACTCTTTGGCGAAATATTGTTCAACGTGCTTTAACAAGGAAAAATATATAGGCATACCAGGGTACTATATATTCACTCGGTAACAAAGATGAATGATACATACAAGATAAGGTGAAGCAAATGATAGTCCTTGCACCGAAATCAAAGCTGGGACCTGGTAGAAAAAAGATAGAACAGATTTCAAGTCTTTGACTGAGTACAAAAGTAATTCCAAAAGTGGAAAATATGATCTATATGGTCAAAATAGCATGCGTTATTGTATTCGACATGACATTCTTGACGAGTAGATACGGTGATATACCTTGTTCACTGCATGCACAAAAGATGCGAAAAATAACATATTCATTCTTGCATTTGGTGTTGGGAACTTGACAATTAAGCACATAAAGAAATATCCATTTGAAACTATGTTCGAGTGTCTGATGTACACCATTCAAAAGTGATTTTTCCAGAACCTAAATGATGCGAATGCAACATTTATGCACCTTCTTATATACCAAGCATTATACTATGTTGAATGATATGGTAAAAATGACAATGCGGCTACATGTTGGTAAAAAATTTCTTGGTTTATATATAATTAAATCTCGAATACCATCTTAATAAATTTTAATCTTACTCTTGATTAGGTTCACCCCCAAGTGACATTGTTTATCAAGTACATGATGAGAAAACATTGTACGTGGTAAAACAGAGAACCAGAGTTGTTCAAGTAGAAGATTCCAGCTTTTCTATTTTCCTTGCCCACACACAGTCTCGGTAATCTCAAAGTCAAAAAACTCTTTGGGGAAATACTGTTCAACGTGCTTTAACAAGGAAAAATATATAGGCATACCAGGGTACTATATATTCACTCGGTAACAAAGATGAATGATACATACAAGATAAGGTGAAGCAAATGATAGTCCTTGCACCGAAATCAAAGCTGGGACCTGGTAGAAAAAAGATAGAACAGATTCAAGTCTTTGACTGAGTACAAAAGTAATTCCAAAAGTGGAAAATATGATCTATATGGTCAAAATAGCATGCGTTATTGTATTCTAGAATCGAGAAAAAATATAACGAATAAGACATAGTGGGGTGAATGAGATACTGAAGTATCAACCTACCTAATTTGTCATGTGATACATATTTTTATATATGTTCTAGTAATCTTTAACTGTGAGAGGTGCTTCCTTGATGAGATGCTGGTGTTCCATAAGTACGGAAGAGAGTATGTTGGATTGGAAGTTGAAAAAAATTTGCTATGGACATTTAATTTTGTAGTTTATCGGTGGAGATAATTATTTGTTCCATTTATTTTACATCAAAAATAAAAAAAATAACAGTGACGTCTATTTGAGTAGTCGATTGGATTTTTTCTAAACATATTTAAGTGTTGCATTTTATTTTTTGCTGATAAGGTTCTGTTAAGTATTCCATTTTGAGATATGTCATAGATAAATATGCTTGTTCGAGATTGAACCAAGACGAAAAGTAGGTGTCTTTTATATAACAAGAAATTGAGTCTAGAGATAGGTACCGGCTTCTTTGTGCATTAGTCCCTTTAAAATGGGTATCCTCATCATTTGCATTCATTGTGCAAATCGTTTATATCGTTTCAAATTTAACATTTACACATTCATTTCAAATTTTATAGCGAAATTGGTCATTTCTGTCTCTTTTTGTTAGTTTCGTCAAATATGAGTAATTGGAGCAAAAAGTCTATATTGTTTGCTTTCATTTCACAAATCATTTTCATCGTTTCAATTTTAGCATATGGACCATCAACGACCTTTATTTGCGACAAAAGTCCTTGCCATCATTTTTTTTAAAATTAAAGATCTGTAATATGACTAATTTATCATTCTATTTAAATAAAATAAATAGAAAAAAAAAAAGATTTATAGTTAAACTTCTTATTTTTTTAAAATAGTTCAAACAATCCACTTAAAATAATTTAGAAGGCATTAGCACAAAAAAATTTAAAAGGCATTAGCACAAAAAAAATTCTCCCCATAAAAAATTACTTTCCTATAATTAATTTTCATGTTGCAATATCTTTTGATTTTCAGATAAATTACAAGAATATATAGCAATTTTTCTATTTTCAACAAATTATTGTTTCTATCTTCTTATTCCTAATACACATATATACATATATAACCATTGTATCAACTTTTAAATTTTGTTGCGATTTTGTTCAAGTTTCTTTGCCTCAGAGAATGATGTTCAAAGACGGAATTTCTTCTTCCATTAGAGATTTCATTTAAGATCTTAATCCAAACATATCATACAATTTTAATTCAAATCCAGTTGAGGGAAAAAGAATATTGTTTTGTTTGGAAGATTAACCTTTTGTGCTAACTATCCTTTAAATTACAAAGTTTACCGAACACATTGTAAAATGTCTATCTATAATTACTCTAAATATATAGGAGATAGATAGAAACAAAATCTCAACATTTATTGTAAAATGTGTCTAAAATAATGTATAT
Source organism: Ligustrum vulgare (assembly GCA_963555705.1). Lineage (NCBI taxonomy): Eukaryota > Viridiplantae > Streptophyta > Magnoliopsida > Lamiales > Oleaceae > Ligustrum > Ligustrum vulgare. Next base: position 54,746,302 of record OY743172.1, read on the forward strand.
TAATGGTATTATCTTAGACATCAATATATAATAAACTAGTGTCACACTCGTACATTGCACGAGATAACAATATGAAATTATTTTACTGTAAATATAATTCCAAAATGGAAAAAAATTGAACATACAATTTGCTTTGATTAATGATAAAAACTGTCATTAAGTCCTCAAAGTAAAAATGAATTAGAATTCTCATAAATTTTGGAAAACCTCTTGATGTGATCCGGACCAGGCATCGAAGGGCGAAGTCGAGCCATCGACAATATGATAGTGATCTACGTGCAAAACGGAGCAAGTTCCGTGTTGGGGTCGAGCCGAGAAGGCGAAAGGATCGAGCCGAGGCAGGAAATCAAACAATAAGGCAGAAACTGATTCACGGCCGTAACCTCCATTTTTACGGCCGTAACATCCTTAAGGCAAAAACAAGTAGAACGTTGATTACAATCGTAAGAAGTTTATCACGGCCGTAAAAATGAAATTGAAATATTTTACGGCCGTAACATGTTGATCACGGCCGTAACGTCTGATTGAAATTTGAGACAGAATGTTCGTTACGGCCGTAAGCTAGATATTCACGACCGTAATTCAAGATTTTCCGGAATTTTCAAAGTATTTAGTTTCCTTTTATTATTTTAGGTTATTTTCCTATTTTAGAATTTTAGTCTATTTAGAATTCTATTTTGAGTAAATTAGATACTAGGTTATTTTTCTTATTTATACGCTTTTTCAATTCATTGTAAACAGACAAGTTTGAGTTTATGAATAAAGTTGAGAGAGTTTTCTCCAATTGAAAGGTTGAGGAGTCCCTTTTGTGTTCTTCGAGAACAAATCCGACTTATCAAATATTGTGAAAATATTTGTGGCGTTGTACTTATCGAATATTCGCGAGAATATTTGTGGCGTGTCCGATTAGAATCTTATCAAGGAAATTGACAAGTCCTTGTGGTGTTTCGAAAACCTTGGATCTCGATTCCGCATCGTCAATTAATCGCGTCGTGAATCTTGGGTCAAGGTCCTATCGTCAATTTTATCTTTCCAGTATTTTAATTCTTGTTTATTTTTCGTGTCAGATCTGATCTAGATCTTTCCTAGGGTTTTAAATTTCGTTATTCCGCGTTTGTCGACGAGATTCCCCGCCCGGGATCGCGTCATCTGGTATCAGAGCTTGGATCTATTTCAGATTCTTGCGTTTCTTGATTTTTTCGTGTTCTTCGCGTTCTTCGTGTCAGTCATAAATTTTTCCAGTTTGATCCATAAGAGTCAGTCCCAAAAATTCAAAAGTGTTTTTCTTCTTCGTTTCTCGTCCAAATTCAATTCCGTTTTTTCTGCCATACTCGTAGTCGAATTTTCTGGCAGATTAAAAAAAAAAAAAAAGTTCGAATTTTCCGAGAATTTTCTAATTTTTTTTACTTTTCGTATCTTCCATAAATTCCTTGATTGTTGATCCTTGGTTTGTTCTTGGGTGAAATTTGAAGTGATTGAGTGTGATACACGAGTGAAAATAAACACGAGAGGAATTTTTGTTTGTCTTTGAAAGCTAACCATGTCTCGCAGGGAAAAATCTCCATCAACAGGTGACCACAAGAATTTTAAACAGATGGAGGCCATGAAGGTAAAACTTGAGAGATTGATGGCTAGGATGAATAAAAGGGAAGCAGAACTTGCTCAATGGGAAAAGGAGCAACATCAGGCGGATTCTAGGGCTAGGAGGCATAAGGGGCGTGAAGCCAATTCTAGAGGTGGAGATGGGGGTGATGAAAAACCATTGAAGTATAAAGAGACATCAAAACGGGAGAGTGTTATCATGTTCATAAAAGGAGGGAGGAACCGACAACCAAAGGTAAAAATAATTCTGATTCCAAGCCTCTCAAGGGTAAAAATGTTAAGTGTTTTAAATGTTTGGAACGGGGTCACATTGCACTTGATTGTCCACGTAAAAAGGATAGGTGTGATAGTGAAGGGGCTAAAAGTCTTGTGGTGGATGAGTCAATTATTGATAGGCATGTTCTTAGCGTTAAGCGTAAGGCGAATGTTTTGGAAAATGTGGATGGGCAAAGAGATAATATTTTTCGCACTAGATGCTTAGTGGATGAAAAAGTTTGTAGCTTGGTGATTGACGGGGGAAGTTGTACTAATGTAGTTAGTACAATGTTGGTGGAAAAATTAGGCTTACATTTAATGAAACATCCAACACCTTATAAATTATAACTGGTTGATCGAGTCAGGGGAAGTTAAGGTGAAGAGACAGGCCTTGGTAAATTTTTCTTTGGGTGGATATTCTGATGAGGTAATTTGTGACGTGGTGCCAATGCAAATTAGTCATATACTGTTGGGGAGACCTTGGCAACATGAAAGGGCTGTGCTACATGATGGGTATACGAATAGATACAGCTTGGTAAAAGGGGGAAAAAGTTTACTCTAATACCACTATCTCCAACTGAAGCCCTGAAAGATCAATTAAAAGGGAAAAGTGAGTTTGAGGGGAAAAATAAGAGAGTTGAGGCCACGACCTCAGAAAAAGGAGAGGGAGTGGAAATTAAAGAAAAGAGAGTTGAGGCCACGACCTCAGAAAAAGGAGAGGGAGTGAAAAATAAAGAAAAGAGAGTTGAGGTTCAAACCTCAGGAAAATGAGAGACTGAGTGCAAAAAGCAAAAGAAAAGAGAGTCTACTACAAAAATGAGTCTGTTTGCACTTACTCACGCTAACACACCCCTCCCCAGTTCTTTAAAATCTGTTTTACAGGTACCGAAGTCAAACCATGAGTTTAAAATAGGAAAGAAACTTGTTTGCACAAATGAACAGCCCAAAAGGCCGAGAAAGTTGAAGGAGAAAAATGAGCAGCCCAAAAGTCTAAAAGATCGCACGAAGCTTAACAATGATCATCGAGCCCAGGAGAGCAGGAGAAATTTGAAAAGCCGACCAAAAATGGATTCGAGGTCGAATCCTTTTCAAGAGAGGGAGTATAATGTGATCCGGACCAGGCATCGAAGGGCGAAGTCGAGTCATCGACAATATGATAGTGATCTACGTGCAAAACGGAGCAAGTTCCGTGTTGGGGTCGAGCCGAGAAGGCGAAAGGATCGAGCCGAGGCAGGAAATCAAACAATAAGGCAGAAACTGATTCACGGCCGTAACCTCCATTTTTACGGCCGTAACATCCTTAAGGCAGAAACAAGCAGAACGTTGATTACGGCCGTAAGAAGTTTATCACGGCCGTAAAAATGAAATTGAAATATTTTACGGCCGTAACATGTTGATCACGGCCGTAACGCCTGATTGAAATTTGAGACAGAATGTTCGTTACGGCCGTAAGCTAGATATTCACGGCCGTAATTCAAGATTTTCCGGAATTTTCAAAGTATTTAGTTTCCTTTTATTATTTTAGGTTATTTTCCTATTTTAGAATTTTAGTCTATTTAGAATTCTATTTTGAGTAAATTAGATGCTAGGTTATTTTTCTTATTTATACGCTTTTTCAATTCATTGTAAACAGACAAGTTTGAGTTTATGAATAAAGTTAAGAGAGTTTTCTCCAATTGAAAGGTTGAGGAGTCCCTTTTGTGTTCTTCGAGAACAAATCCGACTTATCAAATATTTTGAAAATATTTGTGGCGTTGTAGTTATCGAATATTCGCGAGAATATTTGTGGCGTGTCCGATTAGAATCTTATCAAGGAAATTGACAAGTCCTTGTGGTGTTTCGAAAACCTTGGATCTCGATTCCGCATCGTCAATTAATCGCGTCGTGAATCTTGGGTCAAGGTCCTATCGTCAATTTTATCTTTCCAGTATTTTAATTCTTGTTTATTTTTCGTGTCAGATCTGATTTAGATCTTTCCTAGGGTTTTAAATTTCGTTATTCCGCGCGTTCGACGAGATTCCCCGACTGGGATCGCGTCACCTCTTTAAATACTAAATTATTTGTATAGTTTGCGGTTGTCCACACCTATGTGATACAGGGAAGTTGTTATAGACAAAATATTTTTAAATAGTTGTTCAAACTTAAATTAAATAATGTAATTTTTCAAACCTATGTTGCAAAGAATAAATAAAAATTTTGTCCAACTATTTTTTACTGCAGTTTATGGTTGTCCACACCTGTGTGATGCAGGGAAGTTATTATAGATAAAATATATTTTAAAAAATTGCTCAAAATTAAATTAAATAATGTAATTTTTAAACATATGTTGTATAGAATGAATAAAAAAAATTTCCAAATATTTTTTTTTTTTTTGCAAAAATTTCCAAATTTAGAAAGTTATTTTGGCCAGAAACTGTGTGCGAATATTGGTGACGGTTATTCTACTTTAATATATAGTAAATATAGATGAAACATGTACCATAATATTTGCTAAATTATTTAATATATTATTATTTTTTTTTGCAAAAATTTACAAATTTAGAAAGATATTTTGGCAAGAAACTATATGCTTATTTTGGTGACAGCTATTTTACTTTAATATATAGTAAGTACAGATGACACATGTACCGCAATATTTGCTAAAGTATTTAATACACTATTTTTATTTTATTTTTTTGCAAAAAATTCCAAATTTAGAAAATTATTTTGGCGGTAAACTATGTGCGAATTTTGAAGATGGCTATTCTACTTTAATATATAGTATAATTGCTTGAGAATACTTTATACATACATGGGCTTGAAAAAGAAAACTACTACGGAGTATCGCTCTCTCTTGGCCACTACAATGATACATGTACCATAGTATTTGCTAAAATAATTAATACACTATTTTCCGTACAAAATTTCCAAATTTAGAAAGTTATTTTGGCGGGAAATTATGTGTGAATTTTGTTGACGACTTTTCTACTTTAATATAAATATATAGTATATAGAATAGATGATACATGTACCATAATATTTGCTAAAATATTTAATACACTATTTTTTTTTTTTTTTTTTGCAAAATTTTCAAATTTAGAAAGTTATTTTGGCAAGAAACTATGTACGGATTTTGGTGATATACGTTAAGAATTTTATTAAAATGAAAAACAAAGAAAAAATAGATTGTTGAACGTTCCTATTTTATTCCCTTTCATTTTTTATTTTTAAAGGAAAAAATATTTATGTTATATTGACATTTTTTTTTTTTTTACGAATTTGTAATAAATTTGTAATTGATATTTTCAAGGGGAAAAGGAAGATCAAGAAACTTCGGGACGATTTTACGAACAATTTTTTTTAGTTTACTCTCACTTATTATCTTGCATTAAACATCTAGTTGAGATCTTCAATTTGACACCCATATTGCATATTTTTCCGACTTCAAAATAGTACAATAATTGTAAAAAGAATAATAATTAATACAAAAAATAGTTTATATAAAATATTATAAAACTTAAATAAATGATATAATTTAAAATGAATGAGATATTGAGTTTAAAAAATATAAAAACTTTTACATTTGATCTTTGAGACGATTTTACGGACAATATATTTACAGTTTATTCTCACGTATTACCTTATTATAGGTATGTATTTATATAGATATAGATAGACATATAGATAGATAGATAGACAGATAGACAGATAGTTATAGATATAGATTGACTTAAAGCTTAAAGTGAGAAAATAAAATTTTTAATAAGTGAAAAATTAGATATATCTACGATATACGTCAAAAATTTTGTTAAAATGAAAAGGAAATAAAAAATAGATCGATGAACGCTCCTATTTTATTTTCTTTCATTTTCTATTTTTAAAGGAAAAAATATTTATGTAATATTGACAATTTTTTTTAAGAATTTAAAAAAAAAAATTGTAATTGATCTTCAAGAGGAGAAGGCAGATCAAGAAACTTCGGAACGATTTTACGGACAATATATTTTCAGTTTACTCTCACTTGTTATCTTGTATAAAATTTATAGTTGAGATCTTCGATTTGACACTCATGTTTTACATATTTTCGACTTCAAAATTATACAATAATTATAAAAAGAATAATAATTAATACAAAAAATAATTTATAGATAGTATTATAGAACTTAAATGATATAATTTAAAAAAATGAATGAGATATTGAGTTTAAAAAATATAAAGACTTTTACATTTGATTTTCGAGACAATTTTATGAACAATATGTTTACAGTTTGTTCTCAATTGTTACCTTGTTACGTTACTTTTTCGTAGATTTCCAAATTTAGAAAGTTATTTTGAGCGGGAAACTATGTGTATGTGTTATTTTTGCATGTACTTCGTTTTTATATATGTATGTATAGATTTTCAAATTTAGGAAGTTATTTTGGCAGGAACTATGTGCGAATTTTGGTGACGGCTATTTTACTTTAATATATAGTATATTTGCTTGGGAATACTTTATACATACATGGATTTGAAAAAGAACACTACTACCGAGTATCACTCTCTTGGCCACTACAATAACACATGTACCATAATATTTGTTAAAATATTTAATATATTTTTTTGTGCAAAATTTTCAAATTTAGAAAGTTATTTTGATGGGAAACTATGTGCGGATTTTGATGATGACTTTTCTACTTTAATAGATAAGTATATAGAATATATGACACATGTACCATAATATTTGCTAAAATATTTAATACACTATTTTTTGTGTAAATTTTTCAAATTTAGAAAGTTATTTTGACAGGAAATTATGTGCGGATTTTGGTGATATACGCTAAAAATTTTATTAAAATGAAAAAGAAAGAAAAAAAATAGATCGAAGAACGTTCCTATTTTATTCTCTTTCATTTTCTAATTTTAAAGGAAAAAATATTTATGACAATTTTTTTTTTACGAATTGAAAAAAAAAATTGTAATCGATTTTTTCAAGAGGAGAAGGCAGATCAAGAAATTTCGGAACGATATTACGGACAAAATATTTTCATTTTACTCTCACTTATTAGTTATTATCTTGTATTAAACTTCTAGTTGAAATCTTCAATTTGACACCCATATTGCATATTTTTCAGACTTCAAAATAATACAATAATTATAAAAAGAATAATAATTAATAAAAAAAAAAATAGTTTATAGATAATATTATGAAACTTAAATAAATGATATAATTTAAAATGAATGAGATATTGAGTTTAAAAAATATAAAAACTTTTATATTTGATCTTTGAAACGATTTTACAGACAATATGTTTACAGTTTGTTCTCACTTAATACCTTGTTAATTTTTTTATTTTTTTTTTGCATAATATATTGTGTGTGTGTGTGTGTATATATATATATATTTCCAAATTTAGAAAGTTATTTTGGGTGAGAAACTATGTGTGTGTTATTTTTAGGATCTACATTGTTTTTATATATGTATGTATGTATATAGATAGATAGATATAGATGTAGATATAGATAGATAGATATAGATGTAGATATAGATAGATAGATATAGATATAGATATAGAGATATAAATTAACTTAAAGCTTAAAGTGAGAAAAAAGAATTACATTTAAATAAAATTTGTAACAAGTGAAAAAATAGATATTTTGTGATATACGCTAAGAATTTTGTTAAAATGAGAAGGAAATAAAAAATAGATCGATGAACGCTCCTATTTTATTCTCTTTCATTTTCTATTTTTAAAGGAAAAAATATTTATATGATATTGACAATTTTTTTAAGAATTTTTTTTTTTAAAAAAAATTGTAATTGAAGAGGAGAAGGCAGACCAAGAAACTTCATGACGATTTTAAGGACACTATATTTTCAGTTTACTCTCACTTGTTATCTTGTATAAAATTTCTAGTCGAGATCTTCGATTTGACACTCATGTTGCACCTTTTTTCGACTTCAAAATTATACATTAATTATATAAAGAATAATAATTAATACAAAAAATAGTTTGTAGATAGTATTATAGAACTTAAGTGATATAATTTTAAAAAATGAATGAGATATTAAGTTTAAAACATATAAAAACTTTTACATTTGATCTTTGAGACGATTTTATGAAAAATATGTTTACAATTTGTTCTCACTTGTTACCTTGTTACATTATTTTTTTGCTTAGATTTCCAAATTTAGAAAGTTCTTTTAAACGGGAAACTCTGTGTGTGTGTTATTTTAGCATGTACTTTGTGACGGCTATTCTACTTTAATATATAATATAGATATAGATATAGATATAAATATTTTTATCTCAAAATTATCATCATGTTAATTGAACAATCAAATGAGAATGTTGAATTGGATATTCTCATGTAATACATGAGAGAAGATTTAAGCAAATCGGTATTATTCGAATTGCAACTAAAACTCTTTCAAATAAAATGTTTATAAATATATTTACAAACAACATATTTTTCAAATATAACTATACATATTTTTTAAAATTATTTCTAATAATAAATTTTACCTAAAGAACAACAAAGTTTTTATTTACAAATAAAAATACAGCTGTCGAACACATTAGAGTTCAGCCCTATCTGTATGTGCTGAAATTTAAGCTATGTTCAGTAACACTATAATAATTATAGATTTATTTATTTATATTAGTAAAATGTATAGTTAAAAGAGAGAAAATGTTTGTAGTTAAAATGTGATTCGAGAAATTATATTGTTTATAAATTAATTTATAGAGTTTGTAAATTAAATAAGTCTAGGTTTGGCAAACTTGTATTTTACATCACAATTCTTCAAATCATTTTTTAACTACACAATTTCTCTCTTCACTTTTCAACCATATATTTTACTTCGAAAATATTAAAAAACATATTTTCAAATACAAAACTTCTAACAAACAGAGCCTAAGGTTTACTTCGATTTTTATAGCTACTATTATTTTCACTTGTGCGATGCACAAAAATATATTTCTGATAGTGATTTCAATCAAAATTTATGAAAATGTGTTAATTATACAATCGTATCAAATAAAAATGCAATAACACTTTTAATACAAAATATTATTGGATTCAAAAATCTAAAATGACAAAACTAATCAAAAATAGAAAATGCAACATGTACACAATTATCAAGAATAAGAAATCTTGATCTCTATATGATTTTTCTTTTTCTTTTTCCTACTAATTTTTTTTTTCTATTTTAAAAAATATTTTTATTTATCATTTATTTGTTTAATGAACTTTCTTCTTCTAAATAAGTTATTTTTATCTTATTTTTTTATATATTAAAATATTTTGAAATAAAATAAAATAAAATATAATAAATAAAATTAACAACCATAAATCTATATTTGTTTTGAATTGGTAATTTCAAATATTGTTGTTATATTTTTTGTGTATTTAATTTAATCTCCAAATGAGTAAATGTTGCTCTACTTGTAAATTAACTTTTTTTTTTTTAAAAAAAATTGTGATCTTTGAAATAATTATTAATTTTTTTAGTTAAAATCGGTTCGACCCAATCCGGAGTTTTGAGCATTGACATGTTGCTTTTTTGGGGTCAAAATTATTTCAGGTTTTCTGAATACTAAGTATTATATAACTTAAATGATATAATTTAAAATAGATAAGAAACTGAGGAAAAGTAAAAAATATAAAATAAACTTTTACATTTAATCTTTGGAACGTTTTTACGGATAACGTGTTTATTATCTCACTTGTTATCTTTTATTAAACTTATTGTTGAGATCTTCAATTTGACACTTATATTACATATTTCTCGACTTAAAATAATACAATAATTATCAAAAGAATAATAATTATTAAAAAAAACTAGTTTATAGATAGTATTATAGAACTTAAATGATATAATTTAAAATGAATGAGATATTAAGAAAAAGTAAAATAAAATAAAATAAAGTAAAGTAAAAACTTTTACATTTGATCTATGAGACGATTTTACAGACAATATATTTTCAGTTTGCTTTCACTTGTTATCTTGTATTAAACTTCTCGTCGAGATCTTCGATTTGAAATCCATATTATATAATTTTTCGACTTCAAAATAATACAATAATTATCAATATAATGATAATTAATACAAAAAAATATTTATAGATAGTATTATACAACTTAAATTATATAATTTAGAATGAATGAAATACTAAGGAAAAGTAAAAAAATATAAAAACTTTTATATTTGATATTTGAGACGATTTTATGGACAATATATTTATAGTTTGCTTTCACTTGTTACTTTCTATTAAACTTCTCGTTGAGATTTTTTATTTGACACCCATATTACATAACTTTCATCTTCAATATAATACAATAGTTATTAAAAGAATAATAACTCTTACAATATATATATATATATATATAGTTTATACATTAAAATAAATTAAAATCTTGATATCATTAATAGTATAGCACGTAGGGATGGCAAACGGGTCGGACAGTTCATGAGTTCGGCTTGGTTCGGTTCATTAAAAGCAAGGCTCGGCTCATGAAAAAAGGACTTAGGCTTGGACCAGACTGAAAATTTGGGTATTGGATAGTTCGAGGTCTGCTTGTGAAAGCCCAACAAGCCGCGAAATGGGCAGGCTCGTTTCAAGTTCGTCAATTCCATTTCAAGCTCGTCAAGTTCGTGTACAATTTTAAATTTTAATATTTTAAATTATTTTAGTATTAGTAGAAAGTTAAAAAAAAATGAACGAACCACGAGCTGGCCGTTGGCTCGTGAGGCCACGAGTCACGACCATGACTTAGGATGGCTCTTTGAGAGACAACCCAATCTCCCAAATGAGCGACGTCCGGCCCGGCTCGTGGGCCAGACTAAACATGACCTTCATGGGTCGAGCCAGTTTGGCCTGGCCCGGCCCGTTTGACATCTCTAATAGCACGGATTCTAATTCATAAATGAAACATGAACAATAATAATTATATATATATATATATATATATATATATATATATATATATATATATATATATATATTTGCATAGATATCCTGATTTAGAAAGTTATTTTGGACTAGAAATTACATGCGTATTATTTTTGGAGTTTTGTTATTATGATATACTGGAATTTTAACTGGTGCGATGCACGAGAATATGTTTGTTATAGTAATTTCAATCAAGATTTATGAAAATATGTTAATTATACAATCATATCAAATAAAAACATAGTACAATGACATTTTAATAAAAAATATTATCGAAGTCAAAACTTAAAAAAAAAAATCAAAATAGGAAATGCAACATGTACAAAATTAATCAAAATGAGTAAATGTTGCTTTATTTGTAGTATTGTGATATTTGAAATAATTATAATTTTTTAATTAAAATCGGTTCAACTCGGTCCAACCTTCTGATCATTGACCTATTACCTTTTTCGAGTCGAACTGATTTCATGTTTTCTCAATACTGATTATTATATAACTTAAATGACATAATTTAAAATGAATGAGATATTGAGAAAAATAAAAAAATATAAAATAAACTTTTACATTTGATATTTGAGATATTTTTACGAACAATGTGTTTATAATTTGCTCTCACTTGTTATCTTAAATTAAACTTCTCGTTGAGATCTTCAATTGGACACCTATATTATAGATTTTTCAACTTTAAAATAATATAATAATTATCAAAAGAATAATAATTATTACAAAAATCTTTTATCGATAGTATTATAGAACTTAAATGATATAATTTAAAATGATTGAGATTTTGAGAAAAAGTAAAAAAATATAAAGTAAGAACTTTTATGTTTGATATTTGAGACGATTTTACGAACAATATATTTCGGTTTGCTCTAACTTATTATCTTGTATTAAACTTCTCGTCAAGATCTTTTAATTTGACACTCATATTACATATTTTTCGATTTTAAAATAATACAATAATTATAAAAAGAATAATAATTAATACAAAAATAGTTTATAGATAATTTAAAATGAATGAGATATTGAGAAAAAGTAAAAAAATATAAATAACTTTTACATTTGATCTTTGAGACAATTTTACGGACAATATGTTTACAGTTTGCTTTCACTTGTTAACTTGTATTAAACTTCTCTTGAGATCTTCAATTTGATACCCCATATTTTTCGACTTCAATATAATACAATAATAACTATTACAAAAACCAAATATAGTTTATTACATTTTTTTTGTATAGATTTCCAAATTTAAAAAGTGATTTTGGGCGGAAAACTATGTGCGTATTATTTTTGATATGTATTTAGAATAGATAGATAACTATTACAAATATATATAGTTTATCATCATCATCTCATCATCATCATCTTGTATATATAGATTTTCAAATTTAAAAAGTAATTTTTGGCGGGAAAATATGTGTGTACTATTTTTTACATGCATTTTGTTATTTTATATATATATATATAGAAGATAGATTGATGGGTAAATAGCACAAATGGTCTTCAACCTTTGGGCTTCTTGCGAAAATAGTCTCCAACGTTTAAATTTCGGCATTTATGTCTTTAAAATCACCAAACGTTGCGCAAATGGTCCGTATCGTTAGATTTTCTTTGTTCCCACCGTTAAAAATGTGTAAATAGCACAAATGGTCCTTAAAATTTGAATTTTTTGCGATAATAGTCTCTAACGTATTAAACTTATGTTTTGTATATTTAGTTTGTAACATACAAACGTTTGACGTATTTACTCTCTAACATATTAAGCCCTTGTTTGAGACCAGTTATTTCAAATAATGTGGTTTGTAATTATAATTTTTTAAAAAATTTGTGATTAAAAACTAATTTTTTTAATTTATGTGTAAATTATTTTATTGTTAAAATGTATGATTGAAAACGAATTTTTAAAAAATAAAATTTATTCTGAATTTATAAAGTGCACAATAAAATATTTAATAAAAATTCATCACATCAATAGTTCAACATATTGGTAAAAAATAAAAATTCACAGAACATAAACATACAAATACATTGGACGTCATTTTAGAAATTGAATAACAAATATATTTTTATCAGTTCTACTTTCAATTTCAATTTTCGATTTTGAGAATCGGTCGATTTGAAAAGTAAGTTTGGAGAATTTGTTGTTAAAAAGAAATAATTTTTTTAATTTATGTGTAAATTATTTTATTAATAGAACGTGTAGAAAAAAATGAGTTTTGAAGAAAATGAAAATTTGAAAATCGATATCGATCGGTACTCAAAATCAAAAATCGAAATAGAAAATAAAACTTATCAAAATATTTTTGTTATTCAATTCCTAAAATGATGTCCAATGTATTTGTTTTTTATGTTCCATGATTTTTTTTACTAATAGGTTGAATTGTTAATGGGTGAATTTTTGTTAAATATTTTATTGTGCACTTTAAAAATTTAGAATAAACTTTATTTTTTAAAACTCATTTTCAATCACACGGTCTATCAATAAAATAATTTGCACAAAAATTCAAAAAAATTATTATTTTTAATCACAAATTCTTCAAAAAATTATAATTACATACTGCATTATTTGAAATAATTGATCTTAAACAATGGCTTAATACGTTGGAAAATAAATACGTCAAACGCTTGTAGGTTACAAACCAAATACACCAAATATAAACTTAATACGTGAGAGACTATTATCCCAAAAAATTTAAAGGTTAGGGATCATTTGTGCTATTTACACGTTTTTAATGGTTGTGAACTAACGAAATCTAACGATATGTATCATTTGCAAAACGTTTGATGACTTTAAGGGAATAAATGTTAAAATCTAAATGTTGGGACTATTTTCGCGAAAGGTCCGATGGTTGGGACCATTTGTGTTGTTTCCCTGTATAGATAGATTGGTTGCTTCCCTCTATCGAGAATTCCGTGACACACAAAAAAAAAAAAAAAAAAAGGAAAAACTAGTGAAAATCCTTCGAGCTGTCTTCCTCTTGCTCCCAACACAGGAATTCAAGCCCTCAATTTTAAGCTGGGTTTTATGGCCACAGAACATGTAAGTATGAGATTCTATGTTTTCTTGTGATTTTTCTTTTTTTACAATTAAATATGTATATTGAAGAATAATTTCTCCTCGCTTGTAGATTTCGTTTTTCAATTTGCTCATTTGGTTTCGTATCTCCTTTCCCACAATATGAATTTGTATACTGAAATGCCCTTGATTTTGTAAAATCCTCTGTTTCTCTTCATGACTGTTCTTTCATTTTCATGTGCTTGTAAAATGTAAATTGAAAAATCAAGAATCTTTGATATTAACAATTCCATAAAACAGAGTGTTAATTATAAAACCAAAAAATTCCACCAGCAACACGTGCTGTGAAATATTAAGTACGTTGGCAAAGAGAGTGCAAGCCAAGCTTGTTGGTAGTTCTGCAGCATTTATTGCATTGTTATATCTTGCTTGTTAACAAATTCAAGCAATATGGGCGTACCCCAATTCATAATAATGATTTGGAGTTTCATCTTAAAATGTCAACTTTTTAAAATGGTTAAGATTTGAAGAACATCTTAAAAGGTCAACATTAACATTTTTACAAGGAGTAGCCCAAATTCTTATAAATTAGTTTATATTTTCATTTTTTTTCGATTTTATCCCTTAACATGCCCCTCAAGATAGTGACTCGTTTGAGCGGATCAATTTTGAAATCCTTGTGCTCATTTTTTTTAGTCTTAATCGGATTGAATTGCTCATTAAAGCATAATGGACTCTAATAACATGTTAAGATTTGAGGTCCATCTTAAAATGTCAACAATAAACTAAGCCTTTTTCCTTATAAATATATGGTCGGCTACATGATTCCTTTTTAGCCACTACATTGGGTTCATTCATAGATCTAATGAAGAAAGATTTAGTAATTAATAGTTCTTTAGTTGCTGTGTATATTGGCATTATTGCATATAACTTTAAAAGGGCATAATCGGGTATCGATGCATTTTGCCTCTATGAGGCTACACGTTTTGAGGCGTAAGCTTACATTAAACCTAAAAAAATGTTAAAATATTATTAAAATGCAAAATAAATTCTTATTACATCATAAACAATCTTTAAAATTCATAATAAAACAATTTAGTATGCAAAAAAAAAAACCTATTATTTTAGTTGACGAGGTTCCAAAGTAAATAAATAAGAAACAAAAATTTAATGTTTGAGTGGGTTGTAAGTTATTCTCAAAATGGGTCTAAGAATTTCATTGGTCCATTAGCCTTTAAGGCAGTGTTGTGAAGCAAAAAGGAGAATGCCTTCAAAAACTGCCTTAAAATCATACCTTGTGGCATTTTTTGTAGCCTTCCTCTGAGGCGGCCCTTAGGTGGGTTTCATTTTATGTTTAATCAAACAATAATTGCATCAATATCCCTTGGTCTAGTTTTATATTCCATTCATTGTGATTCAGACCTTCATTCTCGTTTAGACTGCTATATACTACATTTTATGGCTCTTTATATGCTCTATGGTAATGTCTTCTCATGGTGACAGTAGTATACATTTGTAACTCTAGAACTATAATAGCTATACATTACTGTTAATTCATCGACGATCCTTAGTTCATAGTATGTTGTTCGTGTGATGGCTGAGAATCTTAGTGATGCAAATTATGTTGCTAAACCAGTTGGTCAGGAGAAAAAATTCTAAACATTATTTTGGTGTCTTTGTACCTCATTACACTAACTTGATGTTGCATAATATTGGTTAAATTAGATGAAGTTAGTAACAAATACGCGTACATTTCTATCCATTGCATTTGACGAGGAGATATGCTGAAGAAAGAGAAATGCTTCATCCTACACCTATCATTTTGGAACTAATTTCATTGTTTTGCAAAGTACATTAGCCCAAAAAGATGCATTAGATGTTTGCATTGCCAGCATAAACTAAGGAAATTAAGGGAGAGATGTGTCGACTATGTGATTGACTCTTTATTTTGCAGAATAGAGAGTGTGCTATGGTTATATCAGACAAGAAAACTTCATACAAACAGCTAACTGACAACTTTTTCATTACTATTAACAATTCAAGAACATGGACTAGGGCTAGGAAAGTTGCACGACCGTAGCATTCTCCTTTCTGCTACAGAATCAAGCAAATCATTTTAAAAAATTATCTTTTAGTTTTCTTAGCTCTTGCTGATAATGTCCATACCACAATCTCTTATGGCGTTTTTTGGGCTAATATGCTTTACAAAATGACAAAATTAGTTGCATATTGAGTAGAAGTATTTGGTGATATTTGATGCATGAGCTACAACTTTACTAACTTCATCTAGTTTGTCAATGTCACACAACATCAAATTAATGCAATGAGCAGCACATGGAGATTGAACTAATATCCTAAACTTTTTTCTCTAGTTTGAACTTAGCCCCTGTTTGATCTAGGAAAAAAAAACTTTCAACTTTATCTTCAAATTCATTTTCAACCACACATTTCTATGGGACCCACTACTTTACATATTTTTCAGCAACTTTCCAATCACACGTTCAAAATTTTCTCCAATTTCTTCTACACCAAATAGGCTCTTATTCATCATGCTAATTTCTATGCATTGTTATGTACTTCCCAATCGTGACATCTAGATGGATTACACTTTTAAAGAATTTCTAGGGCTTCATGTTTCTTTGCGGCAAAAACTTTCAATTTTTATTTTTTTAATTTTAATTAAAATTAACGGGAGAGATACCATATGAATCTATGTTAACTTTAAGCCCGCTAAATGTTGTTGACTCTATTAATATCACCGCTAGTTAAAGTTCTTGCTCATTACAAGCAAACCAATTTCTTTGTATTACTGTTATTATTAGCTTTAAAAAAATTCTTTACAAATGCCCCCATTTTGAACAAGTAGAGGCAATTACATGTGGCATACTACTATCACAGGAGGAAGACATTGTCTAGAGAGAATACATAGCAATAAGGCAAGTTAAATCATACTAAATCAACGCCTAAGGATTTCTTTAAATTTTTTTTTTCCTGCACACTATGGGATTGACTATTTTTCCATTCTTCACCTGGTAAGCGTATGGGATGAAAGAAGAAAATTAGGTTATTCTTTAAAGGGATTTTGGTCATCATACACAAAATGGACCATAAGAATAATTTTTGAAACTGTGCTATTTTCTTTAATCGGATTTGCCAATATTCATTGAACAGATCTTTGGAAATAGATATATGCTTCTACTTTTCATTATTAGAGGATCTTTCAATACAATCAAATTATCCAAACAAGTACTTTATAATGCATCTACATTCTCTTCAAAACCTGATGGTTGTTTAAAATATGTATGCATGTATACCAGTGGTGCCAAATTAATGTAGAAAAACCTTGAAACCTTCTATTCTTTTGAAATTTTCTATGGATTGATTGTCAAAGAGATCGAAAAAGAGCAAATTTGGACCTCTTTTCTTACGACGTCACTTCATTTCATTGTTTAAACTCCCTGTAAATCTCAGATTCTCTGAACAGAATTACAAAAGTCTTCAGCTGTGGCTATCCAAAATACTGGGAAGTGATGATAGTTGAAAGGGAGTTAACTAAAGAGCTCGCTATAACATCCTCACAATGAACTGTACACCTGCAATCCTAATGGGAGTAGAGGCAGTACCTTTATTCAAACTGAAGCCTGTCACCCATTTCTTGCCCAATTCTCGGAAAACTGGAAGTGGGATGATGAACGTATCGATGAGAGACAGAAGCAAGAACAGAAAGCCGCTTCAGAGGGGAAGGAATCTCAGCATTGAGGCCATCCAGACAGTTCAGGCACTGAAGCGGGCAGTCAGCTCTGAGGTGCTGCTGGAGCAAGTATTTGATACCAAATTCAGGCGTTTACTAAAATTTGATATGATTGCAGTCCTTCGTGAACTTCTCCGCCAGAGCCAATGCCTTTTGGCCCTTAAGGTTCGAACGCTCCCTCCCTTCTGCAGATACAACCTTGAGTTTTGAGTATATATCATTAACAAATATGGATTTAAAATTCGATGATGCTACCAAATTCCTGCTTTTGCTCAACATCCACTATCCACACTTCTCTTTTTAACCTGTTGATGTTTTCTTTGTGCTTATGTCATATTTCTTTATCTCTTCTCATCTAGGTTTTCAAGGATGTCCAAAACGAGTACTGGTATAAGCCTCAACTCTCCTTGTATGCTGAAATGATCACAGTTCTGGGACACAATGGACTGCTAGAAAAGGTAGCGATTCTTGTCAAGGACTTGAAATCTGAAAGTAATTTAGAGCCAGATGTTGAGAGCTTCAACGCATTGCTG
Organism: Ligustrum vulgare; assembly: GCA_963555705.1. NCBI lineage: Eukaryota > Viridiplantae > Streptophyta > Magnoliopsida > Lamiales > Oleaceae > Ligustrum > Ligustrum vulgare. The sequence goes on from OY743172.1 coordinate 54,764,374, forward strand.
GAAAGTTTGATGAATTTGAAACTCTCTGGATTAGCAATGGAGTGCTTTTACTTGATGAAATCGTCATCATGTGATCCAGATAGGATATCTTTTAAAATCTTAATAAATGGCTTAGAATCGACTGGAGACACGAATAATTTTGCTATTGTACAAAAGGAATATCAAAATTATTATGGAGATTTTCTTACTTTCTTAGACATGGAAGAAACTGTGATTAGCTAAGGCAATGTATTGATATGATTTAATCCTTGTCACCTATGGTTATATGATTTAGATGTGTTTGACCACTTTGTAGGTTTGATTTTATTCCCATTTAGTCATTAATTATGTAATTGTAATTTGTAAAGATAAAGTTGTGGGATTGGGAGGTGATTAAAATTTGCCCTGGGAAATCTGTTCGAGGATGCAACTATCCACGATCACTAGTAAGTTTGTCTTGGCAATCTCTGGTTACATAGAGCTTGTTTGGTCAATGAAAAAATTTTGATTTTTGTGATTTTTTATTTTTTGATAGAGGTGTGGTTTAAAAATATTTGAAAATTCAAAAACTGTGGGCTAGACTGAAGATAGATGATTAAAATTGAGTTTGAAAAGTTGTGGTAAAACTTTGGGAAAAGTACATAACTACAAACTAAAAACTATAACTTTTTAAAGGTAGCAAACTTAAGATTTTTTTTAGCAGGTGTTAATAATAAAAAGTGATACACTTAAAAACAAGAAAAAATACTATTTATGAAAATTAAATTTCTACACAATATTAATTCATGATTATCATAAAAAAAAAAAAAAAAAATTAGAATTAAAACTTACAAGGATCCAACTTAATAGCTAGGGGAGCAGAATCTCAATCAACTCAAAAAGAAGGTAAGCTCGACACTTCAGAATCGTTTCCTTGAAAGCAGAATAGTAGAACTTATGTTTTATTACTTCATGAAAATATTATACAGAAGAGGTCTTGCATTACAAAGACTATTATAAAAATTTAAAACCTTACAACATAGGACTCGAGAATGCTCAAAAGAAAAGCTCTCCCCGAAAGACAAAGCAATATTGGATTAAAAAGAACATCTCTAATCCACTAAGAGACATGGACTGAGGGGTTTTCACGTGAACTTCACATAGAGTTCTGCACATCTTGAAACTTGTTGGCACAAATTTTAATTTGTCTCCTAATGATTGGATACTCCACCTGTCTAGAGTGAACAGAAAATTGTCTCCTTAATTATAACTTTCTCTTCACCATCACAAGACTTTAAGACAAAAAAAAAAAACCATGTTGGGTGTTCACTTACGGTATTGAATGTGGAGGCTCGTTTGTCATTTTATGACAATTCCTTTGGTCTTCCTTTTGGGTTGTCCTGATTCTTGATAATAAAGGCCTACCATTCCCAAGTAGTCTTCTATATCTTCATTTAATGGCGAATAATCTTCATCATCTTTTGTATCGTCTAAGTGGTCATCATCATCTAGGATTTTTTTTCCCTTTTGAGGAACTAGGACCAGCTTCTTCTGTTTTAGAAATAGTTTTATCTGATTTTACCGATTTCATTGAAACTTCTTGATCAGATTTAACAGATTTCATGATTTGTCTTCATCTCTGAACATTGCTTCAAGAATCTTTTGCTTCAACTTCGAGGGAGATAACAATGTATTATCTTTAATAATTACTCTTTTGACTTACTGAAGTTGGTCTTCAACAAAATTAGCTTTTTCTTTAAAAATAGGGTTCGACTGATTCCATTTAAAGAGATTTTTCCAAACTTTACAGGATTTGGAAATTTTAGCAACATTCTCGGGATTATCAAGTTTATACCACCATCTATATAGGAAGGCTCAACAAAGTGACGAAAAACCGTTTGAATCCTTATCGATTTTGAAGGTCCATGTCCGAATCCAAGAGAGATTAAACTCGGAAAAGAAGGCCATAAGAGTCTTAGTGTGGTGAAAACTAGCCTGTCTAGAATTTCTTAAGAAAGGATGAACTAGTTTAAAACATTCGTATAATGAATTAAAGTATTCTGAAAATATTTTCTCCTCCATCCCATAATTCATGAACCATTTAAAAAATCAATATGGGACGAGGTCCATATCAAAAGACTTTCTAAACATGAACCAAGTACGCTTTTTAAGCCGATTCTAATAGATGAATGCTTTATCACATGCTTCAATATAATCCCAATAATTATAAGGTATATAAAATTTTCTTTCGTCTGCTGTTTGTAATGATGATGGTTCGATCAACGTTAGGATTTAATCTCAATCTTTAAGACTTATAATTCTCAAGAAAAAGGCCTTACTAAATCCAATTTCTTTTTTGTTTTTGTCATTATGGACAAATTCAACACAGCCAGTCTGAGTTAAAATTTCTTTGTAGAACTGTCTGGTTCTGTTACTTGAAGTATGGACATATTTTGAGTAATTTAAATATATGTTAGCAAATCTAAATTTAAGATCTCAATCGTTCAACAGCAGTACCACTTTGACAAGTTCCTTTTCATAGGTTTCCTAAAAATTACCTTTTTCCTCAATAAGGGGTTCTTTAAAAGTTTGTCCCTGACTTAAGGATTTTGATTCAATCATGTTGGTTGAGGTCTGGTTTAAGACATTTCTAGAACATTGGGAGTTTCGATTGTTCCTCCCTCTTCCTCTTCCCCTTGCCCTCCCTCAGGAAGGTCTAGTGTAGATTGTCCCTATAAAAATCTCTTGTTAAATAATCAGGTAAGGAATTAGAATCTCCTGAAATAAATTGAATACGAAAATCGAAGACGGATAAAATAGTTTGCCATCTAGCAAAAATTTGTTTTGAAACAATATTTTTAACATCCTTTTGTAAAACTTCCTTAGCAGACTTACAATCAATTCGTAGTAAAAATTCTTGATTTAAAATATCAGCTTGAAATTTTGAAATACATTTTAATATTGAAAGGATTTCTTTTTTAATAGTTGAGCATTTTTTTTTTTTGGTATTATTCCGTGTTCCAAAAGTATATCTAATGAGCTTCTCTTTGTTATCTTTCTCAGGATTCTTTCATTTAAGGATCCCTCCGTAACCTAGGTCGGATGTGTCGGTTTCAACGACCTTATAGTATGACGAGATTGGCAAAGCTAAGCAAGGAATTTGCTTTGTTTTAAGTTTTATCTTTTTTGTTGCCTCGGTATGGGCATCAGTCCAGGGGCTAGGTTGTTTTTTAAGCCTCTCATAAAGTAATTGATATCATATGCAAGATTTTTGTAAAAGTCTGTAGTGTAATTAAGACTTCCTAGAAATCTTTGCAGATTTTTATTCTCTAAGATTTTGTCTAAAAATTTAGAAGCAAATTCTATACTTCTATCAATTATCAATATGAATTATTGATCCTTCTTTAATTTGATGACCTAAAAACCTTACTTATGTTCTGAATAACTGCATTTTCATTGCCAAGATAACTAAGCCATTTTTTTTAATGACATCGAATAGAGCATTTAAATGCTTAAAATGTTGATCGATATCCTGTGAAAATACTAGGATATCATCCATATAATTAATGATGAATGTAGAGAATTGAGTAAAAATTTCATTCATAATTTTGTGGAATTCCGATGAGGCCTTTTTTAATCCGAAAGGCATAACGTTCTATTCATATTGACCGAAAGGTACCATAATGCTATTTTATACTTATCCTTTTCATCAATTTGAATTTTCCAATATCCCAATTTTAAATAAAACTTCGAGAATAAATGGGTTCCACTGAGCCTTAATAATAGATATCTTTTGTTAGGAATTGGATACCTTAACCATTTTAATGCTTTGTTTAATGGTTTATAGTTAATTACTAACCTAGGCACTCCTCGTTCCTTTTTCTACCGCATTGTTTACATAGAAGGTAGAACAACTCCATGAACTTAGACTAGGTCTAATTAATCACTTTTCTATTAAAGAGTGAGTTTTTTTTTTTTTTTTACAATATTCTAGCACATCTTTGTTCATTTGAACGAGTCTAGCTTTGGTGAGGATTTTTTCTTCCTCAAAATCCTTTTCATATGGTAAAGATACCACATGTTTTTTCCTAGCCCAGAAGGCATTAGGATGGTCACTGCAAACTTCAGAAGTGAACTTACTTTTTATACTTTTAATTTTGTTTAATATTTCAGGCTTACTTAATAACTCTTTAATTCTAGAAATTTTTATTTCCTCTTTAAGGAAATTAATTTGATTTAATTTAGAATTCTCGTCCTTTTAAGACATTGATTTCTTTAACTATGGGTTTTGAGATAAATTTAAAAATTATTTTCTTACCCTTTAAGGTAGTGGTTATTCACTCGTCATCAATTATTATAGGTTTTATTTTATTGAGGAAGGAAATTCCAAGGATTATATCTTGAGAAGGATTTTTAACCATTATGAAGGATGACTCAATTCATATTCCCTCATTACAAACATATGCATTAGGTAACTTATATTTTACCTTCATATTTAGTCGATTAGCTGTTGTTAAACTTCGAGAAGTTATTTCAAAGTATTTTGTGGGAATGAGCCCTTCTCTAACACAATTTAGATCAGCACCACGGTCAATTAAAGCGATTGTTTTAATAATGAATGACTTATTACAAGAGTAATATCTACCCACCATCGTTGGATAATGACATTTTGAATAGCTTATAGAAATAATTCTTCCTCTGTTTTTCTAATTCCTTAGGAAGGATAATATGATTACTATGCCTTGTGGTTTCTAACTAATGAACTCAGTTATTTAGATTTCTTAAATCTTCAGCTTCCCTTTGAATTATTTTTTCATGTAGAAAAGCTACTTCTTTCTTGAAATCTTTAATCTCTTCATTTCGTTCCCCTATCATTAAGGGTTTTTCTTTAGGGGACTCCATTCTATCAAAAAGTTCTTTCATTGTAAAGCATTCTATAGGATCTTGAAGTACTTTATTTTGGATTCTTTCTTCCTTAGTGTAATTTTTAAGTATTTTTCAATAATGTCTCTTTTTCTATGGGATCAGAAATTTGATCAACCATTTCTAAAAGAAATCTTTGATCCTTAGATATAACATTAATTTGAAGCCCATTCATATTCATTATGGCTTCTAGTGATGCATTTTTGCAAGAGAATTCTTTTGAGCTCTCTTCTTCTTCATTAAATGAGCTAGTCGCATAATAGTCTGATTCATCCGACTTATTTAATTTCTTTATAATCGCTAAACTTGATCTTTAAGATCATCGGCAATGTCTAATTTGGGATATTTTGAGTTTAAGATCGTCATCCATCCTTAATTCTTCGATCTTTTCAGACCTACACTTTGAAGCATAGTGCCCTAATTTATGGCATTTCCAGCGTTTTATTCTTGAAAGATTACGCCTTTTGGGATATGTTTTTCTTTTGGAAAAATTTCTTTTTTGGAGAATAGTTTTCTAGGGAATTCGATCGATTATTATTTTTCTTTTTCGCATGTTTTTCTCCTTTAATCTTCCTTTTAAGGGCCTCTTTAGGCTTGTCCACGTGACACGCAAATTGATAGCAAAACTGGCCTAGTTCTTGTCAAGTAATTACTCCTTGACTTTTTAACTGTCTCTTTAAGTTCAAATCATTGCATAAAGCTAGTTCTTCTGCTGTACATTCGAAAATTAATTTCCCATATGTGTAATTGTCAAATTTGATGGAGTTAGTCACATCTTTATTGAGGATCCTATTTCTTACTCTTTCACCGAATAATTAAGGTAGTCCTGCACGAAACTTTTCTTTCCACAAATTACTTGCAGCGTCTTCCCTTTGGTAGACTAAAGTGATGAAAGTATCTTTATACCATCTAAAATATGTTAGAGACCTACATTTAAGGTTCATAAGTTGTACTCTGCTTACTTCTCTAAGAGGTATTATATCTCCTATAAAATGTTTTGAAATAGTGAGGAGAAGAGTCATAAAAGCATCAGGTTGAAGAATTGTATATTGGGTATTATTTTCTATTTTAATTTTAGTTCTTGTTGCTCCAAGAATTTCTTGGCGCTGGTTTGACATTAAAGCTTTTTCCCACCAACCTTTAAGTTGGCTAGTAAACCCTTGGGTAAGCATTTAGGCTGCCATAGGATTTTCATTATTATTACGATACATATTAGCACAAAGGGTCATTCTTTGTAATGTATCAATGATTTAGTACTCAATTTGACCATCAATATTCCATTCGTATATGGTCCCACTAGAGTAAGATACCTGAACATATTGATCATTTTCCTCATACCCTATGTTAATAGGAGAAGGTCTAGAATAATAATTTCTAATTTTGGAAGTCCTATAAGGAATTCTAGTTGTTTGAATTTGCATTGATTCAGTTTCATTTGGAAGAAAATGGAATCCAATTTTTTCAATATTAATTGAGCTTCTAGAATCATCGAATTGTTTTGAATCGGAACTTCCTGAAGTTTCTCTAGTTAGGATGTTAACTTCTTTAAATATTTTCCCTTATCTTTAAGGTCAAGGGATTCTAATCGCTCACTTAAGGAATCAATCAAATCATCTTTGGGGACTTTTACCTTTATTTCTATGTTTTCTATAGTAGGTTTGAAAACAGGTTGTTCAATTTTAGCATTTCTAGAACATTCAACATTTTCTTTATCTTCAATTCTTTCCATTTTCTTAGCTAGGAATTGAAGACAAAGATTAGTATAATTATTTTGCTTTATTAATGAGTTTAAATAAGTGGTTTTAACCATAGTTTCATTTTTAAACACTTTAGCAAATCCATTTGTTTCAAGAATTAAATCTCCTTTTCTAATGGTCATGGGAGAGGTTGGGGTATAGTTTCATCCTCTTCTTTCTAAAATTTTTGTGGATCTATAACTCCTATTAAGGGTCTTACCGAGTTAAACCATTCAATAAAAGGCATGACGATAGATTTTTCTTCTAAGAATGAGTAATATTGGTTTTGTATTATTTTCTTTTCATTAGATCAATGATTTTTAAAGAACCACTCTCTAAAGCTTCGATTTTCTTCCTTCATAAAGTCTTTTCGAATTTCTTCTCGATTTATCACAAATTTTGACCTTTCAAAGGTTTGAATAGTGTTAATTGAAAAGTTCATATCTGAAGAAGTTGGGGAGTTGCTATTTCTTTTGTCCTTATACACCCCGTGGGGAATGTTAGAAAAAGAATTTCTTATTCCAACAAATTCGGGTTCAAGTGGTCGTCTAGTCACAAGAATTTGGGAATAGACGAGTTAAACCTACAAAGAGGGTGTGATTTATTGGTTGAAGGAGCATTAGACATAGTTTTTTTAATTGAATTCAGAAATGTTCGATTCTGTTCTTCTTTCACTTCTATAAAAGTAGATTTCAATAGTTCCATTAGGAGTTTGAATAATTTGCCCAACTTCTTGATTTTCAACAGGTTTAGATTCTGTGGCCCCTTCCCATTCCCATGACCATTGCTCTAGGAGGGTAATATCATTCTAGGATATGGCCTTCGGTTGCACTGTTCATGACTTAGCAAGATTAGTTTCATTAATCATTGTGGTATATCCTTTCTTGCAACTCTTTTAGAGTTGGGGTTTAAGGTGTTCATAACTTTATAGAACACTCTATAGATTATAGCGACATGTTCACTTAATGCCTTCATTTCATATCCTTTGGATTCAATGTTTAAAGTTAAAACATCTAATAAATTCGGATATGTTAAAGATACAGAAAAATCAGGAAAGAAATTAAAGTAAACATGGCCATTACTTAAATTGGTTTCAACTATGCCAAGCAAACTTCATTAAATTTTAAGTGCCCGCAATCTATTAAGGCTACAAGTAAATATGCATTTAATCCATCTTTTATAAGTGGCTTGAGGGCTACTTGTACTAACTCTATGTGTAAGAATTTAACTTTTTCTCTGCATTTTATGATTCTAGGGTCTAATAGCCTTAATGTTTCAAACCCTTGCTTAATAGGATGGTTTGTTCAATCATTTTCATAATTCTTCTTTACTCTAAGTTGAACATTCCAATATTATAGATTTCCCTATTTTTAACACTAGGTAAATGCCAATTTTTTAAATAGGTTTCAACTTCTTCTTGTCTCTCATTCTTTAAATGAGATTCTGGTAAATATCCAGAAGAAGTATCGCAACCCAACCAAATGTCTTTTTTAGCATGAGTAAAGGTTACTATAAAATTATGAAAATTTCAAAAAGGCCTTTGTCAAGTCCAAAAAGTCAACTTTGGGCACCGACAGAACTTTCAGGCAGACACTAAGAGAAACATACAAAATCTTACCACTATCATAAACTTGAGATTTTATTTATTTATTTATTTTTTTAAATCAGGTGTTAATAATAATAAATAAATATAATATCATATAAAAATAATTATATATTATATTGGTAATATAATTTTAACTATATACCATCCACACTTAATATTTTCATCCCCACCCTTACACTCCATCCCCAACCCCAAAGTCACAGTTGATCACACAAAGTCACAATTCGATCACATAGAGGTGGCAAACGGGTCGAGCCGCTCGTTGGCTCGGCTCGCGAAAAAACGAGCCGAGGGTGACTTGGCTCGTCAAAATCACGAGCTCGTGGGCAAGCCAATCACCATTATTTTTAATGCAAATTTATAACATTATTTTTTTACTTATTAAGTTATTAATAATTTATTTAATACATAACATAACTTATAAATTATAACTAATTACAAATTTATATCAATAATATTAATATTCAAGACTTCAAATATTTTAACTACCGACTGTCGACTTAGTAAACGTAAGAAGGGATTTCAAAAAAAAAAAAGAGCCAGACGATCCGCGAGCTCGTGGGCCAAGCCGAGCTCGGACCGGTTGAACGATCCGAGCCTAAGCTCGGCTCATTTGCCACGAGCTTGTGGCTCGGCTCGTCCATTTGACAAGCCGAGCACACCAAGCCACGAGCCGAGCCGACTCGGCTCGGCCCACTGACACCTCTACGATCACATATACAAATTTAATTGCAAATTTAACAACCCATCAACCCACTTCATCCCACCCTATCCCACCCCCCAAAGTCACAGCTGGTCACACAAAGTCATAATTACAAATTTAGTAACAAATTTTGTCCTGCCCTGCCCTGCCCACCCCTATCCCACCCACAAAGTCACATTTGGTCACACAAAATCAATTTTATGCACGATTACAACTTTGGTTGCAAATTTCACAACCACCCTCACCCACCACCCCCATAAAGTCACAGTTGGTCACACAAAGTCAAAATTTGGTCACAATTACAAATTTAGTAACAAATTTTGCTCTCGTTCCCATCCCACCCAAACTTTACCCGACCCGCAAAGTCACAGTTGATCACATAAAGCCACAGTTCAGCCATAATTACAAATTTCGATTTAAACTTCACCATACCCCCACCTCAGCCAATCAACTTGCAAAGTAACGATTGGTCATACAGATTGACAATTCGGTCACAATTACAAACTTAGTCATAAATTTCAAATCCCCCACCCCCAACAGCCCTCGCCCCCACAAAGTCACAGTTGGTCACAAAAAATCATAGTCCGATCACAATTATAAATTTAGTCGTAAATTTCACCCCACCCCACCCGTAGAGCCACAGTTGGTCACACAAAATCTCATTTCAATCACAATTACAAATTTAGCTCAAATTTCACCGCAACCCCACCCATTCCCACCACACCAGCAAAATCATATTTGGTCACATAAAGTCATATTTTGGTCACATAAAAAATTTAGTTACAAAATTCATCCCCTTCAAAGTCACAGTTAGTTACACAAAGTCACAGTTTGTTCACAAAAGGTCACAATTCGATCACACGAGCTCACAGTCCGATCTCATAAACTCATAATTCAATCACAATTACAAATTTAGTTGTAAATTTCTCCCCCACTCCACCCCACCCCACCCACAAAATCACAGTGGGTCATACAAAATCGGAGTTTCGTCACACAAGGTCACAGTTCGATCGCATAAAATCACAATTTGGTGACATAAGGTTTCGGTTTGGTTACATGGAGTCATAGTTCGATCGCAAGAGGTTACAGTTTGGTCATATAAAATCACAGTTCAATCACACAATATCACAGTTCGCTCACATAGAGATACAACTCGATCACACATGATCATATTTGACACAACTATATGTCACATCACGTCCTCGTCCAATGTTCACACAAAGTCTCAGTTGATCACAATCTCTAATATAATTGATCACATATTATTTATTTATTGATCACAACTTATTCATTTTCTTAGTTACAATTATTCAATATTTTGGTAACTATTACCTAATAATTGGTGACATTTGTGATTGATAAAATTTTATAATATATAAATTAATTAAACGGATCACGTTCAATGGTCAAACAAAGTCACAGATGACACAATTTATAGGTCACAATTACAAATTTACTCACAAATCAAATATTATGATCGATAATTTAATTAAAATGGTAACATTCTGTATTCATCACAACTCACATAAATTATTGGTCACAATTACCTAATAATTTGTCACATTTGTGACCGATAAGATTTTGTAACATATAAATTAATTAAACGAGTCACGTCTACTAATCACACAAAATCACAGTTAACACAAATTATAGGTTGCAATTACAAATTTAATCATAAATCAAATACAGAGAGAGAGAGAGAGAGAGAGAGAGAGAGAGATGCCAAAACAACCACCGTCGATGTTGAGACCACCACACACCAACCAAACACGAGTGGACCAGTTTCACTACAATTGAAATGAAATATTCCATCACCACTATCAGAAAAATTTCTAGTACTCCATGAGTGCTGAGCACTCGATACTCTATTCATTTGGCATTTAGAACTTTGAGACCCACTAATAAATTCACTAAGTAATTCTTAAACCTTAGTTTTTGTATTTCTTTTTGTTTCTTAAGAATAATCAAGGCTTATTTTTTTTTTTTTTTTTGTGAATCATAAAGTCTCGAATTTTTTTTTATTAATATAAGAATCATAAAACCTCAATTTTGGATAAACGTCATTACTGTGCAATTCATCCTTTTTTTTTTTTTTTTTAAGATAAGAATCATTTACGATGGAGCCTTTAACAATTTTTAAAAAAAATTCGTATAAGACGTCAATTTACAAGAAAACTGTATGCTATTTTCTAGAGATCTCAAAACCATACAATAAATTCTTTTTAGAAAAGTAAGGTCGTCTTTTGTTATTTTTCTTTTTATCTTTTTTATTTTCATTTGATTTTGCTAAATAGTCTAGAATACCGTCAACTATCAATGTTAAGTGAGAATTCCTATCATCAATCTTTTTTTCGCTAATAAATTTTGATTCTTAATTGGTTGTTCTTTTTTTTTTAAAATGAAGTCACTTTAAAAATCAACTAAAAGCTCTCACAAAAATATTATACAGTACCAAAATTTTGTAACACTCAATCTAATAGAAGTTGAAAATTTCAACAACAACCAAAAAAAAAAAAAGGAAAGAAAGAAAAAAAGGAAAATACGGCTTTACTTTTCTAAAAAGAATAGTTTGTTGATTTATTGTATAGTTTTGAGATCTCTAGAAAATAGCATATATTTTTCTTCTAAATTGACGTCTTGTACGAATTTTTTTTAAACATCGTAAATGATGCTTATCGTTACAAGTATGAAATATGCTAATTAAAAATTAAACAAAAAAAAAAATGAGGCTTTATGATTCTTATTGTTAAAATTGTCAAGAGTCGAAACTTAAATGATTCTTATTCACAAAACAAATACTAATAATAAAAAATAAAATCAGGATGAAGTGCCCAGTAAATTACGTTTATTCAAAATTAAGGTTTTATGATTCTTACATTAATTAAAAATTTGAGGCTTTATAATTCTTATTAAAAAAATAAAAATAAAAAAGGAGTCTTTATGATTCTTAAGGAACAAAAAGAAATATAAAAATAAAAGTTAATAGAGTAGTAGTAAATTGTGTTTAAGAATTAATTAGTGTGTCACAAAGTTTCAAGTGTCAATTAATTAATGGATGGAACCCCCATGGCACATCTCTCAGTGGTAAAGGGGTTGGCCGATAACGTGCTCAGCGCAGTTGGGTGCAGGAGTCGAATCCTGACGGTTGAATTTACGGCTGAATAATGAATTTGTGTCGTGTGATAAGCGAGAGTTACCTTATTCAGTGAAGCGTTACTGAATGTCATCCACCCTGATTCTGCGAGGCATAACATGCGATTTAGCTATCGAACTAATGATTAAGAGTAGAATCGGTTCGAACCCTCAAGGTGTGAGTTGCAATTTTTTTTTTTTTTTAATTAATGGGCAGAATACTGACTACTGAGAACTCAACTCACTAGAATTATTTTCCACCACCATCACGACCACCAAATTAAGGACCACATTGTAAAAAACAGAGCATGATTTTAATGGATAAGAGCAATTCGAGGAAATTGGAAAAATGAATTTGCTGGTGACGTAAGCTTCATCTATTGTGAATGGAGAAGAAGCTTCCAATAAAATTAGTTAATTTTTTCGACTGATCTATACATCAATATATCTATATCTATATCTATCTATCTATACATCTATAAAAGTAAAAGTGATGAGAGAGAAGTATTTAATGTCATTTTTCCTTCAAAATGCACTTACAATTTTAAGAAAAAATGACTAAAATAAAACTAGAATAAAATAAAAATCCATGTAAATAATATTTATCATCCTTTAAATAATAAATCATATTTTCTATAATATATAGTATATATTATTATTAACTATTTAATAAATTAAAACCCCTTTCAAAATCTTTGTTTTTGTTTATAAAAAAAAATATTGTTATTTTCGAGATAAAATACATGGTTGAAAAATGGTTTCAAAAATGTATATAATTAAAAAATTAATGAAAAATGTGTTTTTTGTAAATAAATTTATAGACAAAGTTATCGGATGGATGCTAATATTTTTAATCATTCTTAATTTTAATAATTGCGTAAAGATTATATGGTGTAAGGTTTTTCACATAATTTCTTGATCTCATACGTCATCCTACTATTATATCACGACAATTGAAAAATTTTCGTAATTTTTTATTTTAACTTCTTGATTTTATAAATAAAAATATAATTTTATTGATTAAATATTTATAAATATTTGCTTGTTTGAGAATAAACACACATTTATAATTATTTTGATAATTTCTTTTGAATAAAAGTTGAAAAGAAATGTTAAATACAAGAGGCAAATGCAGAAATCATGTAAATTTATATTTTAAAAAAAAATTAATAATAACTTTTAAAATTATTGAAATCTACGATCATTTATTAATTAAATATATAAATTGACATTCATTATTTAAATATATAAATTAGAATTTATCGTCCTAATAAGTTTTAATAATTTGGATATTTCTTATGTTTGATTACTCTAAAACTTTTGATTAAAATCCAACCAAAAGTCAATTAATTTTAATCACACATTTATTAAATCATACTACTTTCAACCATACATTCCATCATTTTTTTATCAAAATCTACTAAAAACTTGATTCTATTTCCTACCAAATACGGTCATTGTTTTGTAAATTTTGATAATTATTGTAATAGAATATTATTATTTTATACATTTGTTTTTGGGAAATACTCATAAATAGATCCAACAACCATAATATTTTGTAAAATAGATATTGAAACCATAATATTGTGAAAATAGATTTTGACTCTTCAAACTTACTAAAATACCCTCATACATAGGATTTACAATATAAGCCATTAAAATATAGAAAACTCCATTTAAGTCCTTAGATAATTTTGTTTATATTGATTTTTATTTATATGATTTTTGTTCTCTCATAGTAGCACCCCCTCTCAATTGGTATCAGAGCCATATGGCAGATCTCAAAGATAAATATTATATGACAAAAAATAAAAATATTATAGATACACCAGAATTTATAATCATTCAAACATTAATATTAACTGATAATGAAAAAATAGAAATTTTAAGAGTCTTAAAAAAATTAGATGCAGATATAAGAAGAGATATTTATGATCTAATAAATTTTAATATAATAAAAGAAGATTTTTTAATAAATGAAATATTAGATTTAATAGAGAATGACATTACAGAAGAATTAATACAAAATGATATCACAGAAGAATATGGATTATTATAGAATGGATCCTCAATTAGTTAGATATCTAGACATAGAAACAAATGAAAAATTAAATTTAATAATAGAACAAATAGAAAATTTAATGGATCAGATAAGAGAAGAAATAAATATAAAACGATAAGAAAAGCTAAGATTAAAATTATTAGAGAAAAAGAGAGAATATTATAATAGAATTTTAAAGCAATTACCAAGGATACAAATGATTTTAGAAGATAGAGAAAACTAGAAAAGAAAAATATGATGAAACAAGAACATTGGAAGACTATCTAAAATATTATAGAATATATCATAAAAAATTAATTCTTGAATCAATAGAAGAATATTGTGAATATAAAATAATGAATTATAAAGAAGCAAAATATGAAATAGAACTTATTCTACATATCGAAACATATCAAATGAAGAAATTAATGACAGAATTTTCAGAAATAAAATTTGAAAAACAAATAATAGAAAATATAAGACTTCCGGTTTGATCTTATCAAATAAAAGGAGCTAATACAACCATATTCCAACCATTAAGCTCATGGGAAGAATCCGATGGATTTCTTGATATGCAATTAAATTGGATAAGTGCCTTTTTATGGCAAACATATAAAAATATAAACATACAAGATAAATTAGCTATTGAAGAATTACAACAATTAAATATACAGGATATGAATATCAAAGAAAAATTACAAAATATTCAAAATAAAATAACAATACAATTTAAAGAATTACAGATATGATAGGATAAATTAAAAATATAGATGAATAAATTTTAAAATAATTTCAAAGAAAATCAGGAGAATTAATTAATCAAGATAAAATTGAAATAATTATAGAAAAATAGATAAGTTAAATAAGAAAATAAGGAAGAATGATAATGAAATAACCATATCAATAGAATTGTTAGAATTAATGTACAAGTCCAATTATTGGGCCGGACTTTACAATTAGATTAATTAATATGATTAATTAATCAAGGTCCGTTAATGGCCCTATTGTAAATAGGGTTAGGGTTTTGAGGTGCACATATTAATATGTGCACTATTGTAGAGAAATTAAGAGATTCGCTCTTCTGACATTAGGTTTTTCTTTTGCTAGCACAAAGAGAAAAATCAATTCTCTCGATTCCATTCCAATAGTTGGTGATTGATGGAGTTCTAGATTCAACTCGTTGTGTGGATTTCTGTTAGAAGCTGGACAATTGGACAGCTGGTGGTGACAAGATTGTACCTCCCGTTTCAGATTACAGATTCACGAGATTTATC
Organism: Ligustrum vulgare; assembly: GCA_963555705.1. NCBI lineage: Eukaryota > Viridiplantae > Streptophyta > Magnoliopsida > Lamiales > Oleaceae > Ligustrum > Ligustrum vulgare. The sequence goes on from OY743172.1 coordinate 54,779,747, forward strand.
AAAGGTACATTCTAATCACAAATTCTATCTAAGTGTAAGGTTGATCCGGGCTATGGTTTCGAGTTTGTTTATTTTCCGATGTGCATGTATGTATCGAAACCTTACACTGGTATCAGAGCCTACCTTATTACTTGTTATAATTTGTTAAATTCTTTGATGAATTATATATGATTGAATAAATATTTTTTTTTAGTTTTCTAGCTTTTGAGAAAATCGATTTTCTTGTTTTAAATTTGATTTGGAAAAAAAAATTAATTTTTGATCGAAAAAATGAATTGAAGGTGGTCAGCGGTGGCAGCCACCGCCGCCGCCAACTTGCAGCGGCGCGACCGTCGCAAGGCAACAGGCGTTGGAGCCGTTGCAAGAAAACTCGGCACGGGGTGCTGCTGTTGAAACAACAACACTATTTTGAAAACGGAGCAACGTGCGACGCTGTTGCAACAACAGCGTCGCGAGCTACAACGCGTCTTCGTAGCGGCAGTAGGTGCAACTGCGGGGCTGTAGCGGCACCTATTGCAGGTGATGGGGTGCTGTCGCTAGTCAGCGGTGGTTCCCATTGCGGGTGTAAGACGCGGCGCCTTCACCGGCGTTGCGTCACCAGAAGCCAAAAAGCTGGGTTCAATTTTTCAGATTTTGGGGGCGGGGGCCTCTTACACAATATTGGAAATTGAAAAGGTCCATTTGCAATTTGTTGACTAAAGTTCAGATTTGGGGCGGGCTTCTACACAATTTCTGAAATTGCGAACCCTTGTCCTGCAAATATGAAAATGGGGGTTAAAACACAATTTTCGAAATTGAAAGGGGCAGCTTATAATTTTTAATATGGGTCATTTTGCCATTTTTAGAAAAGGCTTTAAAATTTGATTGTAAATGGGTTTGACATAATTTGAAATGTTGACTAGAATTTTAATTTTGACCTAATTCAAAATTTTATTTTAAAATTCACGACTTTTAAATTATTGTTAAAATTGGATTTTAAAAAAATATATAATTTAACCCTAAGTTGAATTTTATTTTATTTAGGAGTTTTATCCTAAATTAAAATGTTAATTCAATTTGTCCTAATTTTAGAATTAGAGTTTGGACTCTAATTTGGTGTTTAATTAATTAAATTTGATTTAATAATTAATTAATTCGTTTAATTGATTATTAATTAAATCTTATTTATGATTTGATCATAAATTCGATTAGCCATAAAATCTTGAAATTGGAGTTGGACTCTAATTTAGTATTCAATTAAAATTTTATTTTAATTAAATAAATAAACCTGTCAATTAAAGTAATTGATTAATTTGATTAATTAATTACTAAATTAAATTTTATTTTATTTTAGGAGTTTTATCTTAAATTAAGATGTTAATTTAATTTGCCTCTTTTGGAATTAGAGTTGGACTCTAATTTGATATTTGATTAAAATATGATTTTAATTAAATAGACTCGCTAACTAATGTTAATTAATTAATTTGATTAAGTAATTACTGTTTCGATCCATTTTATCTAAATTAGTTTAGACGACCTAAATTGCTAGAAACTTGAAAGTTGTTTATATAATATTAGATATTATAATTTTATACATTTATATGATGAATGTGTATTTAGTGGATGGTTATGGACTCGACCCATGTGATTGGTTGGATGGTTAATATATTCTATTTTTATTGGTTGGGCCTACGAGCCTATTATTATTTAATTGGGTCTGCGTGCCTATTATTTAATTTTTTTTGGGCCTACGAGCTCTAGTTTGTAGATATGGGTCTGCGCGTCCATTTTATACAGGCCTGCTTGCCATCTAGTATATGATACAAGTTGCAGCTGGCTACAAGAAGACAACTAGTATAGATTACAAGTTGCAGTAGCAGATGGAGATTATTGCATTTAGCATTTGATGATCGAGTGCGATGTCCCCTACCAACTGGTCTTCTTCATGGCTCGAGGTGACTAGATTGATATTGTCCATAATCATCCACAGTATTATTATATGTATTATTAATTGCATGGTGGATATTAGTTAATATACATAGGAATGATGAGACAAACCCCCACTTAAAATTATATTAAGTCCTATGCTTTCCATTGTTATAATGAAAAATCAGAGTTTACTATCGATGTCAGCTTGTTGAGTCACTCAAGGCTATTCGTTGGTAGATATCTTTCTCATTATGAAGTATTAGATACTTCTGAATAATGGGTCGGACTTAAGCGAAATTTACATCCTTATTGAGTAAATCAAAAGGGATATAATTTTGAAAGCAATTTATTAAATTCGTATTAATTGGTTAATACAAAATGCCTTCCATTGTTATAGTGAAAAATCAGAATCTTCCCTTGATGTGGTTAGTTGAGTCACTCAAGGCTGGGAGTGGGAAGGTGTGTTTATCACTATGAAACATAAGACTGAACCATGGGTAGAATTTAACTGAAATCTATCTTTTGTTGAGTTACTCAAGGAGATGAGATTTTGGAGGCACAATCAAATAAATACATAAGATGTGTGGGACAAAGAGTTGTCTACTTGATGATCTAAGAGTCACATGGAGATGTGATTGATAGGAGTATCTACCTGGATGTTTCATTAGAGCTTGTTGAGTCACTCAAGGTTCTAATGGAATAAATGGGAATCCTAGCCTATTGTGATTCTATGAGATTAATGTTGAGGGTCATTAATTCAAGTAAAATAGTGAGAGCAATCGATTTAATTAAAGACCTTATTAAATTAATTTATGCATGATAATACGTGACTCTATTTTTGATTTATTATTGTTGTTGTATGAGTTTTAAAATTTGAGTTGTCACATGAACTTATTGAGTGTAATTGACACTCTATAAGTTCATTAGACTGAAATCCTTGAATTGGTGTCGTCCTTTGAAAAATGATCTCAAAACACGATATGATCGAGAATACTCTTCTCGAACATGCACTAATAGGACATTACATTTATAATTGCGAGGCTTCCTTAATCGAAATGAAGAAGTGAGAAGTTTGGTGAATCTTCTACTTCAGTTTTCTATTTGACAAAGGTTAAATAATCTACTTAGCCAATCGAGTATTAGATATCGATAATATACAATGGCTAAAAGTAGAATAATTGCTAAAAATGGTGATGTACCTATTTGTAGGTAATAAAGCAAATGTTGTTTGAACAACTTAAGAAGCTATCACCTATTTTTGCCTTCTCATTCAGTTTAAAATTAGACAATTGTTAATTATAGTTCTTATGAAGAACGACACCTCCACTTCATGTGTTGGACATGAAGTAATTATCCTCTTTAATTAAGAATAATAGTTATTCGTTAACTTAGATGGGATACTATGGAAGTGAGGTAAGTAATAAACATTCTACATTCTGAATATTAATAAGGCAAAGAAGAAGTCACAATTAAATCTGACACTTGACTGATTCAATTAACAGAGATATATGTATATCTCACCTTGAAGGTAAATTGGCAAGTCAATTTTTTCTTTAAAAAAAGGAAAAAGGAGATGGTTGATCTAGTGAGCCTGTTACATTCGGATGTAAGTGGGCATATGTTAGAGTGATCTTTAGTTATTAGATAACATTAATAGTCATTGTTATTTATAATGCAGTTTAAATCTGAGAGTTTGAAAAGTTCAAATAATACAGATTTAAATTAGAAGGCCAAAATGAGAAAAATATTCTGAACACTTAGATCTGATCAAGGTGAAGAATATTTTAAAGTAATTGACTTTAAGATTATGTTATGAGAGTGTAATTTTCTCAAAGATAAACCTTTTCGCATACACCTCGGTACAATGACGTATCTGAAAGGAAAAAGATTGCAATTGATGAAGCCACGCAAAATCTCCAAAAACTGTTTTTGGAGCTTTGCACTGAAAAACTTTATATTACACACTTAGTCATGTTCCTTGATAATCGGTTGATGAAGATCCATATAAGATATGGATTTCAAAGGTCTAATCTTCCTCGCGTTAAGATTTAAGACCTCGATACTTATTAGAAGTATATCAAATTTGGATAAGCAATAGCCTTAGTTCAATATATATATTTGTGAAATATCCAAAAGATGGTTGGATATTATTTCTGCATTCCTATCGAGAAAGAAAATCTATCTCGAATCTTGTCAATATCTTAGAGAAATAGTTCATCTAAGAGAAGACAGTCTGAGTAAAAGTAGAACATAAAAGAGTTCATGATTACACATATATACTTAACCGATTAAATAAGCTAGAATTTGCGCTTGCATTAGATGAGGCACAGATCAATGCTTGGGACATGATCGGTGTTCAGGACGTGGTGACGATTGAGAACGCACTAGCTCAATGTAAAGATATTAGGATCATGTATACTCCATTGAGTTACACATCCCTGATTGCTGATATTGTATTAGTCATCGATGATAATGAGCATATATTTACATAGAAGCTAAGTCAAATGTGGACTAAACGAGATGGGAGGAAGCCATAGAATCCGAGATAAAAACAAAGTTTTGGAGCTTGTTTGATTCGCCTGAAATGGGTAAGACCCATAGGCTGTAAATGTGTTTACTCTGAATCATTTCGGATTCTACTTGTGGTAGCAACATGCTATGATTATGGGATTTTTGAATCCTTATATATACTTAAACATAGTATACTAGTTACAGATATCTATTATAGATTAAAGTAAGCCTCACCGAGCTAGAATCTTGATTTTGTTGAGATAATCAAAATGTTTGATTTTATCAAAAAAAATTGAAGATAAAGAATGTGTGTATATAAAAGGTTAGTGGGAGTGTTCAGTATTTCTGATACTATATGTAGATGACATATTATTGATCAGAAGTTGAGTCTGTAACCTTTAAAGTGAAAGTGCAATTATTTTGAATTTCTCCATGATGGATTTGAGAAATAAGACCTTCACTTTGGAAACCAGAATCTATAGAGATAGATCTGAAAAGGTTGTTTTGATTTCTCAATCCACGTACATAGATGTAATGCCAATAGGGTTAGCATGAATGAATCCAATATAGGATTATATCCCAAAAGTTTTGGGTTAATCTTCTTAAAATGGTGTTTAGAACACATATTGAAAAAGAATTATATGGAGAAGATACTTGATTGTTTGACAGTGAGATCTTCTTAAAAGCGACACTATGTACGACACTTTTTGTATTCTCGAGTACTTGTGGGCACTAAGAATATGATAGACACGAGGAGAAATGTAGACTTATAGTCTTTGGGTATAGAGATACCATCATTCAGTCCGGGAAAGGATGAAGAAAATATTCAGTCTGATTGTTAATTAACTTTAGTAGTGGTGTGGTCAATTTGCAATGGTTCAAATAAGGAAGATCGCTAACTATATAACCGAGACTAAATACATAAGTGCTTGTGAAGCAATCTCGATCGTTAAGTTCATTAGTGGACTATAAATTTTCCTAGCATTATAGCTCCAGTAATGAGTACTGTGACTACAATGGAGCCATCGCGCAAGCGAGGGAACTGGGTCTCATCGATGATCTGAGTATGTATTTAGGTTCTACTATCTCATTCGAAGATTGTAGAAAATAGAATTCATGCCCACTAACCTTAAGCAGGTTGAATATGTGAAGAGTTACATATTGAAGATCTACCTGTAAAACCACTATCCCAAAAGGAATATGATTATCATATAAACTCATTATGTACAGGATACATGAGTTATTGGATCTAGTGGAAGAATATCAATGTTATGCTATAAATCCAATCGTTGAGATAGCATAACACATATATTATCATTTTCTAAATAAAGACAGATCTTTTATTATATTGAGTTTAACTCATCATTTAAATAATAGAGTCCGTAGAGTAAGTTTAAATAACTTGTAAGTCACAAGGTGTTGTGACTGTGAGATACAAGTCATTAATATCTTATTCTAAAACTCTCCCTAGTCGATGTAACAACAAGATATGGATATTGTTGTTGTAGTTAGACTAGCATGTGTTGCATTTCTTTCTTATGAAGAAAGTAGTTTATCTCATAAGATAGAATGTAGAGGGACATTCAAATGAACACGTAGATGTATTGTTAGATGAACAAAGCATTGGATGACTCGCCTTGAAATTCCACATGGATAACTATCCAAGCGTCAGTGGTGAATCTCTAATGCACGGTTGTGGATTTGGTTCTTTGACTTGAGGACTTCATAGAATCTTATATGTAGATTACTATGCTTTGGCGAGCGTTGATGTTGGCTCTTGAGAGGAGTCATCAGGATGACGTCGTACGGGTATAGTGAGAGTCATATGAAGGTTGTGTATGTCCAATATGAGGATTCGTCACTCCTGGGTAGTAGGAGATTATAACCTGTATTTCGCTCACTTAAGTTGATGTAAATTCCTCGGCCGAGGTGAAGTTATGAATTGAAAAGGTGTTTTCAGTCATAACAAGATCAACTAAGATAAGAGGTGAATAACATAATTTGTTGAAATGAGATTGACGCTATCCATATCTCTTAACCAATTGGGTTATATTGATGAAGGGATTATATTTCCACGGTAACGCACATGAACTGGTCTTGTCATGCCACATGACTTTTCCTTTCACATGGATTGCCTTGACACATTGCTAGATGTCAATCTAGGACGACGAAGTGAATTAATCGATCTTGGTGAGTCGATGATGAATTAGAAATAGAGATTTAAATTCATCTTATTCCAATCAGATTGGAATAATAATAACACGGCGTTTGTCATCGTGAATGGAACCTAATGGGTCACACACAAAAGGCGAGAATTGAGTATTTGGAATTGGATCTTGTCCAAGTGGGAGATTGTTAAAATTAATGCACAAGCCCAATTGTTGGGCCGGACTTTACAATTAGATTAATTAATCAAGGTCCGTTAATTCCCTATTGTGAATAGGGTTAGGGTTTTGAGGTGTACATATTAATATGTGAACTATTGTAGAGAAATTAAGAGAGTCGCTCTTCCGAAATTAGGTTTTTCTCTTGCTAGCACAAAGAGAAAAACCAATTCTCTCGAATCCATTCCAATAGTTGGAGATTGATGGAGTTCCAGATTCAACTCGCTGTGTGAATTTCTGTTAGAGGCTGGACAATTGGACAGCTGGTGGTAACAAGATTGTACCTCCCGTTTCAGATTACAGATTTACGAGATTCATCGAAGGTACATTCTAATCACAAATTATATCTAAGTACAAGGTTGATCCGGGCTATGGTTTCGAGTTTGTTTATTTTCCGCTGTGCATGTATGTATTGAAACCTTTCGAGAAGAAAGAATTAAAAAATTAGAAATAAAAATAGATGATATGTATGATAGACTATTTAAAGTACAAAAAACTCAGACTATTAAACCAAGAGTATAAAATGTCAATAAGTGAATATATTGAAGATTTAAAAATATTAATAAAATCATTAATAAGTGATGTTCAAGAAATGAAAAATGAATTAAAAGAAGTAAGAAATGATATAAATATACTAAAACTAGAAATTAGAGAATTCAAAGAAAATAATAAAAGCAAAGATAAGAAAATAGACAAAAAACTCATAGAAAAAGAAATACTTTGAATATGAAAGAAACACTTTGAGTAAGAAAAAATTATAATAGAAGCAGGAAGTATGAATGATGAATTTAGAAAAAACATATTACCAAAAATACTAGAAGAAGAATTAGAATTACAAAAATCCATAGAAAAAACTTTAGGGAAATTAAAAGCTAAAGAAAAAACTGAAGAAGAACAAGATAAAAATGAATGAAGAATTAGATTTACTTATAGAAAATTTTGATCCATTAAACCTAGAAAATTTTAATGAATATCAAGTTTTAATGAATACTGGAGGAGCACCTAGCCCAGCTCCTATATGAACTTCCAAACAAGAATTACCAAATTTAGATGAAAGTTATGCACCTTATACAGTAAACTACACCGACAATATTATGATAGAATCAGAGATAGACAACCACCTAAAGGGAATGAATATAAAGATAGATTTGAACCAAATAATAATTACGATAAACCTATTAATCATGGATGAACAAAACTAGATTTATATTGTAAAATATATACTAAAAAAACCTTATTAACTTGGGCAGATTCAATGATATTGTTCTTTTTATACAATAAAGATGATACATGGAAAAATACTGAAAGAATGATAAACTTTTTAACATCATTTTTGAAGGACATGTTAGGAATTGGTGGGAAGAAATAAGTAGTAATACGAAAACATTAATAAGAAGAAATGTACAAATAGAATTAATAAAATCAGATAGAAAAGTTAGTAGATTACATTGCGGATGAATTTTTAGAAGAAAATTGGATACGTAATGATGAAACAGGATCAATTAGAGAAAAAGATAATGCAAGAGTAAGATTAATAAATTTAACAATATGTGATATGTGTAAGATTAAATAATACACTTGTGAATTCAAAGAATACTATTATGTCCAATTCTATAGTCATGAAAATCAAGAAGTATATAGAGATATGATTACAATAAATTACCAGGTTCATGGGGAATATACTTTAAAATAGAATTTGAAAAATTTATCATAGATAACCTTAGAATACCTAAAACATTAGGATCAAGAATAAAATTTCTATTTGAAAGATTAGCGTATATATGTCAACAAAGACAATTATTAAAGAAATTAGGAAAATGGACTAGAATATGTTGTGAAGATATGGAAAAATCTACCCAATGGAGATGTAACCCTGAAAAAAGAAAAAATATTAAAAGAAAATATAAAAATAGAAAGTTTAAAAAATTTAGAAACTTTAGAAATATATATATATATATATATATAAAACCTAAGAGAAGATATTACAAAAAAAGATATAGTCCAAATAAAAAAAAGTTACAAAAGAATATATAATCCAAATAAAAAACAGAAACTAAAACTGATAACAAAGATAAAAGCCAATGCAAATGTTGAAATTGTGGAGAAATAGGTCATATAAGCACTGATTGTAACAAAAAGAAAGTTAAAATATTACAAAAAGAATGTCTAGAAATAGAAAGTGAATTAAGTGAAATATCTGACATTGAAGAATACTATAATCAAGAAACAGATTCAGAAACCAATGAATCAGAATCAAAATAGAGAAATAGAAAAAATAGAAAAAAATAATAACATAGATAAACAAGAATATGAAGGAATAGAAGGTTATGGATTAAAAGTAACTTTTGATAATAATAAGTTCAGGAAAATACAAAAATTATCTTTAGATTTGAAAATAGGAAAATGAGAAATATTAGACAGAATATGGAGAAGAGAAAGAGTAGCAATAAATGAATATCATAAAATTGAAAAGGCAATAGATATTAGAACTACTCAAAGAACACACAAATTGAATCTTTTAACAAAAAATATGGTTACAGAATTATTAACAAAGATCAATAAAAAATAAAGTGAAAAGATCCAATATGTTTATTTAGCAGGTATCCAAATAATGTTTAAATCCTTGTTTAGAGAAGGATTTGATTCGTCTTTGACTGTAAGTTTACATGATGGAAGAATAATAAATTTAAAAGACAGTCATTTAGGAATAATAGAAGGAAATCTTGCATATAAGAAACTAATATTTACATGTTACCCAAAATATTGTATATCTTTAAAAAGTAGAAACTTTAATGAAGATTTAGGACTACATTTCAAATTACATAAAGATAATATAATGGAACCAGGAGATAAAATTATGACTATAGAATATAGAGCATTATACACATTTACTAATTCTAATTATGGAAACATTTATTCTAAAAAACCATATATTGAAATTCATAAAGATTGCAAAGATTTGGATAAACTGTGGAACCAGATAAACAAATAAGTTTAGTCCCAAGAAACTATGAACTTACTATAACAAAAAATAAACCAAAAATTATAGAGTTAGGAGAATAAAAATACCCTAATAATGCATAACATTTGAAGATGACATATTAATTAGAATATCAACAAGTTTACCCAATAGAAAACAATTAGGAGAAACTAGTAATACAAGGGAAATAAAACTTCATAGAAATGCTGGAAATATGAAAATAGAATGTGAATATTTCAATGGAAAAGAACATGTAAAAAAATCAAATATATTAATTGATACAGGAGCTAGTGAATGTTATATAACTTCAAACAGGAATAAATAATTAATAGCTCATAGAACTGACCAGTATAGATATATAAATTTTGATGGACAAATACATATAACTGAACAAGTTAAAATACCAGTAAAAATAGGAGGAATAAATCTCTTAGTGCTATGTCATATAGATAACAGTACGGTAAATCCTCATGTGTTATTAGGAATGCGCTTCCTAAATAGACTATAAGATTATAGTATAAAACGTGAAGGATTATATATAACTCATAATGGTCAAACTATACTATGTAGAAAAGCTGAATAAATGAATAATCAAATAAGTTTTCCACTAGCTGTTTATATTCAAGTTACTATAATTGAAACAAATACAACAACATGTACATTAATAGATACAGGAAGTGATATAACAATATTTAAATTTTTTTTAATAAAATCATGGAATACTGATGGGAAAATAAAAATAACAGGAGTTACAGGAGAAAGTATTCAAATAATTAACAGTGTTGATAAAACGATATAATATTAGGAAGTAAATAAATAGTTGTGAACAAGATATATAGTTACAACAAATTAGAATATGATATATTATTAGGAAATGACTTTATACAACAATTTCAGTATTATAAACAAAACAATTACATGATAATGTTACAAACACTTTGCGAATATTTATTAAAAATACCAAGAGAATTTCGACCTTACAAAATTCAGCTAATACAGCGTGGTGATAAATGGGAGAAAAAACCAATTACACAAAATGAAATAAAAAATAAAAGAATAATGTATAAAAAAAGTCTTGAAAACAAATATACAAATAAATATGGAAAAAAATCATTGATCAATTAGATAAAATTTGTGGAGAGAATCCATTATTATTTTGAAAACCACATCATCCAAAAGCTAAAATAGAACTAACAGAAAATGTTATTATAAGAGTTAGGTCAATGATGTATACCATACAAGATACACAGGAATTTAAAACTCAAATAAAAGAATTACTTAATCAAAAATTAATCAGACATAGTAATGGACCCCATAGTAGTCCAACTTTCATGGTAATGAAACATTCCGAACAGAAAAGAGGAAAAGCTAGAATGGTGATAAATTATAAAGAATTAAACAAATATACCAAATTTGGTGAATACTTTTTACCAAATGAAGAAGTACTAATAAATCTTACAAAAGGAAAACAATACTATTCTAAATTTGATTGTAAATCAGGATTTTGGCAAGTAAAAATGGAAGAAGATAGTATTCAATATACAGCATTTAGTACACTCCAATGTAAGTATGAATGGATGGTAATGCCATTTGGCTTAAAAAATGTATCACAAATATATCAAAGGAAAATGGATAATATATTTAGAAAATTTAATGAATTCTTAATTGTTTATGTTGATGATATATTAATATGTTCTAATAATAGAGAAGAACATAGAAACCATTTAATGAAATTTATAAGTGAATGCAAAAAAGAAGGAATTGTTCTTTCAAAAAAACAAAGCTATAATAGAAAAACAAGAAATTGATTTTCTTGGATTATTAATAGATAAGAAAGGAATAAAATTACAAACTCATATATCTAAAAAGATAGAATGTTTTCCAGATAAATTAGAATCAAAAGAACAAATACAAAAATTCTTAGGATGTTTAAATTATGCAGTAGGATTTATTGAAAATCTTTCGAAAAAAAGACATAAGATTCAGATTTTACTTAAATACAAATACCAAAGGATGGAGTAATGAGCACACAGAAATTTTCAAATCAGTTAAGGATGAATGTAAATATTTTCCAAAATTAAGATTACCAGATTAAAAAGATAATCTAATAGTTAATACTGATGCCTATGATAAATATTGAGCAGCAATATTAAAAACAGATCTTAATGAAATTTGCAGATATTCCAGTGAAACGTTTAACTAAGCAGAAATAAATTATACTTCCCATGAGAAAGAATTGTTAGCAATTATCAGAGGAATAAAAAAGTTTTCATTATTTTTATTATCCAAAAAATTTATTGTTGAAACTGATAATTCTCAAGTTGCAGGCTTAGTAAAAAATAAATTACCACCAGAACCTCAATATAGGATGTTCCATAGATGACAAGTCTATTTGGCAATTTATAATTTTGATATAATTCATATTAAAGGTGTCAATAATTATCTTGCAAATTTTTTAAGTAGAAATATTGAATTTGCAGATGGATAATATCAAAAAAAACCCTGATAGACGCCAAACAACGAATAAACTTCCTCACAGAGGAAGCTGAAGATATAAAACTTGGAATTGAGCAACTTGCAGAGACTCTTCAAGAAAGTTTCAAGCAATTGATGGAAATCTCAAAATTTCATTACAATTATACTAAAGAATTGAGCGATAACATAATTGAGATTGAATCACAGTTTGAATCGTTAATTACCAAACAGGCTGATACCAAACATGTTATATCAAAAATACAAACAGGTACATCTTCTGGATGTAGTGGTGGACCAACGATTAAAAGAGATGAACCAAGTCCTAAGAAAGTTGTCATAAATGATGCCAGTCCTCGAAAAGTGATAATCAATGCCAAAGACAAACGTACAAGGGTAATCAAAATTCGAGCTGAGGAAGAAGTTGATTCCCCTTTTTTTACAAAAGAAGACGAATATAAAACTACTGCTAAGGTTATATATGAACTCCAAGAATGTGATTGTTATTATATTTTGTTTGGAGATCATGTATACCCACGATTGATCGTTACTCAAGGAGGAGATCCCGGTATGACAAAAATGACAGCTAATTATGGGTTTTTGGTTCTTATCTATCTAGGAAAAGATCTGAAAGAAATTGAAAAATTTGATGATTTATTAAAAGGAGAAATTTCAAAGCTTTCCCAAGGAAGATCTATATATTTAAAATTTTATTCGATCAATCCTGAAATTGATGGAAGGATGTATTATCCTGTTGAGCATATCACAATTGGATATGTTGCTCGAAATTTCCAGATTGAAGTTGAAAAAAATACCAAACCTATACCAAATATTACAAGATCATGGTTTAGATCTCGAAGGGTGTAAGGAATTAAGGTTCTCTACAACATTGCCAAAAATTTGTATGATAAAAAATTCAAATGCATATGTCAGTGACTCAGTATAATGGATGGACCCTCCTCACTAATGGAAGAAAAGAAAAGTCAACAATCTTGAAAGAATACATCAACAAATTTGATACTCATCAAATCCATGGAAGCTTCGCTACCTTACAAGAGGCGTGCATTGTCAGAAATTGCCCCACATGCCAACAGAATTGATGGACACATGGGGCTTGCTTTATTAAAGAAAGATGTAACGTGTCAAAATTAAATAGCCCTATGTAAGATCCATGTGAGAAAATAAATAATGGAGGGACATGTATGTCCTTGTAATAAATAATAAAGGAACATGTGTGTCCTTGTGCGTCCTGGTAGGGGTGGGCGTGGGTTGAGTTGGGTCGGGTTTAGGTTCAACCCGAACCCAAACCAACCCAAATACAGATTTCAACCCAACCTAACCCAACCCAATAAAGTGTCGGGCGGGTTGGGCTTCGACCCAAATGGTAAAATGTAAAAAATAGCCCATAAATCCAATTTTTGTTGTCCCAATTAAATCTTAAGTTTACAACATATAAAATAACTTAAAATTTAAATTATAAGAAAATGCAAGTAAATATGTGAAGCACTTGTGTCCATTTTCTTTTAGGATACTTGGAACTTTTCAAGAACTTAAACTTGGGCGGCTGAAAATCAACAACGTCATAGTTTAAAAAACTCAATAGGCAAATCCCAATATATTTCAATAAATGAAAATATTTTAACTAGACAACCAGTTCTATTCAATAAATGAATAGAAAATGCTAGGCCTTTCACATGGTGCAAGGTGAGGCTGTGACTTGTGAGAGAAATTTCAAAATTTGCACACACTGTGAGTCTGTGATGGATTTACCAAAAGAAAATGTAAACTCAAGCATATAACAAGTTGCATTAAAAGGTTAAAATGTATTAAAATGACTACAGGGGTACATCATATCATTGAATTAATGCAATTTGGAGCAACCTTATTACTAAATATTAACAAGCTGGACAAATTGATTTTTTTCATCCGTTAATTAACTTAATGCATCATGAATGGCATAAAATTTTAATGACATATAATGTAAACAATCTTCTACAGATAAATCATAAAACTACACCACATCCACTGCCTGACCTCTGACAAAGGGAAAAAAATAAGCAAAACATTTATATTAATATTGATAAAATCTGGAAGAAAATGAAAAAGTTAAAATCAGGGTACCCCAGCTAGTTGGTGACTGATGATAGAAGTAGAATTGTAGAACAAGGCGGGACAGGGACGGCAGTCACGGCACTCACTGAGTGCTCACGGTAGTCGAGGTCCGGCGGAGCCGCTGCAGAAGATGGAAATGAGAGTGAGAGCTCGACGGCGAGCGAGAGCGGATGGACTGAGTGAGAGAGGCAGAGAGCTTAGGTTAGGAGTTAGGAGGAACTTTAAGGTTAGAAACTTAGAATGAATTTGTTTTTTAACTTCAATTTTATGCTTTTTTTCCCCTAAAAATCGAGTTGGGTCGGGTTACCCGGGTTTGAAATTGCAACCCGTAACCCAACCCGACTAGTTGACTCTAAACCCGACCCAGTCTCAATTTTTGCAAAAAACTGACCAAACCAGGTTAGTTCGGTTCGGTTTGGGTGGGTTGACCGAGTTGGTTTGGGTTTTGCCCACTCCTATGTCCTGGTGACATTATGAAAAATTTCAAATTATTGTATCCATTATCTAAGAATGATGTAAGATGTTGTATAGTAGTACCTCGTGAAGTTGTATAAATAGAAACTTTCTGATTAGGAAAAGGGAGAGATTATTTGAGCACTTAGCTTGTGAGAAAGCCAAAGAAATCCTCTGTCTTTGAAAAAATTCTCATACCAAAGTCTTGTACCAATCCTCTTTGAATCAATAAAATTCCAATCTTTTTATAAAAAAGATATCAGTTTCTAAATTTCTGTCTTCCAAATCCTATTTCCTAAAGAAGGTATATTATTAAGAAAACTCCCTACACTTTGTCCAAAATATTTTCCAGCAAGATATTATACAGTGAAGGCATGAATTCAGGTAAGGCTAATTACCCATAAAGGCAGGAGGTCGTTGAAGGGAATGATAGCAGAAACCTGTGAGCCCGAAGGTCACTAATATCAGAAGGAAAATCTAAAGGTACAAAGAATAGGAAAAGAGGTTAGTATTCTTAATATATCTGTCTTTATGGAATTAGGAGAAGGAAGAATTGTTAAGACAAGTTATCATGGGAGAATTTAGAATTATTAAGTTTAATTATCAAAACAGTCCTTATAAGGATGAATATCATAACATAATTGAAACTTTATTCATGCATAAACAATTTACTAGACCCAATAATGAAATAAAAAAGTTATATCATGTCTATATGCCATGTTTGTTAGCTATTTTTCCTAAAGTAAAAGAATTATTATGAATAAAAATTACAAAATCAATCATTTACTTTTGGATTGATAGTGATAATAATGAATTATATTTAGGATATATGTTTATTAGTGATAATGATTATGATCCTATAATAGATTATGACAATGATGGAAGAGACGAATCATTCTTTACCAATTTTTGAATATCATGAATAAAGAAAATTACATCATAAGAAAACCTACATATAAGAGATGTCCATATAAAGTTAAGAAGAATATTAAAAATAAAAGAGGGATTGAATATGGAAATGAAATTGATAAAATAGGATACCAAGAACAATTTTATGCATTACAAGATATATTAAAAAATTTTAAAGAAAGTTTGATAGAAAACTTTGTTAAAGGTACTCTAAGATCTATAGTAATACAAGATATTCAAAATATAATTGATAAATTAGATAAAAGAAAGAAAAATATTTCAAAATATAATATACCATTTGTACCAGCATAGATATCATGGCAGATATAGATATTATCAATTCTCAAACACTGATAGAATTTGAAAAATTACTTGAAACTTTATAAATTATTTATATCTGTATTTATAATGCTTGGATATACTATTAAAGGATTAGACAATTTGTTAGAAAAAATAATGGAAAAAATATATAACATTATATCTCAATTAATAGATAGGATGAATCATTTGAACAGTATTATATACTTTCAGAAAATCATGATTAATATATTATAGATTATTCTGATATATTACAGCTTAAAATAGATTTAAAAAATAAAATTATAACAAATACAACCCAAACCTAATGCCAGAATATACAATCGAAGGACTAGATAATCTTTTAGAAAAATTGAAAGATAAAATGGAAGATATTAAATATCAAATGGAAAATGAAAACATATTTTTTGAAAAATATAATAAACTTTTAGAAAAATACGAACAATATATTGCAGATTATTGTATTCTACTAAATCAAAGAATGGACTTATGCCAAAAAAATTTGTATAACAATTTATCAACCTGATAATTTATGGATACTTCAGAAGCATCAACTTCTAATAACTGTGATCATAAATTATATTTAGAAAACAAAGAAATTTCATTTTTATTAGCTATTGTTGAAAATTTTAAAAATATAGATTCTGTTGGACAATCTAAGCTAAAAGAAATATACGAAGATATTGACTATGCTATCCTAAATAAAATAGAATTTAATTAAATATAAATACAGTTCATGAAATTATTATAGAATAATACGAAGATATGGAAAAGGAAGTTTCAGAATGAATAACGTTAGGATATATAACTAAAAAAGATCATCCTAAATCATTTGAAAAATTATCACAATATAGAACATCTTTAGAAGAACTTAAAAGATTAAAAAATATAAATATGATCAGAAGCCCTGAATTGAATCAACCTAACTAAGCTTAGGGATATATCTTGTAAAATTAACAATCATTTTCATTAAGGGTAATTTGGAAATTTCAACAGGAAGGTCTATTTTACTAAAGTTATTGCTTACCAAACTCATTTAACTAAAACCCCTTTTTTTGGATGTAAAAGTATTAACATTTTACGAATACTTATCGAAATAAATATTGCAGAAAATAACTTCTGTGTGTATCGCATGGGATAAATATTAGCCTTTGTTTGTTAAAAGTTTTTTGTTTAAAAACATGTTTTTTTATATTTTTTAGGTAAAATGTGTGATTGAAAAATGAAGAAAAAAAATGTGTGGTTAAAAAGTGATTTGGGGAATTGTGTAAGAGAAAACATGTTTGCCAAATATAACCTTTTATTCATCTCCGACCTGATTTCTGTTACTGTGCAGCAAATTTTTTGCTTGATTTTATTTAGCCCTCGTCTTCTGCCTCCAATAATTCTCTACTGCTTTGTTCTTGTCTCATTGATTCTTGATCAGAACTTCACTGATATCGACAGGCGTCGTTTCAGCCTCATCAATCGCCCCATCAATCTCCTCCAACACTTGCTTCTCTAAGTCAGTTTCCTCACAAGATACTGTAATAATTTACCATAATTATCATTGTTGCTCATTAGCATTGATCGTGACCATAGCGTGGTGTTGCTCATTACCGAAGCTTGTGACTGCCAACAATTATTCATGGTTGCGATTTAGAGAGAGAGTAGAGAGAGGTTGGCGATTAACGATTGGGGGAATGAAATAGGGTTAACTAAACAGAGGTTGTTAATTGGGTAATTAGCACTTGATTTTTTAAAAAAACTAAAATTCGTCATTTTATTATTACAATGAGATCTTTAAAAAGTTATATTTTCATGTAATTTTCCCAAAAAAATTTCCATAGACCAGACAAGTTCATAGTCTTCGAGCTATACAGAGAGAGGTATTTTAGCATGGAGTTAGTAGAGTCATTAGCACTAATGACAAATAGAAACGGGCATATTCCGGTTTCCCCTGCTTTTGTTTTGGTTAGACTGAAGGTATAAATTAAATTTGGGGAAGTTTTGCTTAATTAATTTGATAATTTTTACTTGATATTTTTTTATTGAATATTGTTGTTTGTGGAGTTCATTAATGGCTAGTGGTTATATTGTTGTTTGTGGAGTTGACGTGCCATGAGTGATTTGTGATTATCTAATTAACACTTGTTTATTTTAATGGGAAAGAATCATGTCAACCCTAAAGTAATTCTTCAAAAGAAAATCTTTAGTTGAAGAAAATGTTGATAAGGGGAATTAAAAAATAGAGTGGATTTTGATGTTACATAACTTTTCATCGATCGTAGATTAAGAACTCCAATTTAAAATTAAAATATTAATATTCGTGATGAAGTTTGAAGAGTATATTCGCTAAAAAAGAGCTTTTAACCTTCAAGTCATGTATTCTGAATATGACAATTCGGAGTATGCTAATTTAGATGATTACAGCCGTCCTAGTTTACTGAATTCGACAGTTGGTCGAAGTTTGTTTGTAATGTTATCTTTTCAAATCAAGTCATAGAATCAACAAGGAGGTCGTTCGAGTTCTATTGCAACAAAGATTATCATTTCAGGGTCACGATCAATCTGAAGGTTCAATCAAAGTACGAAAACTTGTAAGGAACGATTTTTAGGTATTTCGTTTTTTGTAGTATTTTATAATTAAATTATTTTATATTTTTGCATTGATTAATTTTCGTCTACTCTGAAATAAATTGCTAGCTTCTCCCCTGACAAAAAGCTTAACATAAATGAAACAAATCTCACTTGAGTGAAAGAAATTGTAAATTGTATGCGTGAATGAAGTGGTAAGAATAGGGAGAAAAAATGAATTATTGGAATTTAAAATAATTACTCCCCTTTCTCTTTTTCTTAATGCCATTTTTGATCATGTGGTTTTGTGGGAAGGGCAATTACCCAAGTGTGCAAGGCCATAAGACTTGTTCATTAGTTGAGGCATTCAAAGCACCTATTGCAATGTTGTTGCAATGTTGTTGTTGTGATACTATAAAACCAATTGTGCTTCAAGTTTTCTTTAAGTTGGACATTTTTTCAAACACCTTCAACTCGTCTAACATGTTTTTGTACATTTTCTGAGCTAGCCTTAAGCACAAAGAAGAGATGAACAACTAAAAGGTAGCTTTCTTAGCCCATCTTGACCTGTATGTGATGCGACAACTTTGACGATGGCAATAGATATTTTCATCTTGCCCAAACATTCAATAGGAACTTTCATCTTGGCCAAGCATCCATTGGATAAAAGTGTTTTTACCTCACGCTCTTCTGGTCAATATTTTTTAGCTATCTTCTTTGAACTAGATTTTTCGTCTTTTCACGGAATCTTTGCAGATCCAACTTCGATTCATCGCTTCTCTACATAGCATGGTTCAGAAAGCACTACGTGCCGCCATTAGGACTTCTCAATGGCCATCGACTTTATCCACGGTCTCCTTTCTATACCATCAAACTCACTAGGAAATAACTTTTTAATGCCAAAACTTCTAGACTGGTCAAGAGGAAAGTTTTCCAACTGCTTATGGTGGTAATCCTCCAATCCTACTCAATTCTACCAATTTTTTCCACAAAATATAGAGATCCACAAAAAAAATATGAGGATCCATCAA
Organism: Ligustrum vulgare; assembly: GCA_963555705.1. Classification (NCBI taxonomy): domain Eukaryota; kingdom Viridiplantae; phylum Streptophyta; class Magnoliopsida; order Lamiales; family Oleaceae; genus Ligustrum; species Ligustrum vulgare. The sequence goes on from OY743172.1 coordinate 54,799,381, forward strand.
AAGATCGAGACCTGCCAAAAAATATGGGGATCGATCCAAAATTTTCAGAGATATGATCCAAGATTGCATAAATTTTTTTTTATCTCTCTCATCTGGATCTATATTTGTGGCCATCTTTTCTTCCGATAAAGAAATGTTTAATTTTCACCACATAAACGTCTAGTTTCGTGAGGGAAAATAAATCCCATAGATGGAGCCAAAAATCTTGACAGTTAAAAATACCATCACGTCACTGGACATCAGATCTCCGATCTCTTGACACTATCCACCTTTTACCTGCACACTTGTAAAAACGTAAGGAACCAAGATAACCTGGAAAAAAGAAGTCGGCCACCGTTGGTTCTTCGGTTGTCAAGTCGAAACCAATTGTATATGGGAGAAAGTGGGGTGTGGGAGATAAAAGAGTAGTGCAGTGAGACTAGAGTTTAGGGTATGGAATAGAGCATACCCTAAAAAGTGAAGAATGAAACACTATTTATCTTGAGGAGTTTGAGTTATCTTACTCTAGATGAGATGGTTCTTGGCCCATTATATCACCTTGTGCAACCTAAATCATAGAATAGGTTGTCGTGATCATATTTCGTCCAATTACATAATGTAGGGGGCACCTTACGTAACAACCCGAAAATTTCGTACTTGAGTTTAATTATTTAGAAAGTTGGAATCAAGTATTTCCTCTAAAAAGCGCCAATCTCACGTTTTGTATGACGAGATGATACAGAATTTATAAGAAAAGAGAAGAAATTGGCATTATTTGTAACTTTGGAGACTAAATTGGTATAAAAGAAAGTTATTTGTGGTATTTGAACCCAATCGTATTGAATTTCCTAGTTGAGAACTAAGCTAGAGATTTTAGAAAATCATATTAATTATAGTTTTACCATTTAAATGAACGTGACTTTGAGATCATTTTGTGGATTATGTAGTGATCTTTAGTCATTGCAAGTTTTACCATTTTATAGCTCATGATGAGATCTAAGCATTGATATCAAATTTGGATATATTTGAGTTCGAGAAGTGTTTCAAAAATCGAGCTAAAGTTGCATGTGAAAAGTAGTTGGAATGCTAAAAATCCTCAAAATAATTCTAAAGTATCAGAGTAGCCATGTTTGAGAGGATGTCACGAACAACATGGCAATCATATGTCTTTGTATGTTATTCTACCTTATAGTCCACAATGAGATGTACGTATTGGTATTAAATTTGATCACAATTTAGGTTGGTAAGTGCTTCAAATATCAAGTTGAAGTTATACTTGAAATGGTAAAAGTGCTGAAAAATCAAAAAATTTGGCTAAGTGCAGAAACCAAATGTGAGCAGACATTTTTGGACGTGTAGTACGGGGCGATATAATGATCTATTTTCTTTACAGTATAACCGTTGCGAAGGTTGAAGTGTGAACTTTACAACGGTATAAAGATTGGCCAAAATGGATTTCGTCTTGACCTTCAAATATTGACCCAAATGTGGCATTTTGAAAAGAAAAATCTGAATTTTTTTGTATTAAAATAATTCAAGAGAGAGACATGTGTCATCATACCATTGTGATCCTAAGGACATGTTTGGAAATTAACTTATTTTAGTTAGAAGCAATTATTTATCTACAGTTATGGGATTTAAATGATATATACTAGATATTGAAGGACTTTGTTTCAACTTACTTAAGGACTAAATCTTATATAACAAGAATAATATGGGTTTACTTTGCATATACATTATATATATATACCCAATTCAGTGGAATTAGGCCCATTTTTTTCTTCATCAGTGGAGAGAAAGAGAGAAACCAAGAGAGGCTGGAGAAGGGAAGCTGCTGGCCGAAAATGTGATGAAAAAGGAGAGGAAAAAAGAAGGAATGGAAGGGGAAGAAGTAGGGATGCTTTGCTTGAAAGTTTAGTTCTCAAAGTTTGGTTCTTCTTCTTAATTTTAAGAGGTGAGTAAAACTTGGTTTATGTTTTAATTGTGTTAGTTCTCATATGGTGTTGAAGGTTTTTACATGATTTATATGCCAAGTTTAATGTTAAAAGCAAAAGTGTCTTCTAGGTGTTTGATGAAAGGTATGAGTAAGAATATGTGTTTTAATGACTTATTTCAAAACTTGTTTGAAACTAAGTTATTGTCTTTATGATAAATGAGCCTAACACACCACTTTAAATTAGAGTTATTCATATCTTAAAGTTGATTTTTAAGTGGGGATGTTGAATTAGGATTGAGAGTGCTCTATTTTATGATTGAAGCTTGGGTATGAAGCTACAAGTATTAGAATTCAGATTTGAAGGAAAAATTTAGTTGTTATCCCCAATTTTAATGGCCTTAAAATGTACTTTGAGTTGAATTTACTAAGATTTGAGACTTAATTTTTGTACAAAAGTATTAAAACATGATTTACATTGATGTTGGACACTAAATCATGTTATACCTTATGGCTTAAGCTTCTTTATGGGCTTCATGTATAAAATTCTAGATTTAGGTTGATTTAAAGACTAAAGATTTTCAATGTTATGAATCTTGTTCTTATAACAGTGTTTGAAATTAGTTTTCATACTAGAAAGTATCTCAATTCTTGTACTTAGACATTATTGTTAACCTAAACTCTTTTACTATATACTTTACAGAATTCATGGTATGTCTAAATTGTTAACCTAAACTCTTTTACTATATACTTTACATAATTCATGGTATGTTAACAGGGGTTGGACTAGTATAAAATCTGCTGGAATGTACACTTTGAAACATTACTTTGCATGTGTTCAAAACTTGATTTTTAATTGATTTTATTGAAGTATGAAATCTGATATTTCAAGTACTATGTAAGGAAGTTTTTAAAAGTGTTTTGAGGCTAAAGAGTTGTTGATCTTATGACTAAAGATTGTTATTAGCTTGAGTTGCATTCTATATTCAAAATTCATGTTTAAAGGTGTGTTAAGATGTCTTCAATATGTTTTAAAAATCTGTAAAAACTATTTGTTTAAAATGGTCACTTTGCAAGTGTTTAAAGCTAAATTTTAAGACTAAAATTTGTTGGACTTTATGTCTAAAACATATTATTGGTTTAATTTATAATCTAAGTTCAGTTTCATGATTAGAAGGGTGATAATAAGCATCCAAGGTAGCGACACTCAAAAGACCACCTTGTAATGGTTGAAACTTGGAAGTTTGATGCTAGTTGATGTTGGATTTTATGCCTAAAACTTGTCATTAACTTAAGTGTTATTTTATGTTCAATAACAAAGATTAAAAGCGTGTTAAGATATCATAAACATGCTTTGAAACTCTGTTGGGAATCCTCATTCAAAGTTATCGATTTGCAAGTGTTTAAAATTAGATTTTGAGGTAAAATGTTGTTGGAATTGATGAGTAAAACTTGTTAGAGGCTTAAGTTATGTTTTATGTTCAATGCACATGATTAGAAGTGTGTTAAGAGGTACTTAACATGGTTTTAAAATTTTAAAGTTACCACTTTGCAAGTGTTTAGAACTTAATTTTGAGATTTAAGGATGTTGGATTTTATGTCTAAACCTTTTTAATAGCTTTAGTGATTATCTATGTTTAATATACATGATTAGAAATGTGTTAATAAGCACCAGGTGTAGTTTACAAGGCTACTGGAATTACTAAACCAAAATGTTCTTTTGTATGCTTTTAAAATGGAAACTTGAGACTAAAATATGTTGGACTCGATAACTAGATTTTGTTATAAGTTTGAGATATGTCCTATGTCTAACATATGCGAGAAAGAAGTATGTTAAGATGAGATTAACATGATTTGTTGAAATTGTGTACTTAGACATATCACTTTAATGTCATGGTTATGTGTATGAAATATGCATAACTTGATGACACGATAAAGGATTTAATCCTTATGTGTTAAATTATAGAGAATAAAACACATTATCATAGTTTGAATAAATGTTTATGTGAAAAAATTTCATGCCATGATAGTATGATATTGATGTCTTAAATAAATAATCATGTACAAATTGTTATGTCATGCTTGAATAAATAATTATGTGCAAATTGATATGCCATATATGAAGAAGTATTTATATGCATGACCTTTCAAGCAAGACTAGCATGATGATTGGTATTTCATATGAGTCATGACATCATAAGCATTGGTGATCATTTAAACATTCAAGAGAAATATAATCTTTTCAAGAAATGATCATAAACATCAAAGAGAAAGATAATGTTTTCAAGAAATAATCATGAACATTAAAGAAGTCTCTATTTAGGTTGTACACCTAGGGAGCAAGTCCCTATTTGGGGTCACGGACAAGAGGTGTCCATTTAAAGCAGGCAACATGTCTTTCAGTCTTAGTTACACTTACGGTGTATGGCTTCCTGTTTGACGTGGACGCTGAGTTGGAAGTATGGTGTTTGATTAGGGAGCTAGTCCCTGCATATTAATGTTCTGGGTTATGAAAGGACCATTTCTGAGTGAGTCCCACGCGAACTATTAACTCATGAATATAACGCTCATTAATATGCCCAGGCCTTGCAAGAGCCTTTGGGAGTGAGTTCCATGCGAATTAACAACTCGTAGATCTTGCAACTTTGAGCAAATCTCTCTAGAGAGGAAATTCGAGTCAATGTACTCGTGGGTGTAAAAGAACACCCTTGTGACCTTGTGCTATAGAGAAAGCACTTATGTGTGCAGTGTACGACCTTACTATGGAAAGGCCCCCTAAAGAGATAAGAGAAAAGAATTTTCGAAAAGTAAAACGTTGTATCTTTCATGAATATTACTTTTCAAAGAAGAAAGAAGAGAAGAGAAAGAAAAGATTGAAAATTGATGAAAATCATATCATTTATACATATCGTAGCATGCATTACATTTTCATTACCATGCTTATTGATTTGGTAACTATTTTAATGTTGATGCTATGAATTTGCTATGTGAGATTTGGTTCTTATTTATATGTAGACATGAATTGAATTGTCAAATGTAGTACACAATAAATGATGAAATTTTCATAATGACTTCTATTGTTACTTGCCAATTTTGATATGATGATGATGAGAATGAAGTCAAATGTTTTATATATGATTTGAAGCCAATATACAAGATGAGTATTGTGTTGGTATAACATATATGAAGTTAAATGTAGTGAATAAGATATGAGTTGATTATCAAATGATAAGTTAAAGTGATTATGATTTCATTCACATATATAAGAGATCATGTCAAAGAGATAAAGTGTATAATTTATATTCCCTTATGAGTATGCTAAAGTTTGATAAGAGAATATTGAAGATGGTAGATACTTATATAACTTTATACACTTTATGTTGAAATTAACCTCTTGTTACATGCATCAAATTTTATTCACTGGACCACATGGTTCATAGTTGTTCCTTATCTCTTTTTATAGGCAATGTGACATTAATTTTTGTAGTGTGAATTCCCTATGGAGAATGCTGGCCGAGAATTAAGAGTATTTATTGGTAACCAAAAGAGAGGAAAGATTAAGATCTTTTGTACTTAAAACTATTTTGGAATGAAATTCTTATTCTTCTAGCATTTGAAAGTTAAATACTATTTGGGGCTCGATTTTGAGATATATAAGTAGATTTTTATGAAAAGAAATGAGCCTAGTATTTTAAAGTTCCGCTTGATGTTTAAATATTATTCTTATGAAGTGTTGAAATTGTTTTTGACTTTGTTGTTATTAAAATGACAAAATGAAAGTAGGTATGATGATTCTAAAAGGGTTAATAGAGTAAACTTATTGTTTATAATAATTAAATTGGTTCTAAACAAGTTTAGAAAGAGTTTTTGGCAAATGTAGCAATTCTAACATGTTTCTAAAAATACGTTACTAGTAGCCTCTATAGCTATGTTTTCAGATTAAATGAAAGCTACTAGTAACCTTTCGCAAAAAAAAAAATTGCTTGAATTTTGGGTCGTCACGCCTTATTACGTTGCCCTCAAAATATAGGTGTAACAAATTGCATTTTGGTTTGTAATGAGGAGTATAATTGAATAAAAAATATTCATAGTAAAACTTATTGTTCACGGTGTGCGATTCAATGGACGGACTTTCCTAGTGCCTCTAACCTTAACAATATCATCTTTTAGTAAGTGTAACAAAACTTTTGAACTTGATCGAATAATCTTTTACTAGTAGTATTCCGTTTCATGTTTTTAGTTTGCAATGAGGGGATCACAAGAAAAGAGTGTTTGTTCTTGTACAAAAATTTAACATCTATTTCGGATAGAATTCACCTTCACAAATCCTTAAAATTTCCATCACAAGCAACTGAACATAAAATTGTCTTTACAATTAACTCATTATGAATTACTCCATTTTTCCACTCGAAAAGTTGCAACAACACAAAATTTAATATCACAATCGATGTACAAAATAGTTAGAGACTGTACAATAAAATCATTATGAACCTAGACATCATTCTACCACCACCAAAAAAAATAAAATTACACCCAAAACCCAAAATGCCAAAAACATCATTTCGGGAGTTTTCAATTAATTTCAACTAATAAGCTCAAAAATGCAAAAAACACATTTTACTCCAAAGGGCTGAAGTAGCTCAACTGGAAACAACCCAAAGGTGATGTAAGGTCACCATTTCGATCCACCCACATTTCAATTCAAATTCCCCTCCCCTTCTCCCATTTCCTTCATCTAGTAATTTCCCCTTATCATCAACATGTGACAAGAAAAGTGGATAAGTTTAGAATTCTCAATTAGGATTAAGGTCGAGTTTCACATTGCCTTGTTTAGGAAAAACTATGCGCTTGATTCTACCGGATGAAAATGGGTTTTTTTGGTTGTCTTCACCATTTTTTTTTGGTTTGAAATTTTTGGGAAGAAAGACTTTTTTTCCTGCTTGGAAATCTCGTCCATAGAAGGCGAGAAAACAGAGATAAGTTGTAAAGTTGTGTTTTGAAAGAGGGGAAATATATATTTGGTTCATCTAACTTGGTGTGGTCAATCAAATTTTTTAGTGATGGTCGGAGGTGGGTTTTGTCATGGTGGTTGTGGAGGTTTGCAGACCTGACATTGGTTGGCCAGAGTGGGTGTTCAGACCGGAAGACTGAAGACAAGGACCGATTTGCAAACTTTTGAAAGTTATGAACCTCTTGAGCAATTTTTATAATTTAATATGATATATCTCAAATTTAAAAAAGAACGATTTTTTTCAGTTTTCCTTTCGAGAAATAATTTTTCAAAATGACAAAGTAAATTCTTTTTCAACAAATTTGAAAACAAAATCTGAAAAAGAAAATAGAAAATATTACTGAAAATGAAAGAAAATCGAAATACGAACCTAAGTTTGATTTTTAGTACATACAAGAACAAGAACAAAAGTAAGATGTTGAGAATACATTTAATGATTTAAACTAAGGTTATACATCGAAATCATCAAACCACTAAACTGAATTGAAATCGCAATTTCGAAACAGTTGGTTCGGGTCCACACAGATTTGTCAACGTTTTGGTTTTGACCCAAACCGAACCGCTTTCAAATAGATTCATTTAAGTTTCACTTTTCAAAACTCGTTTCAAACTGTCAACCAACAAAAAATTACAATTAATATTTAATGATAAAATTACATATTTATTTTATAGTTATTTATTTTTATTTTACCTAATTTGGCTTAAAAAAATTCCCAAGACTTATTCTATCAGCTCCATCAGTCGAGTCCAGACTTAATAAACATTATATACTAGCTCTTCATCAAAACACAATTACCTTGATTATTTTGAAATTTTAATTATCTAATTCTCATTTCACACCAATAAATTATTAAATCCAAACATACATATTTTTATACACCAGTAGACTTTGGGGGGCGTTTTGACAAAGGAAAATTAAAAGAAGACACGAAGGATCTCCTCCAAATTACCCTTCCTTTTGGTCAATTTTGAGGAGAAATCTCAGTTGAAAGGAATAAATATGGATCACAGTATTAGGGAATTCTTTTCTAGTCCAATATTTATTTCAATTCGGTCTAAATATATTAGTTTAATTTTGTTTGTAAATCATAATTTGAATCCACACCACACCGCAAAAAATGATTTGATTTGATTTGATTTAAGAAATTAAATGGTTTGATTTGAATTGAAAAATATCAAACCGTTTTAAATGGTTTAGTTTGAAAATTTATCAAAAAACGTCGAAAGCAAACCGTTAACACCCTTAAATTTTAAACCCTCTGCACTTGCAGTAAGATACAGTTAAATCCTTATAGTTAAATCAAAGTCTTTCTCCTATTCGTTGTCTTTCAATTCACCAGAAGCTAGTATTTCTTCCTTCCTTAGTCTCCTTTGTTTACTAGCGGTTTGGTAATCTTCTACTTTAAATTCGATTTGTTTGAATTATTTTCTCTACTAATTTGGGGATAATTATCGAGGTTTTATTGATTAATAAATATGGAAGAAATTAATAACAAGTTGAGTTCTCTTTCACTGGATTAGGAGGATAACAATATATATTAGTTGTTGATTCAAATATTATTAACTCACGTATCAAAAATTCCGAATTCGGTTTAATTGGTAGAGTGCTTACAAGGACAAATTTCGTTCACTATGCCATATTTTTTGGAACAGAAGTCTATAATTGTTTGTGTAAATTTTATTGAAAAGTTTGACACGAGGTCTAGACTTGATTGTTGGTGAATCAGATCATTGAATTTGTGGCTGGTTGAATCATTGAATTGTTGATAGTGACTATGGCAGAGTTGGACGACAAATCATCCAGGAGCACCACAGATTTTTAAGGCGGTGAATGCAATTGGTATTTTATAAGTGTATGTGTGGAAAGTTATGATTTTGAGAGACGAATATTCTGGTGATAGTAGTTTAACTACCTAGATGGAACACATTTGGAATCGTTGGTACGTTTTGACTATGAACTATGGGGCGTCACTCCTCTCCAATGTCCACCTTTGAGCCACCGAGATTATTACTATGCTAGAAGGCAGCATTCAAGTTGGCTTTGTAACCTCCTACCCGGACAACGAGTTTATTAGCAAAGTCCTACAAAAGGGTAATTTTTCATCTTCCCAATGGGGCTTGTTCACTTCCAACGTAATGCGGGAAATGGAAATGCTATTTCCTTCTCCACCGTGAGCAACCAAAACCCCGAAATCGTCATTGTAGTGAGTTCTATTTTCGGTTTTGCACTAGGTACTGAAGATGATGTTCTTGCCAAGACATTTCAGGTGGATAAGAGCACAATTGATAACCTCAAAGTACAATTTTAATTGGTCGGTCTTGCAAAATTATGTATTTTTCAAACATACAGGTAATTTTTATTCAATATCAAAGTTAATAGATAATAGAATGTAGCATTGAACAGTAAGGTACATATTCCCAAAATCAGATATTTTTTTTCCTAAGTAGCAGTTGACTTTGCTGAGTTTGGCCGAATCCAACCTGTTACTTGATAAATAATTTGTCATTGACTTTCTGGGACTATGAATCCTCCAAAGGGATTACTTGGAAGCATGTTCTCATTTAATTGTACCTAATTGGCCTCAAATGGTTTGGACCAATCCGTGAAGATTATAGAGAAATAGAACTTGTGCAGAATCTCTTATTTTGCATGGAGAAGAAAAGCAAGAAGCAATAGAGAAATCTTCCTTATCTTTTGTTTGATTTTATTTTTCTTTTGCTTGAGGTATTTGTGGTGGCGGCGGTGATGGTATTGAGACAATAATTAATTACAAATTACGAATAAACACATTAACTTTACGAATTCATTAGTTAAAATTATAATTAATTAAAAAATTGAATGAGAGTTACTATTGTAATTAATTACAAACTTTAATTAATGACATAACGTAATTAAGTTGCAGTTGTATTTAAATTATAGTTGTAATTAATTACAACTCGTAACTAATTCAATTAATTTAAAAAAATTAAATTTCGAGTGACTTGTTATATACAATTAAATTATAATAGTAATTAATTAGTTACATTTGTAATTGATTACAAAATTGAGATTTAGTTACCATATTAATTAATTACAAACTGAATTAATTAATTACTTGTAATTAATTAATTGCATTTTTAATTGATTATAAAATTTAAATTTAGTTACAATTGTAATTAATTACAAATTTTATTTCTACAGCTCCATGGAAAATACCCAATTTTGGAAATATAAATTATTTTATTAAAATATATTTTAAAATACCTGATACATAAAATATAGGTCCTTCAAATTATGTATTTTAGTACTTAACCCTACTTCTATATCGTAACTATCTTTACCCAAATTACACGAAATCTGGACTCTCAAAAACTCGTAGACGTGAATAAAACATCAAGCCTCATATATGTGAAAGAAATCCTCTGACAAATCTCTCGATTCCCCAACCCCTCTCGATGGATCCATAGCCCCCAACATATGTTCGCTACCGCAACTGTACGGATCACAAAAGTAATAAAGTGGATATGAGTCTGTATATCGTTCCCACGAAGATTGTGTAAATTGTATTTTAGACTAATAACCATAGCCGGAACTAGAAGATATGCTTGAGAATTTTGTTTGGAAAATTAAACTAAAGATTAAACTAAAAAGCATGAAAATTTGATTTATGAAAACGATGAATTAAACATGTTAGAATTATGAATCCACTTTAACCCTACCTACCATCCACATTTTGACTCAAACATTTAATGACAATATACGAGGTAATGAAAATCTGTGTTCCGATTGTTATTAAAACTCTCTTTTGAACGGTGAATTAAAACATTTTCCTACATGGGATTTGACTATATTTCTATGACAATTCCAAATATGTAGAAAAGCACTATAGATTTATGAACACTTTTTAGGATAACACAAAGTATAGGGGTATATTTCTATCCCCTATCGAACTTTGTAGCAAATAATCAAGGTCTAATAATTTCCTACTTTTCAAACTTAGTAAATTATCATAAACATCAATAATTATGCGTCCACGATCATAGACAAAAATAAAACATAATTAATTGCATCAAACCCGTAAATTGTATATATTAAATATCAAGTCAAAACATGGAATCAAAAGATTAAAGTATCATCACAATTATAACAATAAAGAGCCTAGCCTAGATACATGATTGAATATAAATCACAAGAAAAATGAAAAGAAGCCACCATCTTCATCTTCTTAATACTTGATCTTCAATCTTGTTATTGGCTTTGCATGGATCTCTCGGCAGCTGGACAGCGTTTTGGCATGAATTTCATAAGTTGGGAATTCCTAATGTGTTTATACTGTTCATTATTTGTAAAAGTCAAAAAGTGGTTGAAAATCATGTCCAATTTGGCTTCCAAAAGAGTTCCAACCGAACAAGGAAAGTTACTTTCGCGGGAGATCTTTTTGTCACTGCACAACATTCAATATTTTGATCATATATTTCTATTCCCTAATCTGATGGAGATGATTCAAAGTGTGTTAGAAAGATAACTTAAAGGGCTACAATTCTTCTTGAAATGGGATTTTTTCAATTAGTACGTTTACTACCCAGAAATTAAGTCTCAAATTCCAACTAAAAGTGTGCCCAAAAATCTTGTGTGATTGAAATCAATTTATGGTAATATGCTTATCACATTTCATTCATTTTTTGCTTTTAATTACATCCAGTTGACATCTATAAATCTTCAAGTATCGTATCATAGTCTAAATCAATCAATGAGTATTTGCAATTTGGTCCTTCTTCATTTGATTTGTATACTTTAGTCCTTGAACTTTTAATTTCTTCCAATTTGGTTCTTTCTTTGACTTTTCTTTCAATTTGTACCATGATTCACTTCATCAACTCTTTATATGCACAATTTAATACTTTTATCATCCAATTGGCTTGATTTTGCTCCAATTTCTTTCTTTTCTCGACTTTGGAGCTATTTCTGAAATATAAACAAATAATAACAAATTGAATAGCAAATATTCTCGAACAAAGAAATAAAATCCTACTTTTATGATAGAAATAAGTAAATAAAATACACTTATCAATACCCCCAAACTAGAACTATTGTTCGTCCTCGAATAAAATAAAATTAAGATATAAATAAAAATGCAAATAACAAAAATATTTGTTTTGTCGACTTATTTACCATAAGCTTTAACAATTCAGATTGACAATTCACTTTAGAAAAGAAATATGAACAACATAAAAATATTTTCATCCATCCGATGCTCAACTTTATTGTGCGTATGTGAATAATCAAAAATCAAATGTAAACTCATATAAAAATACACTTGACACTGTATGACTAATCATATATAAATAAGCTTGAATCTCATGTGGTCAAATAATGATTTTTTATTATTTTCCTTACAGCTCTCATAGATGATCACAACCTTACTGTTTTTCTCTCATATCTTGAGGTTTTTGATATTTATGTGGTTTCTAAATATTCATATACAACATTTTTCCACACAAGGTAGTTAGGATTAGATAAGAATCAACAACAAATCAAAGTAGTCAACTCACAATCTCACACTTCAGTATCAGAAATCTCAGTCAAATAAGCTTATACAATGCACTTTTATCCATTTTTTTTTCATTTATTTGGACGACTTTTTCTTTTCATGTCCTTATTTTTTACAATCTTTGTGCAATACCTTTCTTACTTTATTTCTATATGACCCGTGTAGAGAACTTTAGGTCGGTAACTCCCAAGTCAGATAACTTTAGGGCACCAGGTTCAGAGAACCCTCAGACTTAATTACCTGAGTCATAAATGCGACAAAGAAAAGTTAAAGATATTTTAGCGTCTTATGTGTAAGTCCTCTTTCCTTTTTGCTTTCTAATTGACCCCCTGTTACGAGCTTTGTGTTGATAGCTTCCAATTCAATTGAATTTAGGGTACCAGGTTTAAAAGAACCCTAAAACTTACTTGATCGAGTAAAAAAATTTACGAAGAGAAGAATAAGACTTATTATTTTTTTCTTTATGCTAGTGTTGACTTATACCCATTGACCAAAACCCCTTTCAACAAAAAGTGCAAAACCAAAAATATCAGACCCTCAATCCATCAATGCCTACATATACCAACCTTTCTACCCCCAAACTGCTTTCTAAATTTCAGGTTGGGATCTAAATTCTTAAGGTTTGAGATTTTTCAGTCAATTCTATGGTCATTTGGACAAGTCTACCCCACATGTATCAAGCATCTCCCTACACAAGTAATCATCTGACATTGGCTATGTGCTAAAATTTGAATAACGCTCTTACATGGATTAATGTTTAATAAAAATCAAGTTCACATGTTGCCCAAATTTTCTAACTAAAGCATAAAATTCAATCCAAATCATGTCATGAGCAATAAATAAGTCAACAAAATTTTTCAAATTTTTTATGAATTTTCTACCCCAAAATCGAATGAATGTGTAAATAAAAGCATATGAATGCGATTCCCACCCCAAACTAAAAATGTACATTATCCTCAGTGTATTTCAAAATCATAAATCAATAAACACAAAATAACAAAGAGAGGTAAGGTACTTCCTAGGTTTGGAGAGGTGGTTTTACCATTTTGAAACTTTGATCTTTATGTAACTTGGATAATTCGACCTGTTTCCAACTTTTTCATGTTTGGCCCAAGGTCCTTTCATATTGTGTTCGATGCAAAGAGAGATAAACAACATTAGAATGCATACACATTGCATAAGAACTAAAGCAAATCAACTAAACACCCCCGAACTAGGATATATCAAAATTTTAAATTTTTGGAACATGGTTGACCATTGATATTTAACCCTTGACATCACCTTGAAAAAGTGAAAATTTCCCGAGATATGTCCCAAGCACATGAAAGTACATAACTTGGTCTACAACTTATCAGAAATTCAACACGTTTGGAGTTCATCTAGGTCATGAAAAGATGTGATGAAGTAAGTGCAGTGAAGCTGAAATCAAGTGCTATGGTCCAGTGGTGCCTAAAATGACCTTGCAATGGAGAGCAATGATGTTCATGTTGAGTTATATGCCTTAAATCAGTGTAAACATTAAATGAATGATTCACAATTGATGTATAACATGTGGTGAAGGTGATCATCCAAAAAGATTCGCAAAAACTCAACAAAGAACTCATTGAAATATTTTATCGAATACCTAGTATGCATATGAAGAAATCAAAAGAAAACATAGAATTTGAGACTTGAATTAAACCAAGATTTTTCACCTAATAAATACAATTCAAAATCACCAAATTCTAGCCTAAACCCATCACCAATCATTCACAATTTCAAAACTCACAAAATAATATGAAGAACACAAAGATTATGCATAATCTCGTAGAATTGTGTAAAAGTCTTACCTTTTGAATGATTTTAATGTGACGCAAGACATGAAATAGAGTCAATATGATATGGAAACATTGGGGAATGATTTTGGACTTAATGTTGGGTGATTTAGGGGAATAAAAACGGGTTAGAAGTGTTTAAAATGAATGTTTGCATCAAATATAACAATCTGCCGTGTCTCTCCAGTTTTGTACCGCGCTATTAGGTTTTTTGTCGATGCCCAACAAGTCCGGACAATAATGTTAATCGGTTTATATTATATTTCATAGGCTTTGGCCGAAGATTGAAAGAGGTGAAAAACGACACCATGAACGAGACCAAGATCGAGTGCTCGACCACATCTTATTGGGCCATTAGAAGCGGCACTTCATTGGATTTGTTGCTCATGGCCCAACTCTTATATTAGGCCCATATATGGAGACTTGGGCTATTTGTTGGATGTGTAATGGACTTGGCCAATTTAATTGTTGTTGGCCCAAATGTGACTTAACCTAAGTCTTAACCTTTATTGATGGAGGGAAACAAGACAATTTAAAAGGAGAGGCTCACACTAGGAAGAAGCTGCTGCTGTTGGACGAGTCTTAGGTTAGTATATTTTGGTCCTCATTTGAGCAACTACTTTGGGGACTGTGGTGGTGGTCATCGTCCTGAGCTTTATGATAGAATGAGATGGTTCATATTGGGAGTTACTCTTCTAGGCATTAGAGCGGTGTTGTAGGTCGAGCTTGTGTTGGTTTCTCGTGGTGTTGTTTGGTTAAACTGAGCCCGATTTCTTGGTGTTTATCAACAAATAAGTTCAACATGGTATCAGAGTTTTGGGTTGGTGAAAATCTGTAATCCGGGCAAAAATCAGTTAGAAAAACAACCCAGATTTTGGCTGAAAGTCTCGCGCAGCAGCTATCCAGAATATGTCAAATTTTCGAACTATAAAAATGTCGATTTCTAGCCAAATGGTTGATCTGCTGGAGAAACGGAGACCACTGGTGGACTCAGAAGTTCGAGGTGCACAGAGTTAAGCATTGCATGGGTCTGGACGGGGCGTGTGAAGACCACGCACCGGTGACAGTGGAGACGGAATCTAGCGGCGGGCTGAAAAGATAGTTTGTTTAGGGGTGAACAAATAAACCGCCAAACCGCAAAATCAAACCAAAACTCAACAAAATGGTTTGGTTTGATTTGGTTTCAAATATGAAATGGTTTGGTTTGGTTTGAAAAATTTCCAAACCGCCTTAAAGGATTTGATTTAGGTTTCAATTTTCAAAATCGCGGTTTCAAACCGCCAACCAGCTAAAATTGAAAAAATTATAAAAATAAAAAATAAATGCGAACTTTCAATTTAAAAAAAAAAATGTAGCAGAAACTTATAATATTCCACCAATGTAAGTATGAATAAACATGTGTATGGAGGAAAAAATAACATTTTTTATGTAGTGATAAGCTATCAAAGGATTTAGTTGCTAGTCTTCCTAATAATGAAATGACTTATCCGTATTTTTATAGCATTAGCTTATTAAAATTGCAGATGAATTAACTGCAATTAATTCTAGAATCAAATTGTGGTAATACTCTATTGATTTCTCTAATAAAGGCCAACTTTCAATTTAAAAAAAAATGCTGCAGAAACTTATATTCCACCAATGTAAATAAGTAAATATATGTATGGAGTAAAAAATAACATTTTTGATGTACTGATAAGCTGCCAAAGGATTCAGACTTGCTTTCTTCGTGAGGAGCTAGATGCCAATACTCGCTTTTGAAATATGTTTTCCAAACTTGTTTTCTTGTTGATTGAATCTTGCTTCATTACGTAATTAGAAGTGAAAATTAATACTTCATCCTATATTTTTTTTCTCTATTAGTGATATAATATATTAATTTGACTTGTATCAATGCTTTAAGTCAAAATTCTAGTCAAATATATATGCTTAAACTTATTTAGAACGTGTCAATTTATTTCGTTTGTAAACCGCACCAAACCGCAAAAATATGTTTGGTTTGGTTTGGTTTGGTTTACAAAATGAAATGGTTTGGGTTGGGTTGGAAAAATCACAACCGCTTTAAATGGTTTGGTTTGAAATTTTGTGAAAAACCGCCCAAACCAAATCGTGTTCACCCTTAGTTTGTTCTCCCTCTTCGTGGTAGAGCTGTTTGTGCAATCGGATTTCAGTTTGGAGTTTTGTACTGAAAGTTGGGCGATTTTTCCCCTGTGGTCATTCTTTCGACAAGTGATTCGCGTGCTGCAATTTTTGATAGAGGCTTTAGGGTGTTTGGTGGTGTCCCTATAGCGATGATGTTCGCATGTCTCCTAATTTACGAACTCAGAAAAGTTCGCTCTGGTAAATTGACTGGAACCTTTATTTATCGCACTAGGGGATCATCATGTGGGATAATCATTAGGATTGAGGGTTTCCATTGCTTGTTATTAGATCTAGAAATTATTTGCTTAATTCGCACCATGTATTCTATGTGAATTTGATATATTGCGCTTTTAGACGTTCAGTTGCCATTTAGAAATGCCTGTGACCTCAAGAAGTATAATTTGCTGGATTTTGTACAATGTGTGCCTATACTTGCTTGTGGTTGTTGCATTAGTTGCATGTCGTGTTTGTGCATTTTTTGTGTAAGATGACAACACTTGGGTTTTCTTGGTGGCAAGGTGATTTGTTTTTCTAGAGCGTGTGATGGCAAATTTTTGGGTCTAGTTAGTGTGGTGGGTAAGGTGATGTAAGATTGGATGGTGTTAGGAGATAGGTGAGGTGAACGGTGCCACTGGATTTAGGAAAGATCCGTGCGAGGCTTATTAAGGATAAGTGCTCGATGTTGCTACAAGAGCATCTGTGTGATCCTTTCTGCATGTGGTGATTACTTAATTCGATGCATTGTTTTGTGTTGCATTTTAACTTGTTTGATATATATTACTTTGTATGAATTTTTGTATAATCAATTTTACTTAGTGTAATGTGTTGACACGCATAGTGGGTTTGTGATGCAATAGTAGTAAGTGTGAGAATGTCTTTTGGTAATGTGCAGAGTGTGTTTCTTTGTGAGATTGAGAACTTTCCATGTGACATTATATTTGCATATATTTCTTTGTGAAATTTATGTGGTTAATTTCTTGGTGAAATTATCTAATTTCTTCATGAAATTATGTGTTTAATTTCTTCGTGAAATTGTTAAATTTTCGTGTAAAATTTATGTTTAATTTCTTTGTGAAATTATGTGTAACTTCTATGCGCTATCAGTGTTGGAATTAAATTTCATGATCAGTGTGCTTTAAATTTGCTCTTGGTATTTTGTTGCTACTAAAATCCTTTTTTCAAAATTATTGCCCCTGACCTTTGTGATCTATTATGTGACTCTATTTGACACTTTGTGTGCTTTTTTATTTGCAATATTTTTCTTTATGTGAACATGTGATTTGCATAGGTAAGAGTCTTCTTGAGGTCAATTTGGTCTATTTAGTGTATTGTGCATTTCTTGGTGAAAAATGACAACATTTTTGTTTAGGGGGTCCTTTTTATGAAAAATTGGAATTTTTGGTATGACAACAAAAATTTGAAAAGTATACTTGTTTTGATTGGAAAGATACTTTTTTTGGGGTAAAGTTTTTTACGCTTTTCTTGAAATTCCAACTGGTATTTCTACTGTATTTTGCATCTGTCCATGTATCTCATTTTTGCATGTATGATCACTTGATTTTGGTGCATCTTTCATTTGTTGAATATTTTCTTGAATTTGAGAAAGATCATGTTGTTACGTGTTACATGGATGGTGATTGAGATTGGTGGTGTGAGGTTTGACTCTTGGTGTGTTCTCACCCTTTAGATGGCATTAGATGTGGTTCTTTGAGGGATTGTGTTCCCTTGGTGGGATAGGTATACAGTTGGTACTTTAGAAGTGGAGAGCTAGCTGGTAACATACTGGGGAATGTGTGTTTTGACATGTAGATCACGAGAGGTGAGGTTGTCAAATGTCTTGTTAAACTCTATCTGTGAGGATCTCGATTAGGTGGAGGACGCTCCTATTATCTCTAGGTGAGGTGGAGATTCGAGGTTTATCTTCTTTCAGTGAGAAGTGAGGTTATGATAGAGGTACATCCGTGGTCTTAGGATCTTTAGTACTTTACCAGTTAGGTGTGATTGTTGAGTGGTCTAGTGAGCATAGATGGCGATGAGAGGAGAGCTACATCAGTTTTTGAAATAGGTTATTGTGGTTATATCTTTTCTTGGGGGTCAATTGTATCCATTGCTTGTGTTGATCTTGTTATAAAACTCGGTATTAATGTTAGTTCTTTATGTGAACTTGGTGAAAAGATTTGAGGTTTGCCCATTGATGTACTCTCATCGTGTGTGTGAAGTCACCTATAACTTCATGTTATTATATGCTCTTGATTGACTCATGTATGAATGGAATGTGTTTACATTCTTTCTTTAAAAGTATGGGTTGTTTGTCTAAAGTTGTGTTACTTGCTAATGTGATATAAATGCGTAGTTTGGCTCGCTATGATTTAGTGTGTACTTGGGTTTGACCTTGGCCTTCGATGAGTACTACTTGCAGGATGAGATATGTTTCTAACTTGAAACATTGGTAAAAGTACGTTGAGTTCCAATTTTTTTTGGATAACCTTGATTGGGCAAGTATAAACATTGTATTGTTTTTTTTGCAGGTTGTTGGGTATCAAGGTGGAGATTTGATAGGTTTTTTGTTGATACCCAACAAGTGTAAGAAGTGATGTTAATCGGTTTATATTATATTTCATAGGCTTCGACCGAAAGTTTGAAAGGGAGGAAAAACGACACCACTAACAAGACCAAAATCGAGTGCTCAACCATAACTTGTTGGGCCATTAGAAGCGGCACTTCATTGGATTTGTTGCTCATGGCCCAACTCTTATATTAGGCCCATATATGGAGACTTGGGCTCTTTGTTGGATGTGTAATGGAATTGGCCCAATTAATTGTTATTGGCCCAAATGTGACTTAACCTAAGTCTTAACCTTTATTGGTGGAGGGAAATAAGACAATTTAAAAGGAGAGGCTCACACTTGGAAGAAGCTGTTGTTGTTGGACAAGTCTTGGGGGCAGCATATTTTGGCCCTCATTTGAGGAAGTCCTTTGGGGGTTGCGGTGGTGGTCACCGGCCGGAGCTCTATGATAGAATGAGATGGTTCATATTGGGAGCTACTCTTCTAGGCATTAGAGTGGTGTTGTGGGTCGAGCTCGCGGTGGTTTCTCGTGATGTTGTTCGGTTAAAATGAGCTCGGTTTCTTAGTGTTTATCAACAAATAAATTCAACACACGCAATCAGGCGGTTGTACCCTGCAGAAACATGAATTTTTCATTTTTTGAGTTTTAGATCCCGTTTTCGCCCCTTAAATCTCTTCTAATGTATGCAATCAACTTCTAAATTATGTCTATATATCCTAAGCCAGGTTCTCATGTTGAAGATTTTGATGATAAACAACAAAACAAATAGAAGGCAGGTAAATCGTAAAAATGCTAAAACATGCAAAATAAGAGAAATGAAATATTCAACTCTACTAACATGTCAAAATGTGAATTCTAACATGCTAGTGATCCTAAAATGTAATGTAAAGCATCTAAACAACTATTAAGCAATAAAATAACTCAAAAACAATAAATAAAACAACTAAAGAAAAAGGGTTTGAGAAGTTGGGTTGCCTCCCAACAAGCGCTTCATTTATAGTTTAGAGCTAGACTTTTTGGCAAAATTCCTCATGGTGACATGGAACATGATGTTGATGCCCTATCATTTGCTTTGACCTTATACTCAAATGGTTCCAAAAATGAAGATGCTGTGCCACTTCAATTTTTGAGCAATTTTTAAGTAGTGGATTTTGATTCTCTAATTGAATCATGTCGAAATTACTTTTTCATCTTCCACTCGAAATATGACTTCTCCTTTTTATACATCAACCAAAGCTCTAATAGTAACCAGAAAGGGTCGGCCTAAAATCAGTGGCACTTTACTGTATTCCTTCATGTCTAGAATCACAAAGTCAGCAGGGAATATTTGTCTACTTTAACTAGTACATCCTCAATGGAGCGATCAGCAAGATGCAAGATGATTGAGCTTGGTTTTAGGTCCCCTAATCCTAGCTTTGTATAGATTGAAAGAGGCATTAAATTTATGCTTGCACCAAAGTCACATAAAATTTTATTAAATTGTAAGTTACCAATAATGTAAGGAATTGAAAAACTTACTGGATCCTTTAGCTTGGATAGCAACTTCTGTTGCAAGATTGCGCTGCATTCTTTATTCAAGGATACCTCTTCAAGTTCGTCAAGTTTCTTTTTTACTTTAGATCATCTTCTTAAGAAACATGGTATAGCTAGGGATTTGGGTAATGGCCTCTAGGAAAGGGATGTTGATGTGCAGTTTTTTGAGCATTCTAGAAATTTGTTAAACTGTTGGTCCTCCTTGGTCTTTTTCAACTTTTGTGGGAATGGGATAGGGGACTCATGATACTTGATTGTCAATTTCACCTCATACCCCTCTTTCTTCTCATCATATGGCTTCCCACATACCTCAGCCTTTTCTCATCCCTTTTCAACTGATTTTTGGACATGAACGTCAGGAAATTGAACTCCACTACGTGTAGTGATTGCATTTACTCTTTGTTTCCCTGTCGAACCCTTTAATCTTTAGGTAAAAGGAGTAGGAGGTTCATATACTCTATTGCATGGTGCAAAAGTGATCCTCTATGGCACAAAATCTACCTCCTTTTCTAAAAGTTTTTATTGCCGTCAACTGCGCATTGGGATTAACTTCAGTGTTACCAGGCAGCGTGCCCGGGGCTCTGTTTGTTAAAGACTGAGCTATCTGAACAACTTGGGTCTCCAAGTTTTTGATTGAGGCCTGATGATTTTGCAATATAGTTTCAGTCATTCTCATGAATTGGTCAGTTTTTTCCATGAATTTATCTGTTTTTGATGTGATCTGGACCCTCGACAATCGGAGTCATAGCAGGCTTGACGGGAAAATTTAAATATTCAAGCCAAAACAAGAATTCAACAGGTTCGACGAGCTTTGAAGATCAAACCGTATCGAAAAGAACCGAAAATTGAATCACGACCGTGGATTGGTCATGACCGTAACTTTTGAAGATCACGGTCGTAATGTCAAGGATCATGGCCGTAACCTATTCTCTGCCTAATTCATAACCGGATAAAAAAAAGACTTACGGCCATAGCCAAAATCCTCACGGCCGTAACATATTTCAATTACACAATTTACGGCCGTAAATGAAGACCCTCACGGCCGTAAGACAGCTTCTGAACGTGCGCCGCTGATAGAGTTTAAAGATTTTCGTATATTTTATTTCCTTATCAGTTTTTAGCTATTTTAGGTTAGTTAGAATTCTATTTTGAGTAAATTAGCGATTAGGGTTTTATTTTGCTTATTTATACGCCTTTTTGATTGATTGTAAATTAAGACTTTGATGATTAAATAAAACAGAGATTGAATGTTTTTCAATTGTTTAATGTGTGGATTCACATTACAAAACCAAACTTATCAAGATTGATTATCTTGTGGCGTTAATCCCGAATTTATCAAATATTCGAGAGAATACTTGTGGCGTTCAAATCAGAGACTTATCAAGGAGATTGGGCAAATCCTTGTGGTGTTTCGAAAGTCGTGGTTCTTTATTCCGCATCGTCGAGCCATCGCGTCGTGAATATCGGGTCATGATTCGTCTGTCCAACCACAACCTGA
This sequence comes from Ligustrum vulgare, assembly GCA_963555705.1. Lineage (NCBI taxonomy): Eukaryota > Viridiplantae > Streptophyta > Magnoliopsida > Lamiales > Oleaceae > Ligustrum > Ligustrum vulgare. Next base: position 54,821,387 of record OY743172.1, read on the forward strand.
GTTTGGAACTTTCCGGCGTTTCTTCCGCGCTTCGAATCTCATCATTTGGTATCCGAGCTGGACTTTGAATTCAGGTTTTTCTATCCAGTTTGATTTTTATGTCTATCATCGAGTCCCATAAAAATCATCCATATCTTGTTGTTGAGTCTTTCTTTTCTTGATTTTCTTGTTCTTCGTGCCAGTAAATTTTTTCTTTGTTTGATCCATATAAAATTCTAACAAAAATTCAAAAGTGTTTGTTTTGCTTAATTCTTATTTGCATTAAGTTTCGTTTGTTTTGTTGTGTTCGTTGTCGAATTTTCGGATTTATTTAAAAAAAAAAAAAAAATTTTAATTTTTATTTATTCCGAAAATTCATCCAAAAAAAAAGAGTCCATTCAAGAACCACTTTCTTGAATTTTTTGATCCTTTGTTTTAATTATTCTTTTTCTATGTCCTCCACATAAATTTCACAATGTCCAATTCCCATGAAAATGTCAAAGATCGTATGTGGAGATTTTTGAATGATGCTTTGATGAGGTTGGATAAACTAGATGAAAGGGAAGGGAAATTGAAAAAGGGGCGATTTCAAGCAAATCATAGTGATTATAGGCGTGATCCTAAACCTAGGGATAGAATCGGGGTTAAGAGAGGAGCTGAGATTGATCCAAAAGCAATTTTGAAAATTCAAAAAGAAATTTATGAGGAAAAATTGAGGTGTGAACGGGAGGCAGAAAGAAAATATTTGGCTAAATTGCGAAAGAAGGAGGAGAAACGAAATGCGGTGATTAAATGGTTAGAGGAGAGTGAAATACATGTTATGGTTGAGCCTCGGGATATGAATGTTGAAAAGAAGGAGGGAGGCTTGAGGCATGAATTAGTTGAAGATGTGGAGTTAGGTGAACAAACTCCAAAATATGATGAGGAATTAGAAGTTGGGGTAGAAGTTCAAATTTTGAGCTTTGAATTGGAAGATCCACATTTTGGTAGTGATGAGATAGTACATGAACATGGTGATTCAAATGTGGAGGTCGGAGATGTGGTTGAGTTTGAAGATAAAAAAATCGAACAAGAAATTGCAAAGGAAGAAAGAGGCGAAGAGAAGAGCCTCGTGGTTCAAGAAGTGGAGTTGGTGGTGGTTTGTCATGAATACAAGGATTCATACCTTGTACCTCATGAAGCTAACATGTCCCTCCCCATTTTGTTTAAATCTTTTTTGCAGGTTAATTATGATTGGAAGCTTCAACCACACTACGAATGGAAAAGGGAGTTCAAGCTCCATTTCTTCCGTGTTAGCAAATCAAAGGATTCCAATTTATTGAACTCATGGCATGGAAGCAGAAATTTTCCGTTTGATCCAGGAGGTGAAGTGAAACACCAGGGACAAAGCTATGATTCGGGACGAATCATCCTAAAGAAGGAGGGTATGATGTGATCCGGACCCTCGACAATAGGAGTCATAGCAGGCTTGACGGGAAAATTTAAATATTCAAGCCAAAACAAGAATTCAGCAGGTTCGACGAGCTTTGAAGATCAAACCGTATCGAAAAGAACCGAAAATTGAATCACGGCCGTGGATTGGTCACGACCGTAACTTTTGAAGATCACGGCCGTAATGTCAAGGATCACGGCCGTAACCTATTCTCTGCCTAATTCATAACCGGATAAAAAAAAGACTTACGGCCGTAGCCAAAATCCTCACGGCCGTAACATATTTCAATTACACAATTTACGGCCGTAAATGAAGACCCTCACGGCCGTAAGACAGCTTCTGAACGTGCGCCGCTGATAGAGTTTAAAGATTTTCGTATATTTTATTTCCTTATCAGTTTTTAGCTATTTTAGGTTAGTTAGAATTCTATTTTGAGTAAATTAGCGATTAGGGTTTTATTTTGCTTATTTATACGCCTTTTTGATTGATTGTAAATTAAGACTTTGATGATTAAATAAAACAGAGATTGAATGTTTTTCAATTGTTTAATGTGTGGATTCACATTACAAAACCAAACTTATCAAGATTGATTATCTTGTGGCGTTAATCCCGAATTTATCAAATATTCGCGAGAATACTTGTGGCGTTCAAATCAGAGACTTATCAAGGAGATTGGACAAATCCTTGTGGTGTTTCGAAAGTCGTGGTTCTTTTTTCCGCATCGTCGAGCCACTGCGTCGTGAATATCGGGTCATGATTCATCTGTCCAACCACAACCTGAGTTTGGAACTTTCCGGCGTTTCTTCCGCGCTTCGAATCTCATCAGTTTTGCTCATGTACAGCTCATTCCTCTCCATCAATTCAATGAGCATCTCTTCAAGTTGAGGCTTCTTATCTTCTGCTTGAGGTGGAGGTACATATTGACTTGAGCTATTTTGATTATCTCTACATGAAAAATTAAGGTGATTTCACCAACCAGGGTTGTATATGTTAGTATATGGATTATGTTGGCGATGCCCACCTTGTACAAAGTTGACTTAGCTTGAGCTGCCAAAATTGGACAATCTGATGTACTGTGATTAGCCCCATATTCCTCACATTCAGTTACTAAAGTTTTCGTTGAATAGTTGGTTTGTATGAAATTCATCAAAGAGTCTATTTTAGTAGATAATGCTGAAACATTGTCTACTTCATAAACTCCTGCTAGCTTCTTTTGAATTGTTAGTTTAGATGCGTACATTGCATTGATATTGGCTATTCTCTAAAACAGTTCAAGTGCTCCATCTAGAGTTTGGGTAGTTATGGATCCATTGGATGAAGAGTCGACTAAGCTTTTGTATTGAATAAGTAGACCAGTGTAAAAGTACCTTACTTGCTCATTTTTAGGGAGTCCATGTTGAGGGCATTTACTAAGCATGTTTTTAAACTCGTTCCATGCTTCATCAAGGACTCTTGTTGTTGGAAAAATGTTATATCACTTCTAAGCGTAGCAACTTTGACTGGTGGCATGAATTTGGTGCAAAATTTTTGGGCCAAGTCATTCCAGGTTGTGATACTTGCAGGTGGATGGGAATTCAACCAATCTATAGCCCTATCTCTTAAGGTATATGGAAACAATCTAAGCCTCATGGCATTGATGCGTGTCGCGATGCACCAAAATTAAATTCAATTTCCTCGTTACTATTACTAGAAATGTAGTAATGGAAGCAATGGTCGATCCCACGAGGATCTGTAACTAAAATAGTGTAATGTCAATTAGAATAATAAAGGGGGGTTTTGAGTTCGAATTGTTTGTAAATGATTGAATAAAAAAATAAGCAATTGAAAGTTGTTGGGATAAAAAAAATCAAATATTAAGAAATTCTAGTTCTCAGGTTCAGTTGTATTCTATCGCAACGTTCTCACTTCCCAAGTAATGCCTGTCTAATTTCTCTCTTGATTTATCACCCGTAAGTAGTTAATAAGCTTTAACTATTCCGATTCTTCCTTAATTGTATCCAGTTAGAATAAACTCTCTAACCAAACATTAGCTATTGGATATCCTAAAATAAGCTCTTTAGATTTAATGCAATAACTAAATGGATTTGAGAAGAATTAAGGCAAACTAAATTACCAATCACACAAGCTCGTGTTGATTAACCTAGGTTGGATTTTCTATGGAAAATACCAAATTCCCAATTGCTACTATAAATTGAACAACGAGACAATTACAGATCCAATCATTCAATCTAGCAAAGATCAATACAACAAAATATAAGATAAGACCTTAATCAAATAAGTTATTGCATTGATTGAATGAAAAACTTCATAAAAATTCAACAATCAAAAGTACAGAATTTAGAACCACGTTACTAGTTTGGGAAGAATGAATAACAAGATGATATGAAATACAACGTCCCCTTCGAACTAGGTAGAGAGGTTTAGTGGAGCATAGTCATGGAGAAAACCCAGAAATTTTTCTCTTGTTTCGCCTTCTTGTTACAATTGTTCATCTTTTTAAGCTTCAAGAATAGCTGCTCTCAAACTCTATTTTCCAACTCTTGTTTTGTGGCGAATTTCTCCTTTTACAACTCCCAAAATCGTGCCCTAGCAATCCCAAAAATATATGCCAAAGATAGACTTTGAAATCAAGAAGGAAACTTTCTGCGGGAAAGTTACAGTCGTAAATTGGATTCTAGAGATTTTTAAGACTTCGAATGTTACTGCCGTAAGTCTGGATCTTACGGCCGTAAATGAGCTTCTAGAGATTTTTGGCATTCTGAATGTTACGGCAGTAAGTCAGAATATTACGGCCGTAACGAATTTGCATTCTTGATCCCCCAAACTTCATTTTCTAGCACTTTTTGGTCTTTTTTTTTCTCATTTCTTGTTCTTTGTGATCCAACATAACATAAATCATAAAAATGCATTAAACAATACTTAAATAAAACTAAACCAATAACAAAATATGACCATAAGTGAACTAAATAAGTGCTGATAAAGTACTTATCATGCGTCATCTCACACCCTGATATTTAAAGTGTTCACACATGTCAAACAATTTAGACACGTGTGCATGTGGATTTTCATCAAGTTTATCATAAAATTTATGTCCATTTTGGAACATTTTTATCACATCGGTCTTTAATTGGAAGTTTGCGAGACCAAAAAGGTGGATATTCAATGCTTGATTGATTTTGGACAATTTGTGGGGTCATGAAATCACCTACAAGTCTATTTATCTCATTTTCTGTCTCAACACCAGGTAAAGCCAAATTATTGTTTACCATTGGCTCCTTTTTTGGTTTTTCTATTTATCTAGTTTCCTAACTTCTCTTAACCTACGGTGTAAAGTACGTTCTATTTCTGGCTCAACTTCGAAAAGATCTCCGCTTCTCGAACGTAGCATATACAACTAAAAGAGAATCAAAGAAGCTAGTGACTCAACTAAAACTAAAAATAAAATCCTAAAATGAAATAAAGAAAAAGAAATAAAATTAAAACAATAAAAAAAAGTCTGAATTAGTGAAAGTAATCTAAAAATAAATTTAAACTACAATATCTGGTAATGGTGCCAAAACTTATTAGCTACCCTCAAATGTACGGATCCCACAAGTAATAAAGTGGATATGAGTCCATATATCGTTCCCACGAGGATTGTTTAAATTGTATTTTAGATTAATAACCATAGCCGGAACTAGAAGATATGCTTGAGAATTTTGTTTGGTTAAACTAATGATTAAACTAAAAGGCATGAAAATTTGATTTATAAAAATGATGAATTAAACATGTTAGAATTATGAATCCATTTTAACCCTATCATCCACATTTTAACTTAAACATTTAACGACATTATACGAGGTAATGAAAATCCGTGTTTCTATTGTTATTAAAACCTTATTTCGAACGGTGAATTAAATTTTTTTTCCTACACGGGATTTGACTATATTTCTATGATAATTCCAAACATGTAGAAAAACACTATGGATTTATGAATACTTTTTGGGATAACACAAAGTATAGAGGTATATTTCTATCCCTTATCGAACTTTGTGGCAATTAGTCAAGATCTAATAATTTCATACTCTTTCGAACATAGTAAATTATTATAAACATCAATAATTATGCAACCACAATCATAGATGAATATAAAAACATAATTAATTGCATTGACCCGTAAATTGCATATATTATCAAGTCAAAACATGGAATCAAAAGATTAAATTATCATCACGATTCTAACAATAAAGAGCCTAACCTAGTTACACGATTGAATATAAATCGCAAGAAGAATGAAAAGAAGTCACCCACTTTATCTTCTTGATCCTTGATCTTCAATCTTGTTATTGGCTTTAAATGGATCCTTCGGCAATTGGACAGCGTTTTGACATGAATTTCACAAGTCGGGAATCCCTAATGTGTTTTTGTTGTTCATTAGTTGTAGAAGTCGAAAAGTGGCTGAAAATCATGTCCAATTTGACTTCCAAAAGAGTTCCAACCGAACAAGGAAAGTTACCTTAGTGGGAGATCTTTTTGTCACTATACAATATTCATTATTTTGATCATATATTTATATTCTCTTATCCGATTGAGGTGATTCAAAGTGAGTTAGAAAGATAACTTAAAGGGCTACAATTCTTCCTAAATATGATTTTCCCAGTTCGTATGTTGAGTTTTAATCACATCCAATTGACTCCTAGCAATCTTCAAGTATCGTATAATGGTCCGAATCAATTACTGAGTATTTGTAATTTGGTTATTCTTTAGTTGATTTGTATACTTTAGTTCTTGAACAATTAATTTCCATTAATTTGGTTCTTTCTTTAATATTTCATTCAATTTGCACCATGATTGATTTCATCAACTTTTCATTTGCACAATTTAATACCTTTATCATTCAACTGATTTGATTTTGTTCCAATTTCTTTATTTTCTCGACTTTGAAATTATTTCTAAAATATAAACAAATAATAATAAAATGAATAACAAATATTCTTAAGTAAACAAATACAAAAAAAGCATATATCATTGAGGTGGGCGTGAGTTGGGTTGGATCGATTTTTTTTTCGAACTCGAACCCAACCCACTATGATCGGGTTGATAAAAAATCAATCCAACCAAACCAAGTTTCGGTCGGGTTGAATGGTTTGGACTTTTGCCTAATTGGTAAAAGATCTTGAAAAAGAAAAAAAAGCCCATGAATCGATCATTAACTCAAATCAATTATGTACAATACTAATTATACAATACAATAATTTCAAATACAATAAATTGAACACTTGCTAATAAAATTAAATTATGTTCAATCAATATTTAAATAAGTTAAGTTTCATCAAAATAAAAAAAATATATTATTATTTAGGTTGGGTTGGGTTGGGTCGGATTTTTCATCCAACCCGTAACCCGACTAAATTTTTTTAAACAGAACCCGAACTCAACCCGATTTTAATAAAAAGACCGACCTAAATCGATCGGATCGAATCGGGTCGATTTGAGTGGTTTCAACTGTTCGATCGGTTAATGCTAGGGTTGTCAAAACGGCTCGTCGGCTGGAGCCGCTCGGGCTCGGCTCGCGGCTCGAGCTTTTCGAGCCGAGCTTTTTTTTGAGAGACGGGCTTTGGCTCAGCTCGGCTCGAGCAAAAAAAAAAAAAACCCGCTAAAAAAGTTCGATGGGAGCTTGAGTAATGAATTTCGACCACGAGCTCGGTCCAACTTGCTATATATACACATTTTCAAACAAAATTTTATGAATTTTTGCTATAAAAAATTTAAAAAATTAAAAGTTCGGAACTTGGCTCGACTCGGAAAAAGCTCGAGCTAAAGCTCAAGTCGAACCTTACTTATGGGGACGAGCTTTAGTTCGGCTCAGCTCGGGTCAAATAAAGCTCGACCTTTAAAAGCTCGAGTCAAACTCGAGCCTTAATCTTCGACTCGACTCGACTCGTTGACATTCCTTTTATGCCCAACTCTACTTATCAACGCCACTACATTAAAGTTAATGCGGTGGCATTCAACTGGCGAACAACCCTCTAGACGCCAGCTCTACATTTCGACAGTCATCTTGGACCCATAAACACCAACGACAGTTGTAGCAATCCAAGGTGCACCCCTGCTACGCCGCTTCCGCATCTTGACACTCCTACTCCACAGTCTCCATTCCCGTCTACTCTTCAGTCTATCCCTTTGTCCTCACGGAAATTGATCAGGTCAAGTCACCACAGCAGCCGCACGCACGTCTGCAGATCGCAAGCTGCCAGTCGCAGGCCAGTTCCGCAGCTTCCATTCTTGCCTCCACGTGCTCCAGTCTCCAGGATTCCAAGTTCCACTGTGCGTTGGCGGTCCGACTAAAGACTCCACAACCAGGTGGAGCCACGGCAGGCAACACTCTCCGACTCCGACTGCAGGTAAATAATTTTTTTTTGTTTGCCTGATTATCTCGTTTCTGAAAATATGATTTTGTGATTTAAATGAAAATGTAATTTTGAGATTTAAATGTGAGAATGTGACTATCAGACTGTGAGGTTTCTGAAAATTTGATTTTGAGAATAGTGAAAATGTGATTTTGAGATTTAAATTTGACTGTGAGGAATAAATCATAATGTTAGATAATGAATTTTGACTTAATGAATTTTAGATTATGTGACTATCCTCGTGGTAGCTTATGCCCTTTTCCATTCCTGCAAGTAATGCATTCACTAAATTTAGGGAAGGCAGTAATCTCACGGACCCGATACCCGATGAAGACCCTACATAAATGGGCAGGGAATACCCGACTAAATGGGTTCGTGGGTAAGGTATGGAGGTAATCTTTAAAGCCCGACATGGGTATGGGTCGGGTGTGAGTTTTACTACAATACCCATACCCGATCCGCATACTCATTAATTTTCTTAAAAAAATATAAAATTTAAAACAAAAGTGATTGTGTAAAAAAATAATAAAAAATAAAAAACAGAACTCAAATATCTATTGACATTGTTGGCGTCTAAACCTTAATATGTTCAAACAATTGAGTTTGTTAACGTCTAAATATTTTTTCAAATTCGCTTGTTTAGTTTCAACCTAGAAGCTTTTTTCAAGCTAAATTCAAGTAAAGCCCAATATTTAACTACTTCAAGTTAATTCGGAGCACCTATAACTTATTTACAACCCTAAAAAAGTAATAAAATAAATAAATAATTAGTAATAGTTTTCAAATGGGTATAGAAGCATACTCGCCTCCGACCTGCACCTGACCCGTCATTCTTAAATGGGTATATGGGTAGGGTATGGAGATTGTAAATATTTAGTTGGTAGGGAATGGAGGTCGTAAATATTTAGTGGGTAGAGTACGAGTTTGGCAAGCTCGACCCATATCCAAACCATTGCCATCTCCAATTAAACTGCTTAAAACTAAGGTACTCCCTCTTAAACCTTGTCTAATATTGGGCTTGTGGTTCAATTGCAAAACTAGGATTCATGACTCTTTTTGCATTTTACTTTTTAATTCTTAGTTAATTGTGATTTTCCTTTTATTTTATATGTTACTGTAACTATTTTTTTTAACTAATTGTTGTTTATATATTGTTTTACAGATCAACGTTACTTTATCATATTTCATTGAATTTGAAATAATGAGTAATGCTATTGTCACAATATTGTTAACAATTTCGATGACAATCCTCTCACATGTGGGAGTGGGACCATTGTAATAAAAGTTGCCCCACTTACCACATGTGAGGGAATTGTGAATGGTGTTGTTAATCACATTGTGATTCTAGCAAAATTCTGAAATAATACCCCACGATTGGATCTCACCGGAAAGCGGCATACTAGTTGTAACAATTTCCCCCATTGCTGCCTGCATTGCCGTTGCTACAACCTCCTCGGTTATGAAGCTAAGTTAATGAATCTTCCACATACTCTGCTGCTAAAACCTCCCTTCAACAAGTACAATGTCTCACATATCCAACCACTACTGTTCACTACTGAAACAATGCTGCGAAACTCGTAATTTACACCAAGCAAAAAAGCTACACGCAAGAATAGTCAAAGCCGTAGCAAACCCAGAAACCTTTTTGCTCAACAACCTCATTACTGCGTACTATAAATTAAACAGAATCATGTATGCACGCCATGTGTTCGATCAAATACCCAGACCAAACCTCTTTTCGTGGAATACCATTCTCTCTGCTTACTCGAAATCTGGAGATGTTGCAAAAATGCTAGAAATATTTAATTTGTTTCCTAAGAAAGACGGGGTTTCTTGGAACTTGATTATATCGGGGTACATGAAATCTGGATTGAGTGATAAGGCTTTGGAGGCCTATAAGTTGATGTTAAGAAGTGGGTTGGTGAATTTGAATAGAATTACGCTTTCCACTATGATTATAATGTTGTCAAACAAAGGTTGGGTTGATTTGGGTAGGGGAATTCATGGGCAAATAGTGAAATGCGGGTTTGATTCGTATGTTTTTGTGGGAAGTCCTTTGGTGGATATGTATGCAAAATTTGGTTTGATATGTGAGGCAAAATGCGTATTTGATGAGCTACCTGAGAGGAATTTGGTTATATATAATACGATGATTATGGGTTTTATGAGGCGTGGGATGGTGGAGGAGTCTGAGCATTTATTTAGGAGTATGCCTGAGAAGGACTCAATTACTTGGACTACAATGATTACGGGGCTAACACAGAATGGGTTGTCAAAAGAAGCGGTGGATCTGTTTCGTGAAATGAGGTTTAAAGACTTCTATATGGATCAGTTCACTTTTGGGAGCATCTTGACTGCTTGTGGAGGTCTTGTGGCGTTGAGAGAAGGCAATCAGATTCATGCTTATATAATTAAAACTGATTACATGGACAATATTTTTGTTGGCAGTTCCCTTGTTGACATGTACTCCAAGTGTAGAAGCATCAAATATGCTGAAACAGTTTTTATGAGGATGATGCACAAAAACATTGTATCTTGGACTGCCATGGTAGTTGGTTATGGCCAGAATGGGTACAGTGAGGAAGCTGTTCGAATTTTTTGTGAAATGCAGAGCGATGGGATTCGGCCAGATGATTATACTTTAGGAAGTGTGATTAGCTCCTGTGCTAATCTTGCTTCCTTGGAGGAGGGAGCTCAGTTTCATGGTCAAGCACTAGTTTCAGGCTTAATTTCCTTCATTACGGTTTCTAATGCACTTGTAACACTGTATGGGAAATGTGGCAACATAGAAGAGTCTCATCGTTTGTTTGATGAGATGAAGTATAGGGACGAAGTGTCTTGGAGCGCATTAGTTTCAGGCTATGCACAATTTGGAAAAGCAAGAGAAACAATTAGTTTATTTGAGGAAATGTTAGCTCATGGTCTACAACCAGATGGAGTTACGTTTATTGGTGTTCTTTCTGCATGCAGTAGGGCTGGACTTGTAGAACAAGGTTGTCAATATTTTGCATCAATGACAGAAGAATATGGAATTATGCCAATTCTTGATCACTACACTTGCATGATTGATCTATATGGTCGAGCTGGACAATTAGAAGCAGCAAGAACTTTCATACTCGAAATGCCTTGTCGTCCTGATGCAATTGGTTGGGCTACATTACTGAGCTCGTGTAGAAATCGTGGCAACCTGGAAATAGGGAAATGGGCAGCAGACTGTCTTCTGGAATTGGATCCTCATAATCCTGCTGGCTATGTATTGCTTGCTAGCATGTATGCTTCTAAAGGGAAATGGGATCATGTGTCTCAGCTAAGAAGAGGAATGAGAGATAAGGGTGTGAAAAAGGAACCTGGATTTAGTTGGATCAAGTATAAGAACATAGTACATGTTTTCTCAGCTGATGACAAGTCAAGTCCATTTTCGGATCAGATATATGAAGAGCTGGAGAAATTAAACTATAAAATGATAAAGGTGGGATATGTGCCAGACACGAGATCCATTCTGCATGATGTTGAAGAATCAGAGAAAACAAAGATGCTGAACTATCATAGTGAAAAACTTGCTATTGCATTTGGTTTGCTTTTTATTCCTCCTGGGTTGCCTATAAAAGTCGTAAAAAATCTCCGTGTATGTGTGGACTGCCATAATGCAACTAAAATAATTTCAAAGATCACCAGCAGAGAGATTCTCGTAAGAGATGCTGTACGTTTCCATTTATTTAAAGACGGAAAATGTTCTTGCGGAGATTTCTGGTAGTGGTATTGGCGTTTAAAAGAGATTGGGGTGGATACTGAAACCTTCAAAAATATCATGCAAATGGCTGAAGCCACCTTTTGGAATATAAGTTAGGTCATTTTCCAGCAAAGTTCTATCAATTTCTCATGAAAGATTATCAGATTACTGGAGAGAACAAGTGGCTTGGCGTCTTTTAAAGCAATACTGAGCTGCTCGTTCCGTCAACTTGTATGAATATTCTGACTAGCCACACTACTGAGGTTTCCTATAGACAAGGTATGATTTCTCTTTGCTCCAACTCTTACTAATACAATGAGGGACACATAGTATTCTTTTTCAGATATATAAATCAGTGCTGTTTTATCATGAGTATATTGGACACCAGACATTTCATACTTCTTTTTTCTCGTTCAACATAAAACATGCTATTGCTTTTGTAAAAGCAACATTGATCTTTCTACGGTTCCTCTTAATATTGTTTTATCATAGGACTGTAATTTGTTTATTTATCTCATTTTATTACCTTAAGATGTTAAATGCAAAATAACTTTTTTCTTTCTACTGTAGTACCAAAAAAAAAATAAAAATTCCTGATTGACTAGCTGCAAACTTCAAGTCATTTTAGTTTCCACAGATGGAAACTGACGTAGATGCCATTTTATGAACCTTTATCTGTTGAATTCTCGCTGTTGATAGAACAATCTAGGATAGGGTGTGTTTTCCTGCCTATAGACGAACATTTAATAGTTAGTTTTACTTCCCTAATAGAACAGTATAATGAACATATTCACTCACCTTTCTCGAGCTTGAACATGATTGATAAAATAAATAAATCATACGTACTTTTGATACAATTCTCTAATTCATATCAAGAAGAAGAAACTCATACGACAATGAAGTATGTGATTGCTGATTGGTACATTGTTCCTGCAGTTACAAAGAGTTTTTGAACTTGAATATCAGAGTGAGTACGATATTATAAAAACAGAAGCCAAATTACTCTCTTCTTCTTATAACCCTAGCTGCTCTCCCTCCTTGAATTGATTTTGTAGAATACAACTGACTTTGCTGTTGATTCTGCATTAGCATGAAAGATAGCTCATTATGATTCATTGGAAAGAAGTTAAAGTAAGGCATTAGAAATCTATCTGGAAAGAAGTACAGACTTCATCTAGCGGTGCCCAATCTCCAAAGTTTCTCTCAATGAACTGGTAAGCAATGCCACTCTTCGCTTTACCAATTATAAAGAGCCCACCCTGTATCTCACCTTCTCCCTTGAAACTTTGGTCTATTCCCATGGCCTTTGCTAGCTTGTAATTTGCAATTGATCTTGAATGGGAAACCAGATATAAACTTGTCTTTCAGTAGCTTACCCCTACCTATGGTTTTGAAAAACTCCATGCCCCTGTCAAAGAGCACGACACCACCCCAGTTGTAGCGACCAAGAATTTTTATGCAATTTAATAATTATTTCAAAGTTTCGAAAAACGTGTCGCTGCGATCTCATCCATTTTTAAGTTAACGTCACGACGCGTTCGTCTAGCCACATCGAGAAATATCGAATTAATTCCATTTTAAAAATATATTCCGAATTTCTAAAATTATATCATTTTTATTTATTTATTTATTTTATTTCTTTCAAACTTGTTTTAAAGTCCAAATCATGTTTAGCTTATTTTATCAGATCCATTTTTCTCAACTCAGTTGAATTCACGCGTATTAATTTCTCGATTTCCGTTCCTTGTGTTTCAACCCATAAATTTTCCAACATACCCCACCAACCCATACTCCACCCCATACCTATCAAACCCCCACTAACCTAAACCCATACTCTTCACATCACCCAACACCCTCTTTATACGCATCCCGTCCCCCTTCAGTTTCAGCAATTCCAGCAACCTCTCGACCAAGCAACCACCATTCTGTCCAGCAACTCAACTCCAAACCGCCACCACCACCTCCTTCCTCATCTTCATCATCTTCACCATCATCACCACCGCACAACAGCCCAGTCGCCAGCCCTCCCCCATCAATCATCATCATCACCACCAGCACACTGCCAAGATCCCAATCATCACCACCGCCACCTCCAACTCACCTCCACCAGCGGCCTCCTCCCAACTCCATCGCAATCCCATTTCCAGCAACCAACTTAGCTCCTCGCAGCTCCATTTTCAGCCTCCACTCCAGCAAGGTAACGCCCCCTTCTCCTTCATCATCATCATCACCATCACCATCACCATCACCATTACCCGCACCACTGCACCGCCCCCAACGCAGCCACTGCCTCTTCACAGCATCACCAACACAACCACTTCGACCCACCGTTTACCTCATCACCTGCAGCACCACCACAAACCTCCAACTCACCACATCCATCACGCCACCACCCAACGCACCACCTCAACCACCACTGGCACATTCCAGCAGCCGCCACCACTCATCGCACAACCACTGCACATAGAAGCCAGAATCACGCCATCATCATCATCACCTCCGCGAACCCAACTTCAATCGCGATCCAAAATCAAAAACCCAAAACCACAAAATAAGACATAACCCATACTTACCTACCTCGATCGCCGGTTCCTTCGCCGGAAAGATCACTAACCCAGCTCGTTTTGACTTCGGTTTCACGCCATTTTCCAGCACCCAAAACTGCACCAAATCCACACAAACCTAGCCTAGTGGAACCCTCGCCGTTGGCCGCATCCTGCGCCGGCGTTGCGCCGGCGAACCGCCGGCTGGAAGACGGACTTCTTCCTCCTCCGTCGCGTCTCTCCTCCCTCTGCTCCGATGAAATGGGTAGGAGAGAGAGAAAGATTTGATTTTATAAAATTTTGATTTTTCAAATTTGCAGCTTGGTCCCTGAAGTTTTAAATTGTTTCAAATCAGTCCTCAAGTTTTAAAATAATCTATAGCAGTCCCTACAGCTTAAATATTTTTAAATCTTACTTTAAAGTTTCAAAAGTTATTATTTTAACCCTAAGTATCAAACCCATTTTATTTTAGTCCTTGCTGATTTAATCTATTTGATTTTAAGCCTAAGTTTTAAAAGATTTACATTTTAGCCCCCATAGTTTTCAATTGTTTCACATCAGCCCCTATAGCTTTATAAACTTATCATTTCAGCCCCTTATGTTTCGAAATGATTTTAATCAACCCCTTATTTTTAAAATATATTATTTCAACCCCATTGTTTTGAGTTTACGACCCAACTTTTAAAAGGTTTACATTTTAGTCCCAAATGTTTAATAGCAATCATTTAAGCCTTCATATTTTAAAGTCTTTCGATTTGGTCCATATTGATGATAAATACATGTACACGTATATTTATAAAACTCGAGTTTCAAAGATATTCATTTTAGTCCTTCAATTTTCAAAGTATTCATTTTAGTCCTCCAACTTTCAAAATTAGCGATTTCAATCCCTAAATTATACTCTATCATTTTAACTATAAAATTCAAAAGACTAATTCGATTTAATCTTCTAATTGGCTAGACGAAGCGTACGGAGAATTAAAGAATGGAAGTCGTTTCCCGCTCAATCACACTCGTCAAGTTTAAGGTAGACTCGCCCCTATTAATTGATTTAAATTATGATTGCATGTGAATGTATCATGACTTGTAAAAGTCATATTTTTTTGTAAGAAAAGGCGATGAGAATGTATTTCTTCGAAAATAATTATGATGTTAATGAGTACGCGGGCATGATTGGGAAAAGGCCCCTTGAGGGAGCCCACCCGGTACTAGAGAAATGATGTTATGCATAACATGTGCCTTATGTGCACAAGAAAGAAAAGAAGTAAGAAGACCCGTGCTGAAATGCACAACATGAGATCTATCAAGAGCCAATTTATAAAGAGCCTATGATTTTTCAGAAAGAAGCCAAGTGCTTAAATGCACAAGAAGAGCAACCCACACCCTATGTTTTATAAAGAGCCTATGATTTTTCAAAAGAAGCCAAGTGCTTAAATGCACAAGAAGAGCAACCCACACCCTATGTTTTCTAAAGAGCCTGCATTTATGTGTTCAATTATATTGTAGATTAATTAATTGGCGATGAGTCTACTGAGTATTTCATTCGAAATGCTCAACCTGTTATTTTAACAGTTTTGCAGATCTCGGAGATGGTGGCAAGTGATGGATGATGGTGGCAATAACCGTTAAAGGGTTGAAATGTCTTACTTTAATGATTTCCGTAATTTCCAACAATAGATAATTTTGAGAATCTCAATTATTTGAGAAGTTATGACATCGTTAACTGCTTTACAAAATTAATGGTTCGATTTCCCATTTCAAGTTGTTTCATAAATGTTTTCAATCTTATCGACCATTACAGCTTATTTAATGTTGCCAAAAATGAATTTCAGTTATTTCTTCCGTTAAAATATTATTCGAAAAAATTAAATCAGAAAATGACGTGGTGAACCGGGTATACGGAACTCGGGGCGCTACACCAGTACCTGGGTTAGAAGTCTTTTACTTACCTGAATGATATAATTGAGCATCCGTAAGTAGTTGCCATGCATGATCATGTGAGTTGAAAAATATACCTCAGATTCTATATGCTCATGAAATACTGCAAATAATTGGACCTCGAGTGCATCAAATACAGGTTTCTTGGAATATAGCCGGTGGGCTTCAGCTCTGCACATGGTCCACCTGTTTACCAAAATATGTGCAAACATGAGAAATAACATGGCATATTCAATTTTACACAGAAGAAGATATAATCAAATGGGCAGTCATTTATCTTTCTAAAGAACTTTCTTTCCCAATATTTTTTCTGTCCTCTGATATCTTTACACGCTTGTACAGTAACAAGTTCAAAATAGCCACTAAAATATATGCTGATATAGTGGTCCTCAAATTTTTGGCTAAACCTATTGTTCATTATCTTGCTTTCTGCATTTTTACAAATCCCCTTTTGTCTGTAATGTATGATTACAGGCCTTCGAGTATATTTCATGCACGAAGTTCTAGATTTGTTGGAAGCACAATTGATAAGGTAAGTTGATGTCAAGTGCAGTGTATTCATAAAATGATAACCGTGTCGACGGATGTAGAGGAGTATAGCTGGTTTATCATGCCATAATTCTGAAGCCTTCATTGGAGGTGTTCTAGTTTTCACCAGACGATCCACTCTAATCTTATAATCTGGAGTTAGTTTCTGAATCAAGATATTCTCAATTACGGAATAAGGGGCTACAATCTCAACTATTTCATGAGGTTGTACACATCTACATGCTCTAGGATCTGCAGGCATTGCAGCCACAATTCCCTTATAGACATGCCCATCTTTGATCTTAAAACTGGCCATGGATTGCTCTAGGGATAAATAATTAGCTGCACTACTGCTTCCGAGGTATTTGGTCATACTTTGTGGTTTACTTGAACTAACAAACGAAAACTTACTTGTATACATGCATACCATTATTTCTTGAAGGAATAGTGCTTCATTTTCTTGCTGGGAGAGAATATGATGCTTGTAAAGGTTCTATACCACATGCACTGGTTCGGTCCATGAAATGAGCAATATGGCCCCTTTTCATTCCAAACTGAGAATGAGAAGAAAGATCAACAGTTGACAAGCTGAGAAGGTCAGGAAGACAATTCCTCTAGGACTCCAACTTATCCACAAACTGCATCAGCCCTCGATCATGCAGGTATTACATAATTTCAAGTGCATCCTTGGATAGGACAGATGCAATCTTCAGACTGATGATTAATCATGATATCTTATACTTTGCAAATTGACTAATAAAAAAGTGTGCTAGGTTTCTTTAGTAAAAATATACAAGGGGAGTTTGATTCTCCAGCGAAACTGCATTAGATTGCACATATGGGACAATAATACATGGATTTTGTCATTTTCATTTCCTTTATATGGGAGAATTTTCCTGATACATGATTGTTGAACTTGAAGGTGATTATAGAATTTTAACTTAAAAACTTGAAGCTAAAAGTTACATTGGTATAATTTGAAGATTCTGATGATAAACTAACCTTCTGTTGTCAAGTCATGCCTAGATCATCCATGTCCTCGGAATTCATAACCTTTAGAGTCGGGACATCATCCCAGGCTTCCTCCAGAAGCTTTGGACACTACTAGAAACAGAAGCTTTAGAGACCCTTTTCTACCAATGAACACAATTTGTTGCTATTAGCAAATCCGCCAACGACTTTCCAACGAAATATTTTTTTATAAGTATAAAATAAAGATGGTAGCATATATAAATATAAAATTACTCGTTAAAGCTTAATGGGCTCTGATAGTATGTTAAGATTTGGGTCCATCTTAAAAGGTAATATTTTTAAGAGTAGCCCAAATCCTTATAAATTGGTCTATGTTTTCATCTTTATTCGATGTGAAATTTTATCCCTTAACACATACTACAAAATTCCATGCAGTTCATCTCTTTCTTTGGTTTTTGGACATCTTGATTTTTATCATAGTTTACACTCTTTAACTTTTCAGATATTTTTAGAAACTTATTGTGAATGATCATGTAAGTTATTGTACATGCAAATGTATCTTTCATTGTGTGGAGATGATATGAGTTTTGAGTTCGTCTAGTTTTCTAATGCCTCGAGACTATTGAGGTGATTGTGGAGAAGCTTTAATAGCTAATGAAAGCTTTAGTAATCAATAACTCTCTCCCTGAGAAAACTAAATCAATTATGATTTCATGACACCCATGACTAGTTTTTTAATTCTTCAATTGGTTCATGAAGTGATTGTGGAGAAAGATTTACATCAACAATAAACTAAGCCTTTTTCCTTATAAATATTGGGCCGGCTACATGTTTCCTTTTTAGCCACTACATTGGATTCATTCATAGATCTATTGAAGAAAGATTTAGTAATTAATGTTCTTTAGTTGCTGTGTAATGGCATTATTGCATATAATTTTAAAAATGCATAATTGGGTATCAATGCATTTTGCCTTTATGAGTCAACACATTTTGAGGCGTAAGCTTACATTAAACCTAAAAAATGTTAAAACAAAACAATTTAGTGTGCAAACAAACAAAAGAAAAGTCTATAAAAAAAGGGTAATTGGCGCATTTAGTCCCTACCTTTGACATACGTTGCGGAATGCGTCCCTACCTTTGATTTTTTGGCAAATGCACCTTTACCTTCGCACTTTCTTGCCAAAAACGTCCTTTCCGTCAGCCTCTGTTAAAATCAACCGTTACCCATTGAATTAAGACTCAATTTTAATTTAGTTTTGAGGGCAATTTCGGAATTCAAGTAAACACCACCTTACACTTCAACAAAAAACGCACGAGTTAGACACAGAAATATGAACTGAAGCGTCCCTATTTTCTTGATAAAAATTGACATTTCCATTTTTGAAACACGCCGACCCAGGGCAGAACGGAAGAAAACGCTACTCTCCGTCGCACAACCGGTCGATTCGAACTATTACCCAGCCAAAAAACCTTCGTCACCGGCAATTTAACAGTATAAACCGGTCGATTTCAGTTGCCATACACGTCCATTGCATGGGTAAGTTAGAAGTCTTCGCGAGTTATGGTTTTTTTTGTGGATTGTTCAAATTTTTTTTGCTTCTTCACCGAGCTTCTTCACCGAAAATGGGTACTGCAGGTTATACTTCTCGAAGCTGATGATTCCTCCAAGATTTAGAGGGTTTGCGGAACAGGCTCCTATTTACGGTAATCCTCTTTCATATATTATGTTTATCGATTCTTTCCCATTGCATGTATTTTTTTTTTTTGGTTTTTGAAAGTAATTTCATGTATTATGTTTAGTTCTGAAGAATTTTAAGATACTGTGATTTCATGGCTTATGGTTTCTGAAAGGTTGCTGCGTGTGCTGTGAATTTTTTTTATTTTTTATTTTTTGAAAAATGTTTTTTCCCATTGTGTTATTTGTTCATCCTCTTTAGAACTTTGTATGAAATGTTTTGTATATTGCAGGCCGTGACTCAGAATATTT
This sequence comes from Ligustrum vulgare, assembly GCA_963555705.1. NCBI lineage: Eukaryota > Viridiplantae > Streptophyta > Magnoliopsida > Lamiales > Oleaceae > Ligustrum > Ligustrum vulgare. Next base: position 54,840,885 of record OY743172.1, read on the forward strand.
CACACTGGTTCTACATCATCGAGGCATATTCTTCGACAAGCCAAACAATGTCAGTTATGAGCATGGAGTGGTACTGATCGTTGACTACGTTCATCCTTCATTATTTACAAGAAGGGTGATAGATAAATTACTTCATGCATGCGATCCTCAAGGTAAACTGCATTTTTATTATAGGAAAAAAAAATAGAAATGAGTTGATGAAAATTTGGAGTGAGGAGGATGTTAAAGCTATGTTGATGGATAGAGGTACATATAGGGTAGTAGAGATATATGTGGTGGAATCAGTTATGTCAAAGGCATTGACAATTGATCCTTTTGATGAGTGCTATATCCCTAGATTTGATGAGGAACATTTTGAGTTCGACCAATATGATAATGTATTCTGTGAAGGACAAGCAGATATTTGGAGACAATTGGAGGAGAATCTTGCATTCGACGTAGGAGCTGGTGATGGGGATAGAAATGTTGAGGTGGGGACTGAAAACGTTGAACAAACAGTGGGTGATGAAGAAGTTGAGGATCTTGTGGAGTCAGACTTTGAGATGGAAGATGATCCTGCAGACTCTGAAAGAGTGAATGAAAGAGTGAATGTTGATTTTGGATTAGTAGGGTTGGACGGGGCAGAGGTGAGAGAAACCGACACTGAATATGGAAACTCAGAAGAGCTACGGAGTTTGGCCAGTGATGAGGAGGATGATGAAGCATCTTCGAGAAATAGAGAGAGGTATCATTCTTTCAATCCCACGACGGACATGGAGGAGCCAACTTTTAGAGAAGGTAATTGCATCGCTGTTAATTTCTTTAGCTTATATTGCAACAACTAAAACTCATGTGCTTATAATTGGTTCATTGTAGGGCTAATATTCGAGTCAAAGACAGTATTGAAGGCTGCCATTACTCAGCATTCAGTGAAACATAGTCGTGCTATCAAATACAAGAAGGATGATGCAGTCAGATTGAGGGCACAATGTGACAAGACATGTAGCTGGGTGTTGTATGCTACAAAAGAGGGGCATAAACCTAGTTTTGTCATTAGAACATATCGAGGAGAACACACTTGCCCTATGGTTTATACCAATAGGAGGGTGAGCAGCACATTTCTGGCTAAAAAGTACGAGACTGATTGGCGGGCTGAGCCGAATATGTCAGTGATTGCGTTTATAAACAAGGTGAAAAAGGACAATTTGGGTGATATTTCTGTGTGGACGGCGTACTGAACGAAGGCGAAGGCAATGGAGAAGATTATGGGAACTGTTGTGGAACATTACAAACTTCTCTGGGATTACTGTGAGGAGTTGAGGAGGACAAATCCAGGCACAACTACTCAACTGGAGGGGCATGCAGGTGAATTCAAGAGACTTTACACATGCTTAGGAGCTTTGAAGGAGGGATTTCGTGGTGGTTGTCGGAGAGTGATTGGACTTGATGGGTGTTTCCTGAAGACATAGCTAAAGGGTCAGTTGTTGAGTGCAGTTGGGGTAGATGGGAATAATGGTATATATCCCATTGCATATGCTGTTGTTGAGATTGAGAATACCGAAAATTGGACATGGTTTCTTGGTCTGTTGAAGGATGATTTGGGGATTAATAATAGTCATGGATGGACTTTTATTTCGGACAAACAAAAGGGGTTGAGAAATGCTATTGACTCTTTGTTTGAGCATTCGGAGCATAGGACATGTGTCAGGCAGTTATACAACAACTTTAGCTCCACTCACCCTGGTTTAGCTTTAAAGAATTGCTTGTGGGATGCAGCTCGAGCCACAACTGTACCTCACTGGTTGGCACATATGCAAAAAATGTTAGATTTAAGTCCCGCAGCTTATTGTTGGCTCGAGCAGAGACCCGCTGAGCAATGGAGCAAGTCCCATTTCCGGGAATTGAATAAATGTGACATGCTCCTTAACAATCTCTGTGAGTCCTTCAATAGCACGATTATCGGTGCCAGAGAAAAGCCTATTCTGACTATGTTAGAGGATATTCGTGTGTATTTAATGAAAATAATTGTGGCTCGAAGAGAAGCATGTGAGAAATGGACTTCAGTTGTTGGCCCTCGAATTGTGAAGATTCTGGAAAAGCACAAAGCACAAGCAAGGTACGAGTGGGCTGAATATTCAGGGAACCTTAAGTTCCAAGTCCGGCATAACGTGGGAAATCATCTTAGTGCTGTTGACATTGGAGCTAGGACATGCTCATGTCGTTCTTGGCAGCTGTCTGGGATCCCTTGTCGCCATGCCATTGCATCTCTTGCATTGAGGAAAGAGCATGTCATCGAATATGTTGACGATGTATACAAGAAAGAGGCATACATTCGTACCTATTCACCTTCCATTTCCCCTATTATCAGTCCAGATTCATGGCTTAATCCCGGTCTACATCCATTGAAGCCACCATTCTACAGCAAAAGGTCGGGAAGACCCAAGAAGAACAGGCGCAGGGAACCAAATGAAGAGGCATCATCTAGTCAATCAAAGAGGGCAAAGAAATCTAAAACAACTACAAGTACGGCGTCCCCTCCTCCTAGTGGCAGGCAAGGAAGAGCAGGACTAATTATGCGATGCAAGAAATGTGGGGAAACGGGGCATAATAGAAGATCTTGTAAAGGAGCACCACCACCTGCTAGATCATGAGTTACCAGTGTTCAGAATCTTTTTGAGTTTTTGATGCCATTCAAAATAGCTGAAGTCATCTTATTTTGTAATTGTCTGAAGTTTTCTTTTGGTCATATGGTGCTGTAATTAATTTTTGCAATGACTACTTGTAATGGCGATCTTATCTTTTGGTAATGGTGATTTACTGCATCAGTTGCTTTCTTTACAGATTTATATGGTTGAATTGGATGTTGTATATGCACAGGTTGAATTATTTTAAAGCAGGAAACTGTTGGTTTTTCCCAATTTAAGGGGGATATTTTGCGCAAAAATTGTAAAAAATAGGGATGTATATCGTAATAACAATTAGAAGGTAGGGATGTATATTGCAAAAATTGTAAATGATAGGGATTTTTATCGGAAAAAAGTTAGAAGGTAGGGATGTATATTGCAAAGATTTTGAAAGGTAGGGATGATTATCACAATTCAAAAATTTTAGCCAGGAAAGGTTATCATCTTCTTCACGAAGTCACTGGAGATGGCTCCATATCCATTACTAACAAAATACTGGAATTAAAGAAAATCTTACATGAATCCCATCTAATGAACACTATCTATTTACTCAAGTTGTCTATCAAAGTCCAATTTCCAACATACCCATAATAAAAAGCAAAAATCCAATTTATTCCTCTTCTTATCTACATCGGCACTCCAATTTTCAACAAATTCTATCTTCACTTTCATTCATAAAAGTAGGCAGTATTATATTAACTCTAGTGATTTCAATTCGGATGGAAGAAACGGAATTGGCGCCAAAATTAGTTCATATTTCTGTGTCTAACTCGTGCGTTTTTTGTTGAAGTGTAAGGTGATGTTTACTTGAATTCCGAAATTGCCCTCAAAACTAAATTAAAATTGAGTTTTAATTCAATGGGTAACGGTTGATTTTAACAGAGGCTGACGGAAAGGACGTTTTTGGCAAGAAAGTGCGAAGGTAAGGGTGCATTTGCCAAAAAATCAAAGGTAGGGACGCATTCCGCAACGTATGTCAAAGGTAGGGACTAAATGCGCCAATTACCCATAAAAAAACTATTATTTTAGTTGATGAGGAATGTGAACTATTTCCAAAGTAAATAAATGAGAAACAAAAATTTAATGTTTGAGTAGGTTGTAAATTATTCTCGAAATGGGTCTAAGAATTTTATGTTTTGTGCCCATTAGCCTTAAGGAAGTGTTGTGAAGCACAATGGAGAGTGCCTTCAAAAACTGCTTCACAATCATGAATCATATCTTGTGGCATTTTTTGCGCCCTCTCTCTAAGGCAGCCCTTAGGTGGGTTTCATTTTAAGTTTAATTAAGCTATAAATGCATCAATATCCCTTGATCTAGTTTTATATTCCATTCATTGTGATTCAGACCTTCATTCTCGTTCAGACTGCTGTATGCTACATTTTATGGCTATTTTAGTATGAGATGGGATATTTACCAGATTTTTGCTATCTGTGCTGTTGGACCTCAATATTGCTTCCTTTTGCTTTATATGCTCTATGGTAATGTCTTCTCTTCGTGACAATAGTATACATTTGTAACTCTAGAACTATAATAGCTATACATTACTGGTAATTCATCGATGATCATGAGTTCGTAGTATGTTGATGGGTGTAACAATGAGATACAAAAGCAAGAATAGAAAGCCATTTCAGAGGGGAAGGAATCTCAGCATTGAGGCCATCCAGACAGTTCAGGCATTTACTAAAGTTTGATATGATTGCAGTCCTTCGTGAACTTCTCCGCCAGAACCAATGCCTTTTGGCCCTTAAGGTTCGAACGCTCCCACCCTTCTTCAGAAACAACCTTGAGTTTGAGAATATCATTAACAAATATGGATTTAAAATTCGATGATGCTACCAAATTCCTGCTTTTGCTCAACATCCACTATCTGCACTTCTCTTTTTAACCAGTTGATGTTTTCTTTGTGCTTATGTCATATTTCTTTATCTCTTCTCATCTAGGTTTTCAAGGATGTCCAAAATGAGTACTGGTATAAGCCTCAACTCTCCTTGTATGCTGAAATGATCACAGTTCTGGCACACAATGGACTGCTTGAAAAGGTAGCGACTCTTGTCAAGGAATTGAAACCAGAAAGTAATTTAGAGCCTGATGTTGAGAGCTTCAACGCATTACTGGAAAAGTTTGATGAATTTGAAACTCTCTGGATTAGCAATGGAGTGCTGTCACTCGATGAAATTGTCATCGTGTGATCCAGATAGGTTATCTTTTAAAATCTTAATAAATGGCTTAGAATTGACTGGAGACACGAATAATTTTGCTATTGTACAGAAGGAATTTCAAAATTATTATGGAGATTTTCTTACTTTCTTAGACATGGAAGAAACTGTGATTAGCTAAGACAATGTATTGATATGATTTAATCCTTGTCACCTGTGGTTATATGATTTAGATGTGTTTGAACACTTTGTGAGTTTGATTTTATTCCAATTTAGTTATGGTGTGAGCCTTTATTGATTTTTAAGGAAAATAGTGAAATATTCAAAAAGACGAGGACTAGTCAAACCGTAATGCATACAACGAGTAGAAAGGGTTTTGCTCGCTTAGAAGTTGAATTGGTAAAAAAAAAATGTTAAATTTGTTTGAAAAATCATGTCTACAAATACCACATATATAAAATATGTTAAAAATTGCACCGTATTGAAAATGAAGACCTTGATTTCATTACAAGAGATGATGTATATATTCGAGGACACACACAGAAAAGTGGTGAATCGATTAATGAATTAGCTAGAGAAATTCTGGTAGAAGATACTTTTTGAGACATTCAAAGTTTATATTTATTTAAGTTTAATGAATTAATTTATTTATTTCCTAATATCAACAAAAAAAAAAAAAATGCTTATAAACGGTGAATTCTCCAAGCAAACACTCTTTAAAAGATAATAGTGTTACAAAAATATTTGGTCCAGAACGTCGAGGACGTGTATGAGGTCTTGGTTTTGGTGCAATTCCTTCATAGTTAAATACTTTGGTGCATAATCATAACGTGCAATCCTAACTCCAAAGATTTGAGAGACAATTAAAGAAATAAAAGCTTTGTTTCAAATAAAGGGCAAAAGTGCAGCATAAAAAGATAATGTAAGTGGAAAACTATAATTAGTGAATGTTATCTTATATTACATAGACTTTTCTACATTCAAAATAACCAATTGTACAATTTGATATTAATTTTACAGTCTTCAGAAAAAAGTTTGAATGTTTTAGATAGCCTTCAAAATAAGAAATGCAAATTGTTATCTTGGTTTGGGAAATGTGATGATGTTGTAAAAGGTGAAATCGCATCAAAAAATTCAAATGATCTAGTGCATCATGTACCCCTTGGTAATAAATGTTGGAAAGTCTATGTTACTGAAGTGATCGATAATGTCAGGTTATATCGTCCTGCACGTGAACTTTTTCTTCTTGAAGATGCATTAGGAAATATAATTGCATGACCAATTAGATATATCGAAGGGATTAGTTGAAATCACAACAAAGGTATGCATCACTTTTTGATATACTTTTAATATGATAATTATAAGTTTATTAATTATAATTTTATTATTTATGTGATGCGCAGGAAGTTGATTATTTTCGGCATGGCACTATTGGTCTTCGATATGGATACTTTTTTTTTTTTTTGGTCTACACACTTTTGAGATTTCTATCTAAATTTTTGAGTAGGTTATGTGAAATATAAATTTTTGTATATTTTATTGAATCTTACTAAGATATTGTTTGTTTATCGAAAACGTGTTTATTGATTATATTTGCATTCATGTGTATAATTTTGTTTTATTATTATTATAGGTTTTTGGTATTATAATTTACAGATTTTTTTTTTTTTTTTTTTTTTTAAAAGCTAAATTCTAATTTACTACATGCCACCTTGTACTCAGAAATCAATACTTGGAAAATCAAAAACTATCTCTGCACAACAAAAATGAGTTCAAGCAAAAGATCAACTAATTTTGCAGTTGATGAGGACATGCACTTGACTTATGTCTACTTGGATATCTATTAAGATCCCATAATTAGTATTGTTTGAAAGCTTCGAAATTATAGCAATGAGTGGCCGAGGCATACAACAACACTAAATCCCCCCGCATGAATCCTCGACCAGAAAGGTCCATCTCAACGCATATTGGGTAAAATTACAAAGGTTGTCTCAAAATTTGGAATTTGTATTTGTCAAGTTGAGAATTTGCATCTGAGTGGCGCATCAAAGCAAGACACTATAAACATTCGTATTTAATATACATCATTATTTTTCTTTAACATTTTACTGATAAACATTCTTGTAACATGTCTTGCATATGGACAAAGCTAAAATGTTGTACATACAAGACCCTGCTAACAATGGCATGTTAAAAGTTGATCATTTGTGACCCCCACTTAAAGATGTTGAAAAAATTGCCCCGACACCAAATGTGTCACGCCAAGATTTCCAAACCTTCCTAAATGCATTTGGATATTATGAACAAGACTGCCCACTAGCTGCCTCTCTCTCGTCCCATGGACTTTCATCATTTTTTCTTAACATGGAGGATATTGCTGCTAGGGGTACCTCGTCTAAACAGTTAATGGGCGTGGAAAATGTCCCAAAAAAAGGATTGAAGACGAGACCAGATAGGAACTAAATGAGATAAAGTTGAAAATAAACAACTCACGCGATTGGTAAGGAAGGGAGTGACTGATATACAACTTCTATCAGTTGCAGATGTATAAGGAGAATAACAAAATTTTATTTACAAACTTGGATTTAATATTAGATTCGATGACACATGAGTTCATAAAGGGTGAACAATGCATCATTCGAAAAAGGACTCAATAACAATTAAATGAAAGTCAACCTGACTCAAGTTCGTTCAGTCCGCTATTCGATGGTTCAGGTGGCCCTAAAACAAATTTGCCCGATTATTGAAATTGATTCTTGCACGTCATTCAATACTTGTTCTGTTGTTTATGTGTTTGTTGTGTCCAAAGTTAAATTAGGTGTCGTCCAGTTATTTCAAAATTGTCATTAGGTAATGCAATTGTTTGTCGCATCCGTTAGACAAAATTTAATGTGTTACATTTTATTATAACTATTTTCTATTTACTACTCCTTTATTAAAAAGGTAGTCATTAACTATAATTGAATAATAAAAAAAAAATCTAAAATTAATTTAGCTACAAAAGCTCGTGGACAATTTCAAATTTACATAACTTTTTTTAAAGTAAAAAAAAAAAAAAAAAGGGTGTAGAGACTAAAATGTACAAGAAAAAAATGAAATAAAGACAAATAACCCAAATCTATGACACTGCACTGTAGCGGGGCATCATTTTTTCGTGCAAAATGGTGCTTGACTAGAGCAAGAGGAGTGGCAAAATAACGCCATTTTGATGCTGGGCTCGAGATGCCCTAAATGGGATTTTTCTTGGGTTTTTTTGAGAATGTTCGTAGTCATGAGAAGGAGCTATTTGAGAAAGAAGCCAGGAATGCCAGGGAAAATTTTGTTACAGACAACACATACGATACAGATATTCAAGAACCCAAACTGGGTTTTTCTCCAAATTAAAAATTCATTAAGGATGTGAACCTTCATAAAATATGATGAATAGTGATGTTCGGTGGGTTAGTGGCGATCGCCGAGTAGTCAAGCAGGCAGAGGCTAGCAGCAAGGCGGGTGAGTTCTTATTCATTCTTCACATCCAGGATAAGGGAAGTTCTAATTTGAATTTTGATTACTGGGATGAGGGGTATGGTTCGGGCAATGGGCCGACAGTGTGGCTTGTTTTTTAAAGGTTTATTTATTTTATTGTTTGGGTCCCTAATTAGAAGAAAGTGCCACATATATAAATTTTGGAGCATTTTTATCGGTCCCTCTCATGTGAGAAAATTTTCGAGAAAATATTAGTGACATTTTTATCTGCTCTAATTAATGTTAATAGAGGCCAAACATATTTTCATTTTACAATTTTGATTTAATGACTGAAGTTGGGTTTACGGTTTTTTGATTTCTAAAAGTTGAAATGTTTACAATTTTCAAATAGTAAAATGAAATAGAGAGGCAAATAGACATTTACAGAATTAATTTATCGATTCCCTGTATAGTACTATAAGAATTTGCATTAACTATCTTAATGCAATAATTGATATTTAAATATATTAAACAAATATTTCATTACATTACATGTAAAAAAGCAAATACATCACGAACAAAATTTACCAAACATTTTTAAAAATAAAAAATTGCTCAAACTTAAATTAAATATTGCAATTTGTTAAACTTACACGTGAAAAACTTATACGCAGTCCTATATTTAAATGAATGTAACAATTAAATAATATGAAATACAAATTTTAATTAAATTTTTTTGAATGAATATTACAAATATAATTAACTCTATAAAAAAAAATCATCTATAAATCTCAATTTATAAATGTGGATTTAACCCACAAGATATAAGACTTTATCAATTATTCGTATAAAATTGATTCTTCGAAAATAATTTTTTTAATGTTCATTTTCAACCACACATTCTTTAAAACTCATTTTCCACAATTACGCATACTATTTTTGCACATGCTAAATAAATGTGTTGACTATATCTATTTTTAAATAGCATGATTTTGCTAATACCTTTTATTTTACAAGTTGAACCAATGAGTTTATCATAACCTAAAGTTTTAGAAAATTAAATGATTTAATTGAATTTATTTAGAAAAATCGAATATCCATTATTTCTTTCAATTTGATTAGAAAAAGATTCAAAATTAATTATTTATGTCAAATTGAATTTAAGTAAGAAATTATAGGTATCATTTTAGGACTTAAATGAGATAAATAAAAAGATTGGATGTTGGAAAAAGTATAAGTAAAACTTTTACATTTAGTATTTAAAATGATTTTACGAATGATATGTTTAGATTTTGCTCTCATTTCTTAGTTTGTATTTAACTTCGCGTTGAGATCTTATATTTTACACCCATATTGCATATTTCTCAGCTTCAAAATAATGCAATAATTATCAAAAGAAAAAATCTATAATCTAACTTTTATTGATATTTTTTTTTTCACAAATCCATAAATAATTTATTGCATGCATTAATTGAATTTTCCTAATTCATATATTAAAATAAATTGATAAAAAAATAAATTTTCTAAAATGGCAGGTGAAAATGGGTGAAAAACTATGTGCATAAAATGGTGACGGTTGCCTTATTATTATATGTGTATAGATTAAATGAGATATATTAAAAAGATTGGATGTTGAAGAAAGTAAAAAGTATAAGTAAAACTTTTACATTTAGTATTTAAAACGATTTTACGAATGATATGTTTTGAGTTTGCTCTCATTTCTTAGTTTATATTAAATTTTTCGTTGAGAACTTGGATTTGACACCCATATTACATATTTTTCTACTTCAAAATAGTGCAATAATTATCAAAAGAATAAAATAAATCTGTAATTTGACTTTTTATAGATATTTTTTTCACAAATCCATAAATCATTTATTACATGCATTAATTGAACTTTCCTAATTCATGTATTAAAAGAAATTGATAAAAATAAGAAATTTCCTAAAATGGCAGATGAAAATGGGCGGGAAACTATGTGTAAAATTGTGACGGTTATTCTATTATTAAATATGTATATAGATATAGATATATAAAGATAGCTTTAAATATTATTTGAAGAACTATGTAAGACTTCTAAAGAATTGTATTCTTTTCGTTTCAAAAAGGTACCCTAGTTTCTTGATTTATTGTGTTTACTAATGCAGAATTCTTGAAGTGGAAAACATTTTGCACACATCGGTAAACTAAACAAACGCCTTTTTTTCATGTTGAATTGATGACGACAGACACCTGAATAAGAATTTTTTGAGGAGCATCAATAAGAAATGATAATTCCAATCCCAAAGAAAAACGAGAATTAATAACCAAATTTTGACATTCTAAATTCTGGCATTCATGAACGTCTCCAAGAATCCAAAACATTACCCGCAGAGTCTAAGGATGAACCCTTTTAGATGTTCTCAACTCCAGACATATAGAAGTATGAGGGCAAGTGAATGCCTTATGAAGGGCATTGCAGATAGAACCGATAGTGACAAAGTTCCAAAAATCATCATAATCTCACTACAACAAAAAAGGTTTTTTGCAACATCCAAAAGGAAACATTTTCTAATTAAATGTTGCAAAAAGGGGTCTACCGCAACATTTAGTAATTAAATGTTGCATTTAGTATGAATATTTGAGATTTATCCCCTTTTGCAATGTTCAAAGATTGTTGCGATAAGTTAAAATTTTTGCAACGCTCAAATTAATTTTTTGTAGCGTTTTACAAATGTTGCAAAGGATTAACCTTTTTGCAGGGTTTAAAAAACGTTGCAAAAGCCTAAAAGAGAGGTGACAACATAGGAGAGAGAATGAGAGCTTGAATGGGTAAAGTTGGAAGTAGCTTTGTTAGAGCTAGACTGAGTATTCTTAGAGATCAGCACAATTATATTGCTCTAATACCATATTAGAAAAGAGAAATGAAATTGTATTGAATTGTGTAAAATTGTGTAGAATTTACAATGTATATTAACCCTTTATATAGAAGTGGGTTAAACTAACTATCAACTAATTAAGCAACTAATCAACTAATTAACCAACTAACTAAACTAACAAACTCATTTCTAATAACTAATATCTTCTTCTCGATCCTATATATATTGTTCGAATTAACCACTCTCTTCACACAAAAATAAACACAAGAAAAATTGGACAAGGAACGAAAGCCCATTATATGTTGGGAAATAAACTACAAGAATCGTCAACACAAGTAGCAAAACAAAATATTCCCTCAAACTTAGTGTGATCAAAATTGGAAATCAACAACTCGAACAAGAACAATCCACAAGCAATAGAATACCGGAATTATAAATATCAATGCACTAACAATGACAATTATTTAACGTTGTAAAACCCTTCAACGAGAAGGGAAAATCGACGGGACACACCTATAATTCTACTATCACCTTAATAATAGAAAATACTAAATTTTCTTCTCGACTCTTTGCCCTAAATCAAGAGATAACCAATAAACACCCCTTCAAGAATTATATCGATTAATTGGATCATAGTCTCTTACCATAAAAATGGTTGTATGCGCAGCAACACCAATTATGACTCCTATTAACATAGGAACTGGAATTGGAACATAAGGTATGATCCACGCATATTGGAACTTGGATAGCCACAGGTGAGATAAGAGGCCAATTCATTTTTCTCATTTGTTTGTTTAGTGGAAGGGAAGCGAAGGAGATCTAGTTTACGGTTCCTTTGATCATTGGGTGCATTACGATTACTCATATATACCAGTTGATGCAAACCACATAGCAATTGTAGCTACGTAACCCACAAATTATTGGAATCGACCCAAGAACGCCAAAGAATCACGATTTCGAGATTGATTCAAATTAATTGAACCAAGCAACCAACACAATCAATAGATATGCTGACCTCTTGATCATAATGAAAATAAATCTCACCCAAGATTTGAACAAACAAGATTAACTCGCAAGTTCGGATTTTATTCAATAAAGAATAAGCTTTGAAAACAAATTGCCTCTCAATAATAATATCAAAGTTGTGTTGCATAATGAAAATTACATCCCTATAAATAGGGTCAAAATCTAGGTTAAGAGATTTAATTATACTAGGAAACAACTAGCTAAAAATAAGGAAATAAAAATTAACCTAAAATTACGCGTATATGTTTTTACGGCCGTGACCCTTCCCTTTACGGCCGTAACTTGGTTTCTGTTTAATAGTTACGGCCGTGACATAATTATTTACGGCCGTAATTCTTATTTCTGAAAATCTCGTTCTTTAACCCGAGGCTTCGTTACGGCCGTAATAAAAGCTTCTTACGGCCGTAAGTCCAATTTCTTCAAATTCTCAATTTTCAGCAGTGAGCTCTTCACGGCCGTAAGAATTACGGGTTACGGTCGTGAATTTTGAAACTTTGCAATTTTCTTCGACGGCTTGAATGAGGTTGATCCACTCATCGTTTTGGCTCGGTCCCAACATGGAACTTGCTTCTTTTGATGACACGAACATTGTTTTGGCCATTGTTCCTTGCACTAACTTGTCCATTGCTTCATTGGCCCTCTTTGTTTGTAGTCGAGTCATCGGTCCTCCTTTGATCTTTAATGGATCTTTGTGCGGGCTTGTGTTCGTGGTCTGGATCACATCATCCCCTCCCTCTTCGAAAGGATTCGACCTCGAATCTGTACCTGCATCAAACGGAGATAGATCAGAAACATTAAATGAAGCCGAAACATTATACTCACCAGGAAGATCTAATTTATAGGCATTGTTGTTGATCCTTTCAATCACTTGGAATGGACTATCCCCTCGCGGTTGTAACTTTGACTTGCGTTGTTCTGGAAACCTCTCTTTTCTCAAATGTACCCAAACCCAATCACCGGGTTCAAATATGACGCATTTTCTTCCTTTGTTAGCCTGCGAAGCATAATGTTCATTTTTCTTTTCAATCGCCAACCTCACCTTGTCGTGGAGTGCTTTAACCATCTCAGCCTTTTTCTTTCCATCTAAACTTCTACGTTCATTCACAGGTAAAGGAATTAAATCCAATGGTGTTAGCGGATTAAAACCATAAACAATTTCAAATGGTGAACAAGAAGTAGTAGAATGTATAGCCCTATTATATGCAAATTCAATAAATGGCAAACACTCTTCCCAATTTTTCAAATTTTTATTGATTATGGTGCGCAATAATTGAATCATTGTCCTATTTACTACCTCGGTCTGTCCATCGGTCTGTGGGTGAAAAGTTGTAGAAAAAAGTAGTTTTGTTCCTAATTTGTTCCACAAGACTCTCCAAAAATGACTAAGGAATTTAACATCCCTATCCGAGACTATACTTTTAGGAACCCCATGTAAGCGCACGACTTCTCGAAAGAAAATCTCAGCTATGTTAGTAGCATCATCAGTTTTGTGGCATGGTATGAAATGTGCCATTTTACTAAAACGATCTACTACCACAAAAATTGAATCTCTTCCCTTCTTAGTCCTAGGTAATCCCAAAACAAAATCCATAGAAATATCGACCCAAGGTTCACTAGGGACGGGTAAAGGCATATATAACCCATGTGGTTTAATCCTAGATTTAGCCTTCTTACAAGTAATGCATCTATTACAAACCTGAACCACACAATCTTTATCTTAGGCCAATAGAAATGTTCGTTTAGGATTTCAATGGTCTTTTTAACCCCAAAATGACCCATTAAGCCTCCACTATGGGCCTCTCTCACAAGTAACTCCCTCATTGTTCACCTAGGGACACACAATTTATTTTCCCGAAATAAATGATCATCATGTTTAAAGAACCTATCCAAAACCCCTTTACCACATGATTCATAAATATTAGAAAAATCCAGGTCATTAGCATACATGTCCTTAATGTATTCAAATCCAAGCAATTTAGAATTTAAAGAATTTAAAAGAACATACCTTCGAGACAATGCATCTGCCACCACATTTTCCTTACCTTGTTTATACCGGATGACATAGGGAAATGTTTCGATGAACTCTACCCACCTTGCATGTCTCTTACTCAGTTTAGCTTGACCCTCAAATGCTTCAAGAATTCATGATCAGTGTGTATCACGAATTCCCGTGGCCACAAGTAATGTTGCCATGTCTCCAAAGCGCGCACAAGTGAGTATAACTCCTTGTCATATGTGGGGTAATTAAGAGCAGCCCCCTTTAGCTTTTCGCTAAAATAGGCGATTGGTCTTCGATCCTGCATTAAAACAGCTCCAATGTCTAGCCCTGAGGCATCACATTCAATCTCAAAGGCCTTGTCAAAGTTAGGAAGTGATAAAACCGGTGCTTTACACAACATATTTTTGATTGTTTCAAATGCATGCTCCTGTTCTACTCCCCATTTAAACCCTACACTTTTTTTGACAATTTCTGTGAGTGGTGCGGCAATCGTGCTAAAATCTTTAACAAAGTGCCTATAAAAACTAGCCAAGCTATGAAAACTCCTAACCTCAGTTATGCTTTAAAGTGTTGGTCATTCTTTAATAGCTTTGATTTTCTCTTCATCTACTTCTATCCCTTTAGCACTGACTACATAGCCAAGAAACACAACTTTTTCCATGCAAAAATTACACTTTTTAAAATTAGCAAAAAGTTGCTCTTGTCTTAAAACCACAAGCACACACCTAACATGCTCCACATGATCATTCAAAGTTTTACTATATATCAAGATATCATCGAAGTAAACTACAACGAATTTACCTATAAATGCACGTAAAACATGATTTATTAAATGCATAAAAGTGCTAGGTGCATTAGTAAGCCCAAAAGGCATTACTAACCATTCATACAGGCCATACTTAGTTTTAAAAGCAGTTTTCCACTCATTTCCTTCTTTCATTCGAATTTGATGATAACCACTCTTAAGGTCAATTTTACTAAATATGCTAGAGCCATGCAATTCATCCAACATATCATCTAACCTAGGAATAGGATGACGATACTTTACCGTTATGTTGTTGATGGCCCTACAATCAACACACATTCTCCATGTCCCGTCCTTCTTCGGCACAAGTAACACGGGTACGGCACATGGACTCATGCTTTCCCTTACGTACCCCTTACTCATTAATTCCTCCACTTGCTTTTGAAGCTCCTTCGTCTCCTCGGGATTACTCCTATAAGCTGGACGGTTTGGAATGACTGCTCCAGGTATAAAATCAATCTGATGCTCAATACCTCGAATGGGTGGCAACCCACTAGGTATATCCTCCGGAAATACATCGTCAAATTCCTGCAAGAAAGAAATAGCCAAACTAGGGAGGGATTTGTTAGTTTCATCAAAGGCAAGGAATGAATCCTTGTACAATAAAAGGACCATTGGTCGTTTTTCCATAAATGCTTTCTTGACTTCACTCCTTTTTGCATAGAAACTCATTTCACTTTCTTTTCTGGCACTCTTCGCTCCCTCTCCTTTTTCTGAGGTATGTACCCCAACACTCCTTTTTTCTCTCGCTTCTCCTTTTTCTGGAGTCGTGGCTCCAACTCTCTTTTCCTCTCCTTTTTCTGAGGTCGTGGCCTCAACTCTCTTTCTCTTATTTTCCCTCACTCTTTTTTCTTCATCATTTTTCAATTTTATTTGATCTTCATACACTTGTGACGGCGTCAATGGTGCAAGTGTAATGGTTTTTCCCCCTTTGGTTAAGCTATACCTATTTTTATATCCATCATGCATTACCTTCCTGTCATATTGCCAAGGTCTACCCAACAAAATGTGCCCGGCATGCATAGGAACCACATCACACATAACATCATCCACGTAGCTACCAATAGAAAAACTCACCAACACCCTCCTATTCACCTTAATTTCTCCACTATCATTTAACCATTGAAGCCTATAAGGTTTAGGATGTTTTAACAAAGGTAATCCTAATTTTTCAACAAGTATAGTACTAGCGACGTTAGTGCAACTACCACCATCAATAATCATACTACATACCTTGTTATTAATGCGACATCGTGTATGGAATATGTTCTCTCGTTGTTGTTCCAAATCATCCGTGTTGATTTGAGTACTAAGAGCTCTCCTTGCCACTAATAACTCGCCCTGCTCCCCGGATAACACATCCTCATCATCACATATTTCCTCCAACGCCGGCATATCGCTATAATCCTCTTCCTCTCTATCACTCTCCATGGCTCCATCCTTCCGCACAAGTATCACTCGCCTATTAGGACATTGAGATGCTACATGTCCTCTCCCCAAACATTTGAAGCATTGAATGTCTCTACTCCTAGATGGTTGAGGTTCCCCTTTAGGTACGAATTTATTAGCTTGTTCCTCCTTCCCTTTTGGTGTCTCAAACTTCCCTTTTGGTGCTTCAAACTTCCCTGTAGAAACAGTCCCATCTCCTTTACTTTCCCACTTCGGCTTCCAAGAAGAATTAGAACCAGATTGATACCTTGATGTTCCCTTTTTCTTTAATTGCTTCTCCACCTTTATAGCCATGTGCAACATATCTTCCATCTCCAAATAATGTTGTAGTTCAACCACATTAGCTATATCCCTATTCAACCCATTCAAAAATCGAGCCATCGTAGCCTCTATCCTCATCTACATTAGCTCTAATCATCAACATCTCCATCTCCTTATGATAATCCTCCACACTCTTTGATCCTTGGTATATACTTTGTAATTTTTGATGAAGCTCCCGATGGTAATGACTAGGAACGAACCTCTTTCTCATGATAGCTTTTAATTCATCCCAAGTACTAATGGGTCTCTCGCGATTCCTCCTCCTAGAAGTCACCAATTGATCCCACCAAGTAATAGCATAATCGGAGAATTCAAGTACAGCTACCTTAACCTTTTTCTCTTCCGAATAAGTGTAGCAATTGAAAATTAATTCCATCTTCTTTTCCCATTCTAGGTATGCTTCCGGATCACTCCTACCCTTGAATGATGGAATTGTCATTTTGATGTTGCTCATACTACCATCCATTCTATCGCCACCAAGATCTCTATCCCTTCTTCCATGCCTAACTACTCTATCCACAATTGCCCCATCGTCAAAATCACTACCTTCTTCATTCTCATCAACCCCCTCTACTCTACGACCTCGCCCACCTTGACTGCGGGCATTAGGTACTTCCCGAGGTTGCTCAAGCCTTTCTAACCTACCTAACACATCCCCAAACAACCGCTCAAACCGTTGTACCATCTCCTCCGTCATGTTGGCTCGATCGTTGTTTTTTGTAGTAGAAGATTGTTCAGACATCCTAAAACTAAATATTATATGCCTCACGTGTATTTCGCTCGTGTATCACTCAAAGCTGGCTTTTTCCCTCTATTGATCTCACCTCTCTGCCTTTTTCCACTCAATGACTTTCACCCCAATTGCTTCAAAGAACGAATCCGAACTCAAACAAGTTTAAACCCGATTGATCAAATCGAATATGAGTGAAAATTATCAACTTGTTGGAAAAACTCAAAGAAGACCTTGAAAGAATATAATCTGACTCTTTAAAGTACTTGACACTTTTATGGAAACTAAGATTGTTTCAAGAAAATAATTCTTGAAATCAAATATCAACTATTTTTTTTTCTTGGACTTGGAATTTTCGTTTTTTTATTTTATTTTTATTTTTTTTACTTTCTCGAAAATTTAACTACGAGAAAAACGAAACAAACGAAATTTAATTTGAATAACAAACGAAGGAAATAACGACTTTTGAATTTTTTTGTGACACTTTTTTGGATTGAAGACTCAAGAACTTGAAGAACACGAAGAACAAAATTAAGGAACTCAAGAAACAAAACAAAGATATAACCTTGATTTTTTGAGCCTAAGCTCTGATACCAGATGTTGCAAACCACGTAGCAATTGTAGCTACGCAACCCATAAATTATTGGAATCGACCCAAGAACGCCAAAGAATCACGATTTCGAGATTGATTCAAATTAATTGAACCAAGCAACCAACACAATCAATAGATATGCTGACCTCTTGATCACAATGAAAATAAATCTCACCCAAGATTTGAACAAACAAGATTAACTCGCAAGTTCGGATTTTATTCAATAAAGAATAAGGTTTGAAAGCAAATTGCCTCTCAATAATAATATCAAAGTTGTGTTGCATAATGAAAATTACATCCCTATAAATAGGGTCAAAATCTAGGTTAAGAGATTTAATTATACTAGGAAACAACTAGCTAAAAATAAGGAAATAAAAATTAACCTAAAATTACGCGTATATGTTTTTACGGCCGTGACCCTTCCCTTTACGGCCGTGACATAATTATTTACGGCCGTGACATAATTATTTACGACCGTAATTCTTATTTCTGAAAATCTCGTTCTTTAACCCGAGGCTTCGTTACGGCCGTGATAAAAGCTTCTTACGGCCGTAAGTCCAATTTCTTCAAATTCTCAATTTTTAGCAGTGAGCTCTTCACGGCCGTAAGAATTACGGGTTACGGCTGTGAATTTTGAAACTTTGCAATTTTCTTCGACGGTTTGAATGAGGTTGATCCACTCATCATTTTGGCTCGGTCCCAACATTGAACTTGCTTCTTTTGATGACACGAACATTATTTTGGCCATTGTTCCTTGCACTAGCTTATCCATTGTTTCGTTGGCCCTCTTTGTTTGCAGTCGAGTCATCGGTCCTCCTTTGATCTTCAATGGATCTTTGTGCGGGCTTGTGTTCGTGGTCTGGATCACATCATCAGTTTAATCTTGACAACTACAATATACAACATCTAATATCAATAGATGGAACACAACAACAACAACAACGAAGAATAAATAACACCTAAACCATTCTAAGATAATACTTAGAGAACCCCAAATCAAGAAGAAGAAGAAGAAAAAGAAGAACAAATCAATAAATCTTTCTTTCCCAAATAAAACTAGAGTAATGCATTTTTTCTTCAATAATATCAATGCATGTGCATGTATGTATTTGTCCAAAAAGTGCCCATTTTCAGCCACTGCACTTAGTTAGGTTGGGAATTAACTTCTTAGAAATTGCACCATTGGTCCTTGAGGTTTCAATTCATAATTAAATGGGCTTGACCAATTAATATATTTAAGTTATGGGCTTAAACAATTTAAGCCCAACAATCTCCCCTTCCAACCCATGAGGGAGGCACACCCAAGACTCCATTCACTTGGAATCCATCCCGGCCTACTCGGCACAAAACTCAAGCTTCTATTTGGTAACAACCTTGGTCAACATGTCAGCAATATTTTTATCAGTGTGAATATTTCCAACTACATCAATTTCTCATCAATCGCTCCATGGATCCTGTTACGAGAATAGAAAGTAGAATTCTCACTCAGCTCAAGAGCACTCTAACTATTACAATAAATGACATACTCATTTTGCTTCACATTGAGCTTCTTCAGAATTTTTTTCATCCATACCATCTATTTCCCTGCTTTAGTAACTACAATGTACTCAGCCTCTGTAGTAGAAAAAGCTACACATTTCTGCAATCTTGACTGCCAAGAATTAGCTCCCCTGCAAAAGTAAACAAGTACCAAGATGTAGACTTTTTGTTGTCAATATTTCATGCCATATCTGCATCTGTATACGCTGTCAAAACTGACTGATCTCTCAAAATACAAACACAAAGTAGAAGTTCCTCTTAGATACCATATAATCCATTTTACTACTTCCCAATGATCTTTGCCCAAATTAGGTAGAAATCTTCTTACCATGCCAACTGCATGTGCAATATCTGGACGAGTACATACCATGACATACATCAAACTACCAACTGCTGAAAAATAAGGTACTGATTCCATCTTCTTCTCTTCATTAGTTGAAGGAAAAGAACTTTTGGTAAGTTTGAGATGACCCCCAAGAGGTAAGCTAACCGATTTAGCTCCTTTCATGTTGAACCTTTCAAGTACCCGTTCAATATATCTTTCTTATGATAACCACAACCTCTTAGATTTTTTTGTCTCGAACTATCTCCATGCCCAATATTTTTTAGCCGGCCCCAAAATTTTCATATCAAATGACTTAATAAGACTTCCTTCAATTTCTTGGTCAACACCACATCCTGGGAAATTATAAGCATATCATCAACATAAAGAAATAAATTAATAAACATATCACGAGGAAAAGATCTAATATAAACACAAGAATCCACAGTTGTCCTTGTGTATTCCTAATTGGCCATAAAAGCATCAAACTTTTTATACTATTATCTTGGTACTTGTTTGAGCCCATATAAACTCTTCTTCAATTTGCATACAAGGTGCTTTTTCCCCTTTTGTTCAAAATTTTATGGTTAAAACATATAATACCTAGTAGATGGCCTCTATGACTTTCTAGTAGAACTTCAGACATTTGCTTCTTCTTCTTCTTCTTCTTCTTCTTCTTCTTCTTCTTCTTCTTTTGTATCAGGTATGTGCTCCCCCTCATTAGCATTCTCATTAGCTAATATATCATCATGAGCAATGTCATCAACATTCTCACAAGGAGGGGCTAAATTCTCTTCAACGGTAGGTTATTATGTCGAAGAGCTAGTAGATGTGAGATCAGGAACAACTGCAGTCACTTTAGGCTGCTCCAATTTATCAAAATCTTCAATGATTTGATCTTCATGAAAAACCACATCTTTGTTTCTCACAATCTTCTTTTTCAACATAAATAATGAATTGTCATAGCCTCTGTCTACGTAAATGTGTATCCACTAGTGAGTTGAAAAAAATTCTGCCTTTCACTTATTTAAGTTAAGAATTAACTTCTTTGAAATTTCGATCTTCAAGTTTCGATTCATAATTAAATGGGCTGGACCAATTAATAATTTTAAGTTATGGGCTTAAACAATGTAAGCCCAACATTAGAATAGTTTTTGGCGTAATTACACCACACACCTAGTTAAAATATTATATTCAACATTTACATGTCAACAAATCTTTATTCAACAAATACTGCAAAATTGTAGTAATATCGATTTGTTAAAACCTACTTCCCTCATCAGACTATTTTAGCCAAGAACGACTATCACTGAATTAGACCCCTTAAGTTAAGCCTCTCATTCCATCCTCAAAATCAGGTAGTAAATTCTCATAATATTCAAAAAAATATTCTTCCCGACCCTTTAAAATCCATTTTTGAATTTGTTCAATTTTCACAACAATTTTCATTATTCATCAAAATCTCAATTCATATTGATACACATTTCTAGAGCCTGAAAATCTTCTGTTCCCATATGCATTAGGATACATGGAGATCACTGCAAAGTGCAAACTTCTGTGAGCACATTAGTGTAAGGGGTTCTTCACTATAAATACACGTGCTAAGCGATCTGTTGTTATGTAGAAAGTTACTAAGCAGCTGAACAAGCAATTCAAGATCAAGATTGAAGTTTCGATCATCTACTATGGAAATATAAAAGTGCGTTTGGTAGCGAAATTGTTATGCAGCACCATCAACAAAGGATATCGACAAAGCCTCTGGTAAAATCAAGCGAACACATTTCTTTTCCATGTACCAGAATCAGCATCTTTGAGATACAACAACACGATAATTTGCGACGGAGTTCAAGTTTATTTTTCTGAAATGCTAGTTGTAACCAAAACTCACTAGGAGAATGATTTGATAAAGTGGACAATACGCAGTTCTTAATCATGTAAAGAGACAACATGTCATGAGTAATAGAGGAAGTTGTAAAGAGCCAACATGTCATGAGTAATAAAGGAAGTGATCAAATAGAATTTCTTTGTGTTGTTAAGTGCTATTTCAAGAACAAATTTGATTAGACCAAAATGACACTCCATATTCAGTAAACACAATTTGTGTTGATTTTTTTATTCGATTGAAGTATTTTTTATGGTCGAACTAGATAACACCAGTGCAAAATAATATACTGTTACATATCCCAACATTTTGAAATGTTAAATATATCTCATCGTGCCATATTCATTAGATAATTAACATTATACACTAATAATAATGTAATTTCAAACCTTTTCTAGGCTAGGTGAAATGTGTCTCATTGTGCCATGTGCATGTTGAGAATTACCCATAAATTCCCTCTCTAATTAACCCCACATGAATTTTGATGTTCACGAATTAATTGAGCCAACAAAAAAATAAAACAACAATGCAAAATTTACGTACCACCAAAGCTTTTCACTATATAATAAATTGTTACAATTATATAGAATTTGCACTCACCAAACCCCCCAAGTATTGTAAGAAAAATAACCAAGCTTTACAACTTCTACTTCTTTGTACAATCCGCGAAGAACCCAAGAAAAACCAAGATGCTAGACTACATTTTCCCTCACAATACTCTCTAGTCAATGAGCAATTAATTGGTTTCTCAACACACATATTTATAGGTAAACATAACCCAAAAACGTGTATTGCTTGTGCCCTAATATGTTTCCTTTTTGAAGTAGAATAATTAGAATAAGGAAAGAAATTCATGTCAAAAAGATTATCTTCCTTTTCTTTTCACCTTTAACTTGGTCTCCAAATTAACCACTTTAACAAGGAAATCAATTGTTCAAGATATTTTTGGGTAAAAAACACAACAGTGCATTGGTATGTAAAGTTACATAGTCATAATATTTCATGATAATAGGTTTTTGGATTTTTTTTGCTATGGAACAACTGTGCATGTGAGCATCACTCAGTCTTCGACGATCCTTATTTAAATGTATGAATGTTTTTGAAAAGATAAGTTGTAAGACAGTAAGCATAATGAAAAACTAGCAGAGGCAACTATTGTGCATACAAAACTTAGAATATACTTCTCCTGATTTTGTTCGAGTCCCCAGTAGTTTGCAATGGCCCGCATTTCTTTTTTGGTTCCTTTTGAACATCTTCCTGCCAAGTAGTTTTCCATATCATCTTTCCGCTTTTCTCCTCCTGTTGATTTTCTATTAAAAGAGTTTCTTCAACACTTCGTTGCTGGAGCTGTTGTAGGATTACGGTGTTACTGTTGCGGGGTAGTGTGGAGTTTCCCAGTTTGGATAGAGCATCAGCTTCAGAGTTTTCTTCTCGCGGGATTTGCACAATAACAAATGATGCGAGCTTCGCACATTCTTCGTGTACATTTTGCAAGTATTGTTGCATCATGCTCTCTCATGCTTCATATTCCCTTTGACTTGTTTCATAACCAACTGCGAGTCGCTATGTGCCACTATTTTTCGAGTGTCTGCTTGGGCTACCAATCTGATTCCAATCAAGAGTGCCTCATACTCTGCTTCGTTATTGGATGCAGGAAATTTGAAGCTAAGTGCAAAGTTATGGAGCTGCCCTGTTGGGTCCTTTAACACTAGACCTGTGCTGGCTCCCTGAGATGATGATGATCCGTCTACATGGATGGTCCATTCTTGCTCATTGTTGTCATATTTCGGTTGCTTCTATGCATGTGTGCATTCGACTACAAAATCTGCGAGCGCTTGCCCTTTGATAGCTGGCCTTGGTTTGTAGTTTAGACCATACTTACTCAGTTCGATGGACCATTTAAGTATTCTACCAGAAGCACCTGGTTTAGCTAATGTCTGTTGTAGAGGTTGGTCAGTTAGCACCATCACTTGGTACGAATGGACGTAAGGTCATAGTTTTTGGGCCGTTGTGACAAGGGCCAGTACTATTTTATCTGTTCCGGTGTACCGGACTTCAGCCACATGTAGCATCTTGCTCACATAATATACGGGCTTTTGTGACTTTCCATCATCCTTTACTCACACTGCTAGGTAGAGATGTAGATGGTCTCCCTCATCGAGTTTGATCAGCAATGGTGGTGATGTCAAATGATCCTTCAGTTGCTCAAAAGCTGCTTGGCATTCGTCAGTCCTATCAAATTTTTTTGACTTACGGAGGATTTTGAAGAACAACATACCTTTGTCTGCTACGTGGGATAAGAAACGACTGAATGTTGCCATTCTTCCTATAAGCCTTTGGATTTCCCGATTGTTACAGGGAGCCGCCATTTCTTGAATAGCTTTTATTTTATCTAGATTGATCTCAATGCCCCATTCTGATTCCATACATCCTAGGAATTTTCCGAATCGTACTCCGAAAGTGCACTTTGATGGGTTGAGCTTCATTCCAAATGTTTTCATGATACTGATTGCTTGTCGTAAATATTGTATGTGGTAGCCTCCCTTTCGTGTTTTAACTAGTATATCGTCGACATACACTTCCGTATTCTTCCTAATCATTCCCTTGAACATCTGATTTACTAGCCTTTGGTAAGTAGCTCCTGCATTCTTCAACCCAAACGGAATTACACGAAAGCAGTAGATTCCATTGTCAGTTACGAAGCTAGTTTTCTCCTCATCTTCTGGGGCCATTTGAATCTGATTGTACCCTGCAAATGAATCCATAAAGGAAATCCATTCACATCCCGATGTTGAGTCAACCAGTAAATCGATACTTGGGAGGGGGAATGGATGTTTTGGACATGCCTTGTTTAAATCCGTGAAGTCGACACACATTCTCTAGGAACCATTAGTCTTTGGAACAAGTACAACGTTTGCGAGCCATTCCGGGTACATGACTTTGCTAATGTATCCAGCGTCTAACAGTTTGTCCACTTCCTGCTTTGCAATCTTTGATTTTTCTGCTCCTATAAATCTTTTCTTCTGCTTCGTCGATCTTATCCCTAGATTTACTCGCAAATGATGGCGAGTGACATTTGGTCGATACCGGGCTCCTTATTCTCAATCAGATATGTACTCAATTCTGTTCAAACTCTTCATCCATGGATTCGCCAATTCTGGTGGTTTTGGTTTCATCTTCTCTGTCTTGGATCAACACTTTCAAAACTTCATTTTATACTGTTGTGAATTGGGCCTCTCTGTCCTTCTTCTCTGAGTTTCTTTGCTGTGTAGGTTCACCTTCGGATGCAAAACCCTTTTGTATATCTGTTACAAAACATGTTCGTGCCATGGCTTGATCTCCCCTGACTTCTCTTACCCCTTGTGGTGTCGGGAATTTGACCTTCAAGTGAAGTGTGGAAGAGATTTCCTGGAACTGGTTCAACTTCGATCTTCCAAGAATAGCATTGTAGGGAGATGGGGCTCGGACTACTAGGAAATTAGCCATTTTCGTTTTCCTCTATGGTTCTTTGCCCAAAGACATCATCAACTCTACAATGCCTACTGCCCTGATTACACCTCCTCCAAAACCAACAAGGGGGGGTGTTTACCCTCTTCAAATATTTGGGATCGAGTCCCATCTTTTCATAGGCCGGGTAAAATAGCACATCAACAGAGTTGCCAGTGTCGACCAGGGTTCTTCTGACTTCATAATTTTCTATGATCATGGATATGACGATTGTATCATTATGTGGGAAATGGACTCCCACTAAGTCTCTATCAGTGAAAATGATTGATTCATCCTGATGGCCATTAATCTGCATAACCTCTGGATTTCCAATGCGGTCCCATACTAAGGTTCTTCTACGAACATCATGTTGATAGGCCTTCCTTGCCGATCTATTATCTCACAAGAAGCCCCCCCAGTAAGGACATTGATTACCCCTCCTGGTGGAGGGTTGGCTTTCTAGATTTGATTACGCTTGGGCGATCTTCTATCATCCTCACATTTCTCCCTCCTTACGAATTGCCCCAGGTACCCTGATCTTATCAGACATTGCACTTCGTCCTTCAGTTGGTAGCAGTCTTCTATTCGATGTCCTGGTTCTTTGTGATACCAGAAGTAGGCGCCGTTCATCTACCTTCAATGCTTTTGGCCATGTAAATATCCCTTTGTTTGAGACTAACATGATAGCTTCTTGTCGTGAGAAATTGATGGGCGTGTAGTGCTGATATCTGCCTCGAAAGTCTCTGCTCGACTCTCGTACTTTTTGATTTTTCTGATCTTCCCTAGGGGATTCTTTTGTATCCTTCCTTTTGGTGCCTTTTTCTATTTCTTCTTATGCTTTCTGTGCCTCTTCAACATTGATGTACTTCTCCATCCTCGCCAACAACTCTGTAATGTCAGTCGGTGGGCTCTTTGTCACTATATGAAGAAGCGTCCTTGTCTCAACCCATTAACCAAGATTGCTGTAGACAACTTGGCATCCAGGTTAGGAACATATAATGCTTCTTTGTTGAAGTGTTGGATGTAATGTCAGAGAGACTCACCATGCTGCTGCTCGACCGTCATCAACTGTCCACTGGTCTTTCTGTACCTTTTCCTACTAGCAAAATTTTTGAGGAAGCAATCAGAGAAACTTTCGAAATTAGTGATGGAATTGGCAGGAAGTTGAGAGAACCAGGTTTGAACGCTACCTTTGAGTGTAGTTAGGAACACCCGGCATGTTATAGCTTCAGTTAAGCCATAAAGTAACATCATGCTATCAAATCATTCTAGGTGCTCCCTGGGATCAGGGGCGGACCCAAGAATCCCAAGAGAGGGGGGCCATGAGGGGGGTACCCCCCTCACAAGGGGGTTCAGGAGCAGCACCCCCGAATTTTTTTTCCCAAACCATAATGACAGAGCCTATTTTATGAGAATTTAATGTTTTTCAAATAATTTACAATCTTGAAAAAGCTTACAAGAATTTTTTGCATTGCAAAAACAAAATAACATATTCAAGATTTAAAATTAGCTAGAGAAAGTTGTGCTCGACGATCATTCACAGCTGTGAATTCTTCAATAATAGAATCTATATCTATTTTATCTACAAGGTCTCTCTCAACATAAATTGTCATACGATCAGCAAGAAACTCGTCACCCATTTTGCTGCGAATTTCCGTCTTCACATTTTGCTGGGCCAGGTAAGGAAATTATTATTATTTTTTAACTGGACTTAAGGTGTTGTCCGTATAATGGGGTGGGCAGTGGCCCAGTACGCCCCCCTTTAGTTCCTCCTCTGGATCAGATACTCCATCATACTCTGGTAAGCTAGGCAATTTGAATTTCTTAGAAGTGGCTCATCCAGTATCTCCCATGTAAACGGGTTAACCCACTTCTTCTGCTATCGGGATTCTCCGGGATGGGAATTATCCCATATTTTGATTTCGGTTTTTTGATGGCTCTCGTCCTGTTGTTTACTCGATTTTGTTTCTTCACTTTCTTCTGACAATCTCAAATTTGCTTGAGTGGGGTATTGTGCGGGGGCTGCTGGATTGGCTGGTTCTCTTCGCTGATCTTGCACACTTATTGCGGACAGTGCCGCAGGTACAGCTGTTTGGATCAATTTGTTTATTTGCTCAGCCGTGTAGTTCGTTGTGTGTGCTTCTTGCTATAAGGCCGTCCCGCTGGGATTTTCCGCTCCATGCTGTGGTGCGTTTTCCTGCATCATTCCTTGATTTGTTTGTTGTGGGACACTAGTGTCTGATGGGCCTTCCTCTTGTGCTCTTTCAGTTGTCACCATTATTCTCTTCTCGTGCCCCACGGTGGGCGCCAAATTGTTGATGTGTTCTTTCGAGTAATATAGTGCTAATACAAAATTTCTTATTCTTTCTTTTCACTTGGTTCTCTCCTTGATCTTCCTCCTCTATTTGTAGTAGCTCTCCCCCAAGGTCAGTTCCCTTGATTTCTATCAGCATTGATATTCCTTTCCTTGAGTGCAGGTCAGATTATTAGGTAACTCCTCCATTACTCTCCATCTTTCCTGAATACTAGTCCAATCTTGCAGGATCCGTGGGATTAACCGAAATTGATCCTTCATCTATTCACTTTCTTTTTGTTTGTACCCCAATTATTGGGATTTTATTTATCTATGATTGTAGTACCCCATTGTCAGATACTGGGCTTTGACTTTTAGTCCAATAGCTCCATTTTTATCGCCTTAGGCATAAAAAAGACCCACTAGTATTTGGGCCTATTTTTTTTAATAACCATGGTTACTTTTCTAAATGAAAGCTTTCAATATTTGAAGGTTGTAAAACACTAAAACCATCTCATTGACAATGATATAAGGTAGGTTAACTTACCTATTTGTCATTACTATTCACAGGAACTATAAATTCTCATATATTAAAGTAATGTGCTTTCTAGCCTTTGCTTGTTTAAACGAGGAAAGTTCAAATGTAGAAATCTAATATCCCAAGGCAAGGCAGGAGCATCGAAACATGAAACTTTTAACCTCGAGTTTTGAAAATCACTTTCGATACTTCGAGTTTATTGAATTTCCTATCATAAATTGACTCATAGTTAGGCATATCATATATTGATGCTAAGTCCTTGGGCTTTTCATTTTACGTAAGTGTGATAAGCATCAAGAATTTCATTTAGCCTATCAAGCGATTCTTCACTTTCACCTGCATTTGCATAATACAAACACACCAATCTATCACTAACACTCAAATTTGAGCCTAGAGAACCCAATCACCTAATTTTATCAAAGTAAATCAAGAACTCAAATCTTAGCTTGTGAAGAAACACCAAATTCCCTTCTTGACACAGTACCACGTTAAAGAAATAAAGATTGGGAAAATTATTATCCCTCTTTTTGAAGAATCTCATCTTTTCTATTTTCGCTTGAATTGTTGTCCTCTTCAGATGCTTCCATTGATGTTTTGCTTGCATGTCATGTTGATCGCAAAAGAAATTTCATGACTTTAGTCACCCCTTCAATTGAGTTCTTTTTTGGTTCCTTTTCTTTTTGAAAGAACCTTTCATGGCCCTGGAAATACATTAAATTTCCCAATTTTCCTACCATATGTGAGAAATCTATAGGCGACTTGCTTTTATCCATTTTGAAAGTTTTTGAAATATTTTGAAGAAATGAAAGATTTGGAAAAGTGGAGAGCTTAAACCATACTTTAGAATGGGAAGTTAAAGAAATTAATGCTTGGGCTTTAGGGAGAAAATGATGGAAAAAATGGATTTGTTGCACTGTTCCCTTATCACAAGTGTATGGATCACAAAAGTAATAAAGTGGATTGTGAGTCTATGTATCGTTTCCAAGAGAATTGAATAAATTTGTTATTTTAGATTAAAAATTTTGACCGAAACTATAAAAATCAAGTTGGTTTGAAATCTAAATTAAACTAAAAATAAACATTTATTATTTCATCATTCATGCTTTGATTTAAATGCTTAATGACAATTCATGGGATTGTGAATATCAACGTTCCTATTTTATTTAAAACTCTCTTTCGAACAAGAACTAAACATTTTCCTATATATGACCCACCTATATTTCTATGGTGAATGTGAACATGTAGAAAAACATTGATGTTTTGTGAATACTTTGGAAGATAACATAAAACATATGGATATATTTCTATCCTCTATCAGATTTTATGACAATTAAAACATGTCTAATGAATTCCTAATCTTTCGAACTTAAGAAAATATCACAACAATCATACAATTTGTGATCAAGTAATTGTAGAGAAATATAACTTGGAAATAATTGCTCAAACCCATAAATTGCATTAATTAAACATAAATTAGAACATGAAACTTGGAAATAATAGCTGCATCAAGATCCTGACATAAACTAACTAGCCTAACGAGACAATAAAAGTTAAATAAAAACAAGATGTATTATAATTCATCACTCAGATGTAGAAAATATCGTTCTTCTTGTGGAAATCTTCAACCTTGAATCCTTGCATTAATTAGTTCCCTCAATGGTTTGGTAGAGTTTGGTGTGAAGTAATGGAATTGGAGATAGATTTAGGATGATTCAGGTTTGGTAATATCGTGCATTACATGTTCTATAGATAGGCAAGGGGTAAATCTCGGTTAATTAGGAAAGTAATTGTAAAAAAATTGATTTTTTAAGCCCAGCTGTGGCCCAAACGGACAGAGACATGATGGATTGGTAGGACACCAAGCGGTCATGTGCAATGATCATTTTATATTCTACCTAACTTTAAAGCGACTGCGCAATCACATAATGTAACCTAGTGCGATCGCGTGTTTATCTGAATTTTCTTGGTCCTCTACTTTCTCCATCTTTACAAGTTAGTCCTTTTCTTTATTTGCGCACGAATTTCTTCTCTTCTGATTTGATCAATTTCGACCTTACACTTCAGAAGGTCTTCAATTTAGTCCTTTTTTGTCTTGATTTCTTCAATTGAGCTCTTGAACTTATTCTTTTTTCCACTTTAGCTCATCTTTGGTCCTCTCTCGACTTCATGTACTTCCCATGTATATAATTTAGCCCCATTTAATATACAATTACTCTTTATTCACCTCAATTGCTTTATTTTCTTGACTTTGAGATTATTTTCTAGATATAAAGAAATAAAAAGGAAATCAATAGAATTTATTCTAAAACGACAATATAATATTCTATTTTTAGCATGCAAATAATAGTAGAAAATACAATTATCTAACACCCTCAAACTAGAATTATTGTTCATCCTTGAACAAAGTAGAACTAAACTATGAAACAAAAATTCAAATAAGACGTATTTTAGTCAATTGCCAATTCGCTTACTATCTGCCTCAGGCGCAAATTACATTTACAAAAGAAAGCTGAACAACATTTAAAAAATTATTTTTACTTATCCGATGCTCGACTTTCCATGTGTGTGTGCGCGCGCGCATAGCTAAAATCAAACTCATACCAACATTAAATAGGTTACTAGTGTTACATTCATGCGAAACATGATCATTTGTTACTTACAATTTGTTCGGATACATTGATTTTTTTTTTATTTATAATCATTCCAATTTTCAATACAACTTTTTAACCATACACATCTTTTCTCTCTCCAATTTTAACCACTTATTTACCTTGAGATTAGGGGAAAAAAATATTTATAATCATATTGCAAGCCGCCGAACAAGGGCTTACATATATCAAATTTATATGTTAATATATGAAATAAATATTTAACTAAAAATAAGAAACGAAGGAAAACAATTAATCACAAAAAAGGTATAAATTACACATACCTTAATTATTTTTTACTGTTAGTATGTTTACCGTTTCAGGAAATTTCTTTAAATATTGTAATTTAAATTGATTTAAAGCTTAAAATGAGAAAATAAAATTACATTTAAACAAAATTTGTAATACATAAAAAAATAGATATTTGTGATATACGCTCAAAATTTTATTAACAAGAAAAAGAAAAAGAAAAAATAGATCGATAAACGTCCCTATTTCATCATCTTTCATTTTCTATTTTTAAAGAAATCATATTTATGTGATATTGACAAAGTTTTTTTTTTTTTAACGAATTTAAAAAAAAAATGTAATTAATTTTCGGGGGGGGGGGGGGGGGGGAGGTGCGGGGGAGGACCAAGAAACTTAGGGACTTGGAAAAGGCGGCTATTTAAAAATTTGAATTCAATTGAATTATTTTAAATCTGAAATTTGTACAGAATAAATAATATATAGTTAATTAAAACTACTTACCATTTTAGGAAACATATTTTTGTGAAAAAATGGGTCAATACCTGTTCGTGCTCTCCCTTTATGTATTTCGCTTTCTCTTGTGAACATATTTATTCCTTGTTTAAGCCCTCATTATATACAAAATGAGTTTTTTAATAGTGATTTTTTTTTAGAGAATATGTACTTAAGCCCCCGTTTGAGACTCATTATTTCAAACAATGTTGTTTTTATCTGTAAATTTTTGGAAATTAAGTTTTTAAAAAGTAGGAATTTTTTTTGAAGTTATACGTAGATTATTTTGTTAATAGAATAAAATGTTAGTTGAAAATGAGTTTTTGAAAAATGAAATTTTGATTAAGGGGTACCAAGTAGGAGTCAAATATTTTACCAAGTGGCTACGATTGTAATAGTTTGGAACTTGAATGACTTACTAAAAAAAATTCAATGAACATTGCCTAACTATTCAATTTTAATTTAATGATTATTGAGGTAATTAATCTTTCCAAAATATAATTTCTAGATTATCAAAAATAAATTTATCTTTTCCCGAATAACGGAATAGTACTATTAGAATTGGTGCTATCTTAATATAATATTTGATATTTAAATATATTAAACAAATATTTCATTTCATATTTACTTTAAAATTACAAATTAAATACATGTGGTTCTATATTTAAACGAATATAACAAATTAAGCAACCTGAATTGATCGAAATGGGAAGTTGCCAAAATTATTCGGACTTAATTAAATTACACAACAGTTTGGATATTTATTATTTCTTTTAATTTGATAAGAAAAACAACTCGAATTGAAATTAGTTATATATGACTAAATTTAATCTAGTTACGCAATTAAAAATATCATTATAATCATTATGATACTTAAATAAAACAATTTTGAAATACAGGGATATTGAGAAAGAATAAAAGGTACAAAATAAATTTGACATTTAATCTTTCATGTTATTTTAAGGACGTCATATTTACAGTTGACTCTAACTTGTGAGTTCGTATTAAAGTTCTCATTGAGATCTTCGATTTGATACTCATATTGTATATTTTTCGATTTCGCTGGAAAAGTTTCAAAATATGTTTTGGAAAGTGCCTTACTTTTATATATAGTATGATTTGAGGTACTCATAAGGGCTTAATGACTTAAAGATCACTTTATGGGTCATCTAGTAAACTTATTGCAGAAATGTATTGCACATGATATATGAAAAAAAAATAAATAAACAAGTACGAAAAAAATAGCTAGCTAGATTAGATTGTAAATTGCTTTAAGGGGATTCAGATAACTAGTAGCAGTGGATGTTCGAACATCGGGACACTCAATAAAAGGAGAATTATCACAAATCCAGGTATTTGTTATCATTGGTTAGACCAAACCAAACTTGGGATGGAAAAGTAATACTAAATTAGAAGAGACCATAGAAATTATATTCCTGGTTGGAGAGAAAATAAAATGTTTAGTGAAAAGTGTGTTTCACGAGAGGGTAAGTAAAATTTACCATTAAGGGTTGGGAGAACACCAACTTAGCAATTTAAATGATTGGGTTGACTGAACACATACATATCGAGCATGAATTGATTTAAAACTTGTATAGCATTGCTTGAAGACTTTTTTAGGTTAACTAGAAGTTTTGAACACTGAAGCATATACAATAGTTTTTTGGGTTAATCATGCACACATACTTAACATAATAAATTAAGAACAAATTGAAAACTCAAAAAAATTTATAATTTTGCTTGTCCTGTTCAGCATTACATGAGTACCAAACGTGATATTCCACATCTCACTTGAGACTATATCACTTAGTTTAGTACAGATTGCACAAAAGATACGCGTAGTTGCATTTTACTCCCCTTTACCTATTTTTACATTTTGGGAATTTGCATTTTCCTCGCGCATATATTCTTAAAATTTTTCTTTTTATAAGCTTGTTGGAATTTGGATTATTCAATACGATCACATTTCACAGTGCCATTGGTATAATTACCATATGAATAAGGCCTCAAAAGCTTCAGTATGCTCACTTTGTTAAGATTAAATGACATTTTTCCGATTTAAATGGTGACATCACAGTACCAGTCCCTTTGTTTCTGCAACATACTATTATACTGCTGTGGACAGTGACGGATGTAGATATTTTGTTACAGTATGGCACAGAGATATACTTCTGTGTTTTTGCAACAGACATTATGGGGGTTCGGGGGCAGCGCCCCCGAATTTTTTTTTTTTTTTTAGAAAAAGATCAAAACTCCATCCGTTTCTTCACCAAGTTCTATCTTTTCTTCTCTATTTCCATTTTCATTATGTTGATCATCACACAAGGAAACATGGATTTACGCTTAAAATATTTATCTATAATTGATACAAACAAATAAATAAACAATTGTAAAAATATATTCAATCTCCAAATGTAAATTTTAAAAGTGATCAATTGCACAAAATATTAATTTGAAAGTATAAACTCCAAACAAACAGTACATAATTTAACCTCTGTTTGACAAACTATAAAAAAAAATGTTTTTAAATAATACAATTTCTCAAACCACTTTTTAACTTCACTTAGTTTCTCTCACCACTTTTCAACCATATATTTTACATTGAAAATATAAAAAAAATGTTTTTAAACTCAAAATTTTTAACAGACTAAAATTTCAAATTCTTATTCCTTTTTTTTTTAATTAAAAAAAATCAGACTTTTTAGTGGGAACGTGCCCCACAAAGACCGTCCACCCGTGACTGTGGATAATGACTGTGGCGAGAATGAGCCTCGTAACCATTGACTCCAGTCGGGGAATTCATATTTCCTGGCTTTCCTACAAGCCCTTGTGATGCCATTACCATCACTACAAGAAAATTTTGCTTTTTCTACAAATAATGCGCATAAAAAATAAGATTTGTAGGTAAAGATTGTTTTTCCCCGCAAAATAAGATTTTGTATGTGGAAAAAATTGGCTCCAAAAATATGTAACTTAGCCTACGAAATTCCGCCTAAAAAATGAGATTTGTAGGTAAAGATTATTTTTTCCCACAAAATAAGATTTTGTATGTGTAAAACATTGGCTCCAAAAATATGCATACTTTAGCCTACGAAATTCTGCTTATAAAATGAGATTTGTAGGTGGAGTTAAATTTTTTTCACAAAAATAATTTTCGTTGGAATATAATTTTGCCTCCAAAATTTTAGAAGACAATTTTTAATTCGTAACGTGAGTTTATTTTACCCTACAAATTTGATATTTTGTAGAATTATTTTACTTAGATATTTTTAAAATTTATTCATTGATTTATTGCTATTTATACTAATAAGATTGTCGCTTCGAAGCAGGGATTGACCTTTCCTATCAGGTCATAGAGGTTTTCGTTGGGGAATCACTTTTCCCCGCAAAACAAGGATTCGTAGGGCTAACATTTAACTCCAAAATTTTCAAGATTAGAGGACTTTGTGACTACAAACATGTATATTTTTCATGCGAAAAAATTGTGGCATAAGAATTTAATCTAAATTTTAGGAAAAAAATAAATTAAAAGTTTCCTTCTAAAAGTAAAAACTTATCACGTTTCCGTCCCTCCACTCGACTTTGCCCTAGAATATGAAGCTGTCCACCCAAGATTTATTATCACATTTCCCACCTTCCCTCCACTCGACTTATCACGTCTCAATATTTCTCACTATCGAAGAGGAACACTAGTACAAATTTACCCAAAAAAATAACAAATGTAAATCTCTTTTCAAGAAAATCGACACATATAAAAACGCGGTAGTAATTTTGTAATTTTTTTTGAATTTTATGTGTCGATTTTTAAAAAGAACCAACATAAATAAGTAGCTTTGAAACCGACTCATATACGTGACCCATACCTAACAAAAGTCCAAAACCCATACCTCGATACTCCTCACCCTCATCGCTCAGAAAAACACATTTTGTGTTTTCACTCCGGTTCGTTCTCTCTCCCTCTCTCTCTCTCGACCTCGACTTCTCAATCGACAGCCCCAAAACACGCCTCCTTCTCTATTCTCACCGGCGCCACAACCACAACGGTAAGGCACCTCCTTTCCCTCGTTCCTCACAGTCACGCAGCCACACGACACACACACACACACACACACACACGGACAATGACCCCCGCACACAGTCACGAGAGGTAGTCTGGCACCGGATGATTATGTTTCTGTTTGGTATATACAGTGCTTCTGGAGATTCGAAGAATGGTCAGGCTCAATTTTTACAAAAATTGGAAACCTTATTTCGAACTGTGGTATAATCTTTTGTTCTTTTTTCTGTGTTGGGTTTTTAGAGGTTTATTTTTGTTTTTTTGGGTAAAATGTGAATGGGTTTTTCACTTAAAAACCTACATTAAGTTCATGGTTGTTTATTATGATTTCTTTTTACATTTATACTATATTTTAAACCTTTGTCCTAATGATTCTTTAAGAGGTTCTACGATCACCAATGGATGATTATGTTTCTGTTTGGTATGTATAGTTCTTCTAGAGATTCTTAGTCCTGCTAATTGATTTAATTCTAAGGTTGTGAATTGATTTTGATAAAGGCCCCTTTTTCCCCAATTTTAAGTTTCATTTCATCGACTGCAAAAGAAGGAAAAGAGGGTTTTCAATTTTTAATATATTACAAAATTTTATTACTTTTTTGCTGGTTCATTCTTAACTTTTCATGGTTTTTCACATTGGAAACAAAATACAGGTAACTTGAAATTTGAAGAAGCAATGGCGGTTACTGTGAAACAAATGTCTTTAACAGTAAAGACATTTGGTTTGCTATCCTTCATGTTTGGTGTTATTGTTGAAAATAAGAAGGTTTGTATTCACATCTCTATTAAAATGATAATTTCCATACTTATTGGTTTTTATATTGTCCTTAATCAATTTAATGTATTATTGGTATTTGTATTGGTGTTCAATTCCTTGATTACTGCCTCTGTTTATTTTTGATACATAGGTTACATTTGAATAATTAGCTTCTTCTTTGTAAATTGATTTGTGTTCAATCCTCACTTCAATTTTACAGCTTGAATCTTGAACTACATTAAATGGGAAGGGCATTGTCATTTGCAAATGTCAATATGATCCCATTGTTGGGTTTTTATCAATTGTATTACTTGCTGCCTCTACTACAGCTGGTTATTTTTCTTTATTTTACGACTACAAAGGAAAGAAAATTCCCCTGGCTACTTTATTCCAAAACACGAGCTTCTTATATTCTTCAATATTGCTCTGTGAGTATACTTCTCTCGATCTGCACAAAAGTTAAAATCTTTACCTTCATATTACTTTTGATGTTCTCTGTAAAGTCTTGTGGTGGTTTTGTTATCTCCTCATGCTTGGCCTACTATTCGACAGGTTTATCCTTTGATTAAGTTTGATAATTATGAAATTTTGTCCAAGTGACTCGATGAGTGTGTAAGCCAAAAGTTAGTAAGATAGTTATGGTTGATAAGTTAATTATCTCAGCACATCCTTAAGGTAACATAATTATGTAAAGCACATTTTGTGTATGTGAAGTAGTACCCAATGATACATATTTTGATATTTTATGGAATTTCCTCAGGAGATTCATCATGCTCGGTCAAATTTTGAGAATGCTCGCTTCAGTCTGGTGGGTAATGCCATGCCCTTCTCTCTTTCCTTAGATTTCCTGAGCCTACTAGCACTTCTTTTATTTTTCAATTTAGATGTGTTGGGTGATGCTATGCCCTTCTCTCTTTTATTTTCCGAAGTTTTATAGAACACATGGATCTTCTTGTACATAATCTAAAATTTAAATCTTCCCTGAGTTTGCCGTATGTCCCCTTTTAGGAGAGTGTTTGGTTTGGTTCTCCATAATTGATTAGAAACTTATGTAATATTTATGTTTGAGCAATTGGGAGAAAGTACTCCTGCACATCTTAAAAATTGCTCTTTGCACAGATACAGAGCACTAAAGTCTAATTTATGTAAATTGCATTTAGAAATGTTCAGATATAGATGTAGCTATGTATGATGTATTATGTTTGTCAAAAATTGATTTTGCTTACCATGACCTGTATTACTTTTAATGCTTGATGCTGATCAAAGTGATTAGTCTTGAAATACTTGAAAATCTGGTTGGTACACAATTTGAGTTTAGGAATTTTATTTTTAGATAACA
Source organism: Ligustrum vulgare (assembly GCA_963555705.1). Lineage (NCBI taxonomy): Eukaryota > Viridiplantae > Streptophyta > Magnoliopsida > Lamiales > Oleaceae > Ligustrum > Ligustrum vulgare. The sequence continues at coordinate 54,878,530 of OY743172.1, forward strand.
AATTTTAGAATTAGGAAACTGAGCCCAGTGTTTTTAGAGTATATAATGATTTGTAGGGAAGAATGAGTTTTGGACGTATAATATAGCTAAGACTCAATATGTAAGAAATATTCAATTTTGCGTTTGTGCTTTGATTTTTTTCTTGATTAGTGTTATATATCTTCTGGATGTCTATTTATATATATATCTATTTTTTTTATCTATCATATCTTGCAAGATGAGATACTTGTCAAAGTTGATGAATATCTCTCGCAAAAGGATGAGGAACAACAGCTTCCGAAAGACACTCATTTGGAGGAGATATCCGTTGACAATCCCGATGCTGGACTTTGATGAGGATGAGTAGCATATTTAATTAATTTATGAGGATAGATATTTCTGTTATTTTTATTGTGTAGATGTCGAAAGAGTATGTTTGCTAAACTCTTTTTAAGTTTATTACAATCACATTCAGTGACAATGAGTTTTTATTTGGAGTTTGATACAATATTTGCAGTTAGTAATATATTGGTTTATTTTAGAAATTTTAATTTAATTTATTTTTTGCATATTGTTATAATTTTGCATAAACAAACAATATTTAATACTACATTTAAATTAACAAAAAAAAAATTGATTCAAGTTTCCCTACAAATACTATAATTGTTGAAACATATAAAAATTTTATCCTATAAATAAGCTTTCCCCGCGAACAGAAGTGTGTATACAAGAAATTAACTTACAAAGTGCTTTCCATACAAACAATTATTTGTGGGGAAAATTATGATTTAGCCTACAACATCATTTTACTCTATACCTACAAACATATTTCGTAGTCTAATCTAACATTAGAATACAAAAAATTGTGTAGGAATAGAAATTAGACGACAAATAATATTTGTCTCTAAAAGATTTGTAGGCTGGAACTTCAGTCAACGAAACATATTTCGTAGGTAAAATAAACATTAGCATACAAATCATTTCGTTGGGAAAGATCTTAGATGACAAATGTTTTTTGTAGCGAAAGGGTTCGTTGGCGCATACCTCTGGAGACAAAGGTACCAAATTTGTCGGCTTATGTTTATCCCCTCAATGTTTGCCACACAAACCTCCCTACAAATTATTTTTATCTGTGTAGACTTTTACCCCCGAATAAGAACATTTTTCTACAAATTTATTTTGTATGCGGAAAGTAAATTTCTTGTAGTGCATCATTAGCGTGGACATAAGTTGCTGTGGAGGTGGATATGGCATCCGAATAGGGATGCCCACGTGATTCTCACAGTTCCCACCACCACGAAGCTTGAACAAAAAAACTGAGAAATAATATAAAGAAAGAAAAACCTAACAAAGATTTTTACCTGGAGAAAAGGGCTCCTCCACAGTCAAGTCTGTATTCTCTCATTCCACAGGTTTTTGAGTGTGCTTTCTAATCAGATTGAACAACATAAATTTTTGAACAATTTTCACATTTCCACTTCTTCTCCCCATGTTCTTCTGGTTATTTTTAGGTCGGGGTGTTTCAAAGCATAATTGTTTGGGTAAAGGAGAGATGGAAGACATATATTGCTTGTTGAAAATTGAAAAATCAATGGAGAAAGTTTAATAGATGATAGTAGAGGATGAAAGAAGAGGAATCGAAGAGAAGGAGAGTGAAGAAGAAACCTTAATTCTTCTGTTTTTGCAGTGGTGGGGTAAGAAAATTCAACTGTCCACTAATTTTATAACCCACTTAATTAATAACTTCCAGAGAAAAATGGTAACTACCAAAAAAAAAATACAAAATAAAACTTTTAATGAATAAATTAAGAATCTTAGCCAATTGAGAATCTGGTCAAAATTAATTGGCCAGAATCTCATGGCTTTAGTAATATATATAGATGTAGGGATCGATGATTGAATTTCATCTACATATTATGTATTTGTGATTATATGATGTTAATTAAATATGGAACATTACTTCATATTGCTAATACAACACTCTATAATTTGGAAGTGATAGAGATTCAAAAAGGTGACAAATAAATAAATAAATAAAAGTTACAGGTATTCAAAAAAGTAATAATGCTCAAAAAACTTAGAAACACGGAACATTATAATAGATTGAGCATTGCTTGACTCTTTTGTGATTATGTTTCACATCTATTATGAACTCGTCATTTATCAATTTTTTTTTTGAAAGATATATTTCAAATTTTGTTGTGAATACTTCGAAAAGACCATAAAAAAAAAAAAAAAATTGATATTTAAACTTTATTCATAACATATTTATATCATGATCGCATTGCAAGCTAATTTTTAACATATATTAAATTGCTCAAAATCATCGCAACGTAAAATATTGAATCAAATGGCAAAAAAAAAAAAAAAAGAAATTTAAAAATCAGAAAATTTGAAACAGTAAAAGTATCGGTTGGAAACTTGTATTAGAACCATAATTATCACTGTTAATTAATGTAAACTTTTCCCATTTTCTAAGTAATGGTCACAATTAAGTCGAATATTATCTAGTACTTATATCTAACAACCGTAACATTATTTTCTATAATATAGGCAGTCATTTTCTACGACAGAAGACTTCCCTCCTTTAGGATGAGTTGCGTAAGGAGAGAATTTGGGAACCGAGGCTCTTTTTGAGAACTGAGGACAACGACTCAAGAATTTGAAACTCCGTGGCAATTAAGAGAAGTTGTCTCGAGATCCTAGTACTTGCACATGGATTATACACAAATGTTTATGCAAGTAACCCTATTAAGGGAATGCAAGCCGGCCACTAAAATTTGGTCCCCTTAATTTTAGTGAAACGTGAAATTGAAGTTTATAATAATATTTAGGAACCCTAGTCTTTAGCTTCTACTTGAAATGCAGAAATTTATTTAATATTTGAACCATATCTTTGACTCTCTTTCTCTCTCTATAAATTGAAAGATATATTTTATGGGATTCTCCTATTTGATGCTCAACATGCAAGAAGAAGAAATTAACATAAGAAGAATGACTGTGAATGCAAGAAGGACAAGCATACTGCTACTACTGATATTGATTATTGGAAAGCTTTCAAATATATATTCAGGTACATTCTTTCAATAAGTTTCGGTAATATAATATTTGTTCTTCAGTCTCTATAGGCCTAACTTCAATTATATATTCACAAGCCTGCATTGTTTTTTGCGTGTGCATAAATTTGTAGGTGGAAGAACTGCTGTTATAAGATGCAATGCTGCTTCAAATAAAGAGGTTAGATTCATATTTGGATAATACTTCCTTCCTTGTATCGGATAATTATTTATCCCCTCCCTAAGTTTATGCTTCAAATAAAGAGGTAAGTTTATGTAAGTTTTTATTGAAGTCAATAAAACTCATACCCCTAGCTTGGACTTGGATTTTCAAGCTGAGGTATTTCCAAAAAAAAAAAAAAAAAATGTTTATGGCTACAGCTAACTTCTGTTAAGCTAAAAAAAAAAAAAAAAATCATTACTTGGTTGTTTTGTTAAAAAAGTTATCGAGGGAATTTACAAGATAAATTCATTAAAGGTGAAATTTTTTAAGTGAAAATTTTGTTTATTTTTTTCCAATTGATATAACAAGTATATCATGGGGGAAGGATAGTGGTTTAATTATTTGTAAATTACACTTGACAGGCAGATTTCTCAAAAACTTCAGCTTCTGCTAGAGAAAAAGATTTGGGAGGAAGAAAAATGGGTTTCGATAATAGGATGAAGATAGAGAAGAAGGTGATGAAATATGGTGCAAGTGAAGCAAGTTTGAAAATACCAGGTGCAGAAAAGGTGGCTATCAAAGATAAATATGGTGCTGGATTTGTTGCCTTTAATGCAGATTACAAAGGACCTAGGCATCACCCACCTAAGAATAATTGACCTTATAATTAAGAAAAATAAAAGTTTATTATTATATAATGCAGTTCTAATCATAATTTAGTAAACTATCTTTTATGAAAGAACTTTTTGTTGCTCCATTACACACTCTTATTCCTCTTAGTTCATCTTCATTATTAATTCTATGTTTTCAAAAATATTTATTTACACAAATGCCGTGTATTTGTAGTGCTAACTTTTAATCGAATGCTGGCGAAAATCTTTCGCAAGAGAAGGCTTTTCCATATCCTTGAAGTCACAGTCATCTTTAGAATTGAAAAGGACCTCTAGTCTTGAACTTCACACCAATTATTTGTTGGGAATTACACACAAATTCCCTCTCTAATTAATCCCACATGAATTTTGATGTTCAAGAAATAATTGAGCCAACAAGAAAATAAGTACGAACACAGAAATTTACGTGGTTCGAAAACTTGCTTACATCAACGGACCCTCGACAAAGCTTTACACTATATAATAAATTGTTACAACTATATAAAATTTGCACTCACCAAACCCCCCAAGTATTGTAGGAAAAATAATCAAGCTTTACCACATCTACCAATTTCTACTTCTTTGTATAATCCACAAAGAACCCAAGAAAAACTAAAATGTTAGACTACATTTTTCCTCACAATACTCTCTAGTCAATGTGCAATTATTTGACTCCTCAACACACATATTTATAGGTAAACATAACTCAAAAACGTGTATTACTTGTACCCCAAGATGTTTTCTTATTGAATTAGAATATCAGAATAAGGAAAGAAATCCATACCAAAAAGATTATTTTCCTTTTCTTTTCACCTTTAACTTGGTCTTCAAGTTAACCACTTTAACAAGAAAATCAATTGTCCAAGATATTCTCATTCTTAATTTGGGTCAAATATCCTAACATTATTAGAACCCTTAACCGCATTCAATACTTTTGTTTATTGAAATTATGGAAGACATAAATATATTGTTAGGTTTTGTTGATTTCCAATAAGTCTCGGGAGCAATGATGTTAATCGAATGAGTTACATTTATAGGCTTCGGCCGTTGATTGAATTAACACCATATGTCGGAACTCAATCCAACAATGCATCCAATCTATTTTCAGTGTTAGTCCATTAATAGGTTTGAGACCCATTTATACCACTTTGGTCCTTTGTGGGTTTGGACCTTTTGTGTGCCCTAATTCCTTAGTTTATATATGTGTCGATCCCTCCTATTGTAAGTTGGTGAAGTGTGTGATTGTTCATCCCTTTTTAGGGGATTCTTTGGTCCTTGTGAGTTGTGTTTTGGACAACCTTGGCTGATTGTTTAGTGGAGCTTGTTGGTATACTAGAGTTACTTTGTTGGTGCTTGGGAAGTTAAAAAACTGAGCCCTCTACGGTGTGGTAACCAAAGTCTCATTTTTGCACATAATTGAAGATCCTTGGTGGGTTGATTTTTATGAGATTTGAAGCATAAATCCGAATAAATGATATCAGAGCATGGTGGCATGCAAATCACTAGAAAAATAGGTTGAAAAATTTGGGGAGAATGCTGACCAAAAAACAGTAAAGAAAAATGCTTTTCGGATCTTCAATCATCATTTCCCTCCAAACCGAAGATCTGCAGAATGAACCAAGACTATATTCGTGCTCCTAGAAATGAGTCGAACCAGCTGAGGTGCCACGAAAAAGACCACCGTCGGATGCTTAAGCTGTACATGGAGCTAGCCACGTGGAAGGGTTTCTACCCATGCTCTGAAAATGCTAGTTCCTGTAGGGGACATGATGTTGTTACCGGTGGACTTAGATTTCAGTTTCGAAAATGTACTAAAATTTAGATGATTTTGCCCAATGGTCATTTGGTCGCGGTGATGTTCATATTGCTACAGATTTCGGTGGAAGCTTTTAGTATGTACGGTGGTGTTCCTAAAACTGTAATGTTCATTTTTCTTGTATTTTACTGACTAGTAGATTGATCCACTCGGTATTATGCTCTTTCCTTTATTTTTGCAGTTATTTAACTTTGCAATAAAGGTCATCGACAGGGTGGCATTAGGTTTAAGGTTACTGTATGGGGTAACCATTGTTTGTTGCTAGACTTAGGAATTGTTTGTTTAATTCATGCCACGAATTCTTTTTGAATTTGATATATTATTTCTTGTAAGAATTTGATGTATTGCGCTTTAGATGTTTTTTTTTTCCATTTAGAAATGCATGTGACCATAAGAAGTTTGATTGGTTATTTTCTTTTTGATATGTGTAAGTATTTTGCTTGTGGTTGTTTTTTCGTTGCATGTCGGATTTGTGCATTTTTGGGTAAGATGACAACACTTCTAATTCTTATAATGGAAAGGGTATAGGTCTAAGTTGGGGCAAAGGTAAGATATGTTATAACTGCTATATATTTGGATTTTTTATGGAGGTTTGTCCTAATTGGGATAGTAAAGAGAAATTTGAAGATGTTAGGAGAGAAGTGAGGTGAACGGTGCTACTAGAGCAAGGTATGATCCAAGTGAGGATTATTGAGGATAAGTACTCTAAGTTACTACTCAGTTGCATCCATATGGTGTGAAGGTGAGTGGAGTGCAGTGGAGTGGATTGGAAGTGAGGAGCCTTGTTCCTCTTCTTTGTGAGGTTGTTATGAGCTATATGTGTGGTGATAAAGTGTTAGGCATTCGGGCTCTTTTACGCTTTGTGGGTCTCTTTATGAGCAACTGTTTCCTTCTTTCTTCCCTTGTGGGCTTGCTGTTACAAGTTTTGACACTGGGTATTATCTCATTTTAGTTTGTGGAAATGCATTAGTAGTGAGTGTCATAGCCGGTAATATAGAGATGAAGTGCTTGATGTTTCATTGATGACATGTGCGGGGGATGTGGAGTGTGACTTCGGATCACGAGGAGTGAGGTGATTAAATGTGTGTTGGGTATATCCTTTTTAGATTTTTTCTATTTGTAAGACTTATCCTAGGAATTCTCTAACTGTTAGATCCTGATCAAGAGGGGAGAGAGAGACACTCATATCGATTCTTTTAAGTGGAGACTCATTATCCATTTAGGTTGAGAGAGATGATGTGGTAATAGAGGAACATTCCATAGTTCTAGGATCTAAGTGGATTACCAGTTGGATGTGAAGTGTAAGCAATCTAGTGACTATGGTTGGCGATGAGATGAGTTCTCTGGATGCCAGCTACACGAAATGGGATATGTTAGTATTTTCTTCGAGGTCATTTTCATTTGTTAAATGTGTCGACCATATCATTTGCATTTGTTGTATGTGTTGGCATTTCTTATTAATTTGGCATTAATTTTTTGTCCTTTGTACGTTGAACTTGTTGAAAAGGTATGTATGTTATCCCGTGGTCTGTTTCTTGTATGTGTAGTGTCACTAACTTCTATGCTATTATATGCTCTTGATTGACTCACGTATTAATGTAAAGTATTTACATTTTCTCTAGCATAACATTATTGTTTTGTCTAAAGAGTTTTACTTGCTAGCAAGGAGTAAATGCATTGTTAAGCTCACTATGTATTTTTTGGTTGTACCGGGTTTGACATTATCACCGGTTAGTGCTGATGCATATTATACTTATTTAGATACTAAAATTGGGAAATTAAATCGTCATTTTAGAATAAATTATATTTAATTTGTGCAATTTGTATTTATTTCATTTTTTCTCCAAAAGTAGAGGGAATGGAACAATCGAGGTGAATTAGGAAAAAATGAAGGAGACTAATTTGACGTTGAATTGAAGAAATTAAGAACTTTAGGGGCTTAATTATACAAATCAAGAGATGAAGGACAAAATTGAATACAAGAAAAGAGAAGACCCAATGTGCAACTGAGAAAATGAACAAGATGCAATTATGGAAAAGGAATAAAAAATTGAAGAAAAAGTTATAAACAAGCGATCACGCCCTTTATACCATGTGATCGCCCGATCACACCAAAACGAACCAGAACCTGAATTCACAAAACTAAGAGATCACCTTGGTTTCTACCAAGCATATTATTGCACTATTTTCATACCACAAGTGTACAAATCGTACAAGTAATATAGTGGACAATGAGTCCAAGTATCGTACCTACAAGGATGAAACAATTTATTATTTTAGACTAATTATCTTAACCGGAACTATAGAAAATTGACGTTTGATTTTGTATTAACACTAAAATAGCATATAAAAGGAAACAATTAGAAAGATAAATTAAATGAGAAAAACATTCTAGAATTGAGAATCCACTCTACTACCATCATTCATGGCTTGATTTAAAGTTTAACTACAATCCAAGAGGTTTTGAAAATTCATGTTCCTAATTTTATTAAAAACCTCTTTCAAATGGTGAACTAAAGCTTTTTCTATGTGTAGACTATATTTCTATGATGAATACGAGCATGTAGGAAAGCATTATCATTTTGTGAACACTATTAAAGATAACACAAAGCATAGCGGTATATTTCTATCCCCTATCAAACATTGTGAAAATTAAAATGTGTATAACGTTATCTCAATCTTTTGAACTTAAGAAAATGCCACAATAATCATACAATAATTTTCCAAAAAATTTATAATAATAAAAATATGAATTAATTGTTTAAACCCATAAATTGTATTAATTAAACAAAAATCAAACATGAAATCTAGAAAGTAAAGCTTCATCACAATTCTAACATAAAACGCCTAGCCTTGATACATGATAAAATATAAATCATAACATAAATAATTGAAGTTCATCACCCGGTTCATCACGTTGTAGAAGAATCTTCAATCTTGAATCATGTGTCAATTGGTCTCACCGATGTTTGACAGCGTTTTGATATGAATTGTAGAGAGTTGGGAATTGTTCAGAACCCCAAAATGTGCATAACATATGCTATGTAAAGCTTTACGTGCGGTCTACGTTAATTAGGAGAATTAGACAAGGTGCGCGATCGCAATTCAAATTTCGACGATCGCGTGGAGACGTTATTTCGAAACTGCTTAATTCAGATGCCATGTGCGATCACCTGTGTTTCTGAAGAGCGATTGCATGGTATTACTATTGATGTGAAACTTTCATCTTTCACTCTGTGTAAGTTGGTCCTCATTCTTTTATTGTATTGCAAGTCCTTCATGTTCCGATTAGATCATTTTGGTCCCTGAACTTCTGATTTCTTCCAATTAGCTCTTCTTTGCCTCAATTGACTTCATGCACTTCCTCATGTGTATAATTTAGCTCCATTCATCATCTAATTTCTCCTTATTTGCTTCATTTACTTCTTTTTCTCGACTTTGGGATTATTTCTAAAATATAAACAAATAACAACTAAATCAATAACTTTTATTCTAAAGCAACAACAATATATCCTATTTTTAGCATGTAAATAAGTTTATAAAATACACTTATCAAACACCCCCAAACTAGAATTATTGTTCGTCTTTGAACAAAGTAGAACTAAACTAAAAAATCAAAATTTAAATAACAAATTTGTCAATTGTCAATTTGCTTGCTATATGCCTCAGGTTCAAATAAAAAATTCACTTTAGAAATTAAAGATGAACAACATAACAAAAATATTTCTACTTATCTGATGCTCAACTTTCCTTTTGTGTGTGTGAATAGCCAAAGTCTAACTATACTCATGTAAAAAGATATCTGACACAGTGTGGCTTAGAATGCTCAAACGTGAATCCCATGTGGTCAAACAATGCTCTTTTTTTTTAAAATTTTTCTCGCATCTCTCATGTATGATCACAACCTTATTTTTTTCTCTCCAATCCCAAGGTTTCTTCTATTTATGTGGTTTCTGAATATCAATACATTGCATTTTCCCACAAAAAGCATTTAGAATTAGATAAGTTTGCATAAAATATCGATGGTAATCAATTCCCTAATCTACACATTTAGTCTTTAAAGCTCTGGTCTCAAAGTTTATAACGAGCACTTTATTTCTTTTTGTTTTCCTTTCTTTTGTTGTTCCCTCATTCTTTGTGCAATACTTTTCTTATGTGTTTTCTAAGTGACCCATGCAGTGAGCCTTAGGTGGTGACTCCCTAGTCAGGTGACTTTAGGGCACCATGTTTTGAGAAACCTTAAACATTTAATTACTCGAATCAACAAGGCCACAAAGAGCAGTAAAAGATGTTTTGTGTCTTATGTGTAAGTTCTCTCTCCCTTAAGCTTTCTAATTGATCAATGTAACGAGCTTTAGGCTGGTAAATCCCAACTTAGATGAATTTAGGGCACCATGTTTCAACACACTTAAAAGTTTAATTGCTCGAGTAAAAAAAGGCTATGAAAAGAAGAATAAGACTATTTTTTTATGCTGCTAGAGCTGGCTTATACTCGTTAACCAAAAACTCTATTGACCAAAGGTGCATTTCAAGAACTTCAAACCTTCAAAAATTTATGCATCCCTATACTAATATTTCTACTCCAAACTGCTCTTGAGCATGTTTGGTTCTAATAATAAAAGTCAGGATTCCTATATATTTAAGCTTGGGGATTATATAGTCAATCCTATATTCAAATTGCATAAAATCACCCCGACAAACATCAAGCATATTCCTCCACAAGTAATTATTCGATAATGGCTATGTGTCCAAATATGTAAAGTTTGACATGGATAAATAGTTAGGAAAATCAAGTTACATGTTGTCCATTATTTTAACCAAAGCGCAAAATTTAATCCAAACTTCCTCAAAGGCAATAAACTAATTAAAAAATAACTTATGTTTTTTCAATTTTTTTTGTGAATTTTTATACCCCAAAAATCAAATGAATGCGTATACTATAGCAAATGAATGAGATTTCTACCCCCCCCCCCCCCCAAACTAGAAAAATGCATTATCCTCAATGTATGCTACACACAAAAGAAAATTAATCACAAGATAACGAAGAGGGTTCAAGTACTTCCTGAATTTAGAGGCGCGTTGTCATGAGTTGAGGTTCTTCCTTTGAGGTCACTTGGTAGATCTCACCCATCCCTTGCTTTTCCTTGTTTGCCTTGAGTTGTTCTCAGTGGGGTATTCATTGCACATGATATATAATCATATTAATATGCATAAACACTTTATAGAAACTGAAACAAAACCATATAAACACTCCCAGACTAGGATAGAGAAAAATCATGAAATTTTAGAGAGAGAGAGAGAGAGAGAGAGAGAGAGAGAGAGAGAGTGTGTGTGTGTATGACTATTGATATTCAACCATTGACATCGTCTCGAAAAAATGAAATTTTCCCGAGACATGTCATGGGAATATTAAGAGCATGTTTGGTCTATGGTTTTTTTTTTACCAAAACTTTTGAAACTCAATCTCAACCATCCATCCTTGGTTAAGCCCACAATTTTTTACTTTTTAAATCAATCTAAACCACATATCCATCAAAAAATATAACAAAATCACAAAAATCAAAACTTTTCTATGTACCAAACGGGCTCTAAAGTATGTAACTTGGTCTACAACATATCCAAAATTCAGCTCAATTGGAGTTCGCTTCGGTCAGGAAAATGTAGGATAAAGCAAGTGACATGAAGCAGATTTATGATGCAATGGTGCCTTCAGTGAGGTGAGATGAAGTGCAATGATGCCAACTTAGAGTTTCATGCCTTAATCAAGTGTAAAACATGGTTGAATGATGGACATATGATGTATAACATGCATTAAAGAGGATCATTAAAAAAATATTTGTAAAAACTTGAAGAAAATCTCATTGTGGCATTTAATCGAATACCTAGTGTGCAATGAGAAAACTTCAAGAGAAATCGTAGCTATGGATACTTGAATTAACCCAAAAATTTTCACCTATCATCAAAATAAATTTATCCCAACATCTATCCTAGATTCAATAGCAATCTATCCATAAACTAAAAACTCAAGAATATGGGGAAATCAAAAAATTCAGGCATAATTTCCCGAAGGTTGGAAATTTCATACCTTTGATCCTATTTTAGTTGTGATGAAGACCATGATATTCTAATTAATACAATGCACTCAACTTAGAACTTGGATGGATATTGAATTTGAGGTGATTTGGCCATTTGGGGGAGGAAAAATGGAGTGTAATGTAATTAATCTTGAGAAGTTTTTGAATTTATGTTATAATTGTCGTTTTTGCCTAAACTATCACCACACGACCGCTTGGTGTTAATCGACACGGTCACTCATTCAATACCTGTAGCAATTTTTTTGTTATTGTGATTCGCATGATAGCGCAATAGGTATAGCACACGACCACGCAGGTGTCAGGCAGAAGTTCAAAAAATTTCCATTTTGATTTTTAAAATCCGTTTTTGACCCCTAAATGTCTCGTGATGCATGCATCCAACCTCCAAACAATGTTTTCATGTCTTAGACTAGTGTGTCATGCTAATAATCGAGATGATCTGCTATGAACTAAACAACCAAACGGATATTAAAATACCACTAATGTCAAGAGTGTAAAACAATGAATTGTATGCTGTCCTAACCCATGATACAAATCAAATAAACAAATCTGTAAATAAAGCATGACAAATGAAAGAGTTTGAGAATTGGATTGCCTCCTAATAAGAACTTAATTTATAGTATAGAACTAGACATTTTGGCAAAAATCCTCAAGGGGCATGAAACAAGATGCTAAGACATTTTCACTTGCTTTGACCCTATGCTTAGAATTTTCCCCTTGGCTTTGGAAAAGTTGTGGTTCAACTTCTATTTTGGAACAATTTTCAAGATGTGGATCATGATTTTCTATTTGAGTTGTATTGAATGTTACTTGCTCATTTTTTACCCAGAACATTACCTCCCCTTGTTCCACATCAATCGAGCTCGTGCGGTTCCAAGGAAAGGTCGACCTAAAATCTATGGTATTTTGATATCCTTCTCCATATCCAGGATCACGAAATCAGAAGAAATTATAAATTTGTCTACTTTAACCAACACGTCCTCAATGACTCCATATGAATATCAAATGGAGCGATCTGCTAGCTACAACTCTAGCTTACTGTAAACAGACAGAGGCATTAAATTGATAATTGCACTAAGGTCACATAAAACTTTATTAAATCTTAAATCACCAATAACGCAAGGAATAGAAAAACTCCCCTTTAGTTTAAGTGACAACTTCTTTTGCAGTATTGCACTGCATTCTTCATTCAGGGATACCTCCTCAAACTGTTCAATCTTCCTCTTCTTAGACATCATTTCTTTCAAGAATTTGGCGTAGCTTGAAATTTTTGTGATAGAATCTATAAAAGGAATATTTATGTGCAGCTTTCTGAGCATATTGAGAAATTCATTGAACTGCTGATCTTCCTTAGTATTCTTCAACCTTTGCAGGAATGGGATAGATGGATTATAAAGCTTAATTGTTGATTTCATCTTATCTCCCTCTTCCTTTTTATCAGATTTCCCAGATGCCTCAACCAGTTTTTCCTCCTTTTCAACCTCTTTTTCTTTTCCTGTAGTTGGTTCTTTTACATGAATTTCAAGTCATTGAACAATACTGCGTGTTGTGATTGCGTTTACCCTTTGTCTCTTTGTCCAACCTTTTAATCTTTGAAAAAAAGGAGTGGAAGGTTTATACATTTTGTCACATGGAGCAAAAGTGATTCTTCCAAGAACGAAGTCCACCTCTTTCTTCATAGTTTGGATAGCTAATACCTCCTCCTTTAGATTAACTTCAGTATTGCTAGATAGTGTACCTGCTGCTCTATTTTTTTAAACATCTACTATCTGTCACACTTGAGTTCCCAAATTTTTTGATCGAAGCTTGTTTATTTTGTAAGATAATCTCGATTTTCCTCATGAACTGGTCTGTTTTATCCATAAACTGGTTTTTCTGCCCCCATAAACTGTTCAGTTTTCTCCATCAGCTTACCAAACATCTCTTCAAATGTAAGCTTCTTCTTTTCATTCTGATAGGTCGTGCAATTGAACCAGAACTGTGCTGAGCATCACTCCATGCAAAATTAGGGTGATTTCGCCTACCACTAATACAAATTCGACCCAAAAATAAGTAATTTACGTCGTTTTTTTGGAAAAATCGACGCTTAATAAAATAGCGGTGCCAGTTTTATAAATATGTTTGGACCATATGTGTTGGTTTCTAAAAAGAAACCAACGCATATAGTATGATGTCATAATAAGCGTATGGAACCGACGCACATTCATCAAATTATTAGGGCATGGCTGAAACCACGAACAGATTGGAATCCAAGCAATACGTTCTCGTACCATACTTTCAAGAGTAAGACTATTAATATTCATTCTTTCTTACTTAGTTTGAATCATTTGGCATTTAAAGGTTTATTTACACATTTATAATACATAGGAATCATTTGATGTTTCTTGTGATTTGTTCTCAATTCAATACTTTGTACTTCTTGGATTCAGCGCTGTCAAATAAGCGTAAAATATAAATCAGACCAGCGTTAAATACGTAAGTAATTATATATTTCCTTGATCATTTTTTTGTTTAGTGCGTGGTGGATAAGTTTTGATAGTTTTCATATAATAATTGTTATCGAGTCTGAAGTGAAATTGATGTGTTTGTGTTGTAATTCTTGATAAGTTAAGAAAGTTTTTAATGATAGGATCTCTATACAAGTTGGGGTTATGTTTAATTTATAAGGGAGAATCTGCCAAAATTTTTGTATAAATTTTATAACTCTTTCATATTTATTTACATTTTAGGGCTCCTAAAACATTTTGAATATATGTTGGCAAGAGGAGTATAGGCGATGTAAATTGGAAACCAATTGTTGTATGTTAAAGTTACTACAAATCCTAAATAATTACTAGAAGTTTTAATGTGAAAATTTTAGTGTCCTCAACAACTCGGAGGTTCTGAATGTGGCTATTATATTATGAGAAACATGTATGAGGTAATCACACAATATTTTCGATCGACTTTTTTAGATAATGTATTATAAGTTATTGAATACTACGAATTTTTTAATAATAGATTTATTAGTTATTAACAAATAACTAATAATTCATCTTAATTGTTTATAGGTATTTTATTAAGAATCTTACTCGATGGAGGAGATGGACGAGATTAGAAATTTATGGGCCAAATACTTCTATGAAGATTGTATGTAAATTTTGATTTTTATGTTTATATATGTGAACATTTGTAATAACTAATAACTAATTAATATTAATGTAAATTTACTTATTTAATTTTATTCCGCATTCATGTTGATTATATGTTGGTTGTTAATAGCTACATTTTGACAATGAGATCGAATGTAAAATAACAAACAAGATTTTTGGATAAAAAAAATAAAAAAGAAAAAGTGTCGATTGTACAGTACAACCAACGCATATAGAAACACTATATGTGCCGGTTTTACCCTTACAACTGACGCATAAGTGTCGATTGTATTGTACAATCGACGCATATAGTCCAACTTTTTGCGTCGATCAACAATCGAGCATATTCTCCTTGCCTTATACATCTGTACCAAAATGCATCACTTCTACAACCGACGCGTATTGTCTTTTACAACTGACACAAATGATTGAAACTGTACTAGTGAACCTAGATTATATGTATTTGAATACGAATTATTCTGTTGACGTTGACCTCCTTGAAAAAAGTCTACTTGCTCAACTAGACATGCTAAAATGGGGCAATCTGTAGTAAGATGACTTGCTCCACACTCTTCATAACTCAACTTTGAATTTCTCTCTACATGGTCATAATGCGATATACTTTCCAATTCTACAACCAAAGAATCTATTCTAGCGGATATTTGAACTCGTGTGTCGGATGCCCACATGGCGTTTGTGTTAGCTATCCTCTCAAATAACTCTAGTGCCCATTCTACAGTTTGAATGCATAGTGAACCATTCGATGAAGAGTCCACCAAACTCTTAATTTGAGGAAGAAACTCTGCATAGAAAAATTGTATTTGATGATCCCGTGTGATGCCATGGTTTGGACATATTCTGAGCATGTTTCTAAACATGTTCTAAACCTCATCAAACGTTTCCAAGTCTTGCTGTTAAAATATGGTTATGTCATGTCAGAGTTTAGCAATCTTGATTGGTGGAATGAACATTGTGCAGAATTTTTAAACCAAGTCATTCTAAGTCGTGATGCTTGAAGGGGAAAGTGAATCCAACCAATCCACTGTTCTGTCTCCTAAAGTGTATGGAAATAACCTGAGTCTAATAACATCATCTGATACGCCCTGATATTTGAAATTTTGATACATGTCCAAGAATTTAGAAACATGTGCATGTAGATTTTCATCAGGTTTGCCATAGAATTGCTGCTCATTCTGAAACATGCTGAAGATATTGGTTTTTAACTGGAATCTTGTTGGCCCAAATAGTGTATACAATATGCTTGACTGGTTCTGAACAATCCAAGGAGTCATAAAATCACCTACAAACATATTTCCCTCATCTCTGGTAACACCTGAATATTATTTGCTAGAGTTTGATGTTTTTTTATTTTTAGTGTCTTTTGCTTCTCTCAATCTGCAATGAAGAGTACGATCAATTTTCGAATCAACTTCTGCAAGATCAACATGTCTGGAACTTCGAATACACAAAGCTGAGAAGAACAAAAGAATAGTGTAGAAACTAAAATAAAATAAAGATAAAAATAAAAATAAAGCAATAAAAGTCCGAATTAGTGAAAGTGATCTAAAAATAAATTTAAACTACAATTCCGGCAACGACTCTAAAAATTTGTTGCACTATTTCCTTAACGCAAGTGCGCAGATCGTACAAGTAATATAGTGTACAATGAGCCCAAGTATCATACCTATGAGGTTTGAGACAATTTATTATTTTAGAGTAATTACCTTAACTGAAATTATAGAAAATTGGAGCTTGATTTTGTACTAAAACTAAATCAATATATAAAAGGAAACAATTTAGAAAGATAAATTAATGAGAAAAACATGCTAGAAGTGAGAATTATTGTTTTGCGAACACAATTGAAGAAATACAGTCCATGAGATTTTGAAAATTCATATTCTGAATTTATTAAAATCCTCTTTCGAATGGTGAATTAAAACAATTTTCTACATGTGACTCGACTGTATTTCTATGTAAAATATGAACATGTAGAAAAGCATTATCATTTTGTGAACACTGTTGAAGATAACACAAAATATAGTGGTGTATTTCTATCCCCTATTGAACTTTGTGAAAATTAAAACATGTATAACGTTATCTCAATCTTTCGAACTTATGAAAATTCCACAAAAATCATATAATAATTGGCCAAAGAATTTTATAATAATAAAAGTTAGAATCAACTGCTAAAAGTTAGAATCAATTGTAGTATTAACTGTACAATAAATAAAAACATGAAATTCGGAAAGTAAAGCTTCATCATAATTCTAACATAAAATGCCTAGCCTAGATACATGATAAAAAAATAAATTACAACATAAATAATTGGAGTTCATCACCTGGTTCATCATGTCATAGAAGAATATTGAATCTTAAATCATATTTCAATTGGTCCCTCCGATGTTTGACAACATTTTGGTATGAATTATAGAGAATTGGGTACTGTTTTGAACACAAAAAATGTGCATAACATCTGCTATATATAGGTTTATGTGAGTTCTACGTTAATTAGGAGAAGATTTGACAAAGATCACGTGTAAAAAGCAGTGTTTAGAAAATCAGAAATCGGTTCGAACCAGAAAAGGCAACGGGTCAAGGGTGAAAATGTCTGACCGGGTCGAACCAGTTTTAATTAAATTATCAAAAATTATTCCAAAAATCACAAAATTTTTTAAAAACAAGTTATTTTACAAATAAACTAATATTTACACATATAGAAAAAAAAATTATACACAAAATTAGCTTAAAACAACTAGAGAAAACCAAAACAATAAAAAAACACTGAAAAATCGATTTAAAAAACCCGACCGATTCCCGGTTTCCCTGTTGAACCTATTGAAAACAGGGTTTTCCGCCCGATTTTTTAGGTGAATCGGACCGATTTTCTGGCCGGTTCCCGATTTTTCCGGTCGAACCTGCCGGTCCAGTTTGGTTTTCTAATAATTGGTAAAAGGCCCAGTTGTGGCCTAGTTATTAGGACGTGGGATCACGTAGGTCAAATTTCGACAATTGCGTGGAGACGTGATTTCGAAATTGCTTAATTCAGATTCTATAACGCGATCGCGTGGTATTACCGTTGCTATGAAATTTTCATCTTTCAATCTATGTAAGTTGGTCCTCGTTCTTTTATTGCACTGCAAGTCCTCCATCTTCCGATTCGATCACCTTGGTCCCTGAACTTCTATTTTTTTTCAATTATTATGTACTTCCTCATGTGTATAATTTAGCTCAATTTATTATCCAATTTCTCCTTATTTACTTCATTTTCTCAACTTTGGGATTATTTATGAAATATAACCAAATAACAACTAAATCAATAGCTTTTATTCTAAGAAAACAACAATATATCCTATTTTTAGCATGTAAATAAGTCTATAAAATATAATTATCACATATAACTTGGTTAAAATTGTGGCCATATCTTGTTCCTATTTTATTCCAGACCTTGTTCCTATTTTATTCCAGATTTTATGAATTTTCCAATTGAACAAGGATTCTACCCAATAATTAGTGGATGTTGCACGAATTTTAAAAAGAGAATTCTTAAGAGAGAAAATATACAAAAGTTGAGAGTTCTACGTTGGTTCAAGAGGTAAAAATTGAAGATTCAAGATTCAAGATCTCTCCTTCAACAAGATTAATTCCTACTTTCGGGTAATCACAATTTAGATTTCTGAGCAATTAATTATAATTTTCTTGATTATAATTATTTGACCAACGACTATATTTTTTTTATGACATGTTCTAGATTAGACATTCCTTATACATTATTGACGCCACTTTTTGCCAGTAAGCTAGTCAACAAATAAAAATAGTTGATTGCTTGTTACTTTTAGATGAATGATTGAACTGTGTGTGATTTGGTTAAGTATGCGGGTCCACCTCAATATTTCCAATGGTGAGAAAAATGCAAAGATAATGGATACAAATAGGTTTCCAGATCAAAAGCGAATTGAATTTATAATAGCATAAATTCACATCTAGTTCGATGCTGATCTGATGGCCAGGTCGAAAACGTCACTTTTTATCTGCCGCTAGTCAACAAATAAAAATAGTGGATTGCTTGTTACTTTCAGATGAATGATTGAATTGTAGGTAATTTGGTTAAGTATGTGGCTCCACCTCAATATTTTCAATGGTGATAAAAATGCAAAGATAATGGATACAAATAGGTTTCTAGATCAAAAGCGAACTGAAGTTATAATAGAATAAATTTACGTCCAATTTGATGGTGATCTGATGACCATATTGGAATATCGTATTCAAATAACAAGAGTTTTGAGAGGTTTTTCTATCTCTCTCTCCTTTTCAAAGAGCATTTATGTCTCCTATTTATAGTAAGATAGGAGATAAAACATAATTATTACAATACATCACATCGGCAGCATTTGATTGACATTGATGAATGACATTCCTGACAGACTAACATCAAATGATTACACTGACACATTACAGATAATGATGATTACTGACACATAATGCATCTGATTAGACCATCCTGCAAAGCCTCCATTTTTACCTCATTCGGCATCACCTCGGTCGGCATCACCTCAATTTGTGTCACCTCGGTCTCACCAAATCACCTCTCTCATCAAGTTCAGGTCGGTCATATAAATCACCTCGATAATCTGGACCTCCTTGATCCGACCCGTGGTTGTAGATGTTGGTTGGATACCTAGCCCACATCTCCATTTTGAGTTAAGTATTGACCCATTGACCCTTTGAACGTCGGACCTACTATCCACCTCAGCATGGTGCGCAACAGACATGTTATAATTGTCATAAAAGTCTGATAGAGGATAGAAATATATCACCATGTTTTATGTGAATTGTTAATAAATCGTTAATGCTTTCAAATTTGTTTGCATTTGCCATATAAACATAGGCGGGTCACTTAGGGATAGATTTTAATTCCCATTTGAAATTGGTTTAAACTATTTAGGAACATTGATCTTCATAACCTATAAATTATTTTTTAACATTAAAATTAAAATATAAAGACAAAATAAAATATGGATTCAAGATCCTAGCACGATCTTCTCAATTTATAAAACAAAAACAACATTTCAATTTTTTTTGCTTTTAATTGAACTTTCTATTGAAGTATTTAATACTATAAACATCAACTTGATTTTTCTCATTTCAGTTAAGGTTAGTAATTTATATAATAATTCATCTCTATCTTAGTGGGTACGATACTTGGACTAACAATCCAGTACATTACTTGTTAAATCCATACACTCGCGGTAAGGAAATCATGCAACAAGTTTTTGGCATTGTTGCCGAGGATTGTAGTTTAGTTTATTTTAAGATTGCTTTAACTAATTCAAACATTTTTCTTTTATTTTATTTAAACTTATTTCACTATTTCTCTGGTTTCTTCTCAGGTTTGTGTATGCAAAGTTTGAGACAAGAAGGTATCATAGCAACATACCCGAAAATCGAATGAACATTCCATCATAGATTAAGTGAAGCAAACTAGAAGAAAAACAAAAATGCCAAAAACAAAAATATGGCAGAGGCATGGAACAATCTAGTAATATGGGGGAATAACTCAACTCATGATGATGAGGGAAATATGCTTGTGGACGAGTTCATGACAACACATATAATTCAAAATCAATCAAGCATTGGTTATCCACCCTTTGGTAAACAATTTTTTTAGTTAAAGACAAACGTCATCAACTTATTCAAGAATAGGCGTCAGCTCTATGGCAGGCAAGATGAAAATTCCCACATACATATTGAAAATTTGAGATTGTCTAAATTTTATAAACAGACTGTCACAAATGAGTCTGGACAATAACCAGTTAACAGTAAATCATTAAGTTTTGTTTAGCGCAGTACCAGATGAATCTTGCTAATGCAGATTCGTCTGGATAGTAAAACGTAAGTGACCAGAATAAATTGTGCGGAATAGTAAATGGACAAGAACACAATAATTTGAGCTTAACGTGGGAAAAATCCTAACAGGAAAAACCCACGGCCCGCTTCTTGCGGACAAAAACCAATCACTATATAAGGAAAGAGTTTATACAGATCAATCTAAACTACAGGATAAATCTGTGCATAGACTTTATCAAACATCCAAGAAATAGATCACTCCCTGATCCTTCTATGGCATGTAACATGAGTTGGCGTCCTACCACTCTTCAGTAGTTTTCTTTAAATCTGCAACACTTTTCAGCAACTCGAACTCCCGTTCGATCTTGATCCAAACCTACTGTTTGATCTTCACGCTGAAATTCTTTCCTTCTCTAAGTGATTGAATCCTCCTCCCGGAGTACCAAAGTCACAACACAATTGAAGCTTTAATTATTTTTGCACCACACAAAAATAAGGCTTCAAGACTTCTTAATGAAGTGGACGTGAATGTCTCTAGCACCACACGATTTTTGTATCTTCACATCTTCTTAAAAACATCCCGCTTTTCTCCTCTTTATAGTGCAATTCGGTTTACTTGACTCCCAAGTTTCCTTATTGCACAAGATCTCTAATACCTGCAAAATACAGTAGAGATAATTAGTAAAAGGTAAGATAATTAGCCTTAAATAAATCTTACCATAAATAATGATAATGATAAATCTTAAAAGATCTTACCATAAAATAGGATCTCAAATATTAGCACCATATTTTAGGCCTACACAAGGATTTTCTCAACCAAGATTTTCGTCTAAACAATCTTACCTTGTGTAGATAAGCTCGACCCTTATCAAGATGAGACTTACCATATCTACGGATAAGCTTGAGTGTCAAGAATAATCACAAAATATATTATCAAGAATTTTACCAAAATCATGAGATATCAAGATCAAGAATTTGAGATTAACAACCCAATCAAACCAATATTTCTTGATCATAATCTTTCCAACAATATCATGAATTTCGAAAATGAGTGTTACATTTTTCAAGAAATATTTGCATAATTTAATTAAACTTAATAAAATACTAAATACTCTTATTTAGTAATTAAATCAAGTTTTCTTAAATTACACATTTGTGA
This sequence comes from Ligustrum vulgare, assembly GCA_963555705.1. Lineage (NCBI taxonomy): Eukaryota > Viridiplantae > Streptophyta > Magnoliopsida > Lamiales > Oleaceae > Ligustrum > Ligustrum vulgare. The sequence continues at coordinate 54,900,423 of OY743172.1, forward strand.
AAAATAGGAAATGCCAATAATATAAAATTAACAATCTCCCCCTTTGGCTTTTTCTATTTTTCCGAAACCAATCATCTTTTTAATGATCACAAGAAATCAACAAGCTCCCCCTATCAAAAATCTCCCCCTCAGGTTATGCATCATTATAAACACAATCAATTAATGCATGTAAAGGAGATCAACACATAGAGAGCAAAAATTGAAAAGATGATATGACATATGACATGCCATGCCAAAATGCTAATGCCAAAATGCTACTCCGCCTTTTCGGAGAAAGAGGAGAAGCCATATGTTTCACAAACCTGCATGCAAAATCCACAACCTAAATGTGATCACAAGAACAATAGGTTTTAAGGCAAAACATAAGAAAAATGTTTCAAAAGTATTGAAAAAGATCAGATGGAACTGGTAGGGTGGAGATCAGGCTCAGGTCTTCTTTTGCTTCTTTCAGGCAGGGAACTTTTTGGGAGCAACCGTCCTCTTTTCCTTGGCTTCCACTGGAGCCACATCTGTCGAAGACCCTCCAAGCAGCTGATCTAGCGTGTCTTCAAGATGTTTGACACGCACACTGAGTTCAGATATGTCTGCTTTCAACCTAACATTCTCCGCTTCCAGCTGGTGTATCCTGACATCTGTACCAGCTGTATCCTGAGTCCCAGCAGCCTCATCCACAACCAGTTTCCTGGGAGCGGTCTATCCCTCCAGAGTTTTTCTGCATCTGGCCCTGTTCAGCACTTTGGGGGTGATCATCAGATCATCTTCTAGCGTCTGGACACCCTGATCACTCAGAAACTGTGAAATAATCCAATGCTAAACCAATAGATAAGTATTCCCCTGTCGAGGGCCACTCACCGAGACCCTACCAGTGATTGAGTTCCAGATTCGTGCAGCAAGGTCTATGTTTCGTTTAGTCCCCAGGAGAAACAAGGTTCTGGCAGACTCTCTCTTAAAGCTTGAGTCATGGATGAGTTGGTCAAAATTTGCCTTTACAATTTCGTGAAGAATTTGGTATTTCTTGGACATCTCTGACCTAGGCAATTGTTTTAACCCCTTAACCGGCCATGTGATTTTACCCCCTGACAACTCCATTGCAATTTCATCATTAGTGGCTTCCATAGATTCATCCTCATCAGCCACATCCTCATTCAATCCTAACCACTTTCTAAGTTCTTTTGCAGAAATCTTAATTAATTGTCCCCTAACAAATAGTGAAGTGGTAAAAAGACATTTTTTGGAGTTATAGTCAAAAGGGATATTGGCATAAAATTCCTTGACCAGGGTCTCATTGATATCCCCCCTACAATCAGTCAATTTCTTCAACCCAAAGTGTGACACAATAGCATCAATCTCAAAATCATCAAATTCACCTATAGTCACTCCAGATTCATAATGCAACCGTTTACCCAAAATATGTTTTTGGAAATCAGTGTATGCCTCAGACGACCAAAATTTGAAATTGAATGGGATAAACATACCTCTTGCTGTCTGCATGGGGGTGCAGACGAATGAAGATACATCAAACTTGGAACTCACTGGACCCGCAGCTGTGTCACCATTTCTTCTTCAAACTCCCAATGGCTTCTGCTTTTTGTTTTCCCTTTCTGTCTGGGATTACAACCTCCTTTTCAGTCTCTTCTTCCGACTGCTCAGACTCGTCTTCATCCTCAGATTCCTCTGGCTCTTCTGGTGGTGCTTCATCCCCAGTTTCGTCTGCGTCCTTGTCTTCCTCAGATTTTTCATCCTCCCCAGACTCTTCCTGCTCCTCTGGTTTTTCCTTTTTATCACCAGATTCAGTTTCACCAGATTCATCTCCACCTTCTTCATCCCCAATTTTCGCATCTCTTGCACTTCTCATTGCAGCAAGTTTTCGTGCTCCCTGCAGTTCACTACGAATATCTAAGGGAGAGATATGGCTGGACCCAAGATTACCTTATATGGGTGCCAAGGTTACGCCCATGCCTTTTGGAAGAATTGGCGTGTTCCAGCTTATTTGGGCCATGGGGAGAGCAGGTGTTGGAGTAGGACTGGCGGTAGAGAGTGAAGTCGGCGTTGGGCTGGTGCCGGATGGTGATACAGGAACAATGGCGACGCTAGGAGTTCCCATCCCCGATGGGTCTGGTTGAGGTGATTCTTCAATGCCACCACCGCCTCTGGTGACTCTCCTCCTTCCGGTTTGCTTGCTTCAAGCCATGCCTTGGAATGGACGTAGAATTTTGAGAGAGAGGAAGACGGAACTTAGGGTTTTGTTGAGAGATTATTGGGGTTTTTGGAACTTGGGACGTGAGGTTTTTGAAGACGTGTGAGGTTTTTGGGTTTAAGAAGGGTTCTCATATAAAAGGAATTGGTGTTTATTATGGTAACTGGAGAATCTTGATTCTTGTCAACTTCTTTCCTTAAAAATAGATAAACATAGAAACGGAATCTGTTGAAAATTAGGAAACAATTAAATTACCAAAATTGGGCTCCACAATCAACTGACTTGTTCTGCAAGATTTGCACATATTAGCCCACGATACACTGCCTTAAAAATAAATATTTTCAAAATAAAATCTAAAAATTCGTGAATAAGAAAAATCTAAATGCATCTGGATACCTGAGACACATCTGAGCACTTGTTGAAATCTGTTGAGTCAGATACATCTGGCAGTATACAATCCACCACATACATAAATAAGTTGATTAATGTGCGTGTGTGATCCGAGCAATCCTTAGTCATCCACATACTATCAAAAAATCATATGATTGCCCTGACTTATCGATTTATCACCGTAATGCACAATAAGACCGATCAAAATCTATAAGAAGTGTATTTTCTCAAATCCGACTTGCCGACTTTTCCTATAGTATGGCAATGTCTTTTGGAGGTGGAAACAGCTTCACACAATCCCCAGAAGTTATCTTACGGTATGTTCCCCTTTAGGTTAGAAGAAGGGTATGAAATTGGCTTGGATTAGTAGATTCACACAATCCCCAGAAGTTATCTTACTAGGTTTTCCCCTTACTTCTACAATATTACCACATTTATCTGAATTCATCGTATTTTGAAGCTAAAGGATATGAACTTGGCTTGGATAGGCAGCCTTCTTTTCCACTGGCCCTGCCCTTGGATAATAAGAAAAATGCGTGCAATGCTATAAGCAAGATTTAGATCATAGGTCTACACACATAATATGAAATCTCATCCAGTAACAACCATATGACATAGACAGCAGTGACTTATCCTTAGGATTGTCCAGATTTGAGTGCTAGTTAGATTCATCCGGAGACATGTTGACTGCTATTAGTCAGACGTATCTGTCTTGTTATCTGCCACAAGCACTCAGATATATCTGTAAGCAAAAACATGATTTACTTAATATAAGAATATGATAAGTTAACCAAAATGCAAGAAGAAAAATAAATGTGATTTTTTTTTTATTATGAAATATGCATATTCCTATTCAGAAGGAGGTGATACTCCAATTTGTTTCCTAAGGCTTTCAAATTTGATAGTATCGAGGGCCTTAGTAAACAAATCTGCCAGCTGTAGATCAGTCTGTATGTGCTCCAGATTGATAATCTTTTGTTCCACCAATTCTCTGATGAAGTGGTGTCTGATGTCAATATGTTTTGTTCTAGAGTGCTGGACTGGATTCTTTGAGATATTGATGGCATTGGTGTTGTCACAATACATAGTGGCTTGTTCTGTAGAGATTCCATAGTCCTCCAACATTTGTTTCATCCAAAGGAGTTGTGTACAGCAACTGCCAGCTGCTATATACTCAGCTTCGGCTGTGGAAAGTGACATTGAATTTTGTTTTCTACTTAGCCATGCCACCAAATTGTTCCCAATGTAGAAACATCCTCCAGATGTACTCTTTCAATCATCCAAATTCCCAGCCCAGTTTGCATATGAAAAACCTGCAAGATGGGCAGTGGTATCTCTTGTAAACCAAATTCCCTAATTCAACGTACCACTTACATATCTGATGATTCTTTTCACAGCAGCAACATGAGATTCCTTAGGTTTGTCTTGATATCTTGCACAAACTCCAACACTAAAGGATATATCTGGCCTACTGGCAGTAAGGTACAGAAGACTTCCAATCATGCTTCTGTAAAGGGATGGATCTACATCCTTACCACTGTCATCCTTTGAAAGTTTTAGAGTAGTTGCCATGGGAGTTCTCATTGCCTTTGCATCTTCAAGTCCAAATTTCTTCACCAGATTTTTAGCGTACTTTGGTTGAGATATGAATATGCCAGATTCTTCCTGTTGTACCTATAAACCAAGAAAAAATGTTAGCTCACCAACCATACTCATTTCAAATTCTCTTTTCATTGTATTTATAAATTCATTAATTTTGGACTTAGATGTAGACCCAAATACTTTGTCATCAACATATATCTGAGCTATAGTTAGTCTAGGATTTAGATGCTTAATGAAAAGAGTTTTATCAGTTCCTCCCCTTTTGTATCTGTTGCTTAGCAAGAATGATGTGAGCCTTTCATACCAAGCTTTGGGGGCTTGTTTCAACCCATATAACCCCTTTTTTAGTCTAAAGACATAATCCGGGTGAGATGGATCTGTGAATCCTTGGGGCTGCTCCACATAAGGTTCTTCATTAAGCACACCATTCAGAAAAGACACTTTGACATCCATCTGAAATAGTCTGAAGTTGATGTAGCAGGACACAGCTAGCAACAGTCTGATGGATTCCAGTCTGGCTACCGGAGCAAATGTTTCGTCAAAATCTATCCCTTCAATCTGGGTATAGCCTTGAGCAACAAGTCTGGCTTTATTTCTTACCACATTTCCTTGTTCATTTGACTTATTCTTGAAGATCCATTTGGTTCCAATTACATTACCTTCTTTAGGACGTGGAACCAGCTCCTAGACATTGTTTCTTTCAAATTGGTTAAGCTCCTCCTGCATAGCCTGTACCCAGTGTTCATCTATCAAAGTTTCCTTGACATTTTTTGGCTCAATTTGAGACATATGACAGATGTTACCCATCTCAACAAATTTTCTTCTGGTCACATTTTTCTTAGACATATCAGTGAGAATGTTATCAAGTGGATGAGCATTTTGAATCCTAGCAGGTGGTAGTCTCGATGCTTCTGATTCTGCAATATCAGGTGTATCTGGGTAATCAGATTCATCTCGATCTGCAGATATTACTGGGTGCCCAGACTCATCCTGATCGGATTCTTCAGTATCATTGAGACTTCCAGCTTGGTGCTGTTCTTCTTCTAATTTTTCGGTTCCAGCTTTTTCTTTTGGGGGAATTTCCAGTTGATCACCATCTGCTACCTGCAAATTCGAATTTACAAAATTAGTATCATCCACTTTCACATTAATTGACTCAAGAACGGTTTGGGTTCTAAGATTGTAAACTCTATAGGCCCTACTATTTTCAGCATAACCCAAAAATATTTCATCATCCGATTTTGAGTCAAATTTTCCTAGGTGTTCTCTATCTTTTAAAATGTAGCATTTACTTCCAAAGGAATGAAAGTAATCAACTCTAGGTTTTCTACCCTTCCAAATTTCATATGCAGTTTGGTTTGTTCCAGATCTAAGCATGACTCTATTAACAATATAACAAGCAGTGTTTATGACTTCTACCCAAAATTTCGTGGACAATTTGTTGCTGTTTAGCATGACACAAGCCATTTCTTGTAGAGTTCTATTTTTCCTTTCAACCACTCCATTCTGTTGAGGAGTCTTTGGGGACGAGTACTCATGCTTGATCCCATATTGGATACAAAAATCAACAAACTCGGAGTTTTCAAACTCTCTTCCATGATCACTTCTGATCCTTTTGACTCTTACCTGTTCGTCTGCATTTTCATTGCTCAATTTCTGAAAAAGATTAGCAAAATTGTCAAAGGTATCAGATTTATCCCGAGTAAACATGACCCAGGTGTATCTGGAGAAATCATCAACACACACATAAATATACCTCTTGCCACCAATACTTTCCTTTTGGATAGGACCCATCAAATCCATGTGAATAGTATATGAGAGGTATTAATAGATGTACTTGATTTGTGTTGACTTTTGATTTGCTTACCCTTTTGACAATCACCACAGATTTCATGTGGAACATTGTTTATGTTGGGTAAGCCTCTCACAACCTGTAGTCTGGTCAGTTTCATGAGATCATGGTAGTTTAGATGCCCTAATCTGTTATGCCACAGTTTCTCATTTTTGGTCTTAACAGAATTGCAAGTTATGTGACTTTCAAGTGTATAACATTTGTCTCTAGATCTAACCCTTAAACAAAACACTTTTTAAAGGGTTAGACTGGTTGTCACAACTTAAAACCTTGCAATATTCTTTTGAAAACATGACAAGCAAGTTATCATCACACAATTGTCCTACACTGATCAAATTTGCCTTAAGCCCTATAACATATAAGACATTTGTTAATGTAGGCAATCCCTTGATGTTGATGATACCAGATCCATCTATTTTTCCCTTTTGGCCATCACCAAATGTAACAGCACCTGTTTCGCCTTTTTCAAAATGTGTTAGTAGAGAGAGATCACTTGTCATGTGTCTAGAACATCCACTATCAAAATACCATGTGTTAGGAATCAAAGCACTCAAAGATAATTGAACTACATAAGCATTCATTCGAATTTTCTTTTCTTGTCTAGAAACAAGTCTTCTTTTGTGTGAATTGATTAACTTTAAGTACTCATGACACCTAAATACATCATAACCAGATTTAGCACAAAAATTACAGAATACCTAGAAAACAGATGTATCCTGCCGACTCTGTCGAGGTTGAAATTTCTTGCCGTTCTGATGGACAGACTCATCTGGCTTGTACAGATTCGGCTGAAATTGTCTTCTTGCATAGTTCCTGGCTGGATGTAAGTTTTGAGTCCCAGCCGCATTGTATTGATGATGATGAGAGGTAGATGCATCTGTATGATTTATATTTTGTTCCATGTACCTATTTCCAGATTCTCTTACAAAGTTTATTTTATGGTCATGATTTTTACCTTTACCTTCATATCCAAGACCTGTTTTTAGGCTGACAGGTCTGCCACTGTTCAGGATTTCATCAAGCTGGACGGATCCAAGTGCCAGCTTCTTGATTTTGTCTTGTGCTTTAGTAAGTTCTGAACTTAACCTGCTTACCTCATTTTGTTCATCATCTGAGACTGCAGATACGTCCAGTTGTCGTTCCCTGCTGTGCTCAGCGAAGGCCTACAATAGTTGAATCTTCTCTTCTGCATGTTGAAGATCCTTTCTCAAGTTTTCAGTGTTTGGTCCGAATTCATCTACATAAGAAGAGTTATCAGATTCAGTACCAGACAGCTATAAAGCAGTAAGGGTAGTTACCTGATTTTAGGAATTGCTGCAGTCTGATTCTGATTCAGATTCATCTGAGTCTCCATCACTCCATGTAACATTCATGGCCTTCCTTCCCTTGGTCTTCTTTTGAGTATTGGGACAATCAACTGCTATGTGTCCATATCCTTCACATTCTCTGCATTGAATTCGACTCATAGGCTTTCCTTCAGACGAGTTAGTATTATTTTTTGGATAGAAATTATTTTTCCTCCATTGTTTTTGTGTTTTTTGATTCTGGCATTGAAGATTTGTGGACCTTTCTTTTTATTTGCCCTTGAGGAACCTTTTAAATTGTCTGGTGAGAAGTACGAAATTTTCATCTTCATCAGTCTTGCCAGAGTCGTTTGGATTTGCACTGTTCGTCTTGAAGGCAATCCCTGGTGATTTGTCTTTCTTTCTTCGGGCCAGATTTAACTCATAGGTCATCAATGACCCTACAAGTTCCTCAACTTGCATGGTTGAAAGATCCTTGCTTTCTTCAATTGCTGTCACTTTTGCATGGAACCTGTCTAGTAAAGATCTAAGAATTTTTTGTACAATCTGCTCATTTGAATAGGTTTTCCCAAGAGCTTCAGCTAAGTTGGTGAGATCACTCAATCTGGCGTAGAAGATTTTGAAGTCTTCTTTCTCATCCATAGATAGTTGTTCAAACTCTATAGTGATCATCTGCAGCTTGGAGGTTTTGACAGCATTGGTTCCTTCGTTTGCTATCCTCAAAGCATCCCATGCTTCCTTGGCGATCCTTAAGGAGGAGATGAGTCTGAACTGACCTGGATCAACCAAAGAAACAATAGCATTAAGTGCCTTAGAATTCCAATTTCCATTAGCTAATTCATCTACAGTATAAGCGCTTCTAGCTATAGCTATAACAACACCTCCAGCAGTGACAGTAGGTGCTGTGTATCCTTCAAGACAGAAGTCCAACAACGTTCATCAATAGATTGAATAAAAATTTCCATACGAATTTTCCAATATGCATAGTTACTACCAGTTAACAGATGTGGCCTAAGAGATGCAGAATTCTCCATTTAGACAACCAGATCTCACTTTCTAGAAGTGAACCCGCTCTGATACCAATTGAAAATTTGAGATTGTCTAAATTTTATAAACAGACTGTCACAGATGAGTCTGGACAGTAACCAGTTAACAGTAAATCGTTAAGTTTTGTTTAGCACTGTACCAGATGAATCTTGCTAATGCAGATTCGTCTGGATAGTAAAACGTAAACAACCAGAATAAATTGTGCGGAATAGTAAATGGACAAGAACACAATAATTTGAGCTTAACGTGGGAAAAACCCTAACAAGGAAAACTCACGGTCCGCTTTCTGTGGACAAAAACCAATCACTATATAAGGAAAGAGTTTATATAGATCAATCTAAACTACAGGATAAATCTGCGCATATACTTTATCAAACATCTAAGAAATAGATCACTCACTGATCCTTCTATGACATGTAATGTGCGTTGGCTTCCCCCACTCTTCAATAGTTTTCTTTGAATCTGCAACACTTTTCAGCAACACGAACTCCCATTCGATCTTGATCCAAACCTCCCGTTTGATCTTCACGCTGAAATTCTTTCCTTCTCTAAGTGATTGAATCCTCCTCCCGGAGTACCAAAGTCACAACACAATTGAAGCTTTAATTATTTTGGCACCACACGAAAATAAAGCTTCAAGACTTCTTAATGAAGTGGACGTGAATGTCTCTAGCACCACACGATTTTTGTATCTTCACGTCTTCTTAAAAACATCCCGTTTTTCTCCTCTTTATAGTGCATTTCGGTTTACTTGACTCCCAAGTTTCCTTATTGCACAAGATCTCTAATACCTGCAAAGTACAGTAGAGATAATTAGTAAAAGGTAAGATAATTATCCTTAAATAAATCTTACCATAAACAATGATAATGATAAATCTTAAAAGATCTTACCATAAAATAGGATCTCAAATATTAGCACCATATTTTAGGCCTACACAAGGATTTTCCCAACCAAGATTTTCGTCTAAACAATCTTACCTTGTGTAGATAAGCTCGACCCTTATCAAGATGAGACTTACCATATCTACGGATAAGCTTGAGTGTCAAGAATAATTACAAAATATATTATCAAGAATTTTACCAAAATCATGAGATATCAAGATCAAGAATTCGAGATTAACAACCCAATCAAACCAATATTTCTTGATCATAATCTTTCCAACAATATCATGAATTTCGAAAATGAGTGTTACATTTTTCAAGAAATATTTGCATAATTTAATTAAACTTAATAAAATACTAAATACTCTTATTTAGTAATTAAATCAAGTTTTCTTAAATTACACATTTGTGAAAAATAGGAAATGCCAATAATATAAAATTAACACATATCTCTAGATTTTTAGAGAAATGCCAACACTTCAAATATCAGGGTATATCAAATGACGTCATCTGACTCCAATTATACCGACAAACTCTATGAGATAGGGTACTGGAATGACTAGATTCTCACCCAATTGCAGGCATTACCACCTAGAATGATTTGGCAAAACAATTTTACACCAAATTCTTCCAAATCAAGATTGCTAAGCTAAACATGACATATCAATATTTCAGTAACATGACTCAGAGATATTTGATGAGGCATGGAGCAGTTTACAAATATGCTCAAAAAATGTCCTTATAGGGATTAGCAAAGACCTTTAGGTGTAGTACTTCATAGGAGGTCTTCTCTCTCAATGCAAAATTATTGTAGACTCTTCATCTAGTGTTTCATTATCTACTAAAACTATTATTGGAGCATTATAATTGTTTGAGAGGATTATAAATATAAAATGTCATGGGCATCTGACAAAGCTACTATGAGAAAGCCTACAGGAGTTTATGAGGCAGACACCTTCACGAAATTATCAGCAAAAAATAGACTCCTTGGTGACTAAAGTGGAAAGCATGTATCACCCAACCAATATATTGCATGGTTCAAGACTGAGCTATGAGGAATGTAGGACGAATAACAACACTACAGACTGTCCCATTTTATCAAATCCACTAGAGCAGACAGATTTCATCCAAGGGGAACAATGTCAACGGAACAACCCATATTCAAATACATAAAATATGGGTTTGCGAAATCACTTAGATTTTTCATGGAGGGACAATCAAAACAGTACGACGCCACAAGAAATTCCACATCCTTAAGAAGAGAAAAAATCCTCACCTGAAGACACGTTTTTTCAGTTCATGG